>JAPYKE020000360.1:0-683269 GCA_028554795.2 Sinohyriopsis cumingii | reverse complement strand
TTGAACTTTGTTCAATGGTTTTCTTCATCGATTTTCTCACGAACATGACGTTTGCCAATTTCATATTCTGCGAGATCTAATATATTTTACGTACTATAGAGTTATCTTATTATACAATGACATTGATATCTGTATTAAAGGATTTAAATTTCATGTTATTTCGCAAAATACACGGTAAAATGTTATTCCAATCAACACTATTCATTTTATTTTTGCACGGATTAGCATACATTATTTTCTTCCTGTTATAAATAATATGAATTAATTTAGAATGGCTGTTGTAGGAACGAAAAGTTAAATTTGGGGCAGTCATTATTAAAATTTGTGCATTCAAAGTTTAAGTTTCAAACGAGTGGTGCCTTTTTTAATACTGAGCACTGAAATGTAGGCTAGAATTTATAGAATTGACGCCATACTTATGCATATTTAAACAGAGTGTTGCGTTCCATGCATTGTCATCTAGTGATGTTCTGTTCATTTGAAATAATAGGATGCAAAGATCATGACACTAATGTCAGATATGTTCAGATTAACATATACCGAACATTTTGTCAACTTAGATCAGGTAAAATTATAGAGATAGCTCAAAATTCACCCCTGCCGCTATAATACATTCCGAAAAAACGTTGCCTGACGCTCCACATCAAACTTCACCATTGTGTTACAATCTAAGTAGAACCCATGAACTGATTTGTTACATTTACTTACGTAAGGTCATGTTTGTCGTGAATGTGAAAACTTATCTCATACTGAAAGGAAGAAAAACATGTAATTAATGATGTGTCATTATTCAGACTCACTATAACAAGAGCAGGTAACATATGTTGTACGAAAAACGCAAGTTCTTTCATCTCAAGGAAGGAAATCACAATACATCATAGGAATGATATTAGACAGTATTATTATCATGGTACTAAAACTTTGAATGTGACGAATTCGTGTCTTATGTTAGTTTCTATCATTAGAGCAATTTTGCTCGGGAGCTCTTAACTCTTTACTCAGATGACGCATGTGCTATTTGAAGCATTTGATAATACGAACAAGGTACTCGCTTACTTGTTTATTGGGATGTAATTATGCAAGTACTTTTATAGAATTATTTTTGGAGCTAAAATTATATAGCATTATTCCATTCGTTATCATGAAAAGATCGTAAGATAGAATGATAGTTAACGACCTTATATTTCAGATACAAAGAAAAATGAGATTCCTATGAGATCAGTGAAAAGGATAAATATATTGCGATGTTTTACTTTGAAAATCACTAGACGATTATCATGGCTCCTTTATATTACTTTTGAAATCTCCATTCATTAAGTATAATTTAGAGCAATCATATCAAATACGAGCGGATCAAAAAGGATAATGGATCGGAATACCGGTGAAATTTTAATATGAGAAAATTATGGGTGAAATACGAAAAGCAAATGCGTTCAATAGGAACCTGAAAATATTAGAATCTAACACTTTTGTAGCAAACACATGCAATATGGTATGTCAGTTGGACATTTGTGGGCATTATTTTCACCAAATGCGCGGCAGTCAAAGAGTATATAAGATAATGAGAGATTGAACCTAAATCACATTTTACCAGGAAAAGATATAATTCGTTTCGTTGTTTCAACAGTATGTTACGGCATCGTGTGTTCTCCTTATATATATATATATATATATATATATATATATATATATATATATATATATATATATATATATATATATATATATATATAGTTATTTATAGGACAACTTCCAAACACATGCACATTTAAGTTTCCCTTCAATGTTAGCCTAGAATATATTACAAAATTGCTGCTCTCAATTTATAGAATTGTTGACGCCATACTTAAGTATATTTAAACAGAGTGTTGCGTTCCATGGATTGTCATCTAGTTATGTTCTGTTCACTTGAAATAATAGAATGCAAAGATCGTGACACTAATGTCAGATATGTTCAGATTAACATATACCGAACATTTTGTCAACGTAGATCAGGTACAGTTATAGAGATAGCTCAAAATTCACCCCTGCCGCTATAATACACTCCGAAAAAACGTTGCCTGAAGCTCCACATCAAACTTCACCATTGTGTTACAATCTAAGTAGAACCCATGAACTGATGTGTTACATTTACTTACGTAAGGTCATGTTTGTCGTGAATGTGAAAACTTACCTCATCCTGAAAGGAAGAAAAACATGTAATTAATGATGTGTCATTATTCAGACTCACTATAACAAGAGCAGGTAACATATGTTGTACGAAAAACGCAAGTTCTTTCATCTCAAGGAAGGAAATCACAATACATCATAGGAATGATATTAGACAGTATTAATATCATGGTACTAAAGCTTTGAATGTGACGAATTCGTGTCTTATGTTAGTTTCTATCATTAGAGCGATTTTGCTCGGGAGCTCTTAACTCTTTACTCAGATGACGTATGTGCTATTTGAAGCATTTGATAGTACGAACAAGGTGCTCGCTTACTTGTTTATTGGGATGTAATTATGTATGTACTTTTATAGAATTATTTTTGGAGCTAAAATTATATAGCATTATTCCATTCGTTATGATGAAAAGATCGTAAGATAGAATGATAATTAACGACCTTATATTTCAGATACAAAGAAAAATGAGATACCTATGAGATCAGTGAAAAGGATAAATATATTGCGATGTTTTACTTTGAAAATCACTAGACGATTATCATGGCTCCTTTATATTACTTTTGAAATCTCCATTCATTAAGAATAATTTAGAGCAATCATATCAAATACGAGCGGATCAAAAAGGATAATGGATCGGAATACCGGTGAAATTTTAATATGAGAAAATTATGGGTGAAATACGAAAAGCAAATGCGTTCAATAGGAACCTGAAAATATTAGAATCTAACACTTTTGTAGCAAACACATGTAATATGGTATATCAGATGGACATTTGTGGGCATTATTTTCACCAAATGCGAGGCAGTCAAAGAGTATATAAGATAATGAGAGATTGAACCTAAATCACATTTTACCAGGAAAAGATATAATTCGTTTCGAAGTTTCAACAGTATGTTACGGCATCGTGTGTTTTCCTTATATATATATATAAGTATTTATAGGACAACTTCCAAACACATGCACATTTAAGTTGCCCTTCAATGTTAGCCTAGAATATATTACAAGATTGCTACTCTCAACGTGAAACTAATCATTCAACAGGGTATCCGCTACGCTGTAGTTCGTTAAACAATGATAAATACGTACCAATTTATATGGTTCAATAGAGGAAGAAGGAACTAATACACTATTTAAAGTATGATTGAGCATTTCACCTCATATGCCATCCTTTTATATGCATTCACACAAAAATTGAAAACCTGACATGTCTTAATTGCACTTATATGTTGTTATATACATAGTGAATGTTACTTGAGGCATAAAAATGAGATACTCCTCTATACGCATGTATTTATCAATCTATCTCAATCACAAGAGATATCCATCCATACATACATACATACATGCATGCATGCATGCATGCATGCATACATACATACATACATACATACATACATACATACATACATACATACATACATACATAGTATTACTATGTATGTGTGCATCTTTTGAATAACCGATTAGACAAATATACTAATCAGTTAGATAATTATTTCTGAGGTTTGGATGATTTCTACAAAAAGATCAGACAACCCCTTGGTTATCCCAATGTCATCATATCATATCCATTATCCCACAAAACTTTGCCCACACTCTTGTTCGTCATACCATTTGCATTTTACCAGGAAACGTTAGCCCCACCATTTCCCTTCAAACCTTGTGCATTGCGACAATAATAATTTGGTTTCTGATCGTTTTCTTTTAGCAGCAGAGAGGGTGAACAGACCATATAATTCCGACAAAACAAATAAAACAAACAAATAAAATCATCTCGTAGAAGGTCAAGATTTTACAAATGAACTTTTCCTTGAGATGTTTTATTTCTGTAACGGACGATTATACTAATAAAACCTCAGTTTGAAATAGTAGCTGAAAAAATAAAGTACTATACGTGTTTATTTATTACTTGTTCATTTTTTTGACGACCAACGTTGGTAGGTACCCTCTCTGCTGCTCCTCTTCTGCTGATATTAATTAAATTATTATGTTATAATAAAATGATACATCCAGAATCTCATACTGCAAGAACAGCTCGAGAACGATTAGAAGCAATTAAAAAATTTCTTCCTGTCAAAGACTCATTTAGAAAAAATCTACAAGCGCAGCAAGAAGCAAAAGTTGAGTATGAAGAAGACACTAAAAAACTGTTTAAACCCGTCACTGCAGCTACTGAGAAAGTTGCAACTGTCATCAAAGAAGATCTTCTTCCGGTATCAGAAAAAATAGCAAGAAGAACTAAACAGGCAAAGAAGATTTTACGAGACCTTCCACCTGGCATAGCCAGGGAAATAGCTGCAGCTCAACCTCCACCTGTTGGTGAGGAAATACTTGAAGGTATTGGAGAACTTCGTACTGAAGTCGCCGATGTGAGAAAAAAACTTGCATCTAAATTCAAATCAGGAGGAGAGAGCTTAAAATTAATTGCAAGATTTAACGAAGGAGTTGTTGAGGAAATTAGAAATATTGAAAGAGAGAAATTACCTGAGATGATATCAAAAAATATATCTAATAAATCTAATTTTTTAAAACCCTTTTATGGAAATACAAGTGATGATAATTTCATTAAATGGATATATCGCGTATATTACAATAAAAAACAAGCTAGAGGTCAAGAATTTAAAAGATTTAATGAAGAAGTAAATAGACTTAGAGGGAGACGGGAACAACTAGGACAAGGAGAGTTCTCCCAGTATCAGCTTCCTCCGCCTCTGCAACAAATAGAACAACAGCAATCTTCTTCGCCGCAGCAAAGGTTGAAGTCGGAAATTAAAAAGGCTAAAGAGTCACTTAAATCATACTCCTCGAAGAAAATTTCTTCACCTTTACATAAAATTTCTGCACCGGATGTAACATTTACACCGACAGATTCACCACATGGATTTCGAGAAGGTGACTCACCCCCGGCCACCACTGAAGTACTTACTCCGGTAATGCAACCACCAGTATTTAAAACACCTCAAGATGAACCTAAAACAGGATCTGGTTTATGTCCTGATAATATCATCAATGACGTGTCACGGTTAGAAGTTCTCATAGGAGGAAAACGTGCCGGAAATAATTCACCAGAAATAACCAATGAAGCAGCTGATATTTGTCGGCGACTATTTCAAGGTGGTATCATGGATATTGGCGTTTACCGAGAACTTATCGATGAGCTCGTTGATGATTAGTTGTTAGATAAATGGTAAATAAAATAAGATGATTGTGCATGATAATCATCGTAAACCCACACAGGTTAGAGCGGTAAACTCACGATTACCAATCTATAGTGTTATTTACGGAGATGGACTTGGTGATGTCATTCGGGGATTATTCACGAGGATAGCTCCAAAAGTAGCACCTGTTGCAAAACAATTATCGATGAAGGCTATTGATATTGTTCGTGATAAAGCTCCTGGTGCAATTGTCAATGTTGCTGGTAAGGCGTTCTCGGCGATCAAAGAAAGATTAGCACGATTATTGCGACGAAAACAACAACCACCGGTGAAACTGGCAAGTACTGAGGTGATGCCCGCAGATGTCAGTAAAATAATAAATCAGGCTGCAAATCAAAAACTAGCGGCGTTAACAGATCAAGGACTCGGTGAATCTGGAAATAATATCTCAAGTTTGATATCCGGAGCTGGAACTTTCCGAGGTGGAATTTCCCGAAGGCGGTGATCAACGTGTTAGACGAAAAATAATTATAATAAAATGTTCAAGCGCGTATCCGACACAGCATTTGACATGGAAGCACCCGTCCTTAAGGATGAATCTGTACGTGATTATCAATTTTATTCCTATGACGCAAAACAACCAGATCAACGTGGAAGAATTGAACTACAAGTTCATGACACAAGTAGATACTTTTTACCCGCTGATGCCTTTCTTGAGGTAGAAGGTACAATTATAAAAACGGATGATACTAATTACTTAGATCCAGTAAAAATTGGTTTTGTCAACAACGGGATCATGGCATTATTTAGTGGCGCTACATATATGATTGATGGAAAAAATATTGAATCAATTCAGAATGATGCCGACGTTGCTACAACAATAATAGGATTAGCAAGATATTCTGATGATTATACAAGATCAGCAGGTCCCACAATGATGTTTGTGAAAGATAACTCCGATAACCCTGAAAGTGATCCGTACAATATAAGACGACCAAGAAATTTTGCCGATAACGCTGATGCTGATATGTGGCCGGTGGTTCATGGTTCTATCGAAAATTTCAACTTGGGATTTGCAGCACGTAGAAATATGTTGCTAGGAGGCAATAGAGGTTTCTCATGTACAATTCCACTATCGCATATTTTTGGATTTTGCAGGAATGTTAAAAAGGTTATTTTTGGAGCTAGACACACGGTTGTTCTTGTAAGAAAGAGCAATGATAATGATGCTCTGTGGAGACCCGTTGGTGATGCTGGTAAAGTAATATTATCGAAACTTTCACTGTGGATGCCGGTAATGACACCAACGATCGCAGAAGAACAAAGATTGATTTCTTTCATGGATGCAGGTGGTAAATCCTTGTTGTCATGGTTAACAACAAGCACGGATAGCATGCAAACTAACGTTAACGGTCAGTTTACATGGCATATAGCATCACAACAGGGTGTTTCTGCACCACGACATATTTTTATTGCTTTTCAGAGAACTGATCGTTTAAACTCACAAACTCACTCTCATATGATATTTGACCAACTAGGTCTCACAGATATTTCTTTACGGATAAACGGACAACAGGAACCAACAGAAAATGTACAACTAAATTATGCACTAAATCACATAGGACGTGCATATCATCGTTTGATGTCATTTATGGGACGTGATCAAAATGTTGATACTGGGTTGCAAATATCACAACTAGATTTTAAAAAATTGTATCCGATTTATTATTTTGCATTAGAACATCTTGATCTATCAAAACAATCTGCCGTTGATATACATCTCAAAGCAACATTAAATACCGGTGGTGTTGATTACAGAGCGATCGCTGTCATACTTAGCGACAAAGCCATGTTACTTGAAGGTGGTAGTGGTCGAATGAGAGTTGTTGATGCACCGGTGGAAAATATGTAATCGTGTTATTTAGAAAAATATTATTTATATAAAAATGTCGTACAGTCATGTTAATGTTACTCTGACCCCCGGTCAGGTAAAAAAGCTACAATCAAAAACCGCCAACAAATGCGGAACTAAAATATCACTAAAACGAGATCAGATTAGTGGTGGTCCAAACAAATTATCGTTGACAAATAATCAGATTAAACATTTCAATAAAGCCCTAGAATCAAAAACTGGAGTTCAATTCCATCTCTCCCCGAGCGCCATCAAAGACATGGTTAAAACCGGTGGTATATTCCCATTTCTTGCGGCCATTCCGGCATTAATAGCTGCAGCTGCTCCAGTCGTAGCAAAAGCAGTTGCGTTAGGTGCTGCTGGAGCGGCGGGTAAAAAAGTTTTCGAAAAAGTTACTGGTGGACGATATAACAAAAAAAAGGGACGCGGTCTAAGATTGCCAGGATCTCGTTGGGGGAGAGGCCTAAGGCTTCCAGGGTCACTTCGTTAGACGTTCCAGCATCAAATTTTGATTTACTTGATGCTGCTAAAAAATTAAAAATATCCGCCTTTAGAGGTGTTTTTATGCGAGATCAATTACCGATACAACCAAACAAACTCGAAACAGGTATTATTAATCTCGATGAACGTTCCGGACCCGGTACTCATTGGGTATCATACGCGGTTGATCCGCGTGGAATTGTTTATTTTGATTCGTACGGGTTAGCTCCACCCGTTGAATTTATCAAGTATGTCGCACCACTCCACGCAACAACTAGAGGTTCCAAAGTTTGGTATTCAACGCTACCC
The DNA here is from genome assembly GCA_028554795.2 of Sinohyriopsis cumingii. Taxonomy (NCBI): domain Eukaryota; kingdom Metazoa; phylum Mollusca; class Bivalvia; order Unionida; family Unionidae; genus Sinohyriopsis; species Sinohyriopsis cumingii. The sequence goes on along the minus strand of JAPYKE020000360.1, from coordinate 675,243 downwards.
ACACAAACAATGACAGATCCGCCAATATGCGGCCGTGAAGTAATTAATGTACTCGACGCTATATCAAAATCATCCAGGCCGCCACATAAAGTCGTGCACGATTATACAAGCAACCGATTTGTTGCGCGTAAAGCATTTTAAACAACAGGTCTTATTATAATGGTTGACATTTACGGAAGATCTTCTTCACGCGTTAAGAAAAAGTCCGGCGACGTTGATCTGTCGAAGTATGTGACTAAGGATGACCTCGCTGATATCATGAACCTGGCTGGAGTTGACCCAGATGAAGTTGTTATTTTTCAGGATCGATATGGTAAACTAAAAACCAGCAATATCAAATGGAATGATATAGTTCGACGAGTACTCGGTGCAGTTACGGATAATATTCCCGTGTTTACTGACGGTGGTAGAATCAGAGATTCAAGTATGTCACTTAAAACCATCAGAGATGAAATTGCAAAAAGTGTTGCTAATCGCGTGAGAAACACCGGTGACACAATGATGGGTGAACTTAGCATGAACGGGAACAAAATAGTAGTTTTAAGAGATCCAACATCCGACGAAGACGCAGCAACAAAAAAATACGTCGACGTCATCTATGGCACCGTAGACGGTAAATTATCCACGTTACGGGCTGAGTATGACGTTCACGCAGGAGCTTTTGGAAGATTTCGAAGAAATTTTCAAAAAATCGATGATGCCATAGATAAATTCTTCGGTACTCCACGCGCCATTGACATGAAACTTTCTGATATCAAAACTGACCTAGACACGATCAAACAAACACAGCAAGACGTCGTAGCGGGAATTCCTGAGATTGTCAACAAAACCAATTTGATTAAAATTTCAGCTGGAATAACTCCCGGGCATATCACAAACATCGTATGCAAGGTATCATCGGGATTTGCAACTTGGTCGCAGCAAAATAATACTATCAAATATACCGCAACAGTCACTGGCGTGAACAGGCTGTCTGTGTTTAGTGCTGCAAAATTTGAAATATTTACAACGTTTCCATGGCGTCATTCCACCGACAGGTTTTCCGGGGTTGTATCTGTTGTATTAAATAGCGGAACCGAAGAAATATTTATTCTGGAAGCAGATGATAAGAAATTAACCGCAACATCCTTCTGGTGGTGTTTGGAATTTGTAGCTGAAACACCTCAATTGGTTACTGCATAAAAATATATGGACGGTGCACAATACAGATACAATCAAGCACGTGAATGGCAGGCGGCGCTAAAAGATCAAGTCGATCAATATACAGTAAAAGTAAAAAAATATCGACGACGATTGGTTATCGTTGATGTGATTGTTTATTCAGTATCCGCTGTTGTTGCTGGAACCGGTGTAATATTATCAGCGTTGACAACGATGGCACCAGTAGCTGTAACTATTTGTATTTCAGCAGCAACAACTAATGCAGGTGTGCTTAATATCATCACAAAAAAAATATGTACTTGTACGAACGAAAAATTATCCGATTACAAAATAAAATTACATACAGCGACGGTAGCATACTCGAAATTATCCTCGTTGTTATCAGCGAGTCTCAGTGATGGAATTATATCTGATTTCGAATTTTCAATGATAACCAAAATATACGACGAAGGTATCGGTATTAAAGATACAAGTATCAATAATGACAGAATTACTCCAGCAGATCGTGACCAACACAACTCCGCCAAAGATAAAGATGATCTCGGTAAGTTCAATTAATCCTGAATTTAGTGTTAATTTTCCCACTGCAATTCCAGTAAAAGAAATAGCACTAGCACAATTACGAGTATATTACAGCTGGCCAAATATCAGATCAAAATCATTTAATGGTACACCAGCAAATAATTCGCTCGTATTTGCTAACAAGAACAAACCCGATGGAACACCTGACTGGGTTGTTGTTGGAATACCAACCGGCAGTTACGAGATTGAAGAGATCAGTGAGGAATTTGCGCGTAGAATAAAATCAATAACGGGAAAAGAATCAAAAATATCAATTAATGTTCATGAACCCACCCTGTCCTCGACGATTGAAATAAACTCGCCTGATTATGCTGTTGATATTTATCAATCCACGATAAGATCCGTACTAGGATGGCCTGAAATATCACCACCGATAACACCGATACCATCAGAACCGAAAAAGTCTGATTATGTCACGGATAGGCAATCATATCATGAAATTAATCCATCATACGGGGAAAAACTACGTATTTTAAAAGGTAAATCAATGCTCAGAAGGGTTTTAATTCACGATTTTGATGAGTTATGGGCTTTAAGCAATTCCGGGGAAAAAGCAAATAGTTTTGTTATTTATCGGAGTGATATTATTGAATATTTTCAGGAAATCAATCAAGAATGTAAAAAACAACTAGATCAACTGAATCAATATTTTAACGAACATATTTTTGACATATCAGCGTCATCGCGTGAAAAAATCATCACGCGTGTGGAAATATTAAATCAGCTTATATCATATATGGAATATATTAATAACCGAATAGTTCAGGCGATGCTTAGTTTAGAATTTTCTGAAGGAACTTTTGCAAAAATATGGTTAGATAAATATAAATTAACAGAAGCCGATGTACCAAATTTTAAATTTCTCGGGTATAGTGTAACCGAGTTAAGAAAATCTGTCAGTGATGTCATTGATGAGTTTTTTCCTAAAATATTCGATGCATGGAGAAAATTAATTCCACCAGCAGCTGTTCTTAGACATGATAATGATCCACAAGGCGGCGGAAGACACGTATCTCCGGGGATCGTTAATATAACACCGACGGTCGCGGTCAATCTGGTTTGTGACGTAATCGATGGCAGCTATCAAATAGATCTCGGAAGATCAAATCAAGCTCAACAAGGATACATCCTGTACACGTTCACACCACAAGTTCCCCCTGGAAGTTTAATCGTGCAAGAACCAACTAATCCTGTGTATTTGCGGTGTCACAATAATATGTTAACACGAATCAATTTTAAGCTCACAGACCACCTTAATCGCTTAATTGACATACGTGAAGAAGAGCTTGTAATAAATCTGTATGTGAAATCTTAAGGATTTCTGTCCTAAGGATTTCTGTCCTAAGGACTTTTATCGTAGATCTTCATGTAATGGAGGGTTTTTACACACGAGGATTTCTTAACAGTTAGAAAAACATTTGTAACAGAGATCAGACTCAAATTCAATCAACTTAAAAAAAATAAATAAAAAAATATTTTATTATTACTGGCACAAATTAATCGGCCTAGGCAACTAAAAAAGCTGGTCGATGAAAGTAAAAATTAAAATTTCTATCACAAAAAAAATAAGATTTATTAATTTTCCTGATTTTTATTATTTTTTTACTGAAATTGTACGAATTACTTGATTTTGACTACCAACTACCCCGTCAGAAACATAAAAATGCACGAATTACTTGATTTTGACTACCAACTACCCCCTCAAAAACATAAAAATGTACGAATTACTTGATTTTGACTACCATCTACCCCGTCAGAAATAAGAAATTCTAACCTTGTCAAATTGTTCCTAATAAATTTTATTTATTATAAATTAATTTTATTTATTAATAATATTATTTTTACTGAGATTTTTATTTTTTTTTACTAAAATACAACGAAATTGCTCAATTTTCCTGATTTTGACTACCAACTACCCCGTCAGAAATCAAGTAATTCGTGCATTTTTCTTTGATTTTGACTACCAACTACCCCGTCAGAATCAAGTAACTCGTGCATTTTTCTTGATTTTAGTATAAAAAAAAAATAAATCCTCGGTAAAAATAATATTATTAATAAATAAAATTAATTTATAATAAATAAAATTTATAATAAATAAAATTTATAATAAATAAAATTTATTAGGAACAATTTGACAAGGTTAGAATTACTTGATTTTGACTACCAATACACGTGGTCAGCGTTGACATGGACCCCAGTTACCAAAACTTTCATTTTCATTATCACCAGTAACGAAGTTACTCTGGATCGTTTCACCAGTAACGAAGTTACTCTGGATCGTTTCACCAGTAACGAAGTTACTCTGGATCGTTTCACCAGTAACGAAGTTACTTTCTAACATAATTTTTCTTAATAGTCTTATGCGAGTACTAATCGTTTTCTTTGCCTCATACTCGTGGGATAATAACGACTTAATTCTTTCTACGGCGGCAGAGAGAGGAACGAACTCCTTCACATGATCATCTTCTACGGTAGCTAGCGACTGAAACATTGCCGCCTGAATCCGTTTCATGAGCCTGTATTCAGATGATAGTGTGTGTGTCCCCTGGGTTTTACGTTCTTGTAAAATCTCAAAGTCAGAAACTATTTTTTTCAGGATTAAGTTCATCAGATATATTAATTCCATCTTTTTTCAATTTTTTAATAGCAACAATTACATCATTGATATTTTCATGGTTCATTATATAATATATAAATCTTTAAAATAAAAAAAAATATCCCAGAACCCCTATCGAGTGTATTAGCGAGTTCGTCGGGATGTTTCAAGGACAGCACAACCAAGAACTCGTAGCTTGCCACCGCAACCTACCAAGTTCATTAGGCAAATATTCCCTCTACGAGAGCCCCTAACCCGCCAAACAACGGTCTAGAAGGCCCAATAGGGAGGACGGCACAATCCTCATTAAACTCGTAGCTTGCCACCGCAATCTACCAAGTTTAGAGGATATACACATAACATATAACTAACTAAGGACGGCACAAGGACAGCACAATCCTCATTAAACTCGTAGCTTGCCACCGCAATCTACCAAGTTTAGAGGATATACACATAACATATAACTAACTAAGGACAGAACAATACTCATTAAACTCGTAGCTTGCCACCGCAATCTACCAAGTTTAGAGGATATACACATAACATATATACAATGAAATGGTTATATACAATGAATGAAGAGCCCCTATCGAGTGTATTAGCGAGCTCAGATTATGAATGAAGAGCCCTTATCGAGTGTATTAGCGAGCTCAGATTATGCATTGGACGGCACAAACATACAACTTAACTAAGGACAGTACAAACATACACGCTCAGCAAAAACCCACCCACAATAATTAATCCAGTGGGTGATACGAAAATATGTATCACCCACAAGTCAATATTGTGGGTGGGAATTTTGCTGAGCGGGGGGGGGGTTGCGGTTCCCCCCACTATTATAAAAATCGCAATTATGCGTACACCACCGACAAATTGTCAGCCATGGGGGTTTGATCCTGGACCGCGAGCGTCACAGTCCAATACCATACTAATTGAGCTATCAAACCTTGTTACGAACATATGTTTTGGAAGTTAATATATAGTTAGCTATATAGCTAAGGAACCAATATTTACACTAAACAGCGGTTTCTGAATAATAACAGTTTCTGTACTTATAACAGTTTCTGAATAATAACAGTTTCTGAATAATAACAGTTTCTGAATAATAACAGTTTCTGTATTTATAACAGCAGTTTCTGAATAACAACAGTTTCTGTATTTATAACAGCGGTTTTCCTAGGCAGACTGCGAATCAATAATAGCAGTGGCATGAACACACCTGCAGATCGATTACCATGACAACGGTTTCTGTTCTACACACAGCTTCCTGCGGATCAATAACATTGTCATGATCTCTCGTAATGTTGTGTCATGGGAAATATTTAAAAACCATAAATAATACTTCTACGAGTAATTAATTACGATGTAATTAATTACGACGTAATTAGTTCAACTGACTAATTACGATCATAAAAAAATCAAAAATCTACGAAGAAAACTATATATTACAAAGTAATCTCCCTTTTATATAATCAAAATTCAGTAGTGTATGGAGGACCTACTGTGACATAAATTAAAAAAATTAATTCAATGTGGTGATGATAGTTAATAATGTGGTGATGATAGTTATTGATACTGAAAGATGATTTTCTGCTTATATTTTTTCGAGAAAGCTGTTTTATATATATTTTCTGCCGCTCTTTGCACTGATTGCGAGTGAATATCAAAATATTTCGCAGCCGCGTTCATAGACTGAAATATAATTTCTTTGCCAGTTTCTATGTTTGTGGAAATTACTACCCTCTTTCCGATTGTCTTACATCTTCCTGTATTTGCACGTGTATTATTCTCGCTGTGAGAGATAGCTTGTAAATTGGATAAACTATTGTTTTGAGGATTTCCATCAATATGACCAATAACAAGACCGTCATTGATCATCCCATTATGACATTCATACGTAAATCTATGACACAGATAATGTTTCTTTCCAATTGTAAATCTAAGATAACCAAAATTATTAATATAACCAACTTGTCTCTTCAACTTGCAGTGTCTGATGATACCATTAATATTTGATTCATAGTTTGTTATGACAGGATGTGGGACAAATATATTTTGCTCCATTATAATAATATTATACGTTTAAATCAGTGTTTGTCTGAAATCTTGATATATAATCCCTCACGGATTTTATAGCGTTTTCACCGCTATTATTTTTTTTGTCATAATATCTTTTAAGTTCTCTGAACCGTTTTCCGCCGCACTTTCCAGATAATTCTGTTTTTCCTCGCACTCCAATACCACACCGTAGACATGGTATTGGTCCTAGACTTCCTCGTCGTATGTTTTGTGAGTGCATCCAACAAAATTCCTTTCTACAGGATTTGTTGCATCGATTTACTGAGCCGATCATCAACCATCTACATTGAGACATTGTATATATATATATATATATATATATATATATATATATATATATATATATATATATATATATATATATATATATAATTTTCTTTATTTAAGTATTTGTTTTAATTATATGAACGAGTTTGAGAGATTATCCCAAACTAGGCCTGTTAAATATAAATTCAACCTTGACAGATTATCTTCTGACTTGCCAGTACGAGATTTGGTTGATCCGAAAAATAAAAGTTTGATCTCGAAAATTCACGACGCCAAGAAAGAATTTTACACGGATGGTGCATCTCATACATGGTCAACGTTCAAGATCATACGCAACACTGTCACGGACGCTACAATGAACGACAAGCGAGCGGCAACTATCATTAACTACATCGCTGAATACGAGGGCAATCAAAAATATTTCTTCAGAGTAAAATTTATTGTATTAACAGAAACAGGTAGTTGGATTATCCGTGACAAATATGATCCTGTCCTTGGCAATAATAAAACTATCATATTAAGTAAAAGTTCCAGACCGGGTCTACTGACGGGTATTGACAAACCGTATTATGAACGAGCGTATCCTGTAACAGCGGTTATTTATGGAATCTATGAGATAAATAAAAAACCCAACGTTGATAAACTAGCGCCGATGAAATTTTCAAGGTTAAATTGTGTAGCCGAACGAGTAATAGAACACTTTACAAACGTGATGCGTGGATATGGATTAACTGATTTAAGGCGTGAAAAAAACTCGTGGGCTGATTCAGTTAAGGATACCGGTGCTACAATAAAAGATGTTGCTGAGTTAGGAAAAATATTAAAATTTCCAATAACTGTGGCGACAATAACGGGAGAAGTACTGTACCAATCAAAATATAAATCGAAAGGAGCTCCAATAAATATTATCGATCATAACGCGCACGCATGGAAAAACGCGGTAGCAATATTTACACGTGATCGAACTGTTAGATTTTACCCCACAGATAGTATGTTTGATTTTATCAACGAAATAAGTAAAACCGATCCTGTATCGGTATGGTTATTTAAAAGTAATGAGGAGGGTGAATTTGATCAGTTTGTCAAACCGAACGGTGAAATATATCGCACAGAATCCCTCCATGACGAGATGAAAAATCTTGCGACGTTTTTCAAGTACAAGCACGCGGAAAATACTGACAAATTACTAACTAATTGTTTTACCGTTCCATCTGTTGCGGTTCATTTCGCCAGAGAGAGAAATTCATGGAAACCAACACGATTTGATTTATTCGAGGACGTACGCGCAAGTTGCGTCGAATATGGACATGGCGGATTATGGAATACCAAATACAATTACAATGATGTTATTTCGGTTGATATGGTTGCATGTTATCCAGGAAGTTTTTTGGGATACGGAGATTGTTCTACGTACTTTGAAAGATTTGGTCACCCTACAAACGAGATGACGCGAGTGGCAATTAATGGACCATTACCTGATTTTGATCTGACTGGATTCGCCTGTATTGAATCATTCGAGTTTAACGAAAATCTTCACAAGATTTGTTATGTTTGGTTTGGCAGACATTTTTGTGAAAAACGTTGGGCACCTATAGTTTTGTTGCGATATATGCTAGATTGTATGATACTGACATCGTTGGTGGTCAGTGAGGCAATTATATCATATCATGCACAGACCAAAGTTTGGTTGCCCATGTCAGATTCTGAAGTTATCAGCGAGTTTAAGGATGTTTCCGAAGATGATATTCCTAATAAACTCAAAACCGCAAAAGATCTCGGTAGAAAAATTATAGGTAAATTTACTCAAGGTGGTGCATATGATTATAAAAGACATCACGCACGATTAATTCTAGATGATGCTGAGTACGATTTTATAATAGCTGATACAACAGCGAAAAATATATTTGTAAATCGAGAAAGTGTTTATTTATCCGACGGAACAAAATTAGGTACGATCGTTAGTTACACAAATGACGTCTCCCCACAATATACTCATCTAAGATCTTCCATGTTGGCTTATGTTTCCATAAATTTATTATCGATGATTAATAGATTTCCTGAAACCGCAGTCAGAGTCGCAACAGATTCGTTTTATATTTCAAGTAAATATTTAGAACCTGTTATGAAATTTACAAGTAATGATGAACGATGGGGTTCGTGGAGAATAAAAAAGGAACTATTACACAATTACACAGAATCAGCAGATGTTCCAATGAGAGATTGTTATCGTGAGGGTAATAAAATATCAGAAATGTCGAAAGCACCATCGTTGACTGATCCAATAACTAGATATAAGACAGTATATCTCAATGGACCTGGTGGATGCGGCAAAACAACTCGAACGATTAATGTTTTTAGAAATTCAGATATGATCGTGCTGACACCCACACATAGACTTGCACGTGAGATGAAACAGCGGCAAGTACAATCGTGTACGTATCATAGTTTCTTTCGGTGGCGCGGAGATACATGGACTCCTGAACGGATGGGAGAAAAATATATACCTACAATAATTATTTGGGATGAGATATGCACGGTGTCATTGGATACATTAAAAATGTTTCTTGATTGGTTGTTAACGAAAAATACCGCCATAATAATGTGTGGCGATCATGGTCAACCGCCGCCTTTTGTTGGACCATCTCCACATGATTGGTTAAAAAATTTCGTTGATTATTACGAAGAAATAGATGATGATCATAGAGCTCTTGATGAAAATTTAAAGGAGTTTAAAAAATTAATCAGATTACAATCAAACAAAATTCAGTGTGAAATAATACGTGGAGTGATCTCAGAGACCTCAATGAGTGATTTTTTGAAATTATGGAGACCCACCGATTTGATCGTAGCAAGTAGAAAAATAATCAGAGACGCTTTACAACAGCAGTTATTTCAACTACATAAAGAAAAATATTCAGAATTACCCGTACCGTTGTGTTATAGACCATTAGATACTCGAAAACAGAATATTAATGTTGATATTCCAGGACCCTTGACAGAGTCAAGGAAACAAAATCTCGTATTAAATGATATTGTCGCTGTTGATATCAGTGTGGTCGAAGATGCAATAAACGCTGACAAATCTCCATGGGTGTTGGGATACGCTATGACAATCCACTCGTCTCAGGGATTAACTATTTCTGATACACGAGTTTGGATTGTAGACGATCGCATCGAGTGGTCAAATTTAGTTTATTTGGCGGTATCGAGGGTCAGAAATATATCTCAATTACGTAGAATCATAATTCCTGAAATCGTTGATAAATTTAACATCATCGATGATGATATAATAAGAAAAAAATTAATCGGATACAAACAATCTGATAAAAAAAATAAACGTGACTTTGATCTTGATGTTGAATTTATTATTGAGTTAAAACAGCAGCAGAATAATCATTGCACCAGTTGTAATTGTATAATGTTATGGCGATATTCGAGTAATGATTCAAGACAATTTACCGTAGATAGAAAAGATAATAGTCGCGGTCATACACGAGAAAATACCATGTTAACCTGTCTTGAGTGTAATCGACGTAGAGGCGCTGGCGCCCTTGGCGCTAGTGCTAGTTAAGTGATCGAAATCACTGAAGTGATCGCGGTGGTAGCTGTGTATCCGCGGGAATTATTTGTAGTTGTTCACGTGTAAATCCACGTTGAGGAGCGGCCGAATCTAATCTGTAGATTGCAGGTCTGGAAACGCCTACGTTTCTCCCGGTGGATCTTGTCACGGTAGATATTTTGTGTGTGGTAACACTCCAAATAGGATCAGTCGCTCTCGCTTTACCACCTTCAAGTTCACCAGGCTCATATAAATATCTGACTGTGACATCACCTAATATTTTTTGTTTTCCAACATCTTTTCGTTGTGTTGGTATATTTTTTTTTGTGACCGCGCTAATGGGTTTCATGTTGGTTGTTCGTGTGATCTCATTATTTAATGCAGCTATCACGCCTGGTAATCTTGCAACCCATTCGCGAGATATTTTATCCTGAATAAATTCCCTCGCGTATTGATATCCAAATAACCGCTCAGCAAGTGTTCGATTAAATCGCTCAACAATTGCTTGATCACGGTGAATTGCAGTATGACCTCGTCGTATTTTGGTATTATGTTGTTTCATCAGCGATGATACTGGACCAAGAAATTCCTTACCAGGATCAACCTGTAGTAGCTGTGGCCATCGCAGACCACCTCGTGGTCCACCACCTCGTTGATAAATTCGTTCAAACGCATCGGCTACTTCAGATGATGTTTTCGCTGATAGCGGCTCTGCTTCTTTATATCTACTTGCAACATCAACTACGGTTAACGCGTATTTGTATGTTTTTCCACGCACAGTATCGTGCGGTAAAAACAGAATATCAGCTTGATGAACTTCATTAGGAACACTGACATCGAAATACGCGTACTGAATTTGTTTAGGACGTGGTAGATAAATTTGCCATATTGCCTGCCTGGACAACCACGTTTTAGCAGTAGAATGTTTAACCGCCGCTGCATCAGCGAGTTTACCAATTGCTGCTTTGCCTCTCCAGTATCCTCTCGGTGAATAATAAATTGATTCCATTATTAATTACCAGCCCCAATCGCTAATTTACCTTTCATCGAGGATCTTACTAACCAATTAGCTAATGATTCTCTAATATTTTTATTTTTTACAGAATTTATTGAATGAATTAATTTTACATCTGCAATATGCCTATCTTGTAGATTTTGACTTTTATAAGCTACATCATGTGCATGACAAGCTCGATCAATAGCGTTTATTGGTTCCTCGCCTGGTTTTGGTTGATCTTGATTATCGAGCCTGATATCAAGTCTGGTACCAGGACCGCAATAATTATATCCCGGTAGATGTTTTTCTCCACTGTATTTAGCCCATGGAGCACCTGGAAACTTTGACATCAAATTAGCAATATCACCACCGCGCTTATTAGGTAAAAACGAAAATTTCTTTCTACCGCATATAGAACATTTTCCACCGTACGCTATTTTTTTGTTTTTTGTTATAACTGTGGCTAAATCAGTGGTTGGAGTTTTAACTCTACAGCGTAAACAATATAAATTCATGTTATAATATATATGGATATAATTGATTTCTCAGCAACTCGGCAACGAGAGCCAGTTAAGCATCATCCTGCGCTACCGAATTCCATCAGAATGATTATCATAGGACCATCTGGATCGGGTAAGACGCAATTATTACTTAATCTGATAATGAGATGGTTGAAATGGGATAAATTATATTTAGTAGCACCATCCGTTGATGATCAACGATGTTATGATGTACTTAAAGATTTTAACGAAAACGCACGATTACTGGATGAGGATAATGATGTTATAGAGTTTATAACCGATATTGATGAAGCACCATCCATAGATTCCATAGACGGATTTATTAATAATTTAGTTGTGTACGACGATGTGATGCTAGATAAACAATCAAATCCAGCCAGAATATTTTCCCGAGGTAGACACAAAAATACAGACGTGATCTATGTTACTCAACGATATACACAAATTCCGAAGGTGATCAGAGACAACTGCAACATTTTAGTTGTGTTTAATGGCGTAGACACACACACGTTGCGAAATATTCATCAAACCTGGTGTGGTGGTGACATGGACATAATTAAATTCAAAAATTTCTTCTCACGAGCGCAAGCTACCCCACATGGATTTATAACAATAAATTTACATGATCCAAGAACAAGATATCGTGTGGGTCTTGATAAAATATTTGGGTAACAGGGGTGATGATAAAATTAAATTGAATTAAACAGATATCATTAATATAATGAACAACTGTGCGTGGTTACGTCAAGGAACAACAGATAAATGCAACAAAAGGTGCCGTGGAGAATATTGCAAGAAACATAATTATCTTATAAAGAAAAACCCTCATGCTGGTCCACGAAGTTGTGTTGGTTGTAACAACGGTGTTAGAGGATTATATCAGATTTGCAAAAATTGCGGTGGAGATCGATACAGAAGTTTGATGATATATTATAAACACAGAAAGAACATAAATCCCAAAATAGAAAAACCACCATCAGAACTTGAATATTACTTGAAAGATAGAACAAATTCCGAAGATTCAGATGAAGATGAAACAGATGAGGAAAAACGACAGCGAGAACGCGTTGAAAAATATTCATCAAACTTGGTATGGTGGTAAATTAATAGCAGCAGAGAGGGTACCTACCAACGTTGGTCGTCAAAAAAATAAACAAGAAATAAATAAACACGTAGAGTACTTTATTTTTTCAGCTACTATTTCAAACTGAGGTTTTATTAGTATAATCGTCCATTACAGAAATAAAACATCTCAAGGAAAAGTTCATTTGTAAAATCTTGACCTTCTACGAGATGATTTTATTTGTTTGTTTTATTTGTTTTGTCGGAATTATATGGTCTGTTCACCCTCTCTGCTGCTCCTTTGTTTCGCTGTGATAGTATGATATTTATATTGCTGCTTGTGCGCAGAAGAATGTTGATATTAGTGTTTCACCCAACTCATCTGAACAATTGTTAAAGTACGAAATGAATCTCTTTTTTACCGCGTTTCTGAATGCTCAACATCCATGTAGCTCTGTGTCTGTTAATTTGTATTAAAGATATGTGGCTGAGATGGAGATATATTATTTGTATTTTTATTTATATCAATGTTGATATTTTGTGGTATATCAGTCTCATCTCATCAAGTATTGAACAGTACGAAATCAATCTTTAATTAGGAGGTTTCTGACGATTCAACATTCATCGTATGAGATGGAAAGGAAAAAAAAAAGAAACGATTATGTAGGGATGATACATAATTTCATCACCAGGTGATTAATTTACAGACGAATACCGTCATAGTGATTCCCAGATAGTTTGTGAAATTAAATGTATGTTATAGTGTGTTCTCAGGTGTTGTTAAAAAATAACGATCGTCAAAGAATTGTCCTGCATGTACTCTGGCCGGAAACATCAGGTTCTTACGAGATATTATTTACCCGCCTATCACAATGAGTTCAATCTCAATATATATGAATCCAATGGTTCTGAATATTTGTGTTGTCGTTTGCAGCATTGTATAATGTGTTATCATGTGTAGTTTCAACTATGTTTATTCGTGTTCTTCATCAGCGAATAAAATGATGGAAATCACTATTCTGCTTCTTGATTAGGCATCGTATAACTCATCCGCATAGATTATTTTCAGATACGGCGATCGCTTAGCGATTATGTATGGTATTATCAGCAAGTTATATTGATGTTATGTATCACTAAATGTTGTCGTATTCTTCCATGATGACAGTCATACACAACACGTGATAGTTTCATCGTTTTTCTATTTCGATGACCACACCCATTTAATCTTGCTTATATGCCATACTTAGAATTAAGGTTTAGAAAAGTTCTTAGTTTTCACGTGTCTAACTACTCCATAATGGCCAGTTTCATAATTGTTGAAGGTGGGTCTTCCATTAAGACATGTTAATATTATGTACAATTACATTGTAATCTCTAGTTAACTACTTGCATTTCATCAATAATATCTCCATATCTTCTAGATTTCATGTGTCCTTAACAACATGAGTTTGTAAGGCAATAACACTATAACGCATTTGCCTAATATGATACTACTCGATGACATCGATTGTGTCGAACGTAATCCGTTAGCATGCTGTAGCCTGTCGACGTGGCCTTATCCATGAGCCCTATCATGTGTTCGTCGTTGGTTTACCCGCATCGATCATGTTTTCCTCATCTTCACCGTATGGTTTCTACAGACTATGATTTATGTTTGTATCTTCGAAAGTCGATATTGCTAGTTCTTATTATCATAATACACAATAATATCCAATTGAGACAGCGAATCATTCCTGAAGACTGTGTCAATCAGCAATGTGTAGTCTGCTACGTTCGATGTCGATTATAATCCTGAAAACATTTGTGGTAGATCATTCTGAGACAAATCTGTATTAATGCGATAATAAGGACATTTAAACTCCAGTAGCGCGACCTTGTCATCGATGATCATGTATCCACCTGTTGAATAACTGAATCTTGGAAAATCAAATATGCAGAGAGTATCACCTACAAACTTTGATTTAGTCAAGTATTCCATTTAACTTTTAGCCACTTTCTCAAACGAAGATCCCCATTTGCATGGTAAAGAGGATGTTTCTTTTTTGTTGACGACTTATCTTTTCATGCGCAATGTGTTCCGGTGACGAATTAGGATTCTGACCAAGGACATAAGCTATTTCCGATCCTCCATTGGTCATCGTGATCAGATAATTCCACTTTCATTAATATTGTTTGATGTTGTGTCTCTCCATGAAGTTTGAAAGGAAATGCTTTCAAATATCTAATTCTTCTTCAGATGTGTCAGGTTTGTTTACAATGACACGAATTAATTGCAAGTAATTTGTATCATTCTTTCACTGGAGGTAGCGAACATCACCATTTTTTATGAGTCACCCTGAAGAATAACCGTTTGATTCTCATCGTGTCATTTCTAATTTTATCTCCAAAGGAACTGAATCTTTGCAGACATGTCAGTATGTAATCTAGTTCCAAATCTAAATTTGAGCACGAAGTTGGTGGTACATGTGGGTGGAACCGCATAAGAAACTTCTACACACAGATTTATATCACTGATGGTCACAGCCACGTTGATCTTCTGATGTTCACTCGTGTGTATTTTTAATCTGTAACTAATCATAGAAGGATGTACAGATATTACGGGGACGTAATTCGCAGGCTTACCGATTAGAATGATGTCAGTTTATCAAGAATATTCATTCCATTTTGGAACGATTCGTCGATGCTTTTAACTCAACATATGATTGGAAACATTTGAACAACTGGGGACAATCTATATTTACGTAATGTTCAAAATTAGAATTTTGCGGCAAAAATGTGTTAGATCTTATTTTTAATGTGTTGACGTTTGCTTTTCTTCAAGTCCCTTATAGACATCTAATCAAAATCGAATTCTCCCTGATAAGTCTAAGGGATTCTTGTTGGTGCTGAGAACATATGTTTATTATAAAGCTCTTATTTGATATCTTCTTCCAACGTTTCATTAATACTGTCTTTTCTTATTTGTAATTATCCTAGGCTGCGTTTGTGATCGTTCTCATCAAGTCTTTCGAGTGTTTGCTGATAACCATGGTATAATGATCTGCTGGATTGATTCTTATCTTATGTCTGAATGCTGTGACTTCCGGCATCCGAGACGGACGCACTAACTACTAGGCTACTGCAGTATTCCAACGATATAAATAATGATAAAGGCACAGTGAGACAGCAGAACATAATGATAATCAAATTTATAATTGAAGTATAGATAACTCTTCGGCTTTAGGATCTAGGTGCCAAAGGACAATCATTACAATTTTCGTGCAAATACATTACCATTTCTTACGATTCCTGAATTATACTTTGCATCTGACAACCATCACTTGTTGACATTATAGATTATATATTTCGTTTAAGTATGTTTCTGTCCGTGTAAAGCCTTCTTTTGAAATGAAAGGCATATGGTCCATCAACACAAACTGTCGATGTTTTGGATACATTGACATTGATGTATATTATTCTCGATTATTTCCTGGTTTGACATCATTAGGTTTGTTATAATACACATTGTTTGCTTTAGCGTCGATATTGAGTCAATGAGTCATACTATAGTCTCTCATTAGTTGTTTGATGTTTAGTTTTCTTTTTCATACTGGAATAATGAGCTAACACGTGTTTCCTAAAATAATGCATTGACTGTACTTTGTAATTATCTAAAGAGAGCCATATAAGTTCTGTTTAATGCTTTGCACCTATTATAAGGTAGGAATATGATTCTTATTTCATTTTACGCTGGGTTTTCTGTACACTTGTTAGATTTATTGTACTTCAGTTTAATATCTTTGAATTGAATCAAATCATGTAGATTGCTGAGATTTGGTTTAGGGACCTATCCTTTTCTTGCAGCTTGATTCGTCCTGGAGGTAAGCGTTTGATCCACTTTCTTTTTGTCTTATTATATTTTGGCTGTATTCAAGTTTATAGTGGGTTCAATTTTGTTCGGATGCAGTTTAGGAGGAGTTGTTTATTTAAAAGTTGTTCATTGGGAGTAGCAGGGTGATCATTGACATTTTAGAATAAATCATTAATTTCAAATTATTGCAAATTTATTCAAGGTCCCTCTGGATTATACCATTATGATACATCAATACCTTCAGCACATCAGCTCTTCCAAGACTATTAGCACACCAGCACATTCTATACTGGACTTAATGGACCTGGGATATCACTTTAAGGATTAGTTTGGATTTAGATCACACCACTGTAATGTCCTTTCAAAAGTATGTACCTTGTATCCTAGGAAAATAAATTATTTCTTGAATTATAATAAACTTGATGTTTTCTTTTTCTTTTCCTGATACATAGTTTATTGTAGTCAGAATTAAATAGATATGAATCAAGCCATACTTTAAATGGCTCTACTTTTCTAGCATTTCTATCAATTTATATCCAAAGCCAATCAAATTAGTCAAGTGGTGTTCATATATTTATACGCTTTCAGGCAAATATCAACCTTCATGTCAGAATTTATTAAACTCGTATTGTTGATATTTTGTAATAATGATTTTCTTAGATTCAATCGACATGGGTTTCATTTCAAATTTTTGTAATCACACTACTATTGATATCAGGCATCACAATTTTATCCTTGTTATTTTTTGCTGTATATCAAGCAAATATATGTTAATTGGTTTCATAGCTTTCTTAAATGTTAACGAACAATGAATATGTGAAGCCACTGCTACCTCCACAAGGAGTTGAATTGTTACACCTACGTTAACTTGTAATGTATTTATTGTATTCACTAATTCTATTGTTTCTACCTCTCTGTTATTACATAGATTTCGTTATATTTGAAAAGTATCTGCATTATTCCCTTCCTCCAATGCATCAAAACATCATATAATAACACATTCACCGTCTAATTGGTTCAATGTACATAATAAACAATTGCAATATATGACTAGTACAATGTTTCTAGTGTCAACACTAATTATAAGCAAGCACTTTAATGAAACAAGCGATTCTCCCGGATTGCAATTCTCAAATGATTAATCTCATTTTATTTTCATTATACAAATATAGAACTGCTCACCATTAACATTCGTAGTTTTTCAAATAGACTCAGCTATTAATACAAAATATATTATGTCGTCTGAAAATAGCTCTTCCCATTACAATATTAATTAACCATTTCTTCGTTTCAGTCTTCAAATTTATGTACCACTTACTCTCCTTAAATTACATGTCTGATGACAAGCAAAGTGCAATATACCTTTAGCAAACTTAGACACATTTTTAGATTCTGTCTCTCTACATATTTCATAAATTGATATTCATTTTGATGTATCTATTGACAGAGACCCAAATAACTTATCTCATACATTTTGAAATGTTGCTATATTACTGGTTTAAATGGGCGGCATGTTTGTTGAAATGTGATGAGACATATGAAATGCTTCAATAGGTCCCAGGAAATATATACCCATTGTTAGATTCATTATAAGTACAATACTTTCCCAATTAATCCTAGAAGAGTCCAACTAAATTGATTCACTAGTACAAACTTCTCGTCTAAGTAAGTGGATATGTATATATTGAACATTTCGTCATTCAATGACGCCATACTGTGAGGTCATACAACTTATTCCTATGACAACGCTGTTTTTCATCTGATTTTAACTTACTAAATATGTATCTAATCGGGTCGTGTACAGACTTTACCTAACTTGGTTTTTCTTAGTTTAGGCATCTTTTGCAGCGACAAAGATCACTGGTGGAATAAAATCATGGCGATTATTATACTTTTTATATGGATGAATATCAACTATGCCTGACTTGAACTAATCACCAACGCGACTAAGTAAAGAAAAATATAGGGAATTTGTAAACTACTTTTGTAATGTGAAAATACAATATTTCATCAAGCAATCTTTACGCTCGAATCGTTTTATCCTCTTGTTGACATTCAGTTTAATTTGACCCCAATTGATTAATAGTTATGAATACAACGAGACTTAACAAACACGCCATATCTCCCTTAGTTATGGTTCGATACACTAAGAAAAGTAAGTTTAAGTTAGTTGTTATGGCCAATATCAAAGATGATCATCAAATGAAGTAATACGTAGGCATAAATAGCAATGTAGTTATAAATGTACATTGGGTAGTAAGAAAGAAGAATGTCGATATTGGAATAACTATTCAAGTCATCATCAATATTATATGACACGGCCTCAAAAAGTCTGATCATGGAGAGGCTTTGTCCATATACTAAGCGGTTTTGTACACACTTATTTGTAAGCAAACATATTGCATATTGCAGAATAGCTCGATGATACACCGAAATCGATTTAGAAACAGTTTTTTTCACACGCTGACAAGAGTATGACCAGTGATAACATTCGTGCGTTTTGCGCAGTCACTCAGTGTTGGGTCCTTGGAGGGTCTTTTCCTCCCACTGATGCCAAAGTCATTGATCACGGTCCACATCAATTGCGTGTAACACGGAACCGCACACACATGTAATGTACAGTTCATAATTTACCTAAAGGAAATTAAAATCCATGTAGTGTTTCACTACTTGAGCTGATGTAATATTCACGTAATAATGCAAAAAGCAGGGAAGGCATCAAACTCGAAAATAAGCGTGATCCCCAACCACATCGAAAAATACATGTCGTTTAAGCTAGGCCAACAGTAATTCATCGATTCATTAAAGTTTCTGAATTCGACATTGGGCAAAGCAAGCATTTTAGCGGCAGAAAATTAAAAATCAGTCTTAAATAATGTCATGTGAATATGCACTTATTAACAAGAAAAGATGTGTACCAATTCTGGTATATGAGCGAGTGGAAAAAAAATTGCTGAAGCTCACTTGCCACCGATCGAAATATATTATTCATCGCTGTCACTTGACGCAATCTAAGATACAAATTACGTGCAACAGAATTTGTTACTCAATCGAATGGTAAAGACTAGGTGAATATCCCGATCCATATATGCGCACTGATCTGTTGTTGCTCGCTGATGGGGTTAAAAATAATTTCGTGGCACTGCCATACACGTGTACAAATCTGATCCTGCACATTACTTCCCTCCACCTCCAATAGCTTGGGATGTGTCATTTTCGAAAGCGAAATTCGAGTTGGAATTGCATATCAACGTTGACGAGCATATTTTTATTGGGTGTTCTCTTCTTTGCCGGATTTCTATAGCGAGGCACATATATGCACGCCCCAACAAATGAAAGGTTTACATGTATGAAACTTCTGCCCGAAATAGTTTCATCAGATAACTATATCCGCATAACCTATATAACACTGGACAACAAATTTTTACAAAAGTCATGTTACTGAAATAAAATTAGTCAATTCTTATCAATTTTTATGTGCTGAACACGAATATGACAGTCAAATTGCAAAATTGGCTCTAGTTTTTTTGTAATCTGCAAGAAATTAATGTTTACATAACGAAATGCATTCCAATAGTAAAAGGTCAACTGTAATAGCCTACCTATAAAAAATCAAGTCATTGACTACATCTTAGATTTCTTCGCCTGTCTCTTGTACAGCTGTTCGGGAGCATCTCTGAGGAGTGTCCAGCAGTAGTCAGCCAGCATTGTAGTGGACCATTTTCCCTGGTATCTTTGTTCCATTGTTGCGATATCTTGATGAAAACGTTCGCCGTGTTCATCACTAACAATACCACAGTTGCTAGGAAAGAAATCCAAATGGGAATGAAGGAAGTGAATCTTTAGAGACATATTGCAGCCAAGTTTCTTATACTTCATCAACATGTCTTCTACTAGTTCCTTATAGTTTTCTGCCCTAACATTTCCGAGGAAGTTTGTAGAAACTAGGCGAAAAGCATTCCATGCTTGTTTCGCGTCACCTTCCAGCAAGTTGTTGAACCGGTCATCTTTGAAAAGCTCTCGAATCTGAGGACCCACAAAAACTCCCTCTTTAATCTTTGCTTCGCTGAGACGAGGGAATTTTTCATGCAGGTATCGGAATGCTGGCAAAGTCCGGTCAATGGCTTTCACGAAGTTCTTCATCAAACCTAGTTTGATGTGAAGGGGTGGTAGCAAGATTTTCTGAGCCTCAACCAGAGCTGGGTGTTGGATATTCTTCTCTCCAATGGCTACATTCTGCCTGTGAGTCCATTCCTTCCTCATGTAGTGCATTTCCCTTGCTCGGCTATCCCACTCGCATAAGAAACACATGTATTTTGTATATCCTTGCTGCAGTCCCATTAAAAGGGCAACTACCTTCAAATCACCACAGAGGTGCCAGCTGTACTTGTTATACTCAATGAAATTCAGTAGCTGCCTTAAGTTATCGTATGTCTCTTTCATGTGGACAGCATACGCTACTGGAATAGATGGAAGAATGTTTCCATTGTGCAAAAGCACAGCCTTGAGACTCAGTTTCGAAGAGTCCACAAATAGTCTCCATTCTTGTGGGTCATGAGTGATTTTTAAAGCATTCATGAGGCCCTCAATATCGGAACAGAATATCAGATTACTTTCCTTTCTGAAGAAAGGCTCCAATTGCTGGTGGCGCTTTCGATATGCAGTAATTGTGACATCTTCTTCTAGAAGATTCCATTGTTGGAGTCTTGATCCTAGCAATTCTGCCTTGTTCTTTGATAAGTCCAAATCACGAATCAGGTCATTTAGTTCTTCCTGTGTTATTCTGTGTGGGGTTGATGATGCACCACAGTGAAAATCTGGATCACTGCATGCTGATGGACCAGGAGAAGAACAGGTCGACTCACCTTTGTCTTCGTCAGATGAATCAAGAGAATATTCTGCTGGAGGTTCTGGAATAGGAAGTCCCTCACCATGTGGAACTGGTCTCAATGCAGACGGAATGTTTGGGTAGACTATTCTCTACTTCTTTCGCTTCGTTATTCTGCCGGAAAGAGGAGGAACCAAGCAGAAGTAACAGTCATTTAGGTGGTTGCTTGGCTCTCTCCACACCATTGGGACTGCAAACGGCATTGATGACCTTTTGCAATTCAACCACTGTGAAAGCTGTGTTGTACATGTAGCACAGCATATATGCGGAGCCCAAGGCTTGTCTTGGTCACCAACCTTGCATCCGAAGTAAAGATGATATGCCTTCTTCACTTGAGAATTGATACTTTTCTTCTGGTTGGCAAATGTCACTTCCCCACAAATATAGCAAAAATTGTCCGCGGTATTAACACACTTTCGAGGCATTACTGTTCTTTATTGTACGTAAATGGATAAAATAATAAGTTTTATGTAACAGTAGCTTGAACTGTCTCGCACAACGTCTAAAATATTTTAAATGCTGAACCTATCTGATTGGGCTTTATATAGTACACTGCTTACGTCAGCTTCAGCAGCCGCCTGGCATTAGTATAATAGGCCTACACATGTATAGTACACTGCTGACGTCAACTTACTTCAGCAGCCGCATGGCATTAGTATTGCATTGCATCAGAAAATGATGCAATCAACTGTGGATGATGTGAGCATGATGGTATTATGCAATGTTACATCATTATTCCGGATGTTGCTGCAGTCCTACTGGAGAAATTTACACAGTGAAACATAGAAAATGAGGTATATGAATATCTTCAAAACGAGAGCCAATACAAATTTTTCACGGTTATATTCGTGTTCGGCACACCAAAATACTACAGATTAGGGCCTTTTCAAGTCAGTAATGATTTCACTGTTGACCAGTGTAATTGGGCAATGATGTAACTGTTGCTGGTTAGTTGGTTTCAGTGGCATGATCCCATTTTAGCTTCGGTTCTTTCTCAAAGCGTGTGCGATTACAATATCAAAAGTGGCCACAGGTACTTCTTTGAAACTGGTTTGGAGAGCACTGAATATTTTCATGCCACACACGATTTTAGGTTGGCAGCAGAAGCGTTTTCAGTGTCTGGTACATGGCTGTCTCGGTATAAGTGTTTAATCGTCCATTAATCTGGACGTAAATAAAATGACTGCACCAAATATGACCAAGTCTTAGATTTAAACACAATCATATCCAGAATTATATACTGCACGTACGAAGCCTCCAGCTGTTTGCATCGATAGCTTGAATTTCGCCATAAAGCTTGGTTGGCTCCGTACATCCGGGTAAATATGGATCTGACTACAAAGGAAGCAAACGAAATTGATAAGGACATTTTCTATCTTATGAACAATTCAGTGTCCGGAAACGTCATGGAGAATCTACGCAGGCGAATCCGAGTCGATCTAGTACGTGATAGTAAACAAGACAATCTTTGAAGTCTCATCGCTGACCAGGCCATTTAATCCATAACCATTCATACTGTTGGAGGTGTTGACGTTCAAAGCACACACACACACATACAAATAAAAATTAAGAAAATCAAGTTTTCAGATCCAATATATATGTATCGTCCGTCTTGTTCTCGTCGAAACTACTGAAATACGAATTTTACTCTGACAAATTATGTACACTGACACAGACTCGCCGCTAATGCACATCACTACCAAAAAATTGTAAATGGCCATGGCACAACCTGGTCAATGCATTTGGTGCACGAATACAAAGTATGATCGGATAATCGTGACTCAATGTATGTGAGTCTGCAGCATATAATTTAATCGACTATACTCAGACTAAAAAATATTATAATGGCAATAGATCTCGCAAGTGCTATTGTTCCAAAGTAGGATTTCAAACATGACATGTACCTGGAATGTCTTCAAGATCGACGGGGATTCACACACGTGGCAAATGCGAGACGATCTCATAAACATGTCATGCACTTAAGTGAGTTTTTCCTAGCATGATACCAAGGGATATACATTCACCAATGGAGTCATTACTTACGCGGCTGGTCATCATGTTGTGATGACTGATAGGTGGACTAGGGTATGAACGTGTTAACACAGTCCTCAGTGGAAATTCAACATTTGCTTGAACGACGTGAATTTCATCAAAAACAAATGTTCGGCCAGGAGGGTTGGTTCAACCAAGCGACGATGATACCAAACGATAACGTGTTGGTTGTCTTGGAGTATCAATCTGTTCCAAGACAATAAACCCATTAAAGGACCATACTTTTGCTGCTGCAAGTAAATGTTTACCTTCTAAGTCTCCAGGTGCATAGAGATACCCCAAAAAATCTGTCTCACAGTGGTTGGAGGCGGCGCCCCTTGTGACAGTCTTTTGTCGAATCAGATTGGCTGGATTTAATTCCATCGTGCTTGTGATACAAGCATGATGGGCTTAAATCCAGCCAATGCGATCTTCATTGTTGACTACTGCTATGATTAGCGGAAGACATATTACTCATTTGATAGTCCACACTTGCCTCATTACTCATTCCTGCGTGTATACATGACCAAATACATATTCCACGAGTGTTCGATTAAATAATTCCGCATTAGCTTGGTCACGATGAATGTTGAAAATTCAACACGAAATTGTACATGAGTATTGTATAACAACACAGCGAACGAATCGAAATGTATTACAAATATCCTCTTGCAACACTTGTGGCCATGTGAGTGGCGAACGTTTGCAAATGCGCTGTAGTGTATGTGCAATACTTGCAGAATCTTTTTATGTCAGCGGCTCCACGTTTTTTTTTTCTTGCAGGCATCATCAACAATCCAGAACGCATTCTTAAGGTGCGCAAAAGGTTTTGTATTGTAAAAGAAACAATAAATCAGTATGATAAACCTCATTGAGTATTTTTAAATTAAAACCGTTTGCGTGACATTTTGCTTGGTACGTGTAGATACATTTGCACAGGCTTGTTTGGCCAACCATTTATAAGCAATCACATGAGTGACTTTTATTGTACTAGCTAATATTACATCGGCGGCTACACATAAACAATACTCGCACAGACTGTACAATATTTTCGATAATGTAAGGCTTTTTGTTTTCATTGCGTTACTATTAGTTTGCCTTTAATGAGTGGAACCTCCAAGAACAATCTTAGCTACCATTCCTCTTTTAACGACCCGTCTGGCAATTCGTTATTCAGCAACTGGTCACGCAATAGTATTGAAGTCATGGAGATGAGCATCATGACTTTGACGTTCACGGCTATCACTTGATGTTTTATAAGCAATGTCATGTCGGTAAGAAGCAAAATTAAAACGATTCAGCGCGCTTTAACAGGCTTTACTTTACTGAATCGAGTTGTATATCCAGCTGTGTACCGGGCCCACAATAATTGTATCCAGGAAGGTGCTTTTCACCAGGGTATTTACCTCACGGTGTTCCAGGTACTTTTGCGAATGCAATCGCGATATCACCGACGACTTTTGCTTTAATAAATGTCGATTCGTAACTTTGCATCGGACAAAGTCTGCAGTTATCATTGCAAGTCCAGGCTGTGTTGATCTCAGGTTAGATTTGCGACACGACTTGTCATGCGAGATCGTAAACAATATGAAGACGTGATCCATATTATGTCAATACAAGTTGGCCATAAAGCTTGGACGACTCCGTATATTCAGATGAATATGGTCTGACTACAAAGTAAACAAACGAGTTTGAGAAGGACATTTTCAATTTCATGAACCATTTTATTAAATTGCCTTAAGGAAAGGGAAATTAGCACATGAATTCAGAGGTTTTTCCATTATTGACTTCGCTGATCCGTTGATGGATATGATTTTACGAGAACTAAAGTGGGGTCGTTTGTTATTGACCGACCATGCTATGATGTTATAAAATGATTTTCAAAATACTGCTTTGCAGAGATGGTAAAACCACGACCATCGATTTATTTTCCAAAATCGTTCAAGCCTTAAATATTGACATTCTGGATGCAATCAAAATCTTTCTTTTTGTTTGCAATGATGTAATAGTTGAAGGTCAAGTCAATCTCGGACAAATAGTTTCATGAAGGCGGCACAATGATCACGTTATTTATTTGACTCAACGACAAGCGCATGCACCGAAAATGATTCGTGACAACTCTAACGTGTTGATATTTGGTGGCATTTACAATCGTGACATTGGGATATCTACCAGCGAATATTTTTCCTCAACATTGACATAGTTAAAAATGGAAGATCTTTAATGTTATTCAAACGGGATGCGCTTGTTCAGGTAACAGTTATGTGGCAAGGTTACAGTTTATATGAAAAGGTACAGGCGTAATCGTGGTGCTTTTAAATTATACCGGGGCATAACACACAGGACGCACAATCGCTGCAAATATAAATATTCCTACGACAAATATTGTATGTGATTTTATGGCAGTTGTACCAGTGAAAAGGGGTAATTGGCTAGAACTGCGTGTGAGTATTGCACCTGGACACGATGCGTCCGGACAGCGTCTGCCAGTCATGTAATTGTACTACGTGATCTTACCTCAGCAGCAACTGCTGGTCTTGGAATGGCTGGAATCATCGTGGGTGAGCCAATCCGAGTTAGTTTCGAGGCTATATCGAAAATAAGCGGTGCCCTTACTGTCGCTATCAAATTAATTTCAATAAGATTACATTCAGGAATACGTGTATATTCATAGCTGCTTGAAGTGGCATAAATCATTCTCAATTTGATTAGTAAACTATTATTTGGCTATCTAGGATAAAATAAAATAGTTACTATGACTAAATTCGCGACAGTGTTGACGAAAATGAAAAATCACCGACATCACCTAGCACAAATCAGAAATAGTGCAGTTGCAAACAATATAAGTCGAGTAAACATGGCCACAGTTGTAATCGCACAGCAAATTGCCTGGTCAGTAAACTATCGATTAAGAACTTATGGTTGCGTTATAGCAAAAATACGACGTAATATGTATACGCTTCGACTATTTTTGTGGATTAATAATACAAGGGCTGTGCATTTATGCATTTTGGTTTTCATCCATGGCATGGAGGATAGCGGTTGTGGTGAATAGTCAAGACCCAAAATGGAATCCAAGGCCCCATCATAACACTACTGAAATAGTAGGATAAATCAATGTATTACTATACTGTAGCTTTCTAAACGACCATTTCTCTAAACCTTACAAGTCATTAAGCAGGCATGCAAACCAAATTCAGAAAAAGAAGTGTAATTTGAAACGGGGAAATTTGACAGGACTAGCATTGAGTGTTTCCACTTCAATATTTATTAGTAAGCCGAGTCGCCTACACAACGAGGACCGATGTACATTTGACAAGACTTGCATACAACTGTTTGTGACGCATTTCAGGCGCAGTTTTCAGAGTTCTTGCTCTCTTTGGCTAGTTAGTCTAAAATGCGTAATCCTAGAACGATTGATAAAAAAATGATGGTTGCAAAATAAAACTACGCTCTTGCAGTTCGACTAATATATACAATACGATAAAGAATGGAGAAAAGTATGCATCTATTTAAAGCAAATCTGATGAAAGCACACACATGCCGTCCTGTTATTTACATGAGGATAGAAAACTGAATATTGTTTATGCCTTAAGTGGGAATTAATAGATTAGTCTACAGTGTGGCTTTGACATTAGACATGTATGAGATACTCTTCTATGTTCATTTTGTGAAAGCGTTAAAAATGACTACCACGTAGATACCTACATATATAAATGCATGCATACATTAATACAGACATACATACATACATACATGCATACATACATACATACATACATACATACATACATACATACATACATACATACATACATACATACATACATTCATTCATACATACGTACATACGTATATACAATGGAACTAATAGTTGTGCATCAATGTATGCAACTATTTCAGATTCTTAATCGGCTGTCGCTACAGTTAACCATATATCATCTGTTATCGGAAAAATTCGCGTACATATCATATGATTTATACTTATATACAAACAAGCACGAGTGTTATTGAACTCTTCAGAAATTCTACACTTTTTCGTTATTTATATCCTTTGAAATCCTTATAGGTGACTATAATGGAGTTACAGTAATACAAAGATTGATTCGTCTTCCTACAAGTATTTTTAATTATTAACGTGAAATATTAAGTCGGTAAATACACTTATTTTTTCATATCATTATTTAATAAATTGAGGGGATTGAATTTTTAACGTTACGTCAGAATCACATATCCTGGGAAGTTTTCCATTAGTTTTGATTCCGGAAACAAAGAGAGCATTATATATATATGTATATATATGTGTATATATATGTATATATATATATATATATATATATATATATATATATATATATATATATATATATATATATATATATATATATATATATATATATATATATATATATATATATATATATGTATATATATGTATATGTATATATATGTATATATATATATATATATATATATATATATATATATATATATATATATATATATATATATATATATATATATATATATATATATATATATATATATATATATATATATATATATATGTATATATATATATATCCGCACACAAGAGTGGGAGGGAGACATTTAATTTATATTGTGTGCTTGAACTTTGTGTCCGATTGAAGATAATGGTTTGGCCAACCTGACTATTCTCCATTGTTTGAAAGATAAATATTTGATCACGACCTTAGAATATAGTTTTATAAGCAAACGTGTTTGCAATCTGATGGACCGTTTCATTTAAAATGACCCAAATTGTGTGCATACTATGGCATCTGATGTCACGTGATAGCAGAATACATAGGATGAGGTCAACTACTGCTCCATCCTATTATAATATATGTATATGGAATCACTTTTAGTGTGTTCAATTGCTATCATTTTATAAGAATTGCCTATGTAAATTACTCATTAGAATTGTAACGTGCTCATTGACTTTTGGACTAAAAGATTACATTCAGAATACTAAAAACCTGTAAAAAGATAGTTTTAATATAGCATTGTTCTACATCAATATTGCTGACAAATCAACTTTTTCAAGACTAATAAGACCAATAGTACATAGTCACATTCAAGAATAATAGAATTCATTCGGAAGACTAAATAAATTTGGATTTTTGAGAGAAAATTTGGAATTATTAGGCATGGAATTTACAATATTTCAAAGTTCCTTTTAAATCTTCACGTTTTTTGCAGGAATATAAAATGTTTGATGGATTTTTTAAAAATGTGTTGCCTTTTTTCATGCTTTTATAGGTTTTTAAAAACAAAATCTAACTCAGTTTTCTCTGCGTAACTTATTTATCCTATCTAAATGTGCCCTATATTAAATTAACCTTGTTTCCGTGAAAAACTAGCTTGCACCTAATTGAATCATACATTCGCAATAGTACATGTGATAGCATAGTTTTCCCTCAAGATCTTGCTAAAATCTGCAACTGTCAAAGGAATAAATTGAGTACAGGTACATGTATGCTCTTGATTTTGACTGGACAAGAACATACTTAATACTGGCAGGTAATGGATAAAAATGCTATATCACAATATAATTAGCATTGTGGCTCACAATTAAATTATCTGAAAAAGTGGACCAGTCTCAGTAGGTGATACATTCTAATCTCAGTAGGTGATACATTCGAATTCCTTCCCTGCTAATACAACTAAAATTTACAAAATAGCTATTCTACAAGATTTTTCGATGGGCAGAAAATGAAAGTGTAGAAACAAAAGTAATATAAGTAAGCACAAACTGTCAATTTGATTTGAATTTAAATAATACGAACTTCGTGTTATTCAGTTGGGATCATACAATTCATTAAACATGGCAATTAGATCTTTATACTAGGAAGAATCCAATAATCTATATACAATAATGTAAGAGCTCCTTAATTTGTAATGTGATGTGCATACTTTTGAATATTACTCCTGATAATAATCAACGTCAAAAGGATAGTATATGCAATATTACTCAGTGTCAAGTGTAACATAACCGTATTAGGCTTAAATTCGGACATTCTGTGAAAGATTACTCACTGACAACAGCATCACAACTGTAATGTCATTAAATTCTGATATTGAATTTTAGAGTACATAGAGTAAAAAGAATAATAGCTGTAATGTGCTTAAATTACTTAGTGAGAAAGCAAAGTCCTTGTAATATTCCTTAAGTTGTAATATTCTTTGTAATATTGCTCAGTCAAAAGCATCATAAGAGTATTTTGTTTTAAAAATGGTTATTACATGTAATATTGTATGACTGTCAAAAGTATCATAACTATAACATTGTTAAATGTCGATATTTTGGTAAAAATACTTAGTGACAAAAGAATGTGCCCTTTTTGTCACTCTTGCTTCTTCTATCCCACAATTACACCTTCGTTGTTTTTTTCTTTTTGCAATAAATGTGACGTACAATATTTGTGTTTATGTGTGCTACATATGTTATTCTGTCTTTATGATGTTCACACATCAATTATTGATGCAGCATTATTTTGTTGTCGTTAGGTAGGCTTAGTGTATTCATTGTCGTTGACAAAGATTTCTTTATTAAACTATCAGCTGTCGAATTTGCAAATTCGATTTATCGATATCAATATACTGCATATCATGACCTAGTAATTGATGCTGCGTGGAAATGGTGTGACTTCATTTCTCTATCCCTCTTTCTCTCTGTATTCAGATTTTAAGCTGTATTGTCTACTGTTTTGTAATCTGGGCATATTTTGATATTGTTCACGGCACCTTCCTTGAGGTTTTTAAAGGCGAACTAGGCTTCTGAGTTTAGTTTGTATTATATATGTTGCTAGTTTGCTCTCTATTGGTCTACATTTTATTTCTCTCACTCAACATCTTCGCATAATTGACATAGTTGGAACGCTCAAAAGCCGTCCTAAATATCAGTACATATGTGCATATGTAGGTACCTATGTAACCTTTACTTAACATTGGTTTGTATCTAAATAATGTTGATGTTATATTGACAACAGGCTCATTGCATGCACCGACTTCTGCATTATGTGTGTTTTCTTTACAGAATGGGCCGAGCTGAAAATTCAGTAGTTAAATTGATT
Organism: Sinohyriopsis cumingii; assembly: GCA_028554795.2. Taxonomy (NCBI): domain Eukaryota; kingdom Metazoa; phylum Mollusca; class Bivalvia; order Unionida; family Unionidae; genus Sinohyriopsis; species Sinohyriopsis cumingii. Next base: position 644,553 of record JAPYKE020000360.1, on the reverse strand, counting down.
ATTTATTTCTATTTCCAACTGCCACTGTTTGATTTTAACCTGCAACATTCCTATGCATACTTGTACATTTAATTATAGTTGAGTACCCTATGAAATCTTAATATCTCTAATGCATGTGCCTCTTATACTCGTTTAGCCAGTTCTTTCCTTGGAATGAGATTTTTGTTCATTAAATACTGGTAGGCGTATTGATAAATTAACAAACATTTGCATCAAAACAGTATTCTTTATCAAGGCAAACATGAGTTCGCGCTTATATATCGTTCGCGCAAATGCCTTCTAAGAGATTAAATTACTCAGTCTCTTTTTTCTAATCTGGGTGATGAACGATAATTTCTTGTCGTCGAACAGGAAAAAGATCATCAGCTCTCATGTTTGTTTCAAAGGGCCATTATTGAAATTGAAGTCAGAAAAGTACATCTTTATTAATTCATTAACATTGATATTCTTATGAGAACATGGAGACCTTTCCTGGTACCTTTCGGTGACGAGTGGTCAGTGAGCTATCAATCTGAAGTGCAAAAGTCATACAGACACCAAATCCTTCGTCTGGCCCATGAAACTCATTTGGCGGGTCATTTAGTGAGTAATACGATTAAACACAAGATCTTGACTCACTTTTATTGGCCAAAAAATCATGGTGATGCTTGTAAATACTGCCCTTCTTGTCATAATTATCAAATGATAGGAAATCCGAGTCAGAAGATACCTAAAGGTTATCAGCAATAAAGGTTATCAGCAATCTATGCCTGCATTTGACGAACAATTTCAGCAGCACTATGGTAGATTGTGGTGTCCCTTACCTAAGAAAACATCAAATAAACAATACACAGGCAATTTCTTTATTGGAATATTATAAAACTAAAACTATACTAAAATCTTCGATGAAGTTTTGTACTCAAATTGGCCTTGCCAAATCTATCCAATCCGTTCCTGTGTCAAAAATTATGTATGGAATTTTCCAGCCTTTAATTTGGCATGCAGCAATTCATGTCAAAAGTGAAAAAAATGGTTGATAGAACTTCAATGCGAGAACTTTTGAGTTTGATAAAAGGGTTAATACTCAAAATATTCCTCAGATTAGGTAATAAGGCCCTTACAAGGTTACGGAGAAAATAAATGAGTTAAAATATAATAATAGTAATACTAGAATGTAAATAAATTAAATGTGTACCATAATGTTGAGAGCGATAGCCAGGTTAATCATGCAATTAATTTAGTTGTAAGTGTCCCACTCAGTGAAGATTTAAGTGAAGGGAATAAGTCCGATTATATTGATTTTGGAATCACAAATCTTAGAACTTTAGAAATTATGCATAATCTGGACCATACACTTTCCCATTTGCAAAAGGAAGAAAGGAATGAACTCAGTCAGCTATTATTTGAATATTAGCACTTATTTCCAGATGTTTCTACAAGAACAATCAAATTTACTATGACGCTGAAATTGTAATTTCCAGACCAGTGAAAAAACACAGATACCGGATAAACCCTCTCAAACAGGAATACTTAAAAAAAGAAATGCAGTTTTTGCTAGCAAATAATTTCATTCAGCCTTGTAAAAGTTACTAGAGTTCACCATGTATACATGTTCCGAAACCAGATCAAACTGTCCGCATGTGCATTGACTATAGAAAGGTGAACAGTGTGACTAAACATATTCATTTCCATTAACAAGAATCGATGATTGCATTCAGAAAATTGGAAATGCAAAGTATGTCACCAAAATTTTACCCTCTAAAAGGATTTTGGCAAATTCCACTGACGGAAAGGAAAAATTGATTATCGGCATTCGTGACTCCAGATGTACTTTATCAATATAAAGTAATGCCGTTTGGGAATGGTTCGCCAAGTACTTTTCAGCAGTTAATGAACATGATTACCTTTGGTCTAGATAATTGTGATGCTTATGTTGATGATGTCATCATCTACAACGACGCCTGGAAAGGACATTTAACGAAAATTCGGAAACTCTTTACTGACTCACTGATGCAAGTTTGACAGTTACTTTCTCCAACAGTGAGTTTTACGGTGCATCTATAACCTTTCTGGGACAGATGGCAGGACATGGACATGTTAAACCTATAGATGCCAAGGTCAAGACTATCTCCGAATTCTCTGTCCATATCAGTGTAAACCAACTGGTGCGATTTTGGGTATGGTTGGATAATATCGGAAATTTTGTTCCAATTTTTCCATAAGTGCTGAACAGCTGACAAATTTGTGTGGAAGAAAACAAAGTTTGATTGGACTGAAAAATGTCAGGAGGCTTTTGATAAGTTAAAGGCCATATTTAAGACTGCACCAATTTATAAAGCTCCAAATTTCAGCCAATCATTTAAACTCTCTGGTGATGTAAGGGATGTTGGGGTTGAACAGTTTTGATTCAAGAAGATAAAAATGATGTTGATCATCCAGTGTGCTATTTTTCTAAGAAATTAAATAAGAATAACATAAATTATTCCAGAATCGAGAAAGAGTGTTTGGTATTGATACTGCATCACAACATTTTGATGTTTATATATGTTCACCTCCTTTTACGATTGTTTGTTTAGTGGCCACAAACCCCTCATGTTCATCAGCGAGATCAAATAAAAAATAAGAGATTATTAAGGAAGCGTTTGTCGCTACGGGATTATATTGATATCAGGCACATCAAGGGAAAAGACAATTTGATAACATATGCACCTTCAAGTGTTTATTAAATTTTTTTTTAATGTATACCATGTATCATTCATTAGATTTATTCTTATATCTTTTATAAACCTCACGTATAACTGACAAATGGTAAAAATAAAGCTTTATTATATAAATATTTTTATTTATTTATGGGGTGAGTGTTATATATTTTAATTAATTGTTTCTCTGTTAGTTTTACAATTTTATTTAATTTAATCACATGATATTGAATTGTAACATCGTATAATGTATTTGAACTTGTCCACAATCGAGTAAATGATACATTATATCTTGTTGTTGACTTCAGCTTGTCACGAATTTAGTAAATTAAGCAATATATCTTGTTGCGACATCTTTACGAAATCAGTGAGATATTTGGTAAACAACGTTTTCTAATTTGCTTTAATCTTTTCCTTCTCAATGTAAGAATCAATCAGTTAAATCAAGGTCATACCCGAACGACAAGATTTTAAGCCTGTGTCAATTGGTAAACAAACTTCTATTATTTCCAAAAGTGTGACCATTAGACCTGTATTGCGTCTTAGTCAGTCTTATAACGGATATCCTGATAAGAATTATAGTCAGTTGTGCTTTAAAGAATGGCACAGTAAGTTGTGTCATATCGTGACCAGCTTTGTCTGAATTAATATCGTTTTAAATTATTTAATTCAAGTGATTATTTCCTATGGAAATACAAATGTGTTCTTATATAATTTCTTGGACAAAGACATTGACAGGAATTTCACGGAATTCAAACACTGGAATAATATTTTAAGTGATTCAACAAGAGAGAGTTGACACATCAGTACAACGCTGACTATTACAGAAGTTATCTTATTCCATCATGAACTTCTTTGGGATTTTAAATGAGATTCACATAAAACATTTCATTGATATAACTTGTGTTTTCTTAAGTATAGGATTACAATTTGTATCTATAACTCATAAAGGAATAATTTTTACTTCGTGTTCTAGGGAAATAAATGAAGTGTTAAATAGTACAAAGTTTGTTGTTTTCACACTTTTCTGTTACTTATTGTAAGAGCATATACTTTTATAAGTATATATATATATATATATATATATATATATATATATATATATATATATATATATATATATATATATATATATATATATATATATATATATATACCAGACAGGACTAAAAGTGCTATTCCTGGATTCCTATAGAAATACATGTGATTATAGGTGGCATAACTAATACTTTAATACCATAAATACTATGATATAGGTTAGATAATTTTTAATTCTAACTCTACGTAGATTCGAACCCATGTCCGCGGGGTAAATCACACCCATTATATGTATTTATATTATAAAAGCAACCAATTTATATTGGAAAATCGTTTCTATGCTTATTCCGTATATTTTGTCTCAGAGCGGTCATAATATTTTAAACAGACCATAATGCCAAGAATATATATATATATATATATATATATATATATATATATATATATATATATATATATATATATATATATATATATATATATATATATATATATTCTAGGTAATATGGTCTATTTCAGATATTGTGACCGCTCTGAGAGAAAATATACGGAATAATCATATAAATGATTTTCCACTCTAAAGTGGCTGCATTTCCTGAAAAACGAGCTACGTCACGTAAATATATATATATATATATATATATATATATATATATATATATATATATATATATATATATATATGTATGTATATATATATATATATACAATATGTACTACTCGGCAATTTGCAAATTATATCACACATAAAAGAAATGAAAATATGAGAAGGAAACGAGTAAACTCTTTTTGAGGGCTTTACCCCAGCCATAACTTTGATTTAGCAGTGTCACCTTTTATCAATACTAAATTAACATATGTCAACATATTTTTCAATATTCAATAATACTGATTTGTTCAAATTGCATATATAACAAATCTTTGACAATTGTGATTGGTTGCTAGTTTTTTATTTTTGTTTTTTTGTGTTTGCTTGTTTTTTAATTCCATTATTTGCTATTGTAATATAATTTTATGTACTGGATTTTAAAATTTCCTGAAATTTAGTTCAGTTTTTCGTACACACAGATAATATAAACTTTGTATATAATGCTTAAATAGTTCCTGACCTTGATTCTGGACATATTATAGGGTTCTTGTAAACAACATGTTTCATTTTCCCAGAGTATATAATCTTTGGTTATAGTGAAGGCCATATGTGGTGTTAGACATGTACAAATCTTATATTTTGTTCTAGAAACATGATCATGTGACCTACATAGGGGAATCTGTTTTGAGTCTTAAATTAGCGTATAACTGTTTCCCATAGAGAATTTGAGCAGTCGGGCTTTAAATCATTGACAATTAAAAGTGATTTATTGTGACCCGTTGGAGTTCAATTTTTTTATTATTTTTCTGTAAACTTTTTGGGTTCCAAGAGTATCTTTTTCCCTGGAAATACATGTGCAGCAAATTAATTATTGGACATGGACAGTTATCAAACTTTACTAAGACTTCAAGCACTGGACTATTATTTTTTTTGTGATTCATCAAAGAAATGTTGACACATGAGGACGACGTTGATCACAGCATACGTCATCACATTCCATTTCTGGATTTCATCGGGATCAAAACTCACTTCTTATTATTTCTAGTTGTATTTTTAATTCTTGGATTATTTTTGGATTTGCTTCTTAAAACCGTAAGTTCATTTTCTCATTTTTACCTTCTTTTTCTATGGAAATAAATGAATTGCGAAATTCTACAAAGCATATTGTCATCTCTCTTTTTTCTTGCATTTTATAAGACCCTAAATGTAACAATATCACAGCAATACTATTTTGCGACAAATTTTCCCTGATAATACACAGAAAACGTCATCTATTTGTTTTAATGGAAGCATAATCCTTGCAATGATCATTAAATTTACATACATAACGCCGTGTAGAATGTTCATCGTGAATGCAAATACTTACCCAATCATGAGAGGAAAGTAATACACAATTACTGATGTATATGTATTCATACACTATAATAAGAGCAAGTTTCATATAATTTACTATTTCATTACACAGACTGAAATCCCAATGCAAGAAGATGACGTTTGGAGACAATATTAATACCAAAGTAATAACGCTTTCAAACTATCACCTTCGTGTGTCTTATTTATTTTAAGCATTAAAGCGTTCACGGAGAATTTACCTGGGAAGTCTTAGTCTTTACCCAAATAAATTATGTATTGTCTAACTATCTGTAAGTATTAATAACGTGCTCGCTTAGGTGTTTACTTGGGAATAAAAATACATGGTTTTACTTTAATATAATATTTCATTTTCGATTTAAAACTAATCATTTTAAGAAAATAGATCAAATAACATTATTCTGTCTTTGGCATGATAAGATCGTAAGAGAAAAGCAGTATAACTTAGCAGCATGTCAGAAATGATATGCCCTAACTGTATATGATTGGACCACACCTACGTATATGCAATATTAATGATATTGGCACTGAAACTACATTAGTTATGCAACTATATGCTGAAGAACCGTCATTATTAATGACTGCGATGGAAAAACGCTAAACGATCAGCGGCCTAATATATAAATATATATACCGACATTTTTCATTCTCATGTGTCCCGTTCAGGCTGCTTAACAAGAGATCGCGATATCGAAGCATCCCATTGGTTTTTACTCTTTTTTTAAAATTTTATGTTGAAAGATTTTTTTATCTCACGCATACTATTTTATTCATTTTTTGGGTTGTTTTCTTTTTATATTCAAGCTTTGTGTGATGACTCCCGTACTAAGACGAACAATAAATCTAGTTAAGTGATGCAAATCAAAGAAAAAAATCCATAATCAAGTTCATGACATTGTAAATGAAAATACCTATCATTACATGTATTAAGAACATCGGTTCTTCACAACATCTGAGCTTAACTCATGACACCATTAAGTTCAAGTGTACCCAAATATTTCACTATTTTTGAAATTTACACTCACAAGAACATTATTGGGGCATACTTATATTAACTTGACATGAAATATTTTATGTGTATATTATATCGAGTATGTCCAAAGAATATGAACATGATAAAACATAGTGATCCAAAGTTCCATCAGATATAACTGTTTTGAAGCTATGTTACGGAATAGACTGTTCTCAATTGAAATTTAGAGAGCATTCACTCCAATATAAACACATCATTTTAAGTTGCAATTCAAACAGAATACAAGAGAAACATACCGCCATGTTAGTTTAAAGTGACTCGGTCGCCCGAATGTGAAAGAAAACAACATGGTACCTACAAGATAGTATATCATTGAAAGCCTTTCATCTAACTCATGTCACAGGTACACTGTCTATATCTGTCTCTTTCACTCTCTGTCTCTCTCCGACTATGTCTGCCTGTCCGTCTGCCTGTTTCTCTATCTCTCTCTCTTTTTCTTCCAAACTTCATATTGTAATTTATTTTAGAAGGTTTCTTGACAATGTTATCATGATGCATCTACGCTATTGGCATTTCATCACTTTCTGGGACCATATAGCATCCTCTCTCCCTCTCTCTATCTATCCATCTATCTATCTATCTATCTATCTATCTATATATATATATATATATATATATATATATATATATATATATATATATATATATATATATATATATATATATATATATATATATATATATATGTGTGTGTGTGTGTGTGTGTGTGTGTGTGTGTGTATGTATGTATATAGTTATGACTGACAAAACTCGCTTAAACAATGCCACATGCAACATACTCTCTCATTTTTCAATGCTTAACTCGTTTAATACCGTTCTAGTCTCTAAATTATTACAAAATATCCTAACTAAATTTATCGATTTTGAATTAAAGATTCAACGGAAATGTAATAGCAATCTTGAAACACTACACTAAATACAGTGTCAGAAAAAGTGAAACATTCGTACTACAGCGACAAAATAAAAATCATACCATTGTGAATTCCGGATATCATTCCTTCATATGACAACACGGATTAATATGACTTTGTATCAATTTTCATACATGAAAATTATTATGGTATTACAATGTTGGACGCTTATGGTGTGAATAACTTGGGTAAATTATGTATAATGGTTATTTGAATTAATTATGACATTACCAATATTTAACTTAATTTGATAGGGTTGCACGAAAATGACCAATGTATCCTAACTTGCTATGAATCAATAAATGTAACATACATATCATGTTACAAATACGAACTTATCTGTTGATTTCAACTTTGCGCAGGCATAATAATGGATAGCCATTCCATATATATATATATATATATATATATATATATATATATATATATGAAATTTGCACGTGTCTTACATAAATTAGCAGCTGAGAGAAACGTGAAGATGATGTACCAAGATCGCATCAGTAAATAGGTATGTTGCTCTTTACTCGAAATTTAATCGGACGATACTTTGTTCTGTGTACTATTGAAATCATAAAGGTACTGAATCCATCTATTCCTTATATTTATCCCTCTCTCTCTGTCTCTGTCTCCCTTTAGATATATATATATATATATATATATATATATATATATATATATATATATATATATATATATATATATATATATATATGCAAACAAAGAAGTCGAGTTGTATATGATAATGAAATGAAATACTCCCCAATAATGTAATGCATAACCAATGTAAAATTGTGAAATATATATTTGATATTTACGTGCTGTTAAGCCTATCTTATCGTACAGTGACAATGATATATACAATAATCGAGTTTAGTTTTATTAATTAATATTTGTTTATTCAAAAAATTATTACCTTTTTTAATAATCAGCACTAAAATGTAGGCTAGACTTTATAAAAGTGACGACAAACTTAAGCATAATAAAATATATTGTTACATACGACGGGTTGCCAAGTAATAATGTTCTCCTCCTTTTAAATAATCTGATACAAAGATTATGGTAGGAATATAGTCTCCATTATTCATTACCCATTATTAGATTAACACGTGCGAAACCTTTTGTCGAATTTGTAACGCTGTATAGTTAGGTAGAACTATAAAGCTGGTTCACCTTGAACTCTTCCAAAAAAAATTTTTCCAGATATTTTATGCTTTACAAACACACTTCACCTTTTTGTTTCAATGTACGTAGAACCCATAAAATTGTCAGTTACATCTACTTACGTAACATAATGATGTATGTTCATCGTTAATGTAAACACTTACCAGTGGAAAGGAAATTAAAAAATGCAACTAATGTTGTATCATTATTCAAATGTACTATACTGACAGCAAGTTTCATATGTTCTATCATTATTCCGACGCACTATTAGAGGAGCATTTTCCATAAGATGTAATAACTCAAGCTCCTGCATCACACCGACCGAAATCAAAATACATAATAGAGATGATATTATATAATATATCTATAATGGTAAGACAACTTTGAATATAACAACTTCGTGTCTTGTATTGGCTTCCAACATTAAAGCGCTTATGCTGACTTTACTCAGGAACACCTAAATCTTTACACTGAATAAGTCTGCGTTATTTTAATAATTTGCTAGTATGAACAATGTTCTCACTTATATATGAGGTTATATTGGATTGGTTTAGTCATCAACAAAATATCATAAGACAAAAGCAATACTGAATATCAGTATATCAAGAGAAATGTGCCCCAAAAACAATGCTTGGACCACGTTTACTTGTACCATAATAAATGACATTGTCATTTAAATGCATTTGATGGAAATTGTTTGCAGCCGACACGTCATTATTAATGAATAGCGATTACACAATCCTAGTAGCTGAAAGAGGACTTACATAAACACAGTAGGTGGGCAGATCAGTGATTAGATCCATATATTTTCACAAGGAATATCACCAACCACACGTAGGAATGACATAATGATATATCTATTAGGAATATCAATTATCATCATAACTGGGTTTACCTATTGCCGATATTAAAATCTAACACTTTTTTATAAAATAAAATGTACTGTGGTATGACATTTAGAACTTCCTGGGCCTTGATTGCCCCACATGCCCCACATGCAAATAGTATATGACATAATGAGAGATCGAACGCAACACGTATTGTACCAGGAACATATATTTGTTTCAAAAGGAGCTTTTTGTTTGTTTTCCATTTACACATTCATAACAGCTTTCATATACAAGTTAATTCGTTTACGTTACACTTCAATATTAACCTAGAACAAAATCTTAAATTGTTAATCTCAAGGTCAATTAGGAAACAAAATCATCTGCTAGATTGTATCTCCTGATTTCTTTAAATATTAGATTTACATGAAAAGATACAATAAATGCGTTAAACAAAAAAAATCAAGAAACTTTTTTATTTCAAATAAAACTGCATTTGAAGTTGTCATTAAATTGCAATTTTAGCCTCTAATTGGAAAGATGTCCAGGGGGAACTCTGACTGGTGTAAGAGGACTTGCAGCTCCTTAATATATTTATAAGGAAACTGTCAGATCTACACACAGCCGACCAGCCTACGTAATACACACTTTGCAATTAATTAAACTTTCTTACTGCGCGATTGTCTTTTTACTTTCTGAACCATGACACCTCATCGTTTGTTGACGAATGTGTACTAATATATATCGTCCAGTAATAGAAGAAGGAACCTATGCAATATTTAATGTATATTTGAGGATTTAACCACACACTTCCCGTTCTCTAATCTGCATTGGGATAATAAAGACAAATTCCATGACTGATTTGGGATTAAATGCTCCGATCTACAGTATGACTGTAAGGCGTGTATTTCATATTTCTCTTTTCGCATGCATCGAGTTATCTTAATCCCATGAGGCATATGTAACACCGACTACAGGCCTGATATTATACTGTGGTCTAGAGGTGCCAAACAAGTGACATTTTTGGAACTGATAATGACATGGGAAGGTATAATGGAGGAGGCTTTTGAGACAAAAATGGCCAGATATCAGCTCCTCGTCCTTAACAATTGTGTGGTGGATCTGGAGTCAACCTTTGTAAATACGGTGTTGTGGCTATGCCGGTACGACTCCTTGGCGTGCCATGGGATCATCCGGTTAAGTGGACATAGCTGCATAAATGAAGTCACCACATTGGCTAAACAGGTCCTCCAATACTAACATTTGATCGTGTACAAGATGAGTTCCATCAAATCAGTCGGCACAGCCGGAACAACGATGTGGGTCAGCGCGCTGACACGCTCGTGGAAATGGGATCCTCTCCATAATATAATATCACCCACCTATATACATCTATCTATCTATATATATCTCTTTCTCTCTCTCTCTCTCTGTATATATATATATATATATATATATATATATATATATATATATATATATATATATATATATATATATATATATGTACAGATATGAGCAACAAGTTGTTGATCAAGGTATACAAATGACTCAACGTCTGAAGCTGTGACAATTGGTTTAGATATAACTACCAGAATATACTAAAATAACACATGTAAACGGAATATCTAATGTAACATAAACAATTGAAAAGCTGGTTCAGTATTTAAATCAAATGAAAAAAGCATTTACTACTCATGTACTAAACTAATATGCAGCTGGTTTTCTATCCAGGAATAAATGTAACCAGCAACGAATTGATGGCCTTTGCATAACAAATATATATATTTTGAATGTAGAAAATATGTTGTTCAATTGAAGATAAATGTGGATGTAGGAAACATATATAAAGAGGTACATGCTTTCAGCCACTTATCTTGGTCGTGTACATCCAGAAAACCCTTTCAATAGGATTAAAATGTACTTCTCATTGCAAATAGTTCCGATAATTATCGAAGTATGCAATTGACACTGATCATAGTTACGTCACGAATTACGGAATAATTATGCACGTCAGCCACGTTATTTCATTGTCATGCTTACAGGGAAAATGACTAACATCATTCATATTAATAGAACAAATATGAACAGTTAATTTTAGTATAACCAACTTAATAGTATCATTGATATCATATCTGACAAGATTATCGTGTCAACAAACATCTTGAAAACCCCAAACAGGCTCCCACACACCTATGTTATGTAACAATACACGGTTTTTACGTTGTTGACAATACAAAGCTTACAATTTACAACCTAATGTGATAGCTTCCGCAAGGAATTCTTGTATAAACATGTTTCCAGAAGAGTAAAAACATGTCTTTCAATGTATATATAATTCCGTTTTACGTGTGCAAACTCCATTAGTCATGTTGTTCGGTTGATTGGCTATTGTCTCAACTTACCGTTACGATTGGACTAGGTGACTACTCAATTACTCCTGATTACTCAAAAGTAGGTCTTAATGGAAATGAGTTCCTAATTTGTGCGTGTTAAGTTATTAGATTTTGTATTGTGCCAGCATCAAAAGAACATTAACATAGGACAAATTACCTCGGAATTTTGAATGATAACAAACTGTTCATACGTTTTGAATCACGTCATAAGTGTGCATATTAACTAAAGCAACCCTGCGGTCATAAACTAAGTAACATGAAAGGGGGAAAACGAACAAGGTTTGTAAAATTCTTAAAATAATCTATTTATCTAAACTACAAAGCTGACAATATAAAAGACTTATCATTAGTGTGTATTAACACCCAAATAGTATATCTCATTTGCAGAAGAATAGTGTATATCCTGTGGTGTTCTAAATGAAGTCAAATCTTCAATGTGCACGTGCACCAGTAGCCTAGAATCTAATATAATCAAAAATGTCTTTAAATGAATTCATAGTAAATTCAAAATAATTTAGTCTTAAAGTGTATGAGTAATTTTGTACTTAACATCAATAGCTAAAATAAAGAAATCCTCTGAAATACTAATTCAGCACAATTAGATGGCTGACTCCAGTTCAGATGATTAAGATAGGGATAAATAATTATGTTACTCACTACATGATATAGGCAATTAAGATAAAATTTCATACAAAAAGTAAGACACAATTTCAAAACCAGGTTGAGCATCATACATTTATTTCCATCGCGTCAGAATTAGTATTCTCATACATAACGGATTTTGAGGCATTTGCCCTTGATATTTTTCAGTCACACTAAGGAGAATTTTAATGATATATATCCCCGTCTTTCTGTACTTCAAGCGTCAATTTGTGAGGACCCAGTCTTGATTACAAACGCTGTTTGCGATTAATATATACTATATCAGACATTATTTCCAAACGGAAGGAAATACTACCCTTGCCGCAAGATGTCTGTATCCGCCAGTCACTCGAACCAGTGAGATTGGGAACCATTATCTTGTCAGGGGCTCGCAATACTATCAAAGCATATTAAGCATATTAAGCGACGTAGTATCCTCTCGTCATGGTGAGACATTACAAAGAAAAATATTTTGCATTGTTTTCGAATGTGAATGTCTATCATTGGCTGACGACGACAATGTAGTACACATAAAGTACCAATAAATATTGTTTTGCAAGTTCTAACAGAATTAAACATGGATGAAGTGGAATATAGTGCCTTAAGGTCTCACGGTGTTATCGATATGCAAAAATGAAACGCAGTCCAAATATGAAAGAACATAATGTGGAGAATAAATGGGTTTCGCTGGTGAAGATTGGTTACTAAAGAATGTAACATTTAGTTGAAAGAATGTTGAGGGGATTTATTCGAGTTCTTACTAACACCAATAGAGTCACTATTATAGTGTTGGACTTTATATCTTTTTCAAACGTGAATTTGAAAAAATCATTACCGAAATTAAAAGCGGACACTTTAATGCGGAAATGAAAACACGTGATTTATAAATATTTGAAATATATATCTTACTTATCCTAACGTTAATATTAATATAGGTCATTTATCTTTACTACAAGACATTGTAGATACTTAACGAAAATAGTTTTCTTTCAGACATGCTAGATATTATACTTTGTATTGTTCGAACAATCACTGAATATTTAAAAGATAATAAATAGAAAGTCAAGCAAGCTTAGAACAGATCAACCAATGAATTAATTCCCTAAATTAAAGTGCAAATATAATGTGATAATAGTCTTGCATAGTTGATGTGCCAGCAGACTTGATATTTCAGAATTATATAATCCAGAATAGTTTTGAATGAATTCACAATCATCCTGAAGTAGCGTTAAAGTCAATAATGCCAACGTGCCCATTGCAGTTCCAATAAATAATATAAAAACAAGATGCATCCCCATATTAACTTTGAAGACAAATTAAATTAAATACAGAAATTATGAATGTTGCTTTACTTCGGAATCATATACATCTCCACATGACTTTAAAGTCGCAATAGCATTTTCCCAATGTTATCTAATGGTAAATTGCCCTTACCTGTAAACAAATACGTTTCCAAAATTTTCGAAGGCAGAAACCAAGGCTGGGTCTTTAAATCCAACCAAAATAAACATATATTTATAACTTACAACAAGAGAAAAACACGAGATCGGAGAGGTAGGCCTCGGTCTCAATGATAGGCCAAGTTACGAATACAAAAAAATATACTTACAAATAAGTATAAGTTTCTCATGCGATGTAATTTCAACAGGCCTTTAATGTTACAAGTACCTGATAATAAGTGTTTATACAGATTAATTTGCACACAGGACTAAGCGAGTAATTAATGTTTGAATATTTGTATATCTTCTATTATATCTTGCAATAATCTAAGTTCTCTTTCATGATACTGACATAATATGATTTGTTCACTGTGATGTTTGCATTAAACAATAGTTCAAATCAATCATCATATTAGTTATAGTTAATATGTATCAATATGTTTAACATTTAACACGATAATGTACACAAGCATGTCTCAATGATATAATTTCATGCTAATGAAATGTATATATTTTTTCTAGATGTCATGCGGCTTTTATCATCTACGGATTATACATCAGGTATTGTAACATTTGTATATAGAAGAATAATACACTGATGTTAAGACAAAAGATGTAACAGTAGCTTTACATTGTTGCATGAATCAAATAAAAAAAATCTCTAGAAAATTACATTACTGTACAATAAAGGATGATACTATATACAATGTTGTCTATATAAAAGGTCTGATAATGACTATAACGATGGTGAGAAAAATTTGGAAACTGGACTGACATGCGAAACAAGTGATCTTGTGCAGCTAAAGAGGAATAATGTATTTAAAGAGGTGGATAGAAAGCTATTCAGTAAGGGTAAGATTAGAGAAATTATAATTATATATAGTTACATATAATAAATTATTCCTTGACTTTGGTAGAAAAAAATTCATGATTGAGCAACTCCCAAATATGAAATATCTGAAATATCTGATGGGTTAGCAAAGGTCCCAGTATTAGAAGATCCTAATCTCCGCTGTGTAGAAGGTGATATTGTCCAGTGTGATAAAACTTTGAAACACCGGAATGAAGACATTCAGGGTACATAAATACGTATAAGCTCTAAGATTAATATTACTCAGTTACAGAAAAAAAAATACTTTAAAAGAAAAAAGAAAAATCTTGTATGTGGTCTTGCACAATAGCGTGATACCATTTTATTTGGATAGTTTCGTACTGGAAGCAAACACATTGAAGTATAAGCAATACTGTCCCGTTGAAACCCCAAGACGTACAAGAGATGACGTAGTTCACGTGAAATTTTAATTGTATTTTTCAAGAATAGTCAGCTTCATAAATCGTATCGTTGTATATATATATGTATATATATATATATATATATATATATATATATATATATATATATATATATATATATATATATATATATATATATATATATATATATAATTTGTTTTCTTTAACTATATGTTTCTAATAGTATGCATTTTTGTACTAAAATTTCTTCGAATAAAAAACTATTCGGATTCCACTTCCAGTTATTTTAGTATCAGGTGCTAATGTCAACAGACCATATATAAGGCATTACTGAGTCAACCCCACAAACTATATTTTTTTGTACGAGAGGTGAGATTTTCATTGTAAGGTGATTTAGTGTAAATTACTAAATATTATCTGATACAAAAGGGTTTTTATAGCCAAAAGTAAAACAACAATCGAGAGACAGACAGACGGATATACATAGAGGCCAACTACAAGTAAATATAAAATTGAAGAACTACTTTAGTACTGGAATTAGACGAATGAAATTACATTGGGGATCAATACGCAATTTGACCCGACCTTTGACACGTTTTGTCGGTTAAGGCAACAAACCATCCCTCAAAGCTGGACATATAGATATTAGACCTTATAATGACTTCCATAGCTGATGTTCTCGAGTACACGTACATTCTGCCTTCATTAAGATATACTTCCTTTTATCATTTATCAATCAATACATTGTGTCCATATCTAAAAATTATTTACCTAATAGTGGGAATATTTTCAAATATAGCAATGCTGATTATTTGTTGTTTTGAATTAGTGGATATGAATAGGAATGTTGCTACGCTGAGCGAAAACATATAATTAAAATAGTAGTTAAAAGACCAGTAAGAACTTCTACAAGATACCTAATGGGTATATCAATTTACGAAGCATACTGAGAATATGGAAGTCAAGTTAGGGCAAAAACAAAACTTTCTTAACTTTGAATCGAGAAGGCTTCTGGTGAATGTAGAGATATAGATGAACACGTAATTCTTTAAAAATATATAAAAACAAGCTAGAAGCAGCAGAGGCCGAGCAAATGGCATTGAGCGAACATGCAAAATGTAAGCTGTGACGAAGAAAAATAGACCGATAATATTCAAGTTTACATAGTTCAAAGACATTACTTCACGTGCTTGTGTTACCCGGAATAAAATTAATCCAGTTTCAGTTACTAACAGATGCTAGGAATGTTAATAAGATAGCTACGGTAAACTATGACAAATTTATTATTGACGGTAGTGGATATGTATTTGATTTACATTTGAATGGTTTAATGTGTGACTATAAAGAACTTACCTTGTATAAATCAGTAGTTGAATGATGAAGCGAAGATGACATACCAAGATCATATCGACAAATAGGTTTGTTGTTCATTAGCAAAAATTTAGTCAGAATAAACATTGGTTATCGTTTGTCTTTAAATCAAGATATCAAAATTATGGTTATATTATGGCACAGACCCACCTTTTTTATTACAAAAAAGTATATCTTGTACAAATTTCAAAACAATTTCAAAATGCTATATACATGAAGTATGTTTGTATGTGTGTGGTAAGCGAATACAGGTTTAACTAAAATAAATTAATGTATTAGTTCTTTTCCTGTGTCTGATTAGATGTATGCATGGGCATTCTAATATTACTGTGTTACAGCTATTAGGATGCATTATAATGGCGTCACTATATATATTATCACGCAGCCTCTGTATGTGTATATACTTGCTCTACATTATTGAGCTTATATCACCACAATTGTATTTTTATACGAATAATGTCTTGAGTGCTTAAAGAATTTTAGATGTTAATATAACCAGTATAACTTGTACTGCTCGTTTAAATTTCATTTTATCTCGCCAAATACACTGTAAAACGTTATTCCAATCATCATTATTTGTTATGTTTGCATGGATTAGAATACAATGCATTGTTACAGAGTTAGGTAAAACTATAGAGAATGATTACAATTCACCCATACAGCAACACGATTTTCCAGACAAAATCGCCTGATACTTCACAACAAACTTCATATTTTTTTCTAATGTAAGCAGATCCCATGAAATTTTCTGCTATGTCTACTTTTGTAACATTATGGTGCATGTTCATCGTCAATGTAAACACGTACCCTAAACTGAAAGGAATAACACATACACCGTATTGTTCGACGGTTTGTAGTAGATAAGACTATTATGCTGTTTATTGTGTTGTCACTTAGGACAAATCATCAGTTTACTGTTTACTGACACGTATTGTTCTTTGCACTCGCAACTACCAAGCGATTATTCTTACCAACACTAAGTTGATACTATTGATAGCTACATTTTTGTTCAAATTTTCAAGGTCTTAAATATGTTATTGTAGCTTTCAGTATGGAGAGATCTTACCCTCGTAATGTACACAATTCAACTAAGTCCCCTTATGTCTACTAATTTCTGTACAACTTTCTTTCCTTAAACTACTTATATAATTATGCAAATAATCTCTTACAAGAAATTAGGAAGATACAATTTAGCAAAGATAAACATATATTTTGAGTAACATTCTTGGCAGACATCCAAGTATGTCAACTCATACTTTTGACATGTTACTATGTTACTGGTTTCGACTAGCGACAAGTCTATTAATCTGTGTCACTGCTTATTATATCCACCAATCCAGTTTATAAATATATCTACACATGTCCGGGAGTTAATTTCATTCAAATATATGACCATTGTGCTTGAAAAGAGTCCGAATAATGTCTCTCGCTAGTGTAAACACAGTTATTCGAATGAAGAAGCTATAATAATCAATGATAACGGAGAAGGTGGTTACCACATTGATTATCAATTGTCAACATGCAAACACAGGATAAGCAACGGCAAGAAATACCATATGCAACATCAACTCGGATGACAAAGACAGGGATTAGGCGTCATAAAAAATTAAGTTAACACAACTAACATACAATAAGGGCCTCGGAAAGGTTAACAATTCATATCAACGGCTAGTTCTTATTTCAAGGATACAAGTAGACAGTTGTTGGGAAGAAATGATAAAGTGTATCAGAAAAAAAGCTTTGGAATAAAATATGTATAGGTGAGAAACCAAACATATTAAAACTTTTTATTGTAAGCGGTGTCTGATTTTTAAAAGGTTTCAGAGAATGGTTATATTTGACAAGAATTATATAAGCAATGCAATAGTATGAGAATTATATTGATAAGAATAATGTTCGTTATTAGCGAATATAGAGAAACGAGCGTAATACACCATACATAGATAATGTTTCAGCAGTTAATAATCTATCCCACACTTTTATGAAAATTGCCTCTTTACGTCGCAGAGTCTCTGAGTATACCTTTCGTTAAATGACTTGAAACATAAAGAAGTACTTTTAGATTCCTGTTATATTTTCTCTTCAATAAAAGGAGTAAACATTACAGTAACTCAATGAGTAGCAAATTATTCCCGATTATCTTAATATCCTGGACACTATATGTCACGTGTTTAAATATTTCTCAAGTTTGGACAGTAGGCTAACGGTGAAATTTGAATAAGACTGAAGGGCACGTATTTCGGGATATCGCATATAGAAGGTTCATCAATAACTGGTAAAATATAATATTTAATGTAGGGCTAAAATGTCTAGATGAATATCAATATATGTATATGGAGCCCTTTTGCCATCAATGCTAATTATTTTAGCATGTTGCTTGAAAACAATGTCAGAATTGGAGAAGAAAATAATACTGGAAACGTTTTGCCATGAAAGCATCTAAATTTCTGACAGACCATACACTATTACAAAAAAGTAAGTTTAGTGATTATGTCCAATATCTCTATGAATATATGATGTTATGATGTAATTGTGCAGTTGGTCACGACATGTGTTCAAAACACGACGAGGAATGAGAGCATAATCAAATAAGTAACCTGCAAGATAGCATGGAAAGAACAGATGAGTATGTATCAGAAAGGAATAAGCACTGAACTTTTAACGCAACAACATGGGGAGAAGGAGCAAATATTGTGTATATTGGAGTTATTGAAGTTATTGTAAACATATAGTATATGACGAGGCGTCAAATTTTCTGCCGTTAAAGTGACGTTGTGTGTATACTAATCCGTTTTCGGAACCATTAAACATACAAAACATATTCACGCGAAAATGCGGCAGAAACTTAGAGAATGGAACTAGTCTGATGATCACAATGCTGCGAATATATGTCATAAGCGAATGAAAAAGGGGAAACTCTTTTGTCTGAAAATTATTTTGGCACACAACTTATATTTGGAACGTTTCTTGATTATAATCACAACTAACACGTTGTAGACTTTATTCAAAACTAAATATTTCCCGTATACCGTTGCATAATCACTATGACTATACCCTTTATTTAACTCTATCTCTCTCTTCCTTTCTCCTCCCCTAGAGCTACATTTGAAGCTTTATTGTTCAAATGTGTGCAAGCTTTATTCATTATACCATGGCACATTCACTCTAATTACTTGCGTCATATAACTATCTATATATCTCGTCTTCTTTAATTTTCGAATATGTGCACGTTAAGCACATTTTGTATACTGCATGAATTACCATCAATGATAATTTAAAGTCCCACGTTGATTCTAAGAAATATATGTGGTCATTGTTCCCTTGTTCGGTTTATTTGTTTCTGTTTTGCTTATATCTCTCTCAGTGTGTGCATACTTTGAATAGTTGTATCGGTTAATGTATAAAATCTTCACCAGCAGGATAACGTAAATATATACAGAAGTCTGATAGGTGAAGCCACACTTTCTAAATATCCATTTATATAAATTTGTTTTAAATTAAACTTAGTTACTGGTTCAAAACTAATGTCATATCAAGTTTGTCTCTTCTTTTCTTATCAGATTTATATTGTACCAGCACATATTTTGCATCCCAGTTATCTTGATCACCTTATTATCTTGGGTAACATTTTGAATATAAACAATTAATGTATAGCACTTGATAAAATCGGTTTTTATATGTGGCATAATAATGCTGCAGTCAGAATGTTTTCAATCGTGTTCACAACGTTCATTGGAAATACAAGCAATCTCCTTGACGAGTTATTTAAAATAATGCGGCCCTGTTGAGATTGAATTATGTATATTTCACATCTCCTTGACGAGTTGTTTAAAATAATGCCGCCCTGTTGAGACTGAATTATGTATATTTCACATTGTATGATATGGACAGGTCATGACATGTAATCTCTAACCTTGTTTGAGCAAACTGGCCGAAAGAGGGAAGCTTGGAAACGACACATTTACACTGTTTACGTATTTAATAAAAATAAAACTCGATTTGATGGGAAAATCATAAATATGCCATCATTCCTTCTTTTAGATCTATGCAGTGTTCAGGTGGAAAGAACGTTGGTTGTTTGTTGATGATGGTGTTAAATGGTCAACACAATGGAAACTTGCATCAAATTGAGTTAGCTTTTCGAAAGGAAAAATCAACCACATATGTGATATCCATTTTGAATGCTGATAAATCAGAAGTTGTAAATTCGGAAATTCAGTTCAGTTGGGCATCCATAGATTATACAATATATCTAATGTTCGCTTTTTTTGAATAGTTTAATATGGTCTGAAGACACGATATAGACAAGGTCATGTAATCTCTAACGTTTATTGATCCAGAAAACAAATCCATACTCAGAAGTTCACTCAAAGTTTTTTTTAGTAAAATCAAACCATGAAATGGGAATCGTTGTAATAGAAAAATGGCGTGTATGACAATAAGTAATATGAATTTCTTTACTGTGTTAATGACGTCTATGGATGAGAGCTATGAAACAGACATCGCATGTCTGCTTTCCACTTGGTTCGAATATGTGTCGATTTCGTCTATGCTATGAGCCAAGTATTTAAAGACACGAGGAAGAGTAATTTGTATGATGTAATAAGAGTGTGCATTCGAAATGTAAGATATGGTATGTCAATGAAAATGTCATTGTTCCTAGTACAGCACAAATTGAAACCCGTTAAAGCCTTGAATAGTTTGTTAATGGAAATGTCAAACAGTTTTCATATAATATCTGACTATAAAACCAAAGGGCTGCACTTATATATTTCAAAGGCAATGATCAATGGGTTTATCTTCGGATATGGTTTTGCCATAATGGTGTAAAACTAAACCTTCGAAAATGACTTTTCATTTGGTATGAATCAATCTGTATACTCATTTGTTAATAAACATATATTATTCAGTTATATCCGCCAAAATTGTCGTGCTTTCCACTGTCTTGAAATGATTGTCATGGCGTTTACTTGTGGCATATACAATTTGTATATTCAAAAATCTATGAGTATGGCGATAACAACGGAAACATCGGATTTTAGTTTATCTCAGAGAAAAATGTCCAACTGACATCAAACTAAGCACGAATTTATAATGAATTATTATACCTTAAAAATAATTGTCTAAAATATATGTTGAATGTGAATCAATATTCTGCTGGTCAAAATCATTTAATTGTACGTCAGGGTGGTAGCTGATGTCGACACTTAGAATATTCTCCCACGACATGGTTGTTACGGCCCAATACACATAAAGTCGCAAAAATGAATAGACTGAAGTGTAACGTAACGAACTGAATTAGAATCAGAATTATACGAGTCATTTTGATGTGATCTATGTAATAAACATTGCTTGGCAATTCGCACATTATTTCACGCAGAAACAAAGAAATAAATCGAAATCAAGCATTAATATCTTAGAGTATGCATTTTGTGGCCCACGTGTACATGCATTTATTTACAGGCCACGACACCAGATCTTCGCATATAAAGCAACTTCACTATCCTTAGTTTAACATTGTCAGCCTTTTCACAATACTAAGTAAACATTTCCAAAGAATTGTTAGGACTTAATAATGACGAAGACCAAAAGCAGACCCGAGTACACTAGATTACGACATGGGGTGACAAGTGGTATATTGGATCAGTACGTGTGTATAGTTTTCTGAATATCAGTTTTAACAAAGCAGGGAGATTTTAAATAGATCTTCAGGACTTCAAAACTTGAATCGAAATTAAGTACCTCAGAGTCAAAGAAAATTATAGAATGTGGAATACCGTATAATGAACGGGAGACACTCAGAGAGGAAGTCAGTAATATGCAAGACCTAGTCGCAATTATACACACAAATTCTTCGAATTCACCGCAACCTTATGGTGTTAATGAATGTGTGTGTGTGTGTGTGTGTGTGTGTGTGTTACGATATCTGCATTATGCAGTTTATGGCGATGTCCAGCACTGGGGGACCAGGCTACATACCTGACGCATCATATTCTATCGTGCCACAATATCCTGACACCAGACCGACCAGTCCTAACACTAACCTCTCAATGCTCAACAACAAGCGAGGTATGCAGCTAGTTATCATTTTTTATACGTTTTTCGTATGAACCCAAGAACTACGCATCTGAATCGTACGCTCAGACCACTAAGCAACCAGATTGGTATGGTGTTAGTGAAAAAAGGGAAAGCTGGATCAAAAAATGCGATGCACATAGTTTGTAAAAAAAAAATTGTTTTTGATGCCACACCGGAGCAATAAATATATGGAATGTTTTCAAAATTGGCAATGCACCACTATTCCAAATTTGGATCTCGCTGAAGAATATTGCAGCAGCCAATCGCAGATAAGGCCACAAATAACCGTCAATCTCAAAATTTAGTTACGTTGACGATCTACTGGTTTACAAATCTTCCCAGGAATATGATTGTACAGCTTTAATAAACTTTTTCGGCAAATTCAACAAAGTCAATAGCAGAGCGAGCAATTCCAAGTGCAATATAGTATGGAAAATATTGTCAGTCTATTACGTCTGTCATGGTAATTGAAATTAAACAGTGACAACATTAAAGCAATCAGAGACGAGTCTAGATTAGAAACAAAGAAACTGTTTCTATCTCGCCTTTGGTTAGTCGGGTTGTACATGAAGTTTGTACCAACGTTAGCCGGTATGTCAAGCTTCTTAAATAAATTCACTATAGCAGGGCGAGCCAATAAACTTAGATTCACGCCCGTAGTGACGTTATAACACTCTTAACAGATAGTTGATCAGTGCACCAACCCTAAATTTGACAGAGTCTCCGACACGACACAGTTTCTTATACGACAACTAAAGGCTAAACGTGTCTGATACTAATGCAAGTACGCAGTTGCAGTCTTGGGAGCAAAAGCGGCTATAACATCTAAAATACTCGATGAGGCCAAAGAGTGAGTCCCATTTTTCTTTGGTAATGCTTATGATATGATGACTGAGGGTGGGAGAAAATTTTCTAGGGAAAATGTTGATGGTATGATGACCATCGGTGGGGGCAAATTGCCATGGGAGTTGGGGCCAGTATTTGTGTGGAAATGATCTAACTCACTGAAATAATTTTCTAATTTGTTAATCTGCTATTCCTCTAGATAGGTATATAGATATAGATGGATAGATAGATGCATAGATCGGAAACCACTGAAAATATGTTCTAATTGGTTATTGTTCTATTCCTCTAGACAGAGAGGTATATATATTTATTTTATTTTATTTCATGATATATTGATGACGTAACACGTTTGTTGAACTTGACAATGTCCAAAATTATGTTAATGTTCTACTTTACCTAAATCATTGATTTTTCTAAATACTGTCAACAACTAATGCATAGGTAAAAACATATTTGTGTGTATGGGTTTAATTTTAGGATGATTATTAATCTAATTAAGCATATTCATTTGGGTGTGGGTGTAGGTTATTGAATGTTCCTATAAATATGCATGGTCTATCTGCTGTATTCTACATTCTACATGATACATTTCCTAAGAACTATTACATTAATAACTAAATTTCTATCTTGAAAACATTATGAACCATCTTGGAGGATTTTATGCATTACGTAATAATTGTTTTTTTTATAAAATGCTAACTCTGACGAGCGGTCAAGTAGAGACTATGTATAATATTGTTTTCAAGAAAGAATTAATTCGTGCTGTAAGATCTTTGCTGTGTAGATTAATTAGATTTGACAGGAATTTATATATTCAAAATATGTATTCAATTGAAATACGAAGTGCTCTTCAAAAATAACATTGTTTAAAGAATAACTTAAATTTGTAGTGAAGTTTCAAATATGGGTATATTCTTGGATTGTATTATTGTGGTCCAACAAAAAATTATTTCCACATCATCACCGCACGGGCCACCACAGTCATATCAACAATTCTAGCATTATATTAAATTCGGATTTCTACTAACATTAATTCAAAACTTTAATGAATTGGACTTGAGTCCGTTATTATATGGTTTTATGGGGTTATTTAAAGTGCACATTATGTATGGTTGCTACAAATTGAAAAATAAACAATAATCCTGACGCAGATGGAGATAAGATTGTGGTTAATCTACATGTCACTGGCAAACTTTGTTTGGATCATAAAATCGATCCTATTGAAAACGAAATCCCTAATTTATATCAAGCTTGTGCAGTTAATAGAGCTATGACGAAGAACGTTTTTGAGAAAGATGCTGATGGGAAAAATATTCCTTTAGCTGACACGTGTTTTGGACAGGCTTTTGATGAGATCACTTCTGCTCCTCGTATTGATCAATAAACAGACATGGATCACAGTAAACATTTTTAACATAATGTAGCTTCCTAATCTATCCATTCTGATTAAGGGTCAAATTGTATGTGCAGACCTTTTCAGCAATTTATGCATGAGTGACTCGTCCAGCTATTCAGTCCAATATACGGAGAACTTCAATATGAAAACTTGAAACAAGTAATGTAACTAGAGATCAACGTGTATCCTTGTACCAACACCAGATAATACTTTCAGCATGTGCACTTACTATATAAAAGTTAATAGTGTGATTAAATCAGATTTATTTCAATTGCCATGAAGCGATGACAGCAGTTATACTATTGGATATGCAAACTATTTCACAAACGTTGACCTTTTGAAAGGAATCTGGAAAATTCAACTGAAGAAAAGGAAATGTCAGAATGTATGACTCCATATCAACTTCATCAATATAAGTGTATTATGTTCTGCATGAAAGGCCCTCCTTGTTCTTTCCAACGTTTAGTGAACATGATTACATCTAGTCTACATAATTGTGATGCTTACTTATTCCATGCCATCATCTACAACGACACCTGGAAAGATCACTTAGAGACAATATTTTTGACAAACTTATCGATACAAATATGGCAATTAATCTATCCACAAGCGGGTTTCGTTGTGCTTTTTTTTTTTACATTCCCAGAGGATATTATGGGACATGGACAGGTTAAACCTGTAGATAGTAATGGCACGGCTATCTTTGAATAGCATGTGCCAATTAGTGAAAAGCAAGAGATGCGATGACTGGATACTATCGGAATTTGTGCTCAAATTTCACTATCATTGCTGAACCCCTGACAAATTTGTTGAGTAAGACAACCAAGCGTTATTGGTTTGAACAATGCTTGCTAGTTGATATAAACATTAGTTCAAACATATACCAGATGCAAAATATACCAAACGTTTTTGATAAGTTGAACAAAAATCAAACGCGATAAATGTTTAGGAAAACACAAATATCGCTATAAAATGTATGGAAATTCAAACTGAAGAATGTGGTATTGTTCCTAAATCAGAAGAGAATGTAACTAGAAGAAAGAAATCATATCAACGTCGAATCAAAATTGTAAAGCTACAAATGATTGTCCTTATATTTCACATGGTTAGTATTGCAAATGTTTCCAGTGGAATTTGTGTTGTAGTTGCCAGACTTAGTTCTTGAGTTCCGAGGACAGTTGCACGATGTGGTATGCCGCGAAATTGTATAGGGTTTGTTGAAACCTTCCTTGGTTTGGGAGTAAATGTTGAAAACGACAAGGTACCAGAAAGTACAGTTTTAACTCACGATGAGATTTTAACATCTGCTTAAAGAAAGTTGGAGAGTGCTAATGCAATGGTAAGTAAAATGATAAGCGATACTGTAATAACGCAAGCAGAAGCCAATGCAATAGACACAGAATAGAACACATGGTTAAATATGCAGTAATATGAAAAGGGGCTTTTATAACCAAAACCAAGCTACAGCTCTGGGAATGTGCCTTCATTACCGCAAGCCTTTTCCCTGCAACATACATTAGTAAATCAGAGACAAGATCGTACGGGTGAGTTGAATTCGTTCTGGGCCATTGTATATAAGCTCCTCGTGCGGCAAAAGCCCCATGACCCTGTGCTTTCAGAGTGATTACATGATTGTTTTCCATATATACATTATTCGCGAATGCAGAATGTAAAGACTATATTTTACCAGAGCAGAAAACCAAACGACGTACTAATCTTGTAACCCAAGAATCAAATGCGACTAACATGCCCAAAACAGTTACTATTGTAATAATTATAACATATTCTGTGCCATAAATGGTCGCTGTAGCAAGTAAACCAGTAACAACTACAACGTTAAACCTGCGCTTATATTCTCCAAATATAACGGTTCCCTTTGAGTTGTTGTTCCTCTTCGATTGTCTATTTCGCGATCAGTCAGTCATTTTATATTAATATTCTTCAAGATTTGCTTAGACCCATATAAATAGGGCCCTTGCGTGGTGTTGTTAGTGATTGTTCTCGCTTTTGTCCAAGAACGTTTGAACGGTAATATGCGTCTTTGATAAATAGGTGTCTGCATTTTTCGTTCGCCAGTCACGTTGATATTGTTAATTCGATATAGCTGACTTTGAATGTTAACACAGTGTCTTTCTCGGAATATAAACAATTTTCTACTAAATGTTCTGTTTGCTTTCTTTGTCGGGGGTGTTTTAGTTCTACAAATCATTTGATACGTATAAAATACGATTCAATGTCTCAAGAAATAAAGTAGCTCTTTAAGGATGCTTCCGTGTGCACACGTTAAAATAAAGGCCATGTAGCCCCAGGGGTCCATATTCTATGGAAAGGCAACACACAGAAGTCTCAATTAAGTCATATCTGCTAATGATATGCACCGTAGATACAACTTCCAGTGAAATAGTTATTTTCTTACGGATAATAAAACATAAAGTTAGTGACTAGGTTATATAGAAAGGAGAGAATCGGTTGTTTTCTTACGACCACTTTTTAATCCATTACTGGTCATATCATACCGGGGAAATGAAAGATAAACGTAATTCCAAAGGACATACTAAAGCAGCAGACCTGGGTTGCCTAGAGAACTTCTCGAACACGCTAACCTTCGATTGCGAGTCTGAGGTTTTGAAATCTAGCTAGTGTATTCAATAATATGATTTATATATTGTTCTAAATGGCGATAAACAACGATTTACATTGGAAACAATATGACCTCTAAGTATTCAGGGATATAATACTACCATTTAGATGCAGAAAAAATAACATCGTATGGAAGCGTCATATACCACAAAAATAGACAACATCTAACTTAAGGATTTTTTTTCGTTTACCGTCTGTGCGACTTGCAGTAAAGAACAATCAGCTCGAGACATGAATAAAGGTACGAGGTTCACGTTATAAAATATTGAATTTACAATTAAACATGTTGAAAAGGCAAAGACAGACGAGTTTGAAAGAAAGCAATTTAAAAAGTGTGCACTTTTATATCAATTAAATATCACATATGTACGTATCTACGAGCTCTCTGTCTGTCTCTCTCTCTCTCTATCTATCTGTCGATATATCTATATATCTCAAATTCTTTCTCTCTCTTTCAACACGATCAGTTTTAACAAAGCAGGGGGAATTTAATTAGCTATGCAGATTTGTTTACATGCATGATATTTCAGAAATAGTAAAGATTGAAGTAACTTAAGTACATCAGTCAATGGAAATTACAGGATATTAATTACCTATAATGAACTGTAGGCAATCAGAGATGAAATAAGTATACTGCAGGACCTGGCGATACATGAAAAGTTAAACTGTCCGGATTCATCCCCACCCCACACTTTGGTGTTGTTGAAAGAGAAGGAAGGAAGAAAATAGTTAAATAACTGCTTTCTATAAGGCACCGATGACAAAAACAGAAAATTTGTTTTGTTTTCACAATTAGCAATGCACCATTATTTCAGAACTTGATCACAATAAGTACTATTGGCAGGTGCGCATCGCAGATGACGCCGCACGTAAATGCCATCGGCAAACTATAGTGTCTTTGATGATATACTCGTGTACAAGCATTGCCGGGAACAGCACTTTACAGATGTAATAACATTTTTCGACAAACTATTAATGGCTAATATCACATGTAGCACCAATAAGTGTACTATGCTATAGATGCATTTTGACCATTTATTAAGTCAGTCCGATTAATTGAAACCCGGCCTTGAGAAAATTGAATACAACATACGATTCTAAACTAGAAACATATACGCAGGTCCCATCGCTATTGGTTAGTCGTGTTATACAGGAAATTCGCACACAATTATGTGGCTGTTCCAAGTTCATTGACTAACGTGGCTTGATAAAGGTAAATCAGTAAATCGGGCTTCACGCCATAATAGACATTATAACACTCAGTGTACCAACCCTACATTTGTAAGAGGTTTGGATCAAGAGAGATTAAAATTACGCACATTAATACATATATATATATATATATATATATATATATATATATATATATATATATATATATATATATATATATATATATATATATATATATATATCTGTGTGTGTGTGTGTGTGTGCGTGTGTGTGTGTCTGTGTGTGTAATTGTTATAACTCTAACAATTTCTTGCATTGTATAAACTGATATCGTGAGATAGACGTTGTGTATTTAAGTGCATTCCAGTTTGCAATTACACAAAGACAGATATCGGAATCCTTTATAATTCGCTTGCACCTAAATATCAATAGTACTGTTCCACTTTAATTATGTATACAATGAGTTTTCAATTAATGTTTCATATTTCTAGTAGTTCAGTTTCATTGAATCTTAAGCGAATCAAGCCATACACATTAAGAATTTATTTCCTAAAACGATAGGGTCCATTTCCTCTATGAGTTATATGATTCATGTGAGGTTAATAATATATGGATTGATAGCGAGTTCCTTTGATATTTGTGTCATACATCGATAACATTATCTGAGGTATGGTTAAATTGGTAGAAACCAGCAAAATCAGTAAAACATGTTCAAGAATTTCTCCCTTTTCAGGTACAAGTAAAAAATCATCTAAAAGTTTATTAAACTAGTCTTGCGTTTATTATATACTAATTTTTCCTTTTAATAAATCCGACATACGCATCAGTCT
Organism: Sinohyriopsis cumingii; assembly: GCA_028554795.2. Classification (NCBI taxonomy): domain Eukaryota; kingdom Metazoa; phylum Mollusca; class Bivalvia; order Unionida; family Unionidae; genus Sinohyriopsis; species Sinohyriopsis cumingii. Next base: position 614,880 of record JAPYKE020000360.1, on the reverse strand, counting down.
CCTAACTCGATTAGCTGATTTTATTACTTTTGCTGTAATACCACTGTGATTTCATTATAATACTTAGTTTTTGTATCGTATTTATCTTGTATTTCCTTACTCCATCTTACCAAATATTTATTTTAATGACAAAAAAAGAAAAAAAACGCGGAATAACTATTGAATATGTATCGTAGAAAATTGTTATAGCATGTCTTTAACATAGATGTTTCTATTGACTTATATTAGGACTACTAATCTGCACCTAATATAGAGAAATAACATTTTCTTCGGGCTCGCAACTCTCAAATGACCTATGCAATTCTTTCCGTTTTACCAACGCAACATTGCCACAAGTATTATTTTTAAGTTTCTAAATTGTCTGTCTTAATGAAGCCATATTGCTTGTCTTATGGACATAATTCTTCCTAATCAAATATGTATTCACCATTCTTTCCCTTTAGTCATCCAGTCCTTAACCACATGGTCTCCTAAAAGTGCTTGTTTGACTATAAACAAAGTCTCTTCCATGACAACTTTTCGAAACAATAGTCTTATATATTCAGATTCTAACATTTTAACTGCTGTTTTGTTTAGATGTTTCATGCGTAATTATTGGCCGAATGATAGCTATGACATGTTATTAGATTGTTGGATCCAACTGGCGACATGTCTATTGACAACTTATAAGACCGATCAATCCTGACACAAAGTGTTATTCTAGTTACATAAATGAATGAATATATAAATAGATGAAATTACAACTACTGCTAGTACTACAGTTTATTCTACTATGCTTACTACTATTGCCAATACTACTACAACTACGACTACAGCCACTACTACTCGCAAAGTAATTATTATTATTTTCATCATTATTATTATTAGTAGTAGTAATAGTAGTAGTAGTAATATTGTTATTATTGTTAGTATTATTATTGATATTAGCAGAATTAGTAGTAGTAGTAGTAGTACTGGCATTATAATTATTAATATCGAAGGCACCATCCTTTCCACATATGTTAAATACTAATATGTAATATGTTTTATCAACTGGTACCTTTTTCTTTATTTAAAAGTTTACACCTGGCAGCAGAGGTATTACACTGAACAATAATATACTGCATAATTTTGAAACTGCTTTCTGGAAACAAATCAAAAACATTTCAGTTTGGGTATTGATTAGGTTTCTTGCATACAATATGTTAGCATGAAACAGAAATTGCATTTACGTGTCTTCATCAAACTACACATTGCAGTTTTTACTGTTTACGACATACTTATTACGGGTAAGATCTGGAGTGACTTAATTATAAAATGAGGCTTGTGATATGGTATGGCTTACATAGATCGAATGCAAGCTTGTCATGCCAGGAAAGTATAGTGATTTTTCCAAACAGGATCATTAAGAGTTACTATAGCTGAGTTAATTGACTCTATCCTATATAGCTATTTCTTGTATTAGTAGTGTTATGGCAATACATTTCTTAGAAGAGTTGTATATTATTCATTATACTACGGTGCACTTGAAAGAGTTAATAACATACGTTTAAACCTCAATTACATGGTGAGCAATACATTTTTAACAAGCCAAAAGCATTGGCTCTGTATCTGCCAAAAACAACTTTCACCTAATATTCAATATGCTCAATAGTACTGATATACATTGCACCGGATTGATTCAAAATTTGAAAATATATCGAATTAAATAATTAATTATTCTAAATTCCCATCAAAGTCTAATGAAATTTTGTAGTTTCTGTTAAAGCTGTGTACACAATAAGGCATAACAATTGTTTTGTTTTCTGTGCTAAAATAACCCGTCCAACAGTATGACTATAGATGGGGTAAAGCGGATAAAGCTGTACATGAGTAATTTGAATGCCATCAATTAGTTTCAAAGAGTTTATTTTGATTTGACTTTGACCATACTGTAGTGCAAGATGTTGAAATACCTTATGATGATAACATGTCATGACCATGCAGACTATCTTGCTTAAAATGGGTTTTTTCTTTCGACAAACTATTATTAAATAAATATTTATGTCTGAGGAAACTCGCTTTAACAATGCCACATGCAACATACTCTCACATTTGTTAATGTTTATCTCGTTTAATACCGTTCATGTCTCTAAATTATTACAAAATATCCTAACTAAATTCATCGATGTTAATTAAAGATTCAACGGAAATGTAATAGCAACCTTGAAACACTACACTAAAGACAGTGTCAGAAAAAGTAAAACATTCGTACGGCAAAAATAAAAAAAACATACCATTGTGATGCGGGAATTTCATAAGAGCAATTACACGTGGATAAAATCAGATTATATTTCTCATTTCTGGTTGGGTATCATACAATTTGCGTAATTTCCAAAATTCGAATTTTGCAGCAAGAATATGACAGTGATTATCTTTAATGTCATAGCTTTTGCTTTTGTTCGAACCCATTATAGACATTTTATCAAAATCGAATTCTCTCTGATAAGTCTAAGGGATAATCGTTGGTGCTGATAACATATTTTTATTTGAAATCTCTTTTTTAATATCCTCTTGCAACATTTCATTAATACTGATTTGTATTATTTGTCTTTAATCTTGGCTGCGTTTTTTGATCATACTCCTCAAGTGTTTGACATTGTTGGCCTTGTGGTGCTGATGACCGCGGTATAATGATCAGCTGGAATGGTTATTCTCTTATGTCTAAATGATGTGGCCTCCAGCATCCGAGGCTGATACTTTAAAAACTACATGTATGTGTTGAATATTGGGATGATTATTAATAAAAGTAAATATGTATTTGGGTCACGGCCTAGGCTATTTAATGCCCCGATAAATATACATGGTTATCCTTATATATTCCACATCCGATGTTATAACTTAGTAACAGACCTTTTATTTATAACTGATGTTCTATCTTGAAAATATTAGGAACATTCTAGAAAGATATTTTCCATCAGATAATAGTCATTGTTTAGAAAATGCTAACAACGACCTGAGTTAAAGTAGAAGACTACATACTCTTATTTTTCTAGAAAGTATTAATTCGTGATGTAAGGTCTTTGCATAATCGGTTGTATTATTGTTCTGTTCGGTGATTTATTGGGGCAGGAATTTATTTTTAAAATTTATTTATTTACTGGATATACAACGTGGCCTTAAGAAATAATATGTTTGGAAATTGAGACTTGCATTTATAGTGAAATTTCAAATAAGGATATATTTGGAATTGTATTATTGTGATTTAACAAAATGGCATGTGCAAAACACCATTACACGACCTACCACAGGCACATCAGCACTTCCAGCATTGGGTTTACTTTGGATTTCCGCTAAAGAAGTTTCTTCAGATAATTGATCATTAGCACTTGCTACGACTATTATCTTTCAGTTGATGGTTTTTATCGGACTTAAGTCGCAATAACGAATTTCTTTCTTTACATTTGTATTCTAAGGATATACATTATTTGCTGAATCGTACAAAACCTGTTCCTTCTCACTCTTGTATATTACTTGAATTGAGATCATCGATTATATATATATATATATATATATATATATATATATATATATATATATATATATATATATATATATATATATATATATATATATATAATGCGAATAATTAAGTCGAATCATATATGGTAATGGAATGAAATACTATATAATAATGTAATTCATAACCAGAATCGAGCAATAATGTAATATCACGCGGCAAGTAACGCTTTATACATCATAGAGAAACGAGAAAATGAACACATATAAAGCAGCTTGGCTTCGCTTAATGGCTTCCTCTGTTGATATTCTGAATTTAACACAACTTTTATCAATCTGTACATTTTGCAATATCTATTTGATTGTGTACATGCTGGTAAGCCTATCTTATCCTACCATAACATTGATATGTACATTACTCGATTTTAAATTCATTCATTTTTATTTTTGTATTCAAATGATACTTTTCAAACAATTATTGCCTTTTTTAATAATCAGCACTAAAATGTAGGCAAGACTGAATAAAACGACGACATACTGAAGCATATTAAAAGATATTGTTGCGTACGACTGGTTGCCTACAGTGTTGCTTACAACCGGTTGCCATATAGTGAGTTTATCCTCATTTCACATATTCGGATACAACGATTATTTTACTAATGTTGTCACTCACTCTCCACATTACCAGATCAACACGTGCCGAACATTTTGTCGATTTTGTAATGCTATATAGTTATTTACGACTATAAAGCTGGCTTACACTGATCTGCTACAGACATAATATTTTCCAGACACACGACGCCTGATGCTTCACAAACAAACTTCACTTTTTTGTTCTAATATACGTATATCCCATGTAATGGTCAGCTACATGTACTTACGTAACATCATGCTGTATGTTCATCGTTAATATAAACACTTACCAACTGAAAAGAAAGAAACAAATGCAATTAATGTTGTATCGTTATTCAAATGTACTATAACAACAGCAAGTTTAGTATGTTGTAGCATTCTTCAGACGTAATATAACAAGTGCATGCTCCATATGATGTAAGAACACAAGCTCCTGCATCACACCGACCGAAATCAAAATACATCATCGAAATGCTATTAGACACTATTACTATAATGGTAATACAACTTTTAATACAACAATGTTGTGTCTCGTGTTCGTTTCAAACATTAAAGTATTCATGCTGATTTTACTCGGGAGCACCTCAATGTTTACTCCGATAACCTCTGCGCTATGTAAATCATTTGCAATAACGTTACACATCATCTCTGAACGACCAACCATATGCACATCAACACTTCCAGCGCTGGAATTAATTTCGGTTTCAACTAAGGAACTAACATCTATCAGAAGTTTGATCTTAAGAAGACTTGTTAAGACCTTTATCCCTAATTGTATGATTTTATCGGACTTAATTCGCAATAACGAAAGTTCAATCTTTAAATTTGTATTCTAAGGGCATGCCATATTTGTTGAACTGCAGAAAACTCGTTACTGATCATTCTTGTCTATTACTGGAACTGAGTCCACATACTCCTTACATATATATATATATATATATATATATATATATATATATATATATGCGAAAAAATAAGTCGAGTTATATATGACAATGAAATGTTTGACTTCCTAATAATGTAGTGCATAACCAAACTCGTGAAATAATGTAATATCACGCGGAAATTGACGTTTTATACCTCAAAGTGAAACAAGAAATGGAACACATATAAATCAGCTTGGCTTTCTTCAACGGCTTCCTCTGGTGATTTTCTGAAGTGAACATAACTTTATCGATATGTAACATTTGAAATATATTTTTGATTTTTACATGCTGGTATGCAGGTCTTATCATACAGTGACAATGATATATACAATAATCGATTTTAGTTTTATTCATTATTATTTGTGTATTCAAAGTTTGTTTCAAACAGTTATTACCTTTTTTAATAATCAGCACTGAAATGTAGGCTAGATGTTATAAAAGTGACGACATACTTAAGCATAATAAAATATATTGTTGCTTAAGACGGGTTGCCAAGTAATAATTTCCTCCTCATTTTAAATAATATGATACAACGATTATGGTAATAATGTAGTCATCCATTATCAACATTACCAGATTAGCACGTGCGGAACGTTTTGTCGAGTCTGTAATGATATATAGTTAGGTACAACTATAAAGCTGGTTCACATTGAACTCATACAAAATTAATATTTTCCAGACAAACGTCGCCTTATGCTTCACAAACAATCTTCACCGTTTTGTGCCAATGTACGTAGAACCTATGTAATGGTCAGCTACATGTACTTACGTGACATAATGATGTATGTTCATCGTTAATGTAAACACTTATCAGCGGAAAGGAAATTACAAAATGCAAATAAAGTTGTGTCATTATTAACATGTACTATAACGAGAGCACGTTTCATATGTTGTATAATTATTCAGACGCACTATAACAGGAGCATGTTCCATAAGATGTAATAACTCAAGCTCCTGCATCACACTGACCGAAATCAAAATACATAACCGAGATGATATTAGACAATATGTCTATTCTGGTAAAACAACTTTGAATATAACATGTTCGTGTCTAGTGTTGGTTTCCAACATTGAAGCGCTCATGCTGATTTTACTGCGGGAACACTTAAATCTTTACACTGAATAAGTCTGCGCTATTTTAGTAATTTGCTACTATGAACAAAGTTCTCACTTATGTATAAGGTTATATTGCATTAGTTCATTCATCAACAAAATATCGTAAAACATAAGCAGTACTTAATATCAGTATATCAGGAGAAATGTGCCCCAACAATCAATGTTTGGACCACGTTTACTTGTACTATAGTAAAAGATATTGTCATTTAAATGCATTTTGATGGAAATTGTTGCAGCCGACACGTCATTATTAATGAATAGCGATTACACAATCTTAGCAGCTGACGCCTTGAAAGTGGACTTATATAAACTCAGTAGGTGGTCAGATTAGTGATTAAATCCATGTGTTTTCACAAGGAATATCAGCAACCACACTTAGGAATGACATAATCATATATTTATTAGAAATATCAATTATCATCAATAACTGTATTTACCTATTGACACTATTAAAATAAAAAACACTTTTGTATAAAACAAATGTAATGTGGTATGACATTTAGAACATCGTAGGCCTTGATTTCACCATATGCCCCACATGCAAACAATATAGGACATAGTAAGAGATCGAACGCAACACATATTGTATCAGGAATATATGTTTGTTTCAACAGGAGGTTTTTTCTTCATGTATACATTCAAAACAGCTTTCATACACACGTACATTCGTTTACGTTATAATTCAATATTAACCTAGAACAAAATCCTAAATTGTTACTCTCAACGTCAATTAGGACATAGAAGCATCTGATACACTGTAGCTCTTTAAAAAGATTTCTTTAAACCTTCGATTTACATGGAATGATAAAATAAATGCAGTAAACAAGAAAACAGAAAAAACTATATTTCAAATAAATGTGCATTTGAATTTGTCATTAAATTACAATTTTATCCTCTAAATGGAAAGTTTTCCAGGAGGAACTCTGACTGGACTAATATAATTTGCAGGTCCTTAATATATTTATAAGGAAACTGTCAGATCCACACACAGCCGACCAGCCTACGTAAGACACACTTTGCAACTAATTAAAATTTCTTACTGCGCGATTGTCTTGTAACTTTCTGAGCTATGACTCCACAAACTGTGTTGACCACTGTGTACTAATATATATCGTCCAGTAATGGAAGAAGGAACTTATGCAATATTTAATGTATATTTGAAGATTTAACCACACACTTCCCGTTTTCTAATCTGCATTGGGATAAAACAAAGATATATTCCATAACTGAATTGGGATTAAATGCACTGTTCTACAGTATGACTGTAAAGGGTGTATTTCATAATTCTCTTTTTGCATGCATCGATCTGTCTTAATCCAATGAGGCACATGTAACACCGACTTCAGGCCTAATGTTACACTGTGGTCTAGAAGTGTCAAACAAGTGAAATTCTTGGAACTGAGTATGACATGGGAAGGTATAATAGAGGAAAATGGCCAGGTATCAGCTTCTCGTCCTTGAAGGTTGTGTGGTGGACCTGGAGTCCTCCCGTGTAAATAGGGTGTTGTGGCTATGCCGGTACGACCCCTTGGCGTGCTATGGACTCCATCCGGTTAACTAGACATAGCCGCAGTGACACGCTCGTGGAAATGGGATCCTCTCCATTATATAACCGGTTACAGTGCTCTCTCTTTCTCTCTCTCTGTATGTGTGTGTATATCTATCTATCTATCTATCTATCTATATCTATATATATATATATATATATATAAACATTTATCTGCAGAAAAAAGGAAAGCACTGTGAGCCACCTAATTAGCATTTTATAACACAAACGCACACACACTCATAATATTGGTTATATAGTGACATAATAAATTTATTAAAGGTTGAATGTTCAATTGTTCTGTATGCTCTGTGTGAAATAATTAAACGATTCCAGAGATGCAGTCATGTGCTTCAAAACATGCATATAGGTAGAATTAGAGAAGAACGTTATAACAGAGTAAGTAGAACGTGTACGTGTCCACAACGATGATTTAAATGTGGTAAGGTTAAACAACATTAAAGAGTCAAATAGACTTCATCTCAAAACGCAATTGTAAAAATCATGCGGTAAAAGCAGTATCTGTTTCTGAGGCAAATATCCTTCACAAGTATCTCTCACATTGCTGCACAAGAACATTATATCGCTAACACTTCGTTTCCAAAACCAATGTAAAGACACGGCACTCACATGAAACAAGAAAACGTGCTTATGAGGAGAGAGTTTTATAGTTTGGAAGGTTGCTATTCGTATGGAAAAGGGTTTGTCCAAAAGGTAGAATATATATATATATATATATATATATATATATATATATATATATATATATATATATATATATATATATATATATATATATATATATATATATATATATATATATATATATATCTATATATATATCTATATCTATATATATATATATATATATATATATATATATATATATATATATATATATATATATATATATATATATATATATATATATAGCTCCGTTTTACGTGTGCAAACACCTTTAGTCATGTTATTCGGTTGAGTATCTATTGTCTTTTCCACAATTCGAAGAGACTGTAAGCAAACAGTATTGCGGTGGTTAGGACGGTAAGGTTTCACTCGACACCGTCTGTATAGACGTAGGGGTATCTCGGAGACTTCTTAGAGATAACCAAATGTCTGGCTTGAAATCGCACAATTCATCGTGTGTCGTGAAATGAAACATCGAAGCAATATATATGGACTATCCCATATACAACGTAACAATTCGAAATATTGAGTGTTCTAGACCCCATCTTTGTTACATTTTCAATTTCCCACTAGCATAGCGGAATAAACTAGGTCACATGTGGATAACAAGAAACAACTGCTCCGCTGTGTAGAAGGTGATATTGTCCAGTGTGATAAAACTTTGAAACACCGGAATGAAGACATTCAGGGTACATAAATACGTATAAGCTCTAAGATTAATATTACTCAGTTACAGAAAAAAAAATACTTTAAAAGAAAAAAGAAAAATCTTGTATGTGGTCTTGCACAATAACGTGATACCATTTTATTTGGATAGTTTCGTACTGGAAGCAAACACATTGAAGTATAAGCAATACTGTCCCATTGAAACCCCAAGACGTACAAGAGATGACGTAGTTCACGTGAAATTTTAATTGTATTTTTCAAGAATAGTCAGCTTCATAAATCGTATCGTTGTATATATATATATATATATAATTTGTTTTCTTTAACTATATGTTTCTAATAGTATGCATTTTTGTACTAAAATTTCTTCGAATAAAAAAAACTATTCGGATTCCACTTCCAGTTATTTTAGTATCAGGTGCTAATGTCAACAGACCATATATAAGGCATTACTGAGTCAACCCCACAAACTATATTTTTTTTGTACGAGAGGTCAGATTTTCATTGTAAGGTGATTTAGTGTAAATTACTAAATATTATCTGATACAAAAGGGTTTTTATAGCCAAAAGTAAAACAGCAATCGAGAGACAGACAGACGGATATACATAGAGGCCAACTACAAGTAAATATAAAACTGAAGAACTACTTTAGTACTGGAATTAGACGAATGAAATTACATTGGGGATCAATACGCAATTTGACCCGACCTTTGACACGTTTTGTCGGTTAAGGCAACAAACCATCCCTCAAAGCTGGACATATAGATATTAGACCTTATAATGACTTCCATAGCTGATGTTCTCGAGTACACGTACATTCTGCCTTCATTAAGATATACTCCCTTTTATCATTTATCAATCAATACATTGTGTCCATATCTAAAAATTATTTACCTAATGGTGGGAATATTTTCAAATATAGCAATGCTGATTATTTGTTGTTTTGAATTAGTGGATATGAATAGGAATGTTGCTACGCTGAGTGAAAACATATAATTAAAATAGTAGTTAAAAGACCAGTAAGAACTTCTACAAGATACCTAATGGGTATATCAATTTACGAAGCATACTGAGAATATGGAAGTCAAGTTAGGGCGAAAACAAAACTTTCTTAACTTCGAGAAGGCTTCTGGTGAATGTAGAGATATAGATGAACACGTAATTCTTTAAAAATATATAAAAACAAGCTAGAAGCAGCAGAGGCCGAGCAAATGGCATTGAGCGAACATGCAAAATGTAAGCTGTGACGAAGAAAAATAGACCGATAATATTCAAGTTTACATAGTTCAAAGACATTACTTCACGTGCTTGTGTTGCCCGGAATAAAATTAATCCAGTTTCAGTTACTAACAGATGCTAGGAATGTTAATAAGATAGCTACGGTAAACTATGACAAATTTATTATTGACGGTAGTGGATATGTATTTGATTTACATTTGAATGGTTTAATGTGTGACTATAAAGAACTTGCCTTGTATAAATCAGTAGTTGAATGATGAAGCGAAGATGACATACCAAGATCATATCGACAAATAGGTTTGTTGTTCATTAGCAAAAATTTAGTCAGAATAAACATTGGTTATCGTTTGTCTTTAAATCAAGATATCAAAATTATGGTTATATTATGGCACAGACCCACCTTTATTATTACAAAAAAGTATATCTTGTACAAATTTCAAAACAATTTCAAAATGCTATATACATGAAGTATGTTTGTATGTGTGTGGTAAGCGAATACAGGTTTAACTAAAATAAATTAATGTATTAGTTCTTTTCCTGTGTCTGATTAGATGTATGCATGGGCATTCTAATATTACTGTGTTACAGCTATTAGGATGCATTATAATGGCGTCACTATATATATTATCACGCAGCCTCTGTATGTGTATATACTTGCTCTACATTATTGAGCTTATCTCACCACAATTGTATTTTTATACGAATAATGTCTTGAGTGCTTAAAAAATTTTAGATGTTAATATAACTAGTATAACTTGTACTGCTCGTTTAAATTTCATTTTATCTCGCCAAATACACTGTAAAACGTTATTCCAATCATCATTATTTGTTATGTTTGCATGGATTAGAATACAATGCATTGTTACAGAGTTAGGTAAAACTATAGAGAATGATTACAATTCACCCATACAGCAACACGATTTTCCAGACAAAATCGCCTGATACTTCACAACAAACTTCATATTTTTTTTCTAATGTAAGCAGATCCCATGAAATTTTCTGCTATGTCTACTTTTGTAACATTATGGTGCATGTTCATCGTCAATGTAAACACGTACCCTAAACTGAAATGAATAACACATACACCGTATTGTTCGACGGTTTGTAGTAGATAAGACTATTATGCTGTTTATTGTGTTGTCACTTAGAACAAATCATCAGTTTACTCTTTACTGACACGTATTGTTCTTTGCACTCGCAACTACCAAGCGATTATTCTTACCAACACTAAGTTGATACTATTGATAGCTACATATTTGTTCAAATTTTCAAGGTCTTAAATATGTTATTGTAGCTTTCAGTATGGAGAGATCTTACCCTCGTAATGTACACAATTCAACTAAGTCCCCTTATGTCTACTAATTTCTGTACAACTTTCTTTCCTTAAACTACTTATATAATTATGCAAATAATCTCTTACAAGAAATTAGGAAGATACAATTTAGCAAAGATAAACATATATTTTGAGTAACATTCTTGGCAGACATCCAAGTATGTCAACTCATACTTTTGACATGTTACTATGTTACTGGTTTCGACTAGCGACAAGTCTATTAATCTGTGTCACTGCTTATTATATCCACCAATCCAGTTTATAAATATATCTACACATGTCCGGGAGTTAATTTCATTCAAATATATGACCATTGTGCTTGAAAAGAGTCCGAATAATGTCTCTCGCTAGTGTAAACACAGTTATTCGAATGAAGAAGCTATAGTAATCAATGATAACGGAGAAGGTGGTTACCACATTGATTATCAATTGTCAACATGCAAACACAGGATAAGCAACGGCAAGAAATACCATATGCAACATCAACTCGGATGACAAAGACAGGGATTAGGCGTCATAAAAAATTAAGTTAACACAACTAACATACAATAAGGGCCTCGGAAAGGTTAACAATTCATATCAACGGCTAGTTCTTATTTCAAGGATACAAGTAGACAGTTGTTGGGAAGAAACGATAAAGTGTATCAGAAAAAAAGCATTGGAATAAAATATGTATAGGTGAGAAACCAAACATATTAAAACATTTTATTGTAAGCGGTGTCTGATTTTTAAAAGGTTTCAGAGAATGGTTATATTGGACAAGAATTATATAAGCACTGCAATAGTATGAGAATTATATTGATAAGAATAATGTTCGTTATTAGCGAATATAGAGAAACGAGCGTAATACACCATACATAGATTATGTTTCAGCAGTTAATAATCTATCCCACACTTTTATGAAAATTGCCTCTTTACGTCGCCGAGTCTCTGAGTATACCTTTCGTTAAATGACTTGAAACATAAAGAAGTACTTTTAGATTCCTGTTATATTTTCTCTTCAATAAAAGGAGTAAACATTACAGTAACTCAATGAGTAGCAAATTATTCCCGATTATCTTAATATCATGGACACTATATGTCACGTGTTTAAATATTTCTCAAGTTTGGACAGTAGGCTAACGGTGAAATTTGAATAAGACTGAAGGGCACGTATTTCGGGATATCGCATATAGAAGATTCATCAATAACTGGTAAAATATAATATTTAATGTAGGGCTAAAATGTCTAGATGAATATCAATATATGTATATGGAGCCCTTTTGCCATCAATGCTAATTATTTTAGCATGTTGCTTGAAAACAATGTCAGAATTGGAGAAGAAAATAATACTGGAAACGTTTTGCCATGAAAGCATCTAAATTTCTGACAGACCATACACTATTACAAAAAAGTAAGTTTAGTGATTATGTCCAATATCTCTATGAATATATGATGTTATGATGTAATTGTGCAGTTGGTCACGACATGTGTTCAAAACACGACGAGGAATGAGAGCATAATCAAATAAGTAACCTGCAAGATAGCATGGAAAGAACAGATGAGTATGTATCAGAAAGGAATAAGCACTGAACTTTTAACGCAACAACATGGGGAGAAGGAGCAAATATTGTGTATATTGGAGTTATTGAAGTTATTGTAAACATATAGTATATGACGAGGCGTCAAATTTTCTGCCGTTAAAGTGACGTTGTGCGTATACTAATCCGTTTTCGGAACCATTAAACATACAAAACATATTCACGCGAAAATGCGGCAGAAACTTAGAGAATGGAACTAGTCTGATGGTCACAATGCTGCGAATATATGTCATAAGCGAATGAAAAAGGGGAAACTCTTTTGTCTGAAAATTATTTTGGAACACAACTTATATTTGGAACGTTTCTTGATTATAATCACAACTAACACTTTGTAGACTTTATTCAAAACTAAATATTTCCCGTATACCGTTGCATAATCACTATGACTATACCCTTTATTTAACTCTATCTCTCTCTTCCTTTCTCCTCCCTTAGAGCTACATTTGAAGCTTTATTGTTCAAATGTGTGCAAGCTTTATTCATTATACCATGGCACATTCACTCTAATTACTTGCGTCATATAACTATCTATATATCTCGTCTTCTTTAATGTTCGAATATGTGCACGTTAAGCACATTTTGTATACTGCATGAATTACCATCAATGATAATTTAAAGTCCCACGTTGATTCCAAGAAATATATGTAGTCATTGTTCCCTTGTTCGGTTTATTTGTTTCTGTTTTGCTTATATCTCTCTCAGTGTGTGCATACTTTGAATAGTTGTATCGGTTAATGTATAAAATCTTCACCAGCAGGATAACGTAAATATATACAGAAGTCTGATAGGTGAAGCCACACTTTCTAAATATCCATTTATATAAATTTGTTTTAAATTAAACTTAGTTACTGGTTCAAAACTAATGTCATATCAAGTTTGTCTCTTCTTTTCTTATCAGATTTATATTGTACCAGCACATATTTTGCATCCCAGTTATCTTGATCACCTTATTATCTTGGGTAACATTTTGAATAGAAACAATTAATGCATAGCACTTGATAAAATCGGTTTTTATATGTGGCATAATAATGCTCCAGTCAGAATGTTTTCAATCGTGTTCACAACGTTCATTGGAAATACAAGCAATCTCCTTGACGAGTTGTTTAAAATAATGCGGCCCTGTTGAGACTGAATTATGTATATTTCACATCTCCTTGACGAGTTGTTTAAAATAATGCCGCCCTGTTGAGACTGAATTATGTATATTTCACATTGTATGATATGGACAGGTCATGACATGTAATCTCTAACCTTGTTTGAGCAAACTGGCCGAGAGAGGGAAGCTTGGAAACGACACATTTACACTGTTTACGTATTTAATAAAAATAAAGCTCGATTTGATGGGAAAATCATAAATATGCCATCATTCCTTCTTTTAGATCTATGCAGTGTTCAGGTGGAAAGAACGTTGGTTGTTTGTTGATGATGGTGTTAAATGGTCAACACAATGGAAACTTGCATCAAATTGAGTTAGCTTTTCGAAAGGAAAAATCAACCACATATGTGATATCCATTTTGAATGCTGATAAATCAGAAGTTGTAAATTCGGAAATTCAGTTCAGTTGGGCATCCATAGATTATACAATATATTTAATGTTCGCTTTTTTTTGAATAGTTTAATATGGTCTGAAGACATGATATAGACAAGGTCATGTAATCTCTAACGTTTATTGATCCAGAAAACAAATCCATACTCAGAAGTTCACTCAATGTTTTTTTTAGTAGAATCAAACCATGAAATGGGAATCGTTGTAATAGAAAAATGGCGTGTATGACAATAAGTAATATGAATTTCTTTACTGTGTTAATGACGTCTATGGATGAGAGCTATGAAACAGACATCGCATGTCTGCTTTCCACTTGGTTCGAATATGTGTCGATTTCGTCTATGCTATGAGCCAAGTATTTAAAGACACGAGGAAGAGTAATTTGTATGATGTAATAAGAGTGTGCATTCGAAATGTAAGATATGGTATGTCAATGAAAATGTCATTGTTCCTAGTACAGCACAAATTGAAACCCGTTAAAGCCTTGAATAGTTTGTTAATGGAAATGTCAAACAGTTTTCATATAATATCTGACTATAAAACCAAAGGGCTGAACTTATATATTTCAAAGGCAATGATCAATGGGTTTATCTTCGGATATGATTTTGCCATAATGGTGTAAAACTAAACCTTCGAAAATGACTTTTCATTTGGTATGAATCAATCTGTATACACATTTGTTAATAAACATATATTATTCAGTTATATCCGCCAAAATTGTCGTGCTTTCCTCTGTCTTGAAATGATTGTCATGGCGTTTACTTGTGGCATATACAATTTGTATATTCACAAATCTATGAGTATGGCGATAACAACGGAAACATCGGATTTTAGTTTATCTCAGTGAAAAATGTCCAACTGACATCAAACTAAGCACGAATTTATAATGAATTATTATACCTTAAAAATAATTGTCTAAAATATATGTTGAACGTGAATCAATATTCTTCTGGTCAAAATCATTTAATTGTACGTCAGGTTTGTAGCTGATGTCGACACTGAGAATATTCTCCCACAACAAGGTTGTTACAGCCCAATAACCTTAGAGTCGCAGATATGAATATAACGAAGTGTAACGTAACGAACTGAATTAGAATCAGAATTATACGAGTCATTTTGATGTGATCTATGTAATAAACATGGCTTGGCAATTCGCACATTATTTCACGCAGAAACAAAGAAATAAATCGAAATCAAGCATTAATATCTTAGAGTATGCATTTTGTGGCCCAGGTGTAAATGCATTTATTTACATGCCACGACACCAGATCTTCGCATATTAAGCAACTTCACTATCCTTCTTTTAACATTGTCAGCCTTTTCACAATACTAAGTAAACATTTCCAAAGAATTGTTAGGACTTAATAATGTTTGTCTAAGACGTTATATAGAAAGAAAACCATGATTCTTCGCATCAAAATAATTGAGTTATACGTGAGTTAGGTAGCTGATATGGACAGTAGGCATATTCTCCATAATCAAGGATGTAATAGTCCGACAAAAATAAAGTCACGCAAATAGAATAAAACTAATTAGAACATCGCAATCGGCACAGAATTGAAAATATAAGATTTATGTTTACATTGATGACGCCTGCCACATATAGAGTTTCCTTCTCTATGTTTCTGTATCTCTCTAACTCCATTGCGAATTTCATCTTACTGTGAATTATTTAAAAGAGGTATTGTATAATGCCATTCTGATAAATCACTACTGTTGGCACTTTAGCATGTTTCAGGATATTGGTGGTATATTAGCACAATCGGGACCTGGAATTCGTTCGTACGACATACATATGTAGGACTGTTTTGGAATTAGTTCACAATACTGTAGGTTTCTCTTCAATTCTAGTTTTTCTAATTTAAGTAATTAAATTATTCCTTCCGTTTTACAAAACTTGTTCATTGTGCTGCCTTATATTGCCCTGTCTAAGACCAGAGAGTAACAACCTTGTATAAAATTTATTATGTAATTTTCCATGACGAAGACCAAAAGCAGACCCGAGTACACTAGATTACGACATGGGGTGAAAAGTGGTATATTGGATCAGTACGTGTGTATAGTTTTCTGAATATCAGTTTTAACAAAGAAGGGAGATTTTAAATAGATCTTCAGGACTTCAAAACTTGAATCGAAATTAAGTACCTCAGAGTCAAATAAAATTATAGAATGTGGAATACCGTATAATGAACGGGAGACACTCAGAGAGGAAGTCAGTAATATGCAAGACCTAGTCGCAATTATACACACAAATTCTTCGAATTCACCGCAACCTTATGGTGTTAATGAATGTGTGTGTGTGTGTGTGTGTGTGTGTGTGTGTGTGTGTTACGATATCTGCATTATGCAGTTTATGGCGATGTCCAGCACTGGGGACCAGGCCACATACCTGACGCATCATATTCTAACGTGCCACAATATTCTGACACCAGACCGACCAGTCCTAACACTAACCTCTCAATGCTCAACAACAAGCGAGGTATGCAGCTAGTATCATTTTTTATACGTTTTTCGTATGAACCCAAGAACTACGCATCTGAATCGTACGCTCAGACCACTAAGCAACCAGATTGGTATGGTGTTAGTGAAAAAAGGGAAAGCTGGATAAAAAAATGCGATGTACATAGTTTGTAAAAAAAAATTGTTTTTGATGCCACACCGGAGCAATAAATATATGGAATGTTTTCAAAATTGGCAATGCACCACTATTCCAAATTTGGATCTCGCTGAAGAATATTGCAGCAGCCAATCGCAGATAAGGCCACAAATAACCGTCAATCTCAAAATTTAGTTACGTTGACGATCTACTGGTTTACAAATCTTCCCAGGAATATGATTGTACAGCTTTAATAAACTTTTTCGGCAAATTCAACAAAGTCAATAGCAGAGCGAGCAAATCCAAGTGCAATATAGTATGGAAAATATTGTCAGTCTATTACGTCTGTCATGGTAATTGAAATTAAACAGTGACAACATTAAAGCAATCAGAGACGAGTCTAGATTAGAAACAAAGAAACTGTTTCTATCTCGCCTTTGTTTAGTCGGATTGTACCAATTTTAGCAGGTATGTCAAGCTTCTTAAATAAATTCTCTATAGCAGGGCGAGCCAATAAACTTAGATTCACGCCCGTAGTGACGTTATAACACTCTTAACAGATAGTTGATCAGTGCACCAACCCTAAATTTGACAGAGTCTCCGACACGACACATTTTCTTATACGACAACTAAAGGCTAAACGTGTCTGATACTAATGCAAGTACGCAGTTGCAGTCTTGGGAGCAAAAGCGGCTATAACATCTAAAATACTCGATGAGGCCAAAGAGTGAGTCCCATTTTTCTTTGGTAATGCTTATGATATGATGACTGAGGGTGGGAGAAAATTTTCTAGGGAAAATGTTGATAGTATGATGACCATCGGTGGGGGCAAATTGCCATGGGAGTTGGGGCCAGTATTTGTGTGGAAATGATCTAACTCACTGAAATAATTTTCTAATTTGTTAATCTGCTATTCCTCTAGATAGGTATATAGATATAGATGGATAGATAGATGCATAGATCGGAAACCACTGAAATTATGTTCTAATTGGTTATTGTTCTATTCCTCTAGACAGAGAGGTATATATATTTATTTTATTTTATTTCATGATATATTGATGACGTAACACGTTTGTTGAACTTAACAATGTCCAAAATTATGTTAATGTTCTACTTTACCTAAATCATTGATTTTTCTAAATACTGTCAACAACTAATGCATAGGTAAAAACATATTTGTGTGTATGGGTTTAATTTTAGGATGATTATTAATCTAATTAAGCATATTTATTTGGGTGTGGGTCTAGGTTATTGAATGTTCCTATAAATATGCATGGTCTATCTGCTGTATTCTACATTCTACATGATACATTTCCTAAGAACTATTACATTAATAACTAAATTTCTATCTTGAAAACATTATGAACCATCTTGGAGGATTTTATGCATTACGTAATAATTGTTTTTTTTATAAAATGCTAACTCTGACGAGCGGTCAAGTAGAGACTATGTATAATATTGTTTTCTAGAAAGAATTAATTCGTGCTGTAAGATCTTTGCTGTGTAGACTAATTAGATTTGACAGGAATTTATATATTCAAAATATGTATTCAATTGAAATACGAAGTGCTCTTCAAAAATAACATTGTTTAAAGAATAACTTAAATTTGTAGTGAAGTTTCAAATATGGGTATATTCTTGGATTGTATTATTGTGGTCCAACAAAAAATTATTTCCACATCATCACCGCACGGGCCACCACAGTCATATCAACAATTCTAGCATTATATTAAATTCGGATTTCTACTAACATTAATTCAAAACTTTAATGAATTGGACTTGAGTCCGTTATTATATGGTTTTATGGGGTTATTTAAAGTGCACATTATGTATGGTTGCTACAAATTGAAAAATAAACAATAATCCTGACGCAGATGGAGATAAGATTGTGGTTAATCTACATGTCGACAAACTTTGTTTGGATCATAAAATCGATCCTATTGAAAACGAAATCCCTAATTTATATCAAGCTTGTGCAGTTAATAGAGCTATGACGAAGAACGTTTTTGAGAAAGATGCTGATGGGAAAAATATTCCTTTAGCTGACACGTGTTTTGGACAGGCTTTTGATGAGATCACTTCTGCTCCTCGTATTGATCAATAAACAGACATGGATCACAGTAAACATTTTTAACATAATGTAGCTTCCTAATCTATCCATTCTGATTAAGGGTCAAATTGTATGTGCGGACCTTTTCAGCAATTTATGCATGAGTGACTCGTCCAGCTATTCAGTCCAATATACGGAGAACTTCAATATGAAAACTTGAAACAAGTAATGTAACTAGAGATCAACGTGTATCCTTGTACCAACACCAGATAATACTTTCAGCTTGTGCACTTA
Organism: Sinohyriopsis cumingii; assembly: GCA_028554795.2. Taxonomy (NCBI): domain Eukaryota; kingdom Metazoa; phylum Mollusca; class Bivalvia; order Unionida; family Unionidae; genus Sinohyriopsis; species Sinohyriopsis cumingii. The sequence goes on along the minus strand of JAPYKE020000360.1, from coordinate 595,190 downwards.
CTATATAAAAGTTAATAGTGTGATTAAATCAGATTTATTTCAATTGCCATGAAGCGATTACAGCAGTTATACTATTGGATATGCAAACTATTTCACAAACGTTGACCTTTTGAAAGGAATCTGGAAAATTCAACTGAAGAAAAGGAAATGTCAGAATGTATGACTCCATATCAACTTCATCAATATAAGTTTATTATGTTCTGCATGAAAGGCTCTCCTTGTTCTTTCCAACGTTTAGTGAACATGATTACATTTAGTCTACATAATTGTGATGCTTACTTATTCCATGCCATCATCTACAACGACACCTGGAAAGATCACTTAGAGACAATATTTTTGACAAACTTATCGATACAAATATGGCAATTAATCTATCCACACGCGGGTTTCGTTGTGCTTTTTTTTACATTCCCAGAGGATATTATGGGACATGGACAGGTTAAACCTGTAGATAGTAATGGCACGGCTATCTTTGAATAGCATGTGCCAATTAGTGAAAAGCAAGAGATGCGATGACTGGATACTATCGGAATTTGTGCTCAAATTTCACTATCATTGCTGAACCCCTGACAAATTTGTTGAGTAAGACAACCAAGCGTTATTGGTTTGAACAATGCTTGCTAGCTGATATAAACATTAGTTCAAACATATACCAGATGCAAAATATACCAAACGTTTTTGATAAGTTGAACAAAAATCAAACGCGATAAATGTTTAGGAAAACACAAATATCGCTATAAAATGTATGGAAATTCAAACTGAAGAATGTGGTATTGTTCCTAAATCAGAAGAGAATATAACTAGAAGAAAGAAATCATATCAACGTCGAATCAAAATTGTAAAGCTACAAATGATTGTCCTTATATTTCACATGGTTAGTATTGCAAATGTTTCCAGTGGAATTTGTGTTGTAGTTGCCAGACTTAGTTCTTGAGTTCCGAGGACAGTTGCACGATGTGGTATGCCGCGAAATTGTATAGGGTTTGTTGAAACCTTCCTTGGTTTGGGAGTAAATGTTGAAAACGACAAGGTACCAGAAAGTACAGTTTTAACTCACGATGAGATTTTAACATCTGCTTAAAGAAAGTTGGAGAGTGCTAATGCAATGGTAAGTAAAATGATAAGCGATACTGTAATAATGCAAGCAGAAGCCAATGCAATAGACACAGAATATAACACATGGTTAAATATGCAGTAATATGAAAAGGGGCTTTTATAACCAAAACCAAGCTACAGCTCTGGGAATGTGCCTTCATTACCGCAAGCCTTTTCCCTGCAACATACATTAGTAAATCAGAGACAAGATCGTACGGGTGAGTTGAATTCGTTCTGGGCCATTGTATATAAGCTCCTCGTGCGGCAAAAGCCCCATGACCCTGTGCTTTCAGAGTGATTACATGATTGTTTTCCATATATACATTATTCGCGAATGCAGAATGTAAAGACTATATTTTACCAGAGCAGAAAGCCAAACGACGTACTAATCTTGTAACCCAAGAATCAAATGCGACTAACATGCCCAAAACAGTTACTATTGTAATAATTATAACATATTCTGTGCCATAAATGGTCGCTGTAGCAAGTAAACCAGTAACAACTACAACGTTAAACCTGCGCTTATATTCTCCAAATATAACGGTTCCCTTTGAGTTGTTGTTCCTCTTCGATTGTCTATTTCGCGATCAGTCAGTCATTTTATATTAATATTCTTCAAGAGTTGCTTAGACCCATATAAATAGGGCCCTTGCGTGGTGTTGTTAGTGATTGTTCTCGCTTTTGTCCAAGAACGTTTGAACGGTCATATGCGTCTTTGATAAATAGGTGTCTGCATTTTTCGTTCGCCAGTCACGTTGATATTGTTAATTCGATATAGCTGACTTTGAATGTTAACACAGTGTCTTTCTCGGAATATAAACAATTTTCTACTAAATGTTCTGTTTGCTTTCTTTGTCGGGGGTGTTTTAGTTCTACAAATCATTTGATACGTATAAAATACGATTCAATGTCTCAAGAAATAAAGTAGCTCTTTAAGGATGCTTCCGTGTGCACACGTTAAAATAAAGGCCATGTAGCCCCAGGGGTCCATATTCTATGGAAAGGCAACACACAGAAGTCTCAATTAAGTCATATCTGCTAATGATATGCACCGTAGATACAACTTCCAGTGAAATAGTTATTTTCTTACGGAAAATAAAACATAAAGTTAGTGACTAGGTTATATAGAAAGGAGAGAATCGGTTGTTTTCTTACGACCACTTTTTAATCCATTACTGGTCATATCATACCGGGGAAATGAAAGATAAACGTAATTCCAAAGGACATACTAATGCAGCAGACATGGGTTGCCTAGAGAACTTCTCGAACACGCTAACCTTCGATTGCGAGTCTGAGGTTTTGCAATCTAGCTAGTGTATTCTATAATAAGATTTATATATTATTCTAGATGGTGATAAACAATGATTTACACTGGAAACAATATGACCTCTAAGTATTCAGGGATATAATACTACCATTTAGATGCAGAAAAAATAACATCGTATGGAAGCGTCATATACCACAAAAATAGACAACATATAACTTAAGGATTTTTTTCGTTTACCGTCTGTGCGACTTGCAGTAAAGAACAATCAGCTCGAGACATGAATAAAGGTACGAGGTTCACGTTATAAAATATTGAATTTACAATGAAACATGTTGAAAAGGCAAAGACAGACGAGTTTGAAAGAAAGCAATTTAAAAAGTGTGCACTTTTATATCAATTAAATATCACATATGTACGTATCTACGAGCTCTCTGTCTGTCTGTCTCTCTCTATCTATCTGTCGATATATCTATATATCTCAAATTCTTTCTCTCTCTTTCAACAAGATCAGTTTTAACAAAGCAGGGGGAATTTAATTAGCTATGCAGATTTGTTTACATGCATGATATTTCAGAAATAGTAAAGATTGAAGTAACTTAAGTACATCAGTCAATGGAAATTACAGGATATTAATTACCTATAATGAACTGTAGGCAATCAGAGATGAAATAAGTATACTGCAGGACCTGGCGATACATGAAAAGTTAAACTGTCCGGATTCATCCCCACCCCACACTTTGGTGTTGTTGAAAGAGAAGGAAGGAAGAAAATAGTTAAATAACTGCTTTCTATAAGACACCGATGACAAAAACAGAAAATTTGTTTTGTTTTCACAATTAGCAATGCACCATTATTTCAGAACTTGATCACAATAAGTATTATTGGCAGGTGCGCATCGCAGATGACGCCGCACGTAAATGCCATCGGCAAACTATAGTGTCTTTGATGATATACTCGTGTACAAGCATTGCCGGGAACAGCACTTTACAGATGTAATAACATTTTTCGACAAACTATTAATGGCTAATATCACATGTAGCACCAATAAGTGTACTATGCTATAGATGCATTTTGACCATTTATTAAGTCAGTCCGATTAATTGAAACAAGGCCTTGAGAAAATTGAATACAACATACGATTCTAAATTAGAAACATATACGCAGGTCCCATTGCTCTGTTTGGTTAGTCGTGTTATACAGGAAATTCGCACACAATTATGTCGCTGTTCCAAGTTCATTGACTAACGTGGCTTGATAAAGGTAAATCAATAAATGTGGCTTCACGACATAATAGACATTATAACACTCAGTGTACCAACCCTACATTTGTAAGAGGTTTGGATCAAGAGAGATTAAAATTACGCACATTAATATATACATACATATATATATATATATATATATATATATATATATATATATATATATATATATATATATATATATATATATATATATATATATATATATATATATATATATATATATATATATATGTGTGTGTGTGTGTGCGTGTGTGTGTGTCTGTGTGTGTAATTGTTATAACTCTAACAATTTCTTGCATTGTATAAACTGATATCGTGAGATAGACGTTGTGTATTTAAGTGCATTCCAGTTTGCAATTACACAAAGACAGATATCGGAATCCTTTATAATTCGCTTGCACCTATATATCAATAGTACTGTGCCACTTTACTTATGTATACAATGAGTTTTCAATCAATGTTTCATATTTCTAGTAGTTCAGTTTCATTAAATCTTAAGCGAATCAAGCCATACACATTAAGAATTTATTTCCTAAAACGATAGGGTCCATTTCCTCTATGAGTTCTATGATTCATGTGACGTTAATAATATATGGATTGATAGCGAGTTCCTTTGATATTTGTGTCATACACCGATAACATTATCTGAGGTATGGTTAAATTGGTAGAAACCAGCAAAATCAGTAAAACATGTTCAAGAATTTCTCCCTTTTCAGGTACAAGTAAAAAATCATCTAAAAGTTTATTAAACTAGTCTTGCGTTTATTATATACTAATTTTTCCTTTTAATAAATCCGACATAGGCATCAGTCTCCTAACTCAATTAGCTGATTTTATTACTTTTGCTGTAATACCACTGTGATTTCATTATAATGCTTAGTTTTTGTATCGTATTTATCTTGTATTTCCTTACTCCATCTTACCAAATATTTATTTTAATGACAAAAAAACGCGGAATAACTATTGAATATGTATCGTAGAAAATTGTTATAGTATGTCTTTAACACAGATGTTTCTATTGACTTACATTATGTCTATTAATCGGCACCTAATATAGAGAAATCGCAACTCTCAAATGACCTATGCAATTCTTTCCGTTTTACCAACGTAAAATTGCTACAAGTATTATTTTTAAGTTTCTAAATTGTCTGTCTTAATGAAGGCATGTTGCTTGTAATAAGGAGATAATTCTTCCTAATCAAATATGTATTCACCATTCTTTCCCTTTAGTCATCCAATCCTTAACCACATGGTCTCCTAAAAGTGCTTGTTTGACTATAAACAAAGTCTCTTCCATGACAACTTTTCGAAACAATAGTCTTATATATTCAGATTCTAACATTTTAACTGCTGTTTTGTTTAGATGTTTCATGCGTAATTATTGGCCGAATGATAGCTATGACATGTTATTAGATTGTTGGATCCAACTAGCGACATTTCTATTGACAACTTATAAGACCGATCAATCCTGACACAAAGTGTTATTCTAGTTACATAAATGAATGAATATATAAATAGATGAAATTACAACTACTGCTAGTACTACAGTTTATTCTAATACGATTACTACTATTGCCAATACTACTACAACTACGACTACAGCCACTACTACTAGCAAAGTAATTATTATTATTTTCATCATTATTATTATTAGTAGTAGTAGTACTGGCATTATAATTATTAATATCGAAGGCACCATCCTTTCCACATATGTTAAATACTAATATGGAATATGTTTTATCAACTGGTACCTTTTTCTTTATTTAAAAATTTACACCTGGCAGCAGAGGTATTACACTGAACAATAATATACTGCATAATTTTGAAACTGCATTCTGGAAACAAATCAAAAACATTTCAGTTTGGGTATTGATTAGGTTTCTTGCATACAATATGTTAGCATGAAACAGAAATTGCATTTACATGTCTTCATCAAACTACACATTGCAGTTTTTACTGTTTACGACATACTTATTACGGGTAAGATCTGGAGTGACTTAATTATAAAATGAGGCTTGTGATATGGTATGGCTTATATAGATCGAATGCAAGATTGTCATGCCAGGAAAGTATAGTGATTTTTCCAAACAGGATCATTAAGAGTTAATATAGCTGAGTTAATTGACTCTATCCTATATAGCTATTTCTTGTATTAGTAGTGTTATGGCAATAAATTTCTTAGAAGAGTTGTATATTATTCATTATACTATGGTGCACTTGAAAGAGTTAATAACATACGTTTTAACCTCAATTACATGGTGAGCAATAAATTTTTAACAAGCCAAAAGCATTGGCTCTGTATCTGCCAAAAACAACTTTCACCTAATATTCAATATGCTCAATAGTACTGATATACATTGCACCGGATTGATTCAAAATTTGAAAATATATCGAATTAAATAATTAATTATTCTACATTCCCATCAAAGTCTAATGAAATTTTGTAGTTTCTGTTAAAGCTGTGTACACAATAAGGCATAACAATTGTTTTGTTTTCTGTACTAAAATAACCCATCCAACAGTATGACTATAGATGGGGTAAAGCGGATAAAGCTGTACAAGAGTAATTTGAATGCCATCGATTAGTTTCAAAGAGTTTAATTTGATTTGACTTTGACCATACTGTAGTGCAAGATGTTGAAATACCTTATGATGATAACATGTCATGACCATGCAGACTATCTTACTTAAAATGGATTTTTTCTTTCGACAAACTATTATTAAATAAATATTTATGTCTGAGGAAACTCGCTTTAACAATGCCACATGCAACATACTCTCACATTTGTTAATGTTTATCTCGTTTAATACCGTTCATGTCTCTAAATTATTACAAAATATCCTAACTAAATTCATCGATTTTAATTAAAGATTCAACGGAAATTTAATAGCAACCTTGAAACACTACACTAAAGACAGTGTCAGAAAAAGTAAAACATTCGTACGGCAAAATAAAAAAAACATACCATTGTGATGCGGGAATTTCATAAGAGCAATTACACGTGGATAAAATCAGATTATATTTCTCATTTCTGGTTGGGTATCAGACAATTAGGAGACAGTCCACCTTTGCGTAATTTCCAAAATTCGAATTTTGCAGCAAGAATATGACAGTGATTATCTTTAATGTCATAGCTTTTGCTTTTGTTCGAACCCATTATAGACATTTTATCAAAATCGAATTCTCTCTGATAAGTCTAAGGGATTATCGTTGGTGCTGATAACATATTTTTATTTGAAATCTCTTTTTTAATATCCTCTTGCAACATTTCATTAATACTGATTTGTATTATTTGTCTTTAATCTTGGCTGCGTTTTTTGATCATACTCCTCAAGTGTTTGACATTGTTGGCCTTGTGGTGCTGATGACCGCGGTATAATGATCAGCTGGAATGGTTATTCTCTTATGTCTAAATGATGTGGCCTCCAGCATCCGAGGCTGATACTTTAAAAACTACATGTATGTGTTGAATATTGGGATGATTATTAATAAAAGTAAATATGTATTTGGGTCACGGCCTAGGCTATTTAATGCCCCGATAAATATACATGGTTATCCTTATATATTCCACATCCGATGTTATAACTTAGTAACAGACCTTTTATTTATAACTGATGTTCTATCTTGAAAATATTAGGAACATTCTAGAAAGATATTTTCCATCAGATAATAGTCATTGTTTAGAAAATGCTAACAACGACCTGAGTTAAAGTAGAAGACTACATACTCTTATTTTTCTAGAAAGTATTAATTCGTGATGTAAGGTCTTTGCATAATCGGTTGTATTATTGTTCTGTTCGGTGATTTATTGGGGCAGGAATTTATTTTTAAAATTTATTTATTTACTGGATATACAACGTGGCCTTAAGAAATAATATGTTTGGAAATTGAGACTTGCATTTATAGTGAAATTTCAAATAAGGATATATTTGGAATTGTATTATTGTGATTTAACAAAATGGCATGTGCAAAACACCATTACACGACCTACCACAGGCACATCAGCACTTCCAGCATTGGGTTTACTTTGGATTTCCGCTAAAGAAGTTTCTTCAGATAATTGATCATTAGCACTTGCTACGACTATTATCTTTCAGTTGATGGTTTTTATCGGACTTAAGTCGCAATAACGAATTTCTTTCTTTACATTTGTATTCTAAGGATATACATTATTTGCTGAATCGTACAAAACCTGTTCCTTCTCACTCTTGTATATTACTTGAATTGAGATCATCGATTATATATATATATATATATATATATATATATATATATATATATATATATATATATATATATATATATATATATATAATGCGAATAATTAAGTCGAATCATATATGGTAATGGAATGAAATACTATATAATAATGTAATTCATAACCAGAATCGAGCAATAATGTAATATCACGCGGCAAGTAACGCTTTATACATCATAGAGAAACGAGAAAATGAACACATATAAAGCAGCTTGGCTTCGCTTAATGGCTTCCTCTGTTGATATTCTGAATTTAACACAACTTTTATCAATCTGTACATTTTGCAATATCTATTTGATTGTGTACATGCTGGTAAGCCTATCTTATCATACCATGACATTGATATGTACATTACTCGATTTTAAATTCATTCATTTTTATTTTTGTATTCAAATGATACTTTTCAAACAATTATTGCCTTTTTTAATAATCAGCACTAAAATGTAGGCAAGACTGAATAAAACGACGACATACTTAAGCATATTAAAAGATATTGTTGCGTACGACTGGTTGCCTACAGTGTTGCTTACAACCGGTTGCCATATAGTGAGTTTATCCTCATTTCACATATTCGGATACAACGATTATTTTACTAATGTTGTCACTCACTCTCCACATTACCAGATCAACACGTGCCGAACATTTTGTCGATTTTGTAATGCTATATAGTTATTCACGACTATAAAGCTGGCTTACACTGATCTGCTACAGACATAATATTTTCCAGACACACGACGCCTGATGCTTCACAAACAAACTTCACTTTTTTGTTCTAATATACGTATAACCCATGTAATGGTCAGCTACATGTACTTACGTAACATCATGCTCTATGTTCATCGTTAATGTAAACACTTACCCACTGAAAGGAAAGAAAAAAATGCAATTAATGTTGTATCATTATTCAAATGTACTATAACAACAGCAAGTTTCATATGTTGTAGCATTCTTCCGACGTTATATAACAAGTGCATGCTCCATATGATGTAAGAACACAAGCTCCTGCATCACACCGATCGAAATCAAAATACATCATCGAAATGCTATTAGACAATATTACTATAATGGTAATACAACTTTTAATACAACAATGTTGTGTCTCGTGTTCGTTTCCAAGATTAAAGCATTCATGCTGATTTTACTCGGGAGCACCTTAATGTTTACTCCGATAACCTCTGCGCTATGTAAATCATTTGCAATAACGTTACACATCATCACTGAACGACCAACCATATGCACATCAACACTTCCAGCGCTGGAATTAATTTCGGTTTCAACTAAGGAACTAACATCTATCAGAAGTTTGATCTTAAGAAGACTTGTTAAGACCTTTATCCCTAATTGTATGATTTTATCGGACTTAATTCGCAATAACGAAAGTTCAATCTTTAAATTTGTATTCTAAGGGCATGCCATATTTGTTGAACTGCAGAAAACTCGTTACTGATCATTCTTGTCTATTACTGGAACTGAGTCCACATACTCCTTACATATATATATATATATATATATATATATATATATATATATATATATATATATATATATATATATATATATATATATATATATATATATATATGCGAAAAAATAAGTCGAGTTATATATGACAATGAAATGTTTGACTTCCTAATAATGTAGTGCATAACCAAACTCGTGAAATAATGTAATATCACGCGGAAATTGACGTTTTATACCTCAAAGTGAAACAAGAAATGGAACACATATAAATCATCTTGGCTTTCTTCAACGGCTTCCTCTGGTGATTTTCTGAAGTGAACATAACTTTATCGATATGTAACATTTGAAATATATTTTTGATTTTTACGTGCTGGTATGCATGTCTTATCACACAGTGACAATGATATATACAATAATCGATTTTAGTTTTATTCATTATTATTTGTGTATTCAAAGTTTGTTTCAAACAGTTATTACCTTTTTTAATAATCAGCACTGAAATGTAGGCTAGATGTTATAAAAGTGACGACATACTTAAGCATAATAAAATATATTGTTGCTTAAGACGGGTTGCCAAGTAATAATTTCCTCCTCATTTTAAATAATATGATACAACGATTATGGTAATAATGTAGTCATCCATTATCAACATTACCAGATTAACACGTGCGGAACGTTTTGTCGAGTCTGTAATGATATACAGTTAGGTACAACTATAAAGCTGGTTCACGTTGAACTCATACAAAATTAATATTTTCCAGACAAACGTCGCCTTATGCTTCACAAACAAACTTCACCGTTTTGTGCCAATGTACGTAGAACCTATGTAATGGTCAGCTACATGTACTTACGTGACATAATGATGTATGTTCATCGTTAATGTAAACACTTATCAGCGGAAAGGAAATTACAAAATGCAAATAAAGTTGTGTCATTATTAACATGTACTATAACGAGAGCACGTTTCATATGTTGTATAATTATTCAGACGCACTATAACAGGAGCATGTTCCATAAGATGTAATAACTCAAGCTCCTGCATCACACTGACAGAAATCAAAATACATAACCGAGATGATATTAGACAATATGTCTATTCTGGTAAAACAACTTTGAATATAACATGTTCGTGTCTAGTGTTGGTTTCCAACATTGAAGCGCTCATGCTGATTTTACTGCGGGAACACTTAAATCTTTCCACTGAATAAGTCTGCGCTATTTTAGTAATTTGCTACTATGAACAAAGTTCTCACTTATGTATAAGGTTATATTGCATTAGTTCATTCATCAACAAAATATCGTAAAACATAAGCAGTACTTAATATCAGTATATCAGGAGAAATGTGCCCCAACAATCAATGTTTGGACCACGTTTACTTGTACCATAGTAAAATATATTGTCATTTAAATGCATTTTGATGGAAATTGTTGCAGCCGACACGTCATTATTAATGAATAGCGATTACACAATCCTAGCAGCTGACGCCTTGAAAGTGGACTTATATAAACTCAGTAGGTGGTCAGATTAGTGATTAAATCCATGTGTTTTCACAAGGAATATCAGCAACCACACTTAGGAATGACATAATCATATATTTATTAGAAATATCAATTATCATCAATAACTGTATTTACCTATTGACACTATTAAAATAAAAAACACTTTTGTATAAAACAAATGTAATGTGGTATGACATTTAGAACATCGTAGGCCTTGATTTCACCATATGCCCCACATGCAAACAGTATAGGATATAGTGAGAGATCGAACGCAACACATATTGTATCAGGAATATATGTTTGTTTCAACAGGAGGTTTTTTCTTCATGTATACATTCAAAACAGCTTTCATACACACGTACATTCGTTTACGTTATAATTCAATATTAACCTAGAACAAAATCCTAAATCGTTACCCTCAACTTCAATTAGGACATAGAAGCATCTGATACACTGTAGCTCTTTAAAAAGATTTCTTTAAACCTTCGATTTACATGGAATGATAAAATAAATGCAGTAAACAAGAGAACAGAAAAAACTATATTTCAAATAAATGTGCATTTGAATTTGTCATTAAATTACAATTTTATCCTCTAAATGGAAAGTTTTCCAGGAGGAACTCTGACTGGACTAATATAATTTGCAGGTCCTTAATATATGTATAAGGAAACTGTCAGATCCACACACAGCCGACCAGCCTACGTAAGACACACTTTGCAACTAATTAAAATTTCTTACTGCGCGATTGTCTTGTAACTTTCTGAGCTATGACTCCCCAAACTGTGTTGACCACTGTGTACTAATATATATCGTCCAGTAATGGAAGAAGGAACTTATGCAATATTTAATGTATATTTGAAGATTTAACCACACACTTCCCGTTTTCTAATCTGCATTGGGATAAAACAAAGATATATTCCATAACTGAATTGGGATTAAATGCACTGTTCTACAATATGACTGTAAGGCGTGTATTTCATAATTCTCTTTTTGCATGCATCGATCTGTCTTAATCCAATGAGGCACATGTAACACCGACTTCAGGCCTAATGTTACACTGTGGTCTAGAAGTGTCAAACACGTGACATTCTTGGAACTGAGTATGACATGGGAAGGTATAATAGAGGAAAATGGCCAGGTATCAGCTTCTCGTCCTTGAAGGTTGTGTGGTGGACCTGGAGTCCTCCAGTGTAAATAGGGTGTTGTGGCTATGCCGGTACGACCCCTTGGCGTGCTATGGACTCCATCCGGTTAACTAGACATAGCCGCAGTGACACGCTCGTGGAAATGGGATCCTCTCCATTATATAACCGGTTACAGTGCTCTCTCTTTCTCTCTCTCTGTATGTGTGTGTGTGTATATATATCTATCTATCTATATATCTATCTATCTATCTATCTATATATATATATATATATATATATATATATATATATATATATATATATATATATATATATATATATATATATATATATATATATATATATATGTATATATGCATACATACATACCCATATATGAGCAAGAATTTGTTGACCAAGGTGTAAAACTGACTCAACGTATGCAGCTGTGACAATTGGTTTAGATATAACTACAAGAATATACTAAAATAACACATGTAAACGAAATATCTAATGTAAACAAAAACTGGAAAGCTGGCTCAGTGTTCACATCAAATGACAAAAGCGTATTGTACTAATGCACTGCATTAATATGCAGCTGGTTTTGTATCCAGGAATAAATGTAACCAGCAGTGATTTGATGGCCTTTGCATAACACATATCTACTTTGAAGGTAGGATATATGTTGTTCAATTGAAGATAAATGTGGATGTAGGAAACAAGCATAAAGAGGTACATGCGTTCAGCCACTTATCTTGGTCGTGTACGTCCAGAAAACCCCTATGAATAGGATTAAAATGTACCTCTCATGCAAATATTTCCGATGTTTATCGAAGTATAAAATGATACTGATCATAATTACGTCACCAATTACGGAATAATTATGCACATCAACCACGTTATTTCATTGTCATGCTTACAAATAAAATGACTAACAGCATTCATATTAATAGCAAAAATATGAACAGTTAATTTTGCAAATGTACATATATTGGCAATGATGCCAATTTTCTCTAGTATAACCAATGAATAGTATAATTAATATCACACACCTATATACATCTATCAATGTATATATCTATCTATCTATCTCTCTCTCTTTCTCTCTCTCTCTCTTTATATATATATATATATATATATATATATATATATATATATATATATATATATATATATATATATATATAAACATTTATCTGCAGAAAAAAGGAAAGCACTGTGAGCCACCTAATTAGCATTTTATAACACAAACGCACACACACTCATAATATTGGTTAAATAGTGACATAATAAATTTATTAAAGGTTGAATGTTCAATTGTTCTGTATGCTCTGTGTGAAATAATTAAACGATTCCAGAGATGCAGTCATGTGTTTCAAAACATGCATATAGGTAGAATTAAAGAAGAACGTTATAACAGAGTAAGTAGAACGTGTACGTGTCCACAACGATGATTTAAATGTGGTAAGGTTAAACAACATTAAAGAGTCAAATAGACTTCATCTCAAAACGCAATTGTAAAAAACATGCGGTAAAAGCAGTATCTGTTTCTGAGGCAAATATCCTTCACAAGTATCTCTAACATTGCTGCACAAGAACATTATATCGCTAACACTTTGTTTCCAAAACCAATGTAAAGACACGGCACTCACATGAAACAAGAAAACGTGCTTATGAGGAGAGAGTTTTATAGTTTGGAAGGTTGCTATTCGTATGGACAGGGAATGCTCCGCATGTGTGGAAAAGGGTTTGTCCAAAAGGTAGAATGTATATATATATATATATATATATATATATATATATATATATATATATATATATATATATATATATATATATATATATATATAGCTCTCTTTTACGTGTGCAAACACCTTTAGTCATGTTATTCGGTTGAGTATCTATTGTCTTTTCCACAATTCGAAGAGACTGTGAGCAAACAGTATTGCGGTGGTTAGGACGGTAAGGTTTCACTCGACACCGTGTGTGTAGACGTAGGGGTATCTCGGAGACTTCTTAGAGATAACCAAATGTCTGGCTTGAAATCGCACAATTCATCGTGTGTCGTGAAATGAAACATCGAAGCAATATATATGGACTATCCCATATACAACGTAACAATTTGAAATATTGAGTGTTCTAGACCCCATCTTTGTTACATTTTCAATTTCCCACTAGCATAGCGGAATAAACTAGGTCACATGTGGATAATAAGAAACAACTGCTCCATGGACTCTAAGGTTCAGAAAACTTAACAGATATTTCGCCTGATCAATTTAAGCTATAGCAAAGACAAAAATTGGCATTGATCTCATCATCGGAGAACAATGTGACCGGTACCTTTCCTAAGATTTTAAACCGGTGGTAAGAATCAATGTAAAAAAGAATTTACCACGTCGGATGGTAGCAATTTTTTCACCTTTAGATATGGAATACGGTATATCATTGTATTGTTCTAGGATAATTCTGCACCAGGAACTCGCGATGTCGGCTGGCAAATGTGCGAAATATTGTAACCGTGGAGCTCGAAGTAGGTGATAAAGTGTTTATACATCTTCCCTCTAGTAGTGGCACATTGTAAGTCAAACGTAAAGGGTCATTTTATGTCATACTGGTGAAAGGCTAAATGTACAACATATTAGGAATGGACATAGTTTGGAACATATATGGAATATTTCATGCAAATAAGTTAAAGCGAGAAGTAGTAATGCCTGAGCAAATGATAGGATAGATATGATGAATATGGTATGTACTATGGTCATCGAAGACGAGTCGGGTGGCAAACTAAACGTATTCCCCAGTAACGAAATTGCTCTTGACTTCCCCATGTAGGTGGGAAAAGACGTAGTAGCTAATATTAGCATGTGTTTCTGTACAGCATCATTCTTTCAAATAGATTTTCTAATTTGTATAAGGACAGGATAACAAGCATGAAAAAGACGTAAGCACCTCACAATCAATCAAACTTAAAGGACATACAATACACTCTAACAATCGACTTAAAATTAGGTAAAATGCCATCATGAGGGTAATTGAACCATCACACTACACCTTCCCGTTCCGCTTGGTGTTGGTCAGAATGAAAGATGGCAGAAACATTGTTTTGTACTGACCTTCGCAAAACTATCGTTTTTGATGCGGAGCCGGTGGAAAATATGGAATGTTTTAAACGTGGTAGGGAAACAACATTTATAAATTGGGTCTCATGACCATTGCATCTAGCATATGTTGAAAGCCGATTATGCCATACGTTAAAGACATACCTAACCCCAAAATATTTATATAACTTGAAGTTTGTGTCTTTCGTACTAATCACTTCAGTCGCATCAGCATCCGTCATATGCGCAAATTGTTAAAAGGAATGGGAAATGTAATTATATTGACGATACTCTTCTGCACACGAATTACAGCAAGAAGTATATTACGGCTTTAATCAACTTGTTTGACAAAACCTATATCGCCAATCTCACAGAAAGAACCAGCAGATGTAATACGGTATGGAATGCTTTGACCATCGAATAAGTGAGTCTTGGTAGATGGCACCGAAACCTGAAACAAATTCAAGCAAACAGATTTGCTTCTGGACCAGAAACCAAGAAAAAAAATTAAATTGATCCTTTCTTAAATAGACCTTTACATGAAATGTGTATTAAAACATTCATTTAAAACTAACCCGCTGACTGACATGACTAGTAAAGAACAAGCCAATAACGTGTCTTGGGCTTTGTTCCCGAAAGAAAGATTTAACTCTCTTCTGTTAAAGTAGAGAAGTACATTAACCATAATTTGTCAGAGCTAAATAACCCATTATTTTAAAATACGGAGGCAACATGAGTGGAAGTTTTACTATTGGCGGAAAAGGGGAAAGCGTAAATTGCTCACTCTGGAGCAAAACTAATTCCTGATCGAAAATAATCAGCAGGCTGTGGTGAATAGGAAAATGTCGCGCACGCCTTTTCGGAAAGGAATGTGTTCATGAAATGTGTCATAAGCCAATTGTTTTTATAATAAACAGACATTTGCCGTCTCAAGATTAACAGATTTGGCGTTGATTATACATATGCATCGCTTACAGATCGAGGAAATTAATATATTATGTAGTAGCGATAAATCAGCAGCAGTAAGATCAAGGTGCAAAATTATAACCATTAAAATGTTCTTGCAAACACCTTATCATTTATTTGGATTCTTTAAATTTGTCAACCATCACTTGTTGACATCATGGATTATTTGTTTCGTTTAGATATGTTTCTATCCATTTAAGGAAATCAAAAGCATATGGACCATCAACATAGATTGTCGACGTTTGGATCCATTGACACGTATGTATATTAATTTCGATTATTTCCTGGTTTATCATCATTAGGTTTGTTAAAATACACATTGTTTGCTTTAGCGTCGATACTGAGTCAATCAATCATATCATAGTCTCTCAATATTTGTTTGATGTTTAATATTTTGTTTCAAACGGGCACCATGAGCTAGCACATGTTTACCAACAAAATGCATTGAGTGTACTTTGTAATTATCTAAAGAAACCAATATAAGTTATGTTTGATGGTTTGTACATATTATAAGGTAGAAATATGCCTCATATCTTTTTACGCTGAGTTTTCTATAAACTTGTTCGAGTTATTGTATTTCAGTTTAATTAAATCTTTGAATTGTATCAATGCCTGCTGATTGCTGGTTTTTTTCTGGAGGTAAGCGTTTGATCTACATCCTTGTTGTCTTATTGTGTTCTGGTTGTATTCATTTTTATATTGGGTTCAGTTATGTTCTGATGCAGTTTAGGAGGAGTTGTTTATTTAAAATTTGCTCATTTGGGAGTAGCAGGGTGATCATTGACATCCTTGTTGTCTTATTGTATCCTGGTTGTATTCATTTTTAAATTGGGTTCAGTTGTGTTCCGATGCAGTTTAGGAGGAGCTGTTTATTTAACATTTGCTCATTTGTGAGTAGCAGGGTGATCAATGACATTTTAGACTATATCATTTATTTAGAATCATTGCGAATTTATTCAAGGGCACTCTGGATTATACAATTATGATACATCAATACTTTTAGCACATCAGCTCTTCCTAGACTATTAGCACAACAGCACATTATATACTGGATTTCCTGGACTTGGGATAGCATCTTAAAGATTATTTGGAATTGAAATCACAATATTGTAATGTCATTTCAAATGTTCGTTTACCTTGTGTTTTACCTTGTATTCTAGGAAAATAAATTATTTCATGAATTATATTAAACTTGTTAATGTTTTTATTATTTTTCTGATGCATAGTGTAAAACCATATTGTAGTCCGAATTAAATAGGTTAATCAAGTTATACTTTGAATTGCCCTAATTCACTAGGTTTTCTATCTAATTGTATACAAAACCAATCAAATTAGTAAAGTGTTGTTATTGCATTTATACGCTTTCAGGTACAAATGAAATTTCATGTCATAATTTATTAAACGCTTATTTTTGATAGTTTGTACTAAGTATTTTCTTAGATTCTGTCGACATGCGTATAATATAAGCTTTTAGTTAACAAAGTGCTAATTATATCAGGCATTACAATTTCCACCTTTTTGTTATTTTTGCCATATAGCAAGCAAGTAGCTGCTATTTGCTTTCGTAGCTTTCTTAAATGCTAAGGAACACAGAATCAGTGAAGCCACTGCTAGCTACACCTAGAATTTGAATTTCTACACCTTGGAAAGTTATTTGCATTGTACTACTTTCTTTCGGTGAAACTGTAAGTAAAAAATCTTCATGAAAGAAGCGTTAGTGCACCGTTTTATAATAAAAAATCGAGTTGGTTTAGTAACTTTCTCGTGTTCACTTGCAAGTTATTGAGAGATTGTATTCACTGATTCTTTTGTTTCTACCTCTCCATTACTACACAGATTTCGTTATATTTGAACCGTATTTACATTATTTTATTCATCTATCATATCAAAAGTATCATTTGATAACAAATTCACCGTCTAATTGGTTCAATGCACACAATAAACAATTGTTATATATGATTAGTACTCTGCTTCTAGTGTTATAACTCTGGTCTAACTATCAGCAGCTACTTTAATGAAACAAGGTTTTCTCCCGGATTGCAATTATCAAATGATTAATCTCAATGTTTTTTTTCCATTATACAAGCACACAACTGCTCACCATTAACATTCGTAGTTTTTCAAATCGTCTCAGTTATTAATACAACATATATATATCGTTGTCTGAAAATAGCTCTTCGTCATACAATATTAATTACCTATTTGTCCGTTTCAGTCTTCAAATTTATGTACCACTCACTCTCCTTAAATTACATGGCTGATGACAAGCAAAGTGTAATATACCTATAGAAAAATTAGACAACTTTTTAGATTCTGTCTCTCTACCTATTTCATCTATTGGTATTGGTTATGATGTATCTATTGGCAATGAGCCAAATAAGTCAACTCATACATTTTGAAATGTTGCTAGGTTACTGGTTTAAATGGGCGACATGTTTATTGAAATGTGATGCGACTTATTAAATCCTTCAATAGGTCCCATGTTATATCTACCAATTTTCCGGATTCATTATACGTACAATAATTTTCCAATTAATCGTAGAAGACTCCAAATAAATTCATTCACTGGTACAAACGTTTCGTCTGAGTAAGTGGATATGTATCTATTTTACATTTCTTCATTTAATAACGCCATAATGTGAGGTCATATAACTTATTCCAAGGACAACACTGCATTTTGGCTGATTTTAACTTACGAAATAAGTAAACGCATGGTGTACACACTTTACCTAACTTAGTTTTACTTTCTTAGTCTAGGCATCTTTTGCAGTGACAAAGATCACTGGTGGAATACATTCATGGCGATTATTATAATTTTATTATGTCTGTATATCAACTATGCCTGACTTGAACTAGTCACCTACGTGACTAACGTAATAACAATATAGGGATTTTTTAAAACTACTTTTGTAATGTGTAAATAAAATATTTTCTCAAGCAATCTATACGCTTGAAACGCTTTATCCTATTGTGGACAGTCAGTTTAATTTGACCCCAACTGATTAATAGTTATGAAGACAGCGAGACTTAATAAACATGCCATATCTCCTTTAGGTATGGTTCCATATAATAAGAAAAGTAAGTTTCACTTAATTGTTATGGTCGATATCATCGATGATCAGCAAATTATGTAATACGTAGGCATAATAAGCAATGCAGTTATAAATGTACAATGGGTAGTAAGAAAGACAAATGTCGATATTAGAATTACTATTCAAGATATAAATATTACATGACTCGTGCACATATATTCGTAACAAAACATATCGCATACGGAAATTGGACATAAACTTAGAGGATAGATCTCGACTGGCAGGTGATGAGGCTGGGGATTCCTGCCATTCGCGAATAATACGAAAATGAACAAACTTTTTGGATAGTTTGTATGCCTATTAAGAAATATACGAAAGAGAGCAATTCAGAAAACTTGAAAAGGCTATTTCGGTGGAATGATAGCTGTAAACAGGACCGAAGCAGACGGAATAGTTATATGCGACCTTGACTCAATTTAAGTTATGGACAAATCATTTTTCTAGATTGTTACTCCATGACGATACTTATCCGCATGATTATAAATATACCCGGATCGACCTAACAGGCCTTAATCAACACAGCAAAAGAAAACTGTTCCAACTTGTATAAATCCTTTCATCCAATGCATAGGATAGAAGGCATCAGCTGTGAAACTGTGTCTTCCAATAATAAAAAATAACTGGTCATGACGGTATTGATGATGATAAGTTACTGTTTCCGGACTTTCAAAGCAGTATACCGTTATTTGGAATTTGATTCACACAATAATATGAGACAAACAAATACCCAAACCTCATTAAATAATTAATGGCAATAACGCTCTTTAAAGATAGGACGAAGGGCTAATTTTACATGAATACTTATAGGAATATAACTATAGCTCCAGTCACAAACGCCTAAAAGAAAGTTCTATAAAGAGAACAAGTTATTGTTTACTGAACAAACTCTCTATTCCAAACCCGTTACTACAGGGGTTTAGAAATAAATTCGGTAATGTCAAGTTATGAATTAGTTTTTATGGGAAACAGTCTGTAGAAATACTTTTTAAGCAATGCTTATGTCAGGGCCATACTTTGCGTGGTTCGTTTCCTAATGATACATGAGTTGATCACTAAACTAAATAATCTTTGCGTGGTTACGTGATTATCTCAGCATGAATTACGTTTATTTAGGAGACGAAACCACTTGAATGGTTCATTCGCATCATTACATGCAACATTTGCTTAAAGAAATGTCAAGCTATACGAAATTATGGAGTCTTATATAACACAAAAGAAAAGCTCTGCTGTTTTATTCGCTAGCAAAGAACTGTTTGTTTTTTTCCCGATTTTCTCTTTGACAATGCTCAAAACCTCTTAGTCAAAAATACGACTTATGCGCTGTTCATCTAACATGCTATTTAAAACCAAAAGAAATAAAGAGAAGCACAATGTGATGAAGACAAACATATGTATATGCCCTTTTATTTTATCTGTATCGGTAACGGCGAAAACAAGCCCTTAGCAAGTTTTAAAATCGAGGAATAATTAAAGTACCTTCTGTTGTATACGTATGTAAACTACGGCATTTTGCATTCAATGACAGAACAACTCGAGTTGTATCAGAACTATACAGTGACGCGTCACTGTACAGAGAAGCCGCATGATATACTTTAGGACTTTGGCAAATGAATCAAGGGTAGAGAAGGCGAAATATTCATCGTTCAATAGATTGTGCTCGGGGAATGATAATGTATATGGAACATACATTAACTATATGTTAATGTCAGTATTTGACAAATTCGTTCAAAATCCAGAAAGAGAACGCATTCTCAGAAAGTAGAACGTGATTTTTCTTCGAAAAAATGTAAAATAATAAAGCGTCGATATCGCGTTTACAACGAGTTGGATAAATTTGGTAAGTTACCAAAGGATGTTTCTCAAATCATTGATCATTCTGAAAATCATAAAGTGCATTGGTAAACTGTTAAAACAGCACACTATCCCATGGCCACTGAATTAAAGGCGGGAAATTGAAGATGGTGGTCTTGGTGCAGAACATGAAAACAAACCACCGGCCATTAAGCCTTCTGCCTTTATTGCATTTATTTAGCATTATGTTTTGACTTTGAATATAAATTAGGATGGAGATCTCACGAAACGTACCCTATCGTTTATATTTTTTGCAACAAGTAGGAGTGTTACTAAAGTAAAGATCGATGATTTATATTCACACAACATATTTCAACGAATGCGAATCTCAAACTTAAAGTCATCTTTCAGCTATAGAAAAACGTGTGTGTAGTGTTACTGCTGTAGGTTATGTTTGGCGACATACCGCCTAGGACTCACTAAGGTGCTAAATTCCCAAGCGGCTATTGGGAACGAACACAATATAATCTTTGACCACTAAATAACTGAATTTAAATAATGTAATCACTTGCTATATCCTGTTAAGAATAACGCAAACAACCAACGATTGAGGTTTGCATTTGTTGCATGGAGATTTACAATATTCTAAAATATTGACATTCTAGAAGTAAAACCTTTCAGTCTGTAACTTTGGACAACAGGGTGACCGAGTGGTCGAATTCTGACGCCTTACCGATCACTGATATCTCACTTGCGCCAGCTAGGCCGATGTATCTATGTGAGAAAGCTGCCAGTAGCTTCCAGTGGGTCTGATGTTCTTAATGTGGCTTCTTAATCCACCACTTTAGCTGGCCGCCATATATGGCTGAGAATTGGCGTTAGACCTCAAACCAATAACAATGTTTAAGTTTTCTTTTAGAAACTAGATCCTATCAATAATATACCGAGTGGATTAAAATTATGCTGAATATATTTGTTGTTTGTTTTTTTCCACAGACAAACAAATCATTTGTAGGTGAGCGCAACTGTGTGTGCTGTGTATATGTTTTCTTGTCTGAGAGAGAGAAGATGCCGGACAAATAAACATATGAATCATCTTCGCAGACGTGTTGGATTTGAAAGCAGCTACCTAGTAAATACCAGCCTTCCTTATCTTCGATCGATTTCAGCATAATTTACTAGACAAAATGATATATTACCGATATTATCAATTAATATGTACGAATAATGTATATTTTATAGTGGATACAACAGTGAGTAACATATTTGTTATCCTTAAGACGTTGTTCCAAGTTATCGTTTTAAAAGTTAACTATCACACACTGCAACTCAAGCAGGTAACTCCTAAAAGTTTTCACTTTACCGCAATCGCCACATCGTAAGTCTGTCATAGCCCATTTCAAATGGAGCATATTCCACTCCAAGCTATCTCTGTGTGCATGTGTAATGGTGTATCTGTTAATTCACTGCATTCATAATGCCGTTTGCTATACTTGAATTATGTTGGGTTATACTATGTTTTCCTACTCAGAAACAAATTATTATATGTCAAGTAATTATATTATTCAAGTCTAATTATGGATTTTTAATTCCTTTATTCTGTCAGTCTATCCATTTTGCCCCATTCCTTTTTCACTTCGTATTCTTTTTATTTTTCTTTTGTTAGAAAATCACAGTATGCATGTCTTCATTCATGGTAGATTTTGTGACATATTGCATTATGCGCACATCGGAAAATACATATATTGACTTCTCTTTGAACTTATATTATTCTTTTGCAAAGCATGCAACTCAACTGATGATAAATTATTTCGAAATAATGTTTATTGATTATACTATCAGCTGTCATTTCTCTACTCGAAACACTGGCAAAGCATATTAAGCGACATTGTATCCTCTTCTCATGGTGAGACGTTACTAAAGTACACTCTCTGCCATTGTTTTCAAATATGAATGTCATTCATTGGCTGAAGTCAATGTAGTGCGCTTAAAATACCGGCAAATATTGTTTTACAAGTTCTAGCAGAATTAAACCTAAATGGAGTGGAATATAGTGCCTTAAGGTCTCACGGTATTACCGATATGGAAAAATTAACAGCTGTTGAAATTTGAAAGAACATAATATGGAAAACAAATGGTTCCTTCTGGTAAAGACTAGTTCCTAATGAATGTAAAATTTAGTGACAAGAATATTGTGGGGGTTTACTTGATTCCTTACTGACAACAATATAGACAATGTAGTAGTCGTTAATTCTCTACCTCTTCCTAGACTTGAATTTGAAAAATGCATTACTGATATTAACACTTCACACCTCAATACGCAAAAAACGAGATTGATAAATATTTGAAACAAAAATTGTTATTTGTCCGAACGCTAATAATAACATAGTTCTTTTATCGATACCATAGAGCAGGGTAGACTCTAAACAAAAAATAGTTATTATTTTAGACATGCTAGATAGCACACTTTGTATTGTACAAACAATCAGGGAATATTTAAAAGAGTTTTACCTCTCTGTTGTCTTAAACTAAGTAAGCGAAATAGCTACAACTACAACAATATGATTTCTTCACCGCGATGTTTGCAGTAAACAATAGTTAAAATCAGTTAGTATATTAGTTATAGCTATTATGTAGCAATAAGTGTAATATTTCAGACGATATTGTACACAAACATATCTCAGTGATATATGTCATGCTAATAAAATGTAAACATTTTTTAAGATGGTTCCGATCGTGTTGTATCAGCTCAGGATTATATATCAAGCGTCACAAATATTTATATATAAGAAAAAGACGCTAATGATAGGACAATTAATGCAATATCAGAATTGTATTGTGACATGAATGAAATAAAGACATCTCTAAACAATCACTATATTTTACTATAAACGAGGATAATATGCACAATGTTGCATTTATAAAAGTACTGATAAAGACTATAGCAATGGTGAGAAAAAGTTGGAAACTGGACTGACAAACGATAACAACTATCTTGCGCAGCTACAAAAGAAGAATGTGTTTAAAGACGTGAATACAAAGGTAGTCAATAATGGTAATATAATAACAATTATAATTATATTTCATTACATATAATAAATTATTACTTGATTTTGGTTGAAAACAATCGTGATTGAGCAACTCCCAAATATGAAATATCTGAAATATCTGATGGGAGAGAAATAGTCATAGTACAATCTCCGTTGTGTAGATGGTTCTATTTTCCAGTGTGATAAAAATGTGAAACAACTAAATGAAGATATTTAGGTTATATAACTAAGTATAACTTAATTCTTAGAAACAGAAAATAATTACTTTAAAAATAGCTAAAACGAGGTATTGTGCATGGTAAAGTGATATCATTATTTGCATACTTCATAAACAACATTATTCCATTGTACCCTCAGGAGTGGAAGATATGGCATAGTTCTAGTGTCATTTTGTACTCTTCTAAAACTGTCAGCTTCAGAAAACTTGCCATTCTATATACCTCTAATTTGAATACTGCAACTATTTGTTGTCTAATTGTCTCTGTCTTTGTACCAAAAATTCGTTTAATCAATAACTATGCGGGTCCCACTATATCACACCACGACGCATATATTTCATACATTGCAACCTCACACTTGTTTGTAATCAGACAGACTTTGTGTGAAGACGATTGCTTGATGCCCGCTAACACGTATTGGCCGTAGATAGTTGTTTCAATATGGTTAAAAATTTGTCGGCCAGAGAAATGACTTTCCGTAAAAGCACAATATAAAAAATTCATAATGGAATGACCTCTGCCAATGTTCCAGCTTGACCAAAGCATAGAACAAGCAACCCAAAATCGTAGCGATTCTGAACATCACTTATATAATCATCTAGCTGGCATTTCAAGACAAAAGTGTGCATCATGATATGTATTATGCTACCTCCAGTCAATAAAATATTAGTACAGTTATCAAGTAAAGGCGCAAATTTTATAAATGAGTAAAACTTGGAGTGGACTGTGACGTGGAGTTAGGCAAACCTATGTATTCTTGGATACTGGCACGACTCACGCAATGTAATAATTCAAATTGCACCTTCACAGTCTATAATGTAACCGTATATCAAGGAAACCAAGGGATTATTGTGACTTTTGCCGTTACAAAACAGTATGTATAGCTTCCGAATCGTAATCGATGCGTTGCTTTAACGGCATTATCGAAGACGTAAATATATTGAACTATATGCCTTATATATAGGAAAGGGACATCAAAAACAAACCAATTTTACAACCAATTTCCTTGGTTATGATCCACGAAAATTCGATATAATCAAAACATTTCGAATCAGAAGATTAAAATTAAAATAAATGTGTAAGCTCCCTTATCCTGGTGTATATCATACCAATATTATATCGAGGGGACTAACATTTCTACGTTGATGACTCTGCATATCTTCTTTCTGTATTTGTTATGAATTCAATGGTAGTCAGTGCTGATCATTTCAAATTTCTTGTTATTTCCACGTACAGAGTGATCATTATCATGTTCATTTGTGTGTTGCTGATGCATTTCATATGCTAGAGTGTAGGCATGAGACAGATGAGATAGATACAATAAATACAATTTAGACCAATTCCATATATACGTCGTGGCCGACATTAGCATAAATAAGAACCTTGAAAGGAGTGCACAGTTCACGGTTTGTAAAATAAATAATAAATAAAACACGGCACGCATAACAAGATACAAAGTTTTATTTGTTAAATAATTATTTGCCGTTATATTATATAATTTATCATGTTACTGGATCATATGTGAAGTGACACTTTCGAAGGGAAATAAAGTCGAGTATTTCAATATATCATCAAAACATACTACACTGTAAAATCATTATGTTTCTAAACATGCTCTGTATATTTTTTCTCCGTCTCTTACACTTTATATATTCAAATTAGTCTTTATTTATTTTTAAATTGTCTTAATATTCCCGACATACTCCATTTGTATTTTCGTACTGTACATATTTTATTATTTACTTATTATATCTGCATTATAATAATTTATGTATTGTTCTATTTTTGTTTGAAGAGGTATTTTTGCACACAAGTTATCGTTGGAACGTTTCTTGCCTATAATCACAAGTAACACTTTTTCGACTTGATTCCAAACTATATATGTCCCGTATACCGTTGCATAATCAATATGATTACACCCTTTATTTAACTTTTCTCTCTTTCTTTCTTTCTCCTAGACCTACATGTGAAGCTTTATTGTTCAAATTTGTGCAGGATTTTTTTCCTTATACCATGATACATTCACTCTAATTACTTGTTTCATGTGACTCTCTCTATCTCGCATCATCTTCTTCTTCTTTAATTTTCGAATATGTGCAGTTAAGCACATTTTATATACTGTATGCAATAACATTAAGGATAATATAAAGTCCAACGATGATTCTAAGAAAAATATTAAAATATGTGGTCATTGTTCCTTGTTCAGTTTATTAAATTTCTGTCCTGCTTATATCTCCCCCAGTGTGTGCATATTTTAAATAGTTGTAACGGCTGATAGACAACATAAACACCAGTAGCATAACGTAAATATATACAGAAGTATGTTATGTGAAGCCACACTTTCTAAATATCCCATTACATAAATTTGTTTTAACTTAGACAAAGTTACCGGTTCAAAACTAATGTCATATCAAGTTTATATCTACTTTTCTTATCACATATATATTATACCTAGACATATTTTGCATCCCAGCTACCTTAATAGCCTTGTTACCTTGGATAAGATTTCTTTTATAAAAACAATGCATTTATAACACTTAATATAATCGGTTTTTATATGTTGAATAATAATGGTCCAATCAGAAAGTTTTTAATGATGTTCACAATGTTCATTGGAAATACAGGCAATCTCTTTGACGAGCTGTTTAAAATGATGCAGCCCTGTTGAGATTGAATTGTGTATATTTCACATTATATGATATGGACAAGGTCATGTCATGTCATCTCTAACGTTTCTTGAGCAAACTGGCAAAAAGAGGGAAGCTTGGAACGACAAATTTATAATGTTTACGTATTTAATAAAAAAGCTCGATTTGATGGGAAAAACATAAGTATGTCATCGTTCCTTCTTTTAGATATATGTAGTGTTCAAGTGGATAGAACGTTGGTTGTTTGTTGATGATGGTGATAAATGATCGACACAATGGAAACTTGCTTCAAATTGAGTTAGCTTTTCGAAAGGAAAACTCAACCACATATGTGATAACCATTTTGAATGCTGGTAAAACAGAAGTTGTACATTAGGAAATTCAGTTCAGCTGAGAATCCATAGATCCTAAAATGTCTTTAAAGTTCGCTTTGTGTAGTTTAAGATGGTCTGCAGACATGGATACGTTATGTGTGTGAGAAAATAACTAAAACGTGCACAAGACATGAAAATATGTAATCAGATTATGTTTGTGTACGTATTGATTTCATACATAATCTTCATTTATTCCGTGTGTTGTGCATAATATGTATATCATATATTTTCACACATATAACATGTAGTATTCACCACATTTGTACAGTAAATTATATCGATTTGGTTATTATTTTATAGCTAAATGACGCTGTTGTTTCCTCGTTGTCGAAAAAAGAGTTGATATATCAGAGCATTTGGAATCAAAGTAAGTATCAGTAAAACTAAATTGTTGAGTTGGCAAAGACAGCAACAAAATCCACTTCAAATATATTTTTCACACTACAGCATATAAGGCTGTTACATAGTTCACAGTTTTAAAAATTAAATTTGGCTTAAGTGTTAATATGTATCCATCTATAAATATTTGCCAGGTCGTATTTCAATGTCATTACCGGCACGATAGTCTTTAATGAATATGCTAGTTTGATAGCAAAAGTTGTTAGTTATTCGATACTACCATCAGGTCGAACGTATAGCTTACCTTATTCCAACGAACAAATTTTGCCTAGCATATATCCGGTGTGAGAAAATCTGCAAATACACTGATGTTCGCTACAGGTTATCTACGTGAAATCTTAATAAGCAAATCCTGGTGGTGATAGGAAAAGCACTGTTCAATGTGCATTGTATAATTTCGCGGTATACGTTGCAAATGAAAATACATTTAATTGGAAAACGTCAAACTTTTATGGTGTGGAATAATTTGCTACATTTAGTTTACTCCAATGAGCTAACGCACTGGATATGACTAATACATGCTTAGAACGTTATAATATCAATATCAACTTAATTTCGGATAAGATTTCCATAAAATATGTACTGATATGTGAATATAATAAATATATAGCACAAATTGTACCACATAAAAACACAAAACATGATGTGTCGCATTTACTATAAAAAGTAAAAGGTAATGATCAGAGGAATACGTAGGAGAGAAATACAGTAAGAGATAGTCAAAAAGACGGTTTGTTGAGCACCATACAATTGCATTTTTATTGTGACATCCTTTGGACACTGATTACTATTACATATTATATTCGAATTTAAGCACATTATGGTTGTGATACGTTTGACACCGAGTACAATAACAAAGATTATCCTAATTTAAGAACATTACAAGGATGAGGATTTTGAGACTGGGTATAAAAATGTTGGAATTTCACTGGTCATAACTCTGACTTAAATGTCTGGCTCCAGCATGCGGTCTCTAACATTAAAACAAAACCGGAACGTTGGAAGAGTGGTTGGATCAGGGATATGCAATGTATTGTCTTTTTCATATGTCACACGTAATACAATACAGTCTTTCAACTCCAGTGATTCAGTATACACTTTTCACACTATATCAGATCTATATTCATTGCATATCCCCACTGTATAACAGTTAAATCTGGAATTAATTTGATCAAGAAAGGCTTCTAATACTCTTGGTGCTATAACATATATTTGTTACGTTCTGACGCCTCTTAATTAGTGTACGAGAAACTTACACCATGATGCCAACTCCATGACAGTTTACTGTAAACTTCACTGGGAATTTATGATTTGAAAGCTCTGTTATTCACCATATTTTCAAAGTTAATATTAATCCACTGAACATTAGTCGATAAAGCTATAACTTTTAAACCTATTAGTAAATATGCATATATCCAATATTAGGTGAAAGCTTGAGTAGCTACGGAGCTCGAAGTGATGTAGTTTCATCATATATTGTTCACCAGTGTGAATACAGTGTGCGTTTCGTTCTTTAAACTGTACACATATCATAAATATGTAAATACGCGCATTCATTAGAACGCTTTACTTACAAAAAACTGGGTCATATTATCAGATAATCTAGCCCTGAGTCTCACTGCAAATTATTTGTTGGAACCTCAGCTGTTTCGTTTAGGTTTCGACGTTGAGTACCATATTGGTAAATTAAAACCACGATCACCCATGTATATGCTATCGGAACGTGATCAAATCTTTCCAAAGCTGCATTTTCAGCAACATACTTGAAGACATTTCTGCTATCCCAAGTACACTTTCGAACATGGTTTTCCTGTCTTATGCCAGCTAGTTATTAGAAACCAAGGATCATGAATTATAACGCAGGTTTAGAGAGAAGACGAAGATAATAAGGGAAGACACGTATTTTATATCATTGCAGGACTAACAAGGCAAGATTTTCTGCGTTATTGCAAGCTACGTAGAGAAAAACTTTTTCCACTGATTTGGAGTTCAAGTACATGTTTGAGTCAGCATTACAAGAGAAGAAACAATACTACTAAATATGAATATATTCCGAGATTTTTGTAACTGTGCTTGGTTAGTTTTCTACATTGAGACTTTAATCTTAGTTTGCTAATGTTACTTTGATGCACTGATGTCAGTATGTTAAGTATCAGGCAGCTACCTCTCTGCTAATGTTACTTTGATGTATTGATGTCAGTATATTTAGTATCAGGTAGGTGTCTCTCTGCTAATGTCAATAAACCATATATATATATAAAGAGAGAGAGAGAGAGAAAGTCATTCCCACAACATGATATTTGTACGAATGGTGAGATTTTCATTGTACGCTGATTCAGTGTAAATCCCTAACGAGTAGCTGACACAAGAGGTTTTCATATACAGGAGTAAAACATCGATCAAGTACAGACAGGCAGACAGAGAGGCAAAATAGAAGTCAATAAAAAAAATAAAGAACTATTTTAGTACTGGAATTAGACCAATAAAATTATATTATCGATCAATATGCAATTTGACCCGACGTTTGACACGTTTTGTCGCTTAAGGCATTAAAGCCACTTTACACACGGGACATACAGATTTTGGACTATGTAATCACTTCCATTATTGTTGTTCTTCTGCTTTCATCAAGATCTAATTCGTGCCATCATGCGTCAATCAATACACTGTGTCCATATCTATAAATCTTCACCTAGTGGTAGGAATATTTTCTCATATAGTAATGTTGATTATTTGTTGCATTGAATTAGTAGATATTAACAGGAATGTTGCCACACTGGGGAAAATATACAGTAAATAAATTAGTAAAAAGTATATTAAGAACTACTACAATGTACCGACGTGGTTATATTAATTTGCGGAGCATACTGACAATATATAAGCCAAATCATGGTGAAAAACAAAACTTCCTTAACTTTGATTTCAGGAGTCTTCTGGTGAATTTAGGAACATAAATGAAGAAACAATTGTTTAAAAAGTTATAAAATAACCTAGAGGTACCAGAGGCTGCTCAAATGCACAGTGAGCAAACATGCACGATGTAAGCCGTGACGAAGAAAAATAGACTGATAATTGTATACAATTTAAAGACCGGTATACTATATAACTAATGGTATGAACAATTCTAACAAGTTTTTCTAGAGAAGTTGTTACCGAAAACCTTACTTCATGTATTTGTTTTGCCCAGAATAGAGTATAATCCCGTTTCACCGTTTCAGTTTCTTACTGATGCGAGAAATATTAGTCAGATAGCTATGCTAAACATAAACTATGACAAATGTATTATTGACGATAGTGGATATGAATTTGATTCAATTTTGAATGGCTTAATGTGTGTCAATAAAGCACGTGTCTTGCATAAATTAGCAGTTGAATCAAGACGCGAAGATGGCTTATCAAGATCACACCAACAAATATGTTTGGTTTTCATTAGGCAAAATTCAATCGGAATATAATTTGGTTCTTGTTTGCCTGTAAATCCCGATAACAGAATTCGGGTTATACTCGTTCACAAATATATCTACAACTTATTGGAATTTCTTTGAAATTTTTACGATATATATTCTTGTTAAAATAATAAACGTGGGTCTGTGGCAGAGTGTGGTAAGGAAATAAAGCTTTAACTAAAATAAATTAATTTGTTGGTTAATTTGTCTGGTTCAATGGCTCCATGGTTATTCTATTCTTACAGTTACAGTTATTAGGATGCATTACAAAGACGTCCCTATATATATTCTCGCGCAGTCTATGTATGTTTATATGCTTGCTTAATCTACATTATTGAGCTTATCTCACCACAATTGTATTTTCTTTTTACGAATTGTGTTTTTATTACTTATCATAGTTTATATGCTAACATAACTAGTATAACTTGTATTACCTCTTAAATTTCATTTTATCTCGCCCAATACACTGTAAAACGTTATTCCAATCATCATTAAATTTTTTGCTTGCATGGATTCACATACGTGAATTATTTTTTGCCACTTATATAAAATAATAATTACTTTAGAATTATTCTTGTAGCAGCACAATCAGTTTGTTTCGGGCATTCATTATTATTTATATAATAAAATTTAAAGCTTCAAACAATCAACGCCTTTGTATTAATCAACACAGAAATGCATGCTATAATTTATTACATCTATGACATTCTTATCAGTATTTAAATACAGTGTTGCATACCAAGGATTGCCATCTATTTTCTTACCCATTTGAAATATTAGGATGGAACGAGTGTGATACTAATGTCCTCAGGCATTTTCCCACTACCGCATTAACATTTTTGAACGTTTTGTCGAATCCGCAGTGCTAAAGAATAGATAAAACTATATGGTTAGCTTATAATTCACCTCCTACAGCAATGATATTTTCCAGACAAACATCACCTGATGTTCCACAATAAACTAAATATATTTTTGTACTGTAAATACACCCCATGACATTTTCAACTATGCCTACTTACGTAATGTCATGGAGAACGTTCATCGTTAATGTAAAATCATACCCTAAACTGAAAGAAATAACACAAACACCGTATTGTTGGACGGTTTGTAAAATACACAGAAATACATATGACTATTACGCTGCTCTTTGTATCATCGCTTAGGACAATTAATCAATATAATCTCTATTGACATGTAATATTCTTCGCACTCGCAACTACCAAACAAATTTTCTACCAACGCTAAATTGCTACCATTGATATTTACATTTTTGTTCATATTGTCACCGTCTTAGCAACATTATATAGCTTTTCGTATGAAGATAGCTCCTCCTCTTGATATACGCTTAACAATTAAATCCCCTTATGTCCACAAATGTATGCAACACTTTCGTTATTAAAGTACATATCTGATTATGCAAAAGATCTCCTCCAAGAAATTAGAAAAATATTCTTTATTAAAGATAAACTTGTATTTTGAGTAACTGTCACACCGATTAGCTTTTTGGTCGTTTCATATGTATCTCTTTGCATACAGCCAAGAATGTCAACTCATACTTTTGACATGTTAATATGTTACTGGTTTAAACTAGCGACATATCTATTGATCTGTGTCATTACTTATTATATCCACCAATCCAGTTTTGAAATATATCTACCCATATCCTTGAGTTAATTGCAGCTAAACATAAGAGCATTGTACTTGAAAAGAGCCGACTGAGGTGTTCCACTAGTGTAAACACGGTTCATCGAATGAAACAGTTTTGATAATCAATGATAACGGATAAAGTGGTTACCACAGTGATCATCAATTATCAACATGCAAACATATCATAAGCAGCTGCAAGAACAAAACACCATATGCAATAACATCAGCTCTCACAAGGAAGACAGAGACTAAGCGTAATATAAAATGAAGTTATGACAATTAACATACGTAAAAGAGCCTTGGAAAGGTTAACAATTCCTATTAATGCATAATTCTTATATCAAGGATTCATTTAGACAGATGTTCATAATAGAACATTCATGTGCCATCTGATGCATACAACTTAAACTTTGCTTTAGCGTCGATAATGATCTTGAATCTCACTTTCGCCGAGTTGATTTATCGTTATAATTTGTCTGACATCAGTAGCACCCTTTAGCAACACAATACATGCTACATCATTTATATGTCTTAACTGATAAAAACAAAACATAAAGACTCATTTAAACTAGAAAATAGCTTTATGTTCCATTTTAAATTAATCCATTTGTCGTTATATTATATAATTTATATTATTGCTATCTATTCTTCGAATTGAAACCTAAAAATGAAAATAACGAGTCTTTCACTATCTTGTCAAAGTAAATTACAGTATATAGTCATTATATGGTTCTAAACAAGCCCTGTAGATTGTCTCTGTCTCTTGATCTTTATCGTTCTCGCTTATTTAGCATTTACATTTTAATTGTCTTAATAAACCCGACATACGCCACTTCTATTTTTGTATTCTATATATTGTATTATATATTTATTTTATTTGCATAACAACAATTTATATATTGTTTTGTTTTTGTAAACAGGTACGTTTGGCTCATTAGTTATCTTTAGAATGTTTCCTATTATAAAAACAACAAGCATTCTGTAGATTTTATTCAACAATATACATCTCCCGTATACTGTGGCATAATCACTAAGACTACACACATTATTAAACTCCCCCGTCTCTCTGTCTTTCTCTCCCTGTCTTGCAGTTATATCTGAAGCTTTATTGTTTCAATATGTGCAAGCTTTTTCCCTTATACAATTGCATAATCGCTATGAGTCCATGCTTCATTTATCTGTCTCTGTCTATCTCAAAGTAAAATGTGACCTTCTTATTGTTTAAAAATGTGAAAGCCGAGTTCGTGTATTGTAGGCAATAACATCAATGAGGTTTCCGAGAGAAATAAAATCCAATATATGATCAAGGTTTTCTTTTATGTTTGTCTGTTTCTTACTGTCCTGTTTATATTTCTCTGTATAATTTTGATAGAAAGCCTGCTATATAAATCTTCATCAATGCGTTACATATGCGTGTACAGAAATCTTCCACATGAAGTCACACTTTGTAAATATTCCTTTCTATAAATATGTTTTAACTTAAACCTATTTACGGATTCAATATTAATGTCATCTACAGTTAGTCTTTTTTTTTTTCTTATCCGATATATATTCTGCATGGACAAAGTTTGTATCCCAGTTACCTCAATCACCTAGTTTCCTTGAGTAAGATACACATATCTTATTGACAACACTTAATTTAATCAGTTTGTATATATTACATAATAATGGTCTCAAAGTTTCCATTCATTTTCACGACGTCCAATGGAAATAATCACCATTTCCAAGATGAATGGCTTGAAATGAAGACACATGGTTGGAGTTGAATAATTTTTATTTATAACTACCATTGTACGAAATTTAACGGGAATTATTTAATATTTCAAACGTAAGTTCTTTAACTTGGTACTTTTATATAAGAATGTGATTGACCCTACGTTAACATACTATTTGGTACCTAGTGTCCGAGTGTTCTAAGGGGCTCGCCTTTACCAATCACTGACATCTTATTTCTCTCCGCTTGGATTTGGGTCTCGTGTTCTGTTAATGTGTTTAAATGTCAGAAAGCTTGAAGGTATCTTCGGGTGGGTCGGTGGTTCTTCACGGAATTTTACCGGGTTCTTCCACCACCATATATACTGTCCGCCATGTATGGCTAACACGTGCTGAAAATGGGTTACACCAAAACAAAATACTACTGCCATAGTAATATATACCATAATAGGGTATATCTACATAGGCTTAAAAATAGCCTGAAGTTTTACCTCAAAATGTATAGTTTTGGATGTTGAATAAAAACTGTTGCATAATGTGTAGCACCAAATAAAAAGTAGCGTGTTTCAATTATATATATATATATATATATATATATATATATATATATATATATATATATATATATATATATATATATATATATATATATAATGCTAATAATTTCCAATGCTTTTAGTGTTTATTGCTTTGTGTCAGATATTTACAATTATTATATTAACAATTGATCTCACGTAAAAGTGCCCAGTGTAACGCTTCGCAAAGAATGTATCTTAAGCATCGCGTTAGACCTACTGTCACTGATGGTTGCACGAAAATGTGTGTGTGTGTGTGTGTGTGTGTGTGTGTGTGTGTGTGTGTGTATGATTTTGGAGTTTTAACGTAGCTTTGACAATTGTTTAGTCATATCGCTACGATGTCTGCAGTGTGACAGTTTATAGTGATGCCTATCACTGGGGCATCATACCGCAGATATGTAGCATAATGTCCCACCCAGTCACATTATCCTGAAAGCAGGCCCACCAGTGTTAACACTGACCTCCTATTGCTGAACGCCAAGAGAGGCAGCTGTAGGTACCATTTTTTGGCAAGTCCTTGGTACAATTCGGCCGGGGATCGAACGCATGACCTTCCGCATCCGAGGCGGACGCCCTAACCAACAGGCCACCTAAGTGGTTTTGCACGGAAGAACATGCCTTCCTAAAAGCGTTGTGTTTAAAGAAAACCACACCGATGTAAGTAAGCGTCCATACACTGAGTATAGGAATCACATGCCATCACTTTTTAAGGAATATTGTATCATGAATAATAATGATGATTATTTGTTTGATGATGGTGATAATTGGTCTCGGGAATGCTGACTTTCATTAAGACTGGTTTATCTGAAGAAATATGTGACATATATATATATATATATATATATATATATATATATATATATATATATATATATATATATATATATATATATAAGGTTGATTACTCTGAAATGTACCAAGGAAATGCGTGTGTGGGCTTCATAAAATGTATTTTGCATTTAAAAATGTATCATATTTTAGGGGAGAAAAACATTTATATCCTCTTTGATGGAATTTGCATGCGACCTAGCCAATCCATTTGTTAAATGTACGGACTTGGATGTAAATATTCCGCCAAAGTGACCATAGTTAAGGTTATTTCTCTTAGTCACACTATGTGATGTTTGATGTTTTTTTGGATGTATAAGACTAGGACCGACTTTGTATTTAGTGTCTTAGATCATGAATAATATTATGCTTTCTGGTGCGTACATTGGATTTGATGTGAACTTTTAGGTGCTAAATTTTATCAACAACTTCATTAATTTTTTAAATATCATATACAGTTTCGAATATGGTGCTATATCCTGTGTTTGGAAAGGTAAACTGCATCATGTCAGCACGAATAAGGCTGCGGTTTTGTAAGACGAACAAACTAGACTATCACTATCTCTAGGCAAGATAGAAAGGGATTTCACCAACAAGTGTGTATCATGATGAACCTAAACATTTCATCCAAAAATCAAATTGAAACTCAATGAGTTTCTCTTAATATGTTGTCCTTAAAATGTACCATTATGCAATATAATCGTTTTAAAACTGGTTGGCAGCTATAGCTAGAAGCATCGAGAGTAGGATCAATACTTCGAAAATGCCCTATTACGGAATTTGTTTGTTTTGAAACGTATTGGAGAAATGTATAATCTGGATGAAAGTGATAAACATTTTTTCACTCTACGAGATCTATGCTCGCCTGTAAATAAGCAAAAAAATATCATCTTTGACCTCAACAAAATTGAATTTAAATGATTTAATCACTTGCAAGTTCGTAATATATTCTTTTGAATAATCTGTTTTACAAACAAAAAAGCAGGGTCATTGTTAAACGCAAACATAATATAGCTTGGTTTATATAGCTTAGAGATCATTTCCCTATAAACTGTTATTCAATATTGATAGACTGAACAGCCCCAAAATGATACTGCATGAAGGTAATACTCAAAATGATGAACAGAAACGTCCTTTATAATCAGGTAAAATAAAACTGATTGTTCTAAATAATCGATATGAATATATTAAAACGTATGTGCACTTCTAACGATTTTGAGGGAAACTATTTGAAACAAGACAGAAGAAGTAATAGCCTTTGCAGACATTACTATGACATAGGAAGGACAATATATAGCCTACCCCATATTGTAATACTGTCAAAGTTGTTCATATAATAAGCGTTGTCCCTCATCTCCTAATGATTTTAAGAAGAATGTCAATGACTGATGTTGCCCCCAGAATTGACTACCTCTTGTATGATGGAGATCAAAATGGAACCAAACGGACTTACCTACAAACTAAGCTTCGAAGAAAGAGAAAAAAGAAAGAATAACCAAATCAGCAAACGATTTGGGGTTTGAATTTCTTAAACGTAGATTTGCTATATTATAAAACATTTAAATTAATGAAGTAAAAGCTCTCATTCTGTAACTTTCGGGAACCGGGTGACCGACTCGTCCAAAGCGCTCGCCTTCTCGATCACTGACATTTCACTTCTGCCCTCTTGGGTTCGAGTTTCGCACTAGGCCAATCTAGATATGTGAGAAAGCTACCAGTAGTTTCATGTGGGTAAGAGGTTCTTGCTGGAGATTCTACCTAGACCACATATACTGGCAGCCATATATTTCCTATCGTGTACCGAGAAATGGCATTAAGCATCAAAACAAGAATAACATCTTTAAGTTTCCTTTTATACCACTAGCTCATATCAATAACTAAAAGGGCAATGTTACAGTGTAAACTCTGAATGAGGGCACAGGGTGCGTTTAGTGTTTTTAAGAACACCTAGTTCAAGTATTTTGACAAAGTTTATTATTTTCACATGCAAGCAGGTCATTTGTAACTGATGGCAACTGTCAATGTTGTGTATATCTTTTTGATAGAGAGAGATAGAGAGAGAAAGATAGAGTAAATTCACCTGGCTAATAAACATGGGAATCATCTTCGCAGATGTATTGACTTTGTAAGCAGCTAACTAGTAAATGGCAGTCTTCATATTTAAAGTTGTATAATGTATTACAATTCTATAATGCAAGCCTTCCTTATTTTCGATTTACTAGGAAAAATGGATATACTACAGACAGTAATATATTTGCTATCCTAAAGAAGTTATTACGCGTTATCCTTTTTAATGTTAACTATCACACACTACAACTCAAAGAGTTATCTCTTTAAAGGTTTCTCTTTACCACAATCGGACCATCGTAACTCTGTCATGACCCAGTTCAAGTGGAACAAATTCCACTCTAAGTTATGCATATCTGTGTGTTGGTGTATATGTTAATTTAATTATATCTTAATGGGATATGCTATAATTGAGTTAGTTTGGGTTATATTATATTTCCCACCCAGAAGCAAAGTCGGGAGTGTGGGGTAATTATCTTGTTCAAGTCAAATTATGTATTTTTAATTCCTTCATTCTGCCTGTCTTTTCTGTTCTCACTCTACCATCTTCACATAGCACTACGTTTTATTCTTCTTTTGTTAGAACATCACATTATACTTGTCTTTATGTTTGGTACATTTTGCAATTCATTTCATTATATGCAAATAGGAGCTATGTACAAGTTCAAACGTTGTATTATTCCTTTTCAAATCATCCAGCTAAACTAATTAAAAATAACTTTGGAATAATGTTGCTTGATTATAATATCAACTGTCAATCTGTAAGTAGGATTTATCAACGTAAATTTACAGCGTACAATATCATATTCACTAATTAGTTGTACGGAACCACTTATATATCTTTATCTCTCTTTATTTATTGATTGGATTATTAACAGCTCTATAATGGCTAAAAATGTGAAAAATAAGTGTATTTGTTCTGCTGCAAGTTTACCGACAAAGGTATTCAGCTTCAAAGGTCCAGACACATTTCGATGGCAACAAGTAATAGCACAATTGTTTTCACCACTTTCTCTCCTTAAAGTATTTATCTGATTCTGCCAAAAATATCTTCTAAGCTATTAGGAAGATAACCTTTAGCAATGCAAAACGGTTAATTTGGGTAACTTTCGTACCAATTTGCTTTCTGGGAGTTCCATACGTTTCTCGTTATAGGATGTTGAGTTAGGAAACTCATACATTTGACATGTTGTTATGCTACTGGTTTCAATTGACGACAAGCCTTTTAATATGTAACATGACTTATTATACTGACTAATATAGTTTTCAAATATATATACACATCTTCGTGACTTAATTTCAGTCAAACATATCAACTTGACAAGGGACCGACTGAGCTGTCGCATTGGTAAACATAGTTCTTGAATGAAGAAGTGATGGTAATCACTAATAGCGGAGAGGAAGGTTACCAATATTATCATGACTCGTCAAAATGAGAAAGATTGGAGAAGCAACTGCAAGAACAAAACGCTAAGATCTCAACAACAAGAGCTCCCACGACAAAGAAAGGGATAAAATTCATAAAAACAAAGTTACCGCAACTAACATAAAATAAGGGATCAGAACTGTTATCAATTCATATTAATGTCGAGTTATAATCTGAAGGATACAAGTAAATATTTGTTGCGTAGAGATAAACAAGTGTACCAGGAAGGATGATGGAACAAAGCGGATTCAGGCGAGACACGCAAACCTTTTAAAACTTTGGCTAGTATGAAGGGTCAGATTTTGAAAAGGTTTCATAGAAAGGTTATTAGACGCCAGTTATCTGTGCATGTTTATAATATGAGAAATATGTCGATGGTGACAATAGCCGCTATTATCGAATTTAGAGAAATGAACATTTTATAACATACGTAAATTATGGTTCAGCAATCAATGATCTTTGCTGCACTTCATCAAAATTATTTATTTTGGCCGTCAAATATCTGACTATACGTATCGGCAAATGACATGGAACGTAAAAGGGACAACCTACGATTCACCGTACATCAATTGATTATTAAACGGTGTAGACATTACACTAACTCAATGGGTAATATATTATACAAGGAGAGCTTAATTTCCTGCACAGCATAAATCCCGTGATTAAATCCTTTCATATTCGAGCAGTAGGCTAACAGTGAAATTTGAAGAAGACCAAGGGACATGGTGCTCTGGGAATAGCAATCTTGTACTGAAAGTCCATGTGCGTTATTATTGTGTTGGGAGCTCGTAAAAATCGAACGTTAGATGTAGTTGTAAAATCTAAATATAAATGTAAATAGTATGCATCAGGAACCATGTTGCCAGTATCTACTTACTAGTTTAGCAAGCCACTTCAAAACAATGAAAGAATTGAAACAATATTGTATAAGTTTTGCCTCGAAACCATCTAAATCTCTGACAGACCATATTGCATTGCAAAAATAAGTTTGTTTTAGTGGTTAAGGCCAATATCTCTATGAATAGTTGAAATTATCATGTTGTTGTCGTTTGTGCAAATCACGACAAGGCATGGGGTATATAACAACGTATGTAAAATGGAAGAGAACATCGACAAGACAGATGAGTGAGTAATTAAAAAAAAAAAAACAATAGGCTCCAAACTTTTAAAGTTACTGCATATGGTCAAACGAGCGACGAATGTCGTTATTGGAGTTGTTTTTGATAGCATGATGAACAGACTGGAGGACGAGACATCTACGTTTCTGTCCGTAACATGAGTTTGTTCGTATGGTAATCCGTTTTCTGAACAACTAACCGTAAAAAAATGTGTTCATGACGAAACGCAGTAGATACGTAGAAAATGGAACTCGTTTGGTGTTCACAAGGCTGGGAATATCGGTCACTCACGAATTATAAGAATGTTAAACAATTGTTGCAGACGAAGTAGTGAAAATAAAAAATGTACGACATAGTACAGTGTAGTAAGCTTGAGAAAACTGCAGAGTTTTCTAAACTCAGTGAGATTGTTTTCATGGAAGGAAATATTTAAACAGGATTGCATTTCTGAAATTTTAGCAAACGGAATAATAGTTCTATGCGACCTCAACTCTCAACTCTCTTGGAGAGTTATGGGCAAGATGATTTATCTAGTTGTCATTACATGACGATACTTATCCGTATGACAATAATCCTAGCATCGGTTTGAAGCAAAGAAAGATACCTAATTTGATAAATTATTAAGAAAGTCATGCTAAAGAAGAACTCCGCTCTGACGTTAGATCCCTCAATAAAGACAAGACTTGACATTATATTCACAAAAGTGTACTAGACAGGGCAATCCCCGAGCCGCTTCAAACAATGCAAAGTTATACCTTACAAGTTCGGAGGAAGAAGAAATTAGATATTAATTATAAGCAGGATATAACAATAGCTCCAGTGTTTCAAACAGTCGTATGACAATATATACAATAGTATTTCTATCTTTTTTTTTTCAGAACAGATCTCTTTCCAACATCCATTATAACTGTTTTAGAAACCACTCCGTTAGTAGAACTACAGCTACCTGTATCAAGAAAACGATATGATATTATATGGATAGAGATATCGATGTATACGTTACGTGTCTTGTTAATTTTACCACATGCTATGCAGTTGGCACTGTTATTTAATGTACAAGATGTTAAGACTTGGAATACGATAAATAACATTTCGCATCATGAAAGACTCGTTCGAGAGCGCGACATTTGTTTTTATTTTGTAGAAAACAGCTGATCATAATAAACATATCTTATCAAACTTTAACAGATCTTGATCGTATTAACAGATAATGTGATCACTGAATTGAACCATTCCTTGTGTGGTCTATAACATTGCTGGTGTCCACGTGTATTGCTTCTTTTACATGACGAAATCACTAAAATGGTTCCTTCGCATCATTCGATATAACAGTTACTTGGGAAAAGATCTAAGTACGCAAAAAGGTGAAGACATATATAACGCCGCAAAGACTCTGTTTTGAATTAATTAACAAAAGAATGTATACTTTCTTCCGCTTTTCTGTTTGACAAATCTCAAAACCATCCATTTTAAACTAAGTAGTATCCTGGCGTTCCTCTAACACACAACTTAAAACCATATAACGCTGGAGAAGGAGCACGTGACGGGAGAAAACTACTGTTAAAGTCATTTTTATTGTATCTATATCACAAACGGCGAAATAAATCCCTTAACAATTTGGAAAAATAAGTATTCTACCATCTGTTCTATTCAAATGTGTAACATGGTAGCACACACTCAATGACAGAAAAACCGTGTTATGTAATAGAAATGCAGCCAAACATATACAGATAAGGCGAAAGTATCCCTTTTCAACAGAATATCAACGGGTAAGGAGTGACATATATCTGAAAAAGTATGCTTACTACGTTTACCTGTCTATATCAGTATTTAAAAGACTCTTTAAATCAGTAAGGATAGAATAAGTCATTTACAAAATTGCTAAGAATTACGGCACGGACGATATCATTTCAGACATGTAGCAAGAGCATAAAAAATCGTTTGGAATCGACACATTAGTTATGCTATTCCTTAGTTATGCTGTTGAATGTCAAGAATGAACAGTCTGGAGAGAAAATGTTGAATTAATGGTTAATGGAACTAACTTCAGATATATTCATTCGGATTTAACGATATGTAACATGTGGTTTTCTTTGAACTATTGACACTGAGTGAATGGCCTCTGTCTGAAGTAGTGAAAAGTATTTGTGCATCGCGTATCTAATTATATATTGTGTTAATATATGGAAAAGAGAGTGACGACAGAGTGAACCACCTTTTTTTAGGCTACGAGAAGCTACTTGTAGAAGGCAATGATTTATTTGAGAGACTGATTGACACTTTAAAGGTGTCAGATGTAATGTATTGTTGTTTCAATCAAGAAAGTGATAGAGATACTTCCTATAAGCAGTGTTGACTGTTTGTTTTATATCAATGACGATGTATGCAATAGATTAATGTTGGTGAAGGTAGGTGGTATAGCTTCCTTATGCAATAAAATGCATCCCCTAATTAGGTCTAACATCTCGTACCATAGCAATGACATATTATCGTTTCATGAAACCAAATCTGTAAAGACCAATTATAAAACTTGGCAAATCTTTTTGAATAACAACCTATTGATATGTAATGCCCTTTATTTCATATATAGTACTTACTGCCACATACAAACACTTTTTTATTTACCTGGTGCTTGATCCTGGTTACACTTACTTTAGTTACAATTGTGTGGCTTTATTAATTTTGTCACTGTTCCATTTCTCTATCGTTTCTTTAATAGTACATGTTTATCTGTCCCAAGACTAATCCGCTTCTTGCAAAGTATCTATTATTTAAGAACAGTGATCGTATCAGAAACTAAATCTCACTGAAAAGTAGCCACATTTATCTCTAAACAAGAACGACACATACTGCTACAACCCGTACATATTTTGTCATGAAGCAAGAAATACACAAACTGCTACATCAGTATACATTTTCCTTTCTGTTT
Source organism: Sinohyriopsis cumingii (assembly GCA_028554795.2). Classification (NCBI taxonomy): domain Eukaryota; kingdom Metazoa; phylum Mollusca; class Bivalvia; order Unionida; family Unionidae; genus Sinohyriopsis; species Sinohyriopsis cumingii. The sequence goes on along the minus strand of JAPYKE020000360.1, from coordinate 551,831 downwards.
ATCCCATATGTGCTTGAGATGATTAAGTGTAAAGTAAAGAAGATTAATACTATCAAACATGTTCCAAGCTTACAAAGTACATATTCCTCGCTTAGCACCAGGTTTCACATGTACGTACATTATGTATGGTACAATTACTAATTTCAGGTAAATGTCTATATAATTCTCAGAGAAGCTAAAGGTAAACAGAGCCTATATATCTACAAACACAGTTGTTATGTGATACATAAGTATTATTCCAATTTATTAAAAAATAACACCATATGTCCGTCTCTACAACACAAACATGATGTAAACATAATCAATGATAGGTAGTCAATATACCCTTGAGGAAGATGAAATCAAGTAAAACAACGAAGGCTTTACCAGGCAAATGCATGGGGAATGCATCATTATGCAATGATTAGTTCATAATTACTTAGCAATAATGACGAACGTCTGGTCGTTACCTTGCCAATGAGCATACGTTCGTTATAATCTTCACTGTCCACTATGTATTTCTTATTTGTTATAACAGTGTACGCCTTGATTACTCTGCAGAATATTTATACCCATATAATAACACGAATCCTGTGATATTGAATAATATGAAAGAAAACTTCGATACTCCCTCTAGAAAAACCTTTAGTAGACTTTAATGTAACCTAAACTATTGCTATGAACATCTGATTCTCAAAATGATTGTTAAATTATATGATAAATGAATTGATGACTTTGCTATCAGTGGTCAAATAACATTTAAATTCGAGTAATATCTATCATGTAATGCGTGTTCGTGCACAGTTTAGTACTTACATATCCCGCCGAGCGCTGAAAGAACACAATAAACTGATATTAGAAACTGTGAAATATACTTTCGGTGGTGTAGCATGAACAAAACTCTAAATAAAGGACGCGCCTTCAATTGGGTTTCTCATATTTGTATTAAAAAATTACGTCTCCCTTTGTCGGTAGAGAAAATAAACCTGTATTAAGAATGTCTTAATGTACAGTATGAGTCAAAAAGAGGATAATCTCATTATGCGGGAATCTAAAGCATTTATAAAACCTGGTGTGATCTGAAATAATGTTATTGAAATTTCATCCAAAATATGAAAAAGGTGCATGATAATAAAACGGTAACTATACTTTATAGTAAAGCATAACTTAAACTTTAACGAATACCTATTTTAATGCATGTACGCGTCTTGCGAACCATATAAAATACATAACTTGTTCATAGTAGACTGAGGGGACATATATTTTTTATACTTACAGATGCCTGAATCTGTTTTTCTTCCTGAAAAAAAATATAACAAAGGTGATATTAGAAACAAACGTTGCTATTTGGTCTCAAAAATGGGACGTACAAGTACAACTGTCACTACTTTAGCTGAGTATTCCACAATAGTTGCCGTTTAACGTAATCTACTAGACAGGCTGTGTCATATGCAAATATCCGTATTTGAACGTTTTTCTTTGTCTTTATTCAGAAAAGTTAAAAAAGGAGCCGCAATAACTTGCGCTACATAAAATAGGCGTGACTGTATAGGTACAAACGACGTACTTAATCATACAGATACCAACAAACAAACATATTTATATGTTCTTATTTTCCTATTCAAAAATATAACTTCCTGATGTGTCTGATATACTGGCGCATGGTTAAGTCGCATTAGCACAATTAACCCTTCTGTCAATCAGATATAGATGTCAATCAGATGGCTATTTGTTTGCAATTTGTTTTCACATCGACAGGTGTTATCAATACAGTTTATCCGAAGAAGAATAAAATGACTAAAATTGCTTTGAGTTATCAATCGTGTAGAAGGCGAACGTACTAGTATATGAGTCTACGTGTGATAAAATTGTATAACTCATAAAAAATGAATTGCATGTCGACGGATGTTGTTTGACTTCATTTCCTATAACAATGAAAACTCCTTGATCCCAATCAACATTACCCTCGGCATAGAGATAGACGTAGCTTATTAAAGAAAATCAGCTTCTCGATGTCAATTTTTAAATGATTGGAATTCAACATTTTCTATAAATATAGAACACTTTACCCCGCCATCAAGGACAAAGATTACACCAAAATATAAAAAACACAACAACATGGTTGCAATATCAAGTCGGGCTGGTGTGGGCTAATTTCCTATTAATAATGTGGAAATATTCATTATCATACGCAATATCGACTAGGTACGTGACGAGTCGTCTTGTCGCAACCATGCTGATGTTAGTCACAATTTTACAGTGCTGACTGAGGAAAATTCCTATTAAAATAGTTCTCAATCAACAGTAACATACCCGATTTTACATAAGGCTTGACGACTTGATCAAGTCTAAGTTATTTAATATTAACGAGGTATAGATGGTAATGCTCTCGTGTGATCCCCAGTTTGATATCTGCATGCATTTCGCGTAATAATATTGATTATTGTATACACCTGGAATTCGGCATTATGGCCGTGTAATGGTATGATCCCTGCGTGAGGGATGAAAGTTGCCTTTCATTGAAACTCTCGTATCCTTATCTTCTCAAATTGTGTCCAAATAGCATCGCATATTTATTTGCCACGGCTGAGTTGTTCACATAAGTTTCTGGAAGCAAGTTATGTATTTGCAATATTGATTTAACCCAGACTATGTTAGCAGCTTTGGTTTAAACTCGGTGGAGTAATGTTCGTTCCATGATGTGTATTACTTCGCTAAACATATTTCGCTTTCGAATACGCTCCTCGATCACATTCACCTTAGGGCAATAGTCCCTAGCTCCTCCAGAATCCACGAGTCCCAATAACCGAGAACTCGTCGATTCGGTTTGTGTTATATAGGTAAAGGCAATAACTCTTGTATATTAATCGCCTTGGCGACTACAGGCGGCGCCAGTTTAGACGTTTCAGTAGTGAACTGATAAGATTGTTTACTTCGACTCCCAAAATATACTGGAAATGTGTTCTACTTTTCGTTTCATCTATTCAGTATTTTGTTAATTTTTTATGTATTCAGGACTATATTGCACGTGACATAAATTATTCTTTGAATTTGGATCATAATTATTTGAAATATTTACCTTTGAGGACTAGTGTTCTGACCGTACGTCATAGTTTCAGCACTACGGTCTCCCACATATGGTTGTTGATCGCAGTGATTTCATTGTACTTATTTTTGAAATAGTTTCCATCCCACTGTAAGCACGAGTCGAAGACATAGCAGTGTTTAATTTATTTTGGGTTGCATTTGATTTTATTTATACCGGTTTATCTTGTCAAGGATGCTACGAAGTCTTCTACACTTTGATCATTCGTGGAAAAAAGTCCGTATCTGTCACAGGGGTTGTTCAAATAATAACGTTTATATATTGCTTCAGTACATTTCTTGTTATTACATCTGTGTCATCTGTGGGAGCAGGAACATTTTGAATGGCGCTAATCGACCACATTATAGTTCTGCCGACTAGTGGCAACACATTTAGGGTGGATGTTATAAATGACCTTCAGCGGAGAAACTTCAACACACGCACATCTGGAAACTACCTAAATTAGTCTAAACTGCCGGGACAAACAGCCGTACGGATTTATACTGGGCTGTGTATAATTTGTTTATCAAGCTGGTTTTCGAAACTGAAATTATAGTCGTTGTGATTATGTTCTTGTTTTCATCAATCGGTCAATCTACGGTTTCCCCGTCAGGACTTAGTAACGACATAGTTACGCATTTAACTCAACGGAAAGTTTCCGAAACTTCAGTATGGTTTAAGGCATCCTCACGAAATTGTATCGTCAGCTCGATAATAAACCCAATTTGATCCCGCTCAAACGAAGATTAGTAGCGTTATAATCTCGCTCCTCGAATAACTGCTCTGCAAGTAAATACAGTTTGCAAGCAAGTAATGGGACCCCGATGGAGGCTGTTGGTAGATATTTCTTTGATTTACATGGACGAGTATTCGATCATAATTGTATAAACCCAATAGGCGCTGTTGATATATATATCAAAACAAAACGTTCATTTAGAATCAACTAGACATAATAAAACGTCTTCTTTTGAAACCACCATTTCAATATGTCTTTTTGTTGAGCTATAGAGAGATTTTCAAAATATGCATTGTATCGGCGATAATGGACATCAGAATGTCACCAATTTTCATTTTCGATCATTTGGTCGAAAAAAGCGTCCATCTTAACGTATTTATTTAGCAAAGCATTGTCGTTTTGCAACTAAGTAAAAAATTACTTTTTTTGAACAAACACAATAATTGCACTATATACTGAAAAAGGTTAAATGCACTAGGAAAAATTGTTGGTTTCTAAGCGGTATGGCTATATTGATAATGACATGACAGGAAACGTTTATGGATCTTTTATATCTTTCCAGATCATGAAACATATAATTAATATTAGCAATGTTCGATTAAATACGAGGTAAATTCGAGAAATAGTTTGTTTTTGTTTTAATAAATTCACTAGTCTTAGCAGTGAAATAATAGTCGTATGCATTGCATTATTTCGTCTTATTTTGTGAAAGCAGATGTCTCAATACTTACTCTTTCTTTTATCTCTCTTTCTTCCTGAAATCATATAATAATGTTTATATTAAAATGCAAATGAAATGCGGATATTGCTTCAAAGGATTAGTCCACAACAGCGTTCATTTAAATTAAATTACTACGCGGACTGTCCCGTATTTAAAAGTACGAATGTTACAATTCCGTCCAGTCCTTATTTTGATGAGACAAAACAAATTAACTAACCACAAAGTACATACAATACCTCTAAATGTTTAACTAAACCTGCATATTTTGTTACTTAGACTCAACATAACAAAGAAATAGACTGATTTGTCAGTGACGAGTATCATATCCATAATTGACAGAGTTGGCTGCTTCATAATACAACAAATGAGATGGCATCCAAATCTGCACTTTCTACTGTTTGCGTTTTGTTTCCTTATTTATTTATTTTTTTGTTCTTTTTCACTCACTGAGCCCTCGAACGGCGTATATAATATTACATTTGCACTTCGCTGAATTTAAATCTGAACAGATTAAAGAAAATTGTACCGAGGAGGCCGTAAAATGTGCTCTGAAAAGTGGCAGGGAGAACGAAGTGTTCAGAATAGAATAAACCTTTCAACCATAGTTCATCTTCTTATGTCTGCTCAAACTGTATATGTCATTAGTTTCTGCTTTCCTGTCTTTGCAAATTTATGATAATTTTTTACTTGTTAAATGATCATTTCATATACAACATGTGTAAATATTATAGTGAACATTATTTTTGACTGAAATACTGTGCTGACATTTTGATTCATAAACGCCATGCAACCTATTAGTCAAGCACCTGGTCATTGGACTATTTCAATACAAGAACGAAAATGGACACTCTATGTTGTATTCTTGCACTATGAAAAGACACAATGCCATTTCTGTATGTGTATGTGTGGACATTCTTGAAAGACAAACTAGCAGAATCAGGTTCGAAATATTTGACAACTTGATTTCATTCTCTTTTACATGAGATTTCATATTTGAGTGGACAATTATAGTACATAGTAACATTTAAATAACTGATGGCAAACGAGGAGAATTAAAGTCAAATTCAAGAAAATACATTAGAGCATTCAACATCCGTTATGTAAGCGTTATGAAGTTCCCGTTTTGGAGGGTGAGATTTATAACAATGATAAGTATTTGTAGGAGTATTCATGCATTACCCTTTGCCCTGTGAGCGAAGTAATTCTGCTATAATAAAAAAATATAATGCATGCACTTCGATATCACATTTATATGTTCCACTGGACAGTCAAATAAAGAGCTTTGTCTTGTAGCCCAGTACCTCCGTGCGTGTCGGACTGCATCATAATGGTAACAAATGCATTCTGTTTTTCTTGCCAAATTCTCATATTTATAGGTTTGTCACACAAAGATGCCTAATACGTTATTGATAATGTGCTGTCATTGTTTTGGGTTTAACGCAATTTCCTGGCACAAGATAGGCAATACATTGTACATACTATCAGTGGTGGAGAACGAATCCGGAAAAAAAAAACAGACGAGGACCACCGATCAACGATAACCTACTGGTAGCTATATCATATAACCACATCGGCCAAGGCCGAGACTCGAATATTTCGGACAGAGGTGAAATGGTAGTGATCGGTAAAAACAAGCGCTTTAGACCACTCGGTAAACCTGGATCCCTGCTTGACAAAAAGTAAGAGAATAAATTACATACTGTCATGCTTTCAATATCTCTTTTCGGCTGTCAATTTCCATTGAGACTGGCTGACATTGTAACCATGTGATACCTTATCTGGATAATTATGTAACATGGGAGATTTAATAAATAAAATAAGTGATGCATGGTAGAAGGAGAGCATAATGAACAGACAACATTGTAAAAATGGGCGAGAAGTGTAAATGATATGTTCACTGTGGGCTTTCAGCTCACTTTCTCCGCTTTTTTAACTACGGATCCCATTGCAAATTTTTTCTACATCTAAATTTTGAACAGTGTTATATCGAGAAACTCCGATTAGAATCAAAAAGGAATAAAAAGCAAAGCAGCACCTTTCAGTACTAATTCAAACAAAATAATAAAAACTATTGTGTACCCTTCCTTACAGCGTATTATAGAATGTTTTATTTTACCACTATTATGATGACATGCAAGTTTAGTCCGATGTAGAAACGTGTGAATTATGTCAACATGAATAACAAAATAGAAAACATGGAGCAAAAACTCAATAACCATTGTAAATGATGATTATTATGTCAATATTACAAATTGGAATTAAGACAAAGTTTTGTTTACTTAACACGTTTTTTGTTTTTGTTTTTTGGCTTTCTATGTTATCATGCCCATACTAGCAGGGTTATTGCCATTTGAAAATTTCATCAGACATACGGAGAAACGGTCTCATTTTTTTCCGATCGAGACAACGCAGTAATTTTAATTTGTCCTGAACATTTAGACACAAAATGAAGGAAAACAACATCATTGTATAAATTTGTTTCTTATGTCTGATGTTTTATTAAAATCACTAACGCTTATGTACCTGAACGTCTCTCAATGATGTGGCAGTACAATCGCTACAATACAACAATTATTGCAATACAGTCCATATATATATACTATACAGTCTATATATACGCAGAAATCAACAAAACACGAATGTACACATATATGCATAGTGATGTGGCAACATTAGACGCTCTGTAAATGTACATATGTAAGTATATATTTCTCTCTCTCGCTCTCTCTCTCTCTCTCTCTCTCTCTCTCTTTATATTTATAGGTTACTGCATTTATATGGGAAATATGAGAGAGTTTTTCAGATGGAAATACTGCATGACCTTGATAGTGCATTATATCTATCCAAAAATACGAGTTCATATTTTCCCATATAAATGCAGTAAACTTTGTATTATCTTCTCATTTTCTTATTCTTCCTAAGGCTTAATTATGTAAACAAAAATACACTACACGAAACAAATTAACTGAATGTATGCCGTATTCTAAACTAAATACACAAGCGCAGACTCATCATTACACAACAACAACATTATTAATGAGCACTAAATTCCGCCCAGACATAACTTTCGAAAGAAAACGGCATTTTGGTCTACTAAAAATTGAAATTTGGAGTCATATTGTGATTGAATGTGCGTTTTCTATTTGATCTGGAATGAACAGAGTTAGGTAATTTTGTCATTTCTTCGAAATTGTGTGATTATGGACTGGATGTGCCAATTCTACACGAAGTACATTGGATTTCAGCGGCGACGGAGGAGCGTCTTGACATCTGCAAGTGTGTATCTGTTCTGCCATTGAATGTTTAAAATTATAATGTGGGAAAAATATGAAGTTATTCAATTTCAATCATCACATGGACACTATGGAATATAATGTTTATTTCATTTGGATTGGAGTAAGGGGTGTGTAATTGCATTAGGAATGTAGTCGAAATAACAGTACAAATGCATAATCAAGCTTGAGAAATCATGGCATGGCTCATGTAATTCGTATTTGCAGAACTAAGAAAGTACATTTTGAGGAAATTCAGGATGTAAAACTGTAATACTCGAAGTATATTTTTGCCATTCTTATTAAAAGCTAAAGGAGACAGTTTATGCTTTGTAACTTGCATGTCTTTTGTGGTTACCCACCAATTTTATGAAATCTTGCGTCTATCGCCAAAATCCGAAACATTGTAAAGTTAACACGGAATGCAGCAAAGTAGCTAGTATGTGGCAGTCCACGAAACATGTGCTTTAATTCAATCAGAAACAAATTTTATCAACCTAAACTCAAAGCGTCTGCTACACGAGTGTACATGAATTGTTTACAAAGTAGTTCCTAATGCACTATTGGGAACACGTGTCCTGCAAGTGAGTGGAATATGGAGGTATGCAATATCGCAAAATACTGAACGATTCTGACGATGTAAAGTTAACGGAGAAAAAAAAAATGAGCATATAATAAATGTGGGTATCCGTTCCATATCCCACAGATTATAGAAGTCGAAGTATATATAACTGAAATTAATTTGAAAAATCTTAGAAGAGGACATTATATAATGTGATGTATTTATGAGAAGAATTAGTTTGACAGCATGTAGGTTCAGGGATATAAGAAACAGCAAATGTTGCATTGTGTAGAAGTAATGAAGGTGAATAGTGAATTGGAAAACATGCAATTTAGTTAACACGTTATATCCATGCAACAGACTGCTAGATAAGTAGAATTCAGCAGTACAATACAGCAGCTCTCTACACTCGGAGTAAGAACACCTTAGCTAGATGATTTCTCAGCTAAAGATAAGGTGCCTGATTGCAAAAGATACAAGCACCTAATGTCTACCTTAATATCTGAATAGGGATAAGCTTCGCAGAATCAGCAATAAATTATATAAAACTTATCGAAATGAATGGTCCATAATTTTCCAAACTAAAATCAGATAGAGGATTGGTGACCCAACTAGTGCATAACTTTCAATGAAAACCGTGACCATGATATCTTTGAAATAAGACCACTTGCAATTGCTACTGACTTTATTATATTGTTTGTGTTCAAAAAGACCTACATCAGTCCTAAATGATGTGTCATTTCTTTAAAACTAAGTGCATTTAGGTAATGATAGGGATTTCTGATTGGTCTTATAAGAAGTTTATTTATCCATTTAACAATAGAAAAGAAGCGAAAGTAAAATTTATGAAAAGTGCAACAAACACTTTATAATATATAGTGAATATTTAAGAGGTACTTACATTAGTATGAATTAAATCCCAAATAATACTAAATGCCCTATCACAAATATAAAATACAGTATGTTCCGTAATCAATTTCGATAGTCTTGAATGCCATGATATTTCGAGTGTCTTGAAATTCCCAACGTACCACAATTATTGAATGTCCTGATGCACCACAATATTACAATCCAAGCGCTTTTTGAATTATTTCTCAGTAGTCCCTATTTAGTTTGTATAGCCCAAACCTTCAATGTGTACCTTGTCTTTGCACTGAATAATTTAAATAAATAAATAGTTTATAATTTTATATGAACACAAGAGTACATTATGATCCCCACATATTGATATAAATAGGTATTCAAAATTGCTTTAACTTAACTTCCATTTATTTATTTATACCGACGCTTTGCAACAATAGATTGCTCTGGATAACAACACATATGATAGAAAATGCCACTAAGTCTTGAACTCAAATTGGAATGAGCTTCTTGTTTAGTAGTTATAATCATGGAAAATCTTAAGCACAATCAGGCCGAACGTCAAGAATGCTATAGAAATCAAATATATATAAGAGAATGATAAGAACAATCCCCAATTACGTATGACAATATGTTCAGCAGGAGATGCAAAAGAGTTTACAACTGCAATGTCCATATTGGATCTCCAAGTAGCAACATGTTCGTCAGGGATGAATTAGCTCATATGATAAATGTGTTTGCAAAGTTTCGTCTAAGTACTTTAGGAAAGGTATCCATGAAAAACTTGAGACATGGGATAGAACACCAGAGGTAATGACAACATTTTTTATTCCCTCAGGTTTTCTTCGCTATGTCTGAAATTGACCATGCAAAAAACTAAATAAGGAGAGACATTATATTTTGTCATTAGTTATTAGTTATTTGGACATACCATAATGGATGTATAGGATGTATAACTGTCATTGGATTACACATGTACTGTATTAGTTATTTAGACATACCATAATGGATATATAGGATGTATAACAGTCATTGGATTACACATGTACTGTATTAGTTATTTGGACATACCATAATGGATGTATATGATGTAGAACAGTCATTGGATTACACGTGTACTGTATTAGTTATTTCGACATACCATAAAGGATATATAGGATGTGTAACAGTCATTAATATGAATGGATTTAATGCCTTGATAACATAGGAATTTCTTCTTCTTTGAAGAAAAAATGGAGGCGGAGGGTGTTTATTAGAAGAACCTTTATTATAGTAACTACAATATTCACGGCAGTGTATAACTTCATCTTTTGTGTTAGTGTCATGGTGTGTAAAGCAATGCGTATCGTGTCAAAATTGTAAGTCTTATAAGAATATTCATGTGTGGTTGTTGTTGTATACTTACCATTATATTTCTTTTCCAATTTCATTGATGCATTACTATTTATGGTGAGGGTTTGTAGAGACTCTTATACTTCATTATCATAAACATTATAAACATTTCATTTGCATACAGTGTGTTTTAGTCTTTACACTTAATCCTATTATGGTAACCCATTCATTTTCAATCTTGTTTCAGTCCATTTTTTTTTAAACCGGGGCACATGCTATTCATATGTCCATTCATCAGTCTCTCCATTTTTTCATTCATTGTTCATTCACCTACTTGTCCATCTGTCTAACACACGTTTGCCACTATGTACTTCTCCATATGTATAATACATTTTTCCTCACTCTGTACTTCTCCATCTAACACACGTTTCCACCCATTATATACTTGTCCATCTAGTACACCTTATCCCCACCCTGAATATGTCCATCACATGCCTATTTGTCTAACCCAGGTTGGCTGCCTTGTTGCCTCAATTGCAATCGGATGTTATAGCAAATAATCAGCTAAAAGTGTCATAAGTTTATAAACCAAGTCTATACATGCAGGTGCTTCATCAGATGCACAATTATTGACATAGACTTCGTCTGTCAACATTTAGAAATTCCCATTTTAAAATCTGACTGTTTAATTGTGAGATGTGAACTCAGTTAAGAAACTCTATGAGGTACTATCATAATATTGTTTGACTTTTTAAACATATATATATATATATATATATATATATATATATATATATATATCATGTGTTACCCTTTATTTTGATGCCTTTAAAAGAAATTATCTTTTTTATAACATTTAAGGAATTTTAACAAATTTACATATTATTATTCATCCTGTAGGACATCATATTTGCAAGAATTTTTCTTCTTAATTTTTTTGGATCTTTTTATCATAGCATTTTTAAAACCTAACTTATAATTGGTAATATAAAGCCAGTAGTGTGCTGATATGCTGTTAAACTCTGTTCATACCAGTTCATTTGTTATCATACGTAGTGTAAACAATCATAATATTTCACATGGTTGATAATTATAATTACATGCTGGACAGTTTCTTTAATTCATACCACATACAATTATAATTACATATTGTACAGTTTCTTTCACCTATAATATATGATTATCTGTTATAATTATATATTGTATATTGTTCAATTTAAATCACATGCAGTGGCTATAACTCATTAAAATAATCCATATAGCGTGGTGAAAACACATATACAAAAGAGAAGGGAGGTAAATGCTGTTGTTTGATTGTGATAGTTATTTATCTTGCTAAAATTAATTTATTCTCTATTAGCACATTTATATCTGGCTAGGTTCAGTAACTATGTTTCTTATTTTATGTTCACATTACTGGTATGAGATGGTGTTATTAGAGGTGGTATGCCTGAATAAAATTAACCTTGCCTGAATCAATTCATGCAGACTATTGTTGCTAAAAAAGGGAAGATAACAGCAAACGAATTAACTGATCCGTGCTCTTTTATTACTATTATTATCATTATTATTTGCTGAAATTATTGACACCACATGTGAAATGTTGGACTTGATATCCAGCAGGGCAAATGGTGAATACTATGATAGACAGGAAAGATAAGATGGACACTGTAACAGTTTGAATGGGTCAGAGATGTTGGATTGTAAGTGTTTTATATGTGCAAGTATACGTATAACATATAATTATACCATAGGTTACTGATTTGGTCAAGTACTAATTAGGGAATCGAGTATTAATCAGGAAGTCAAGCACTAATGAAGGCATTATTATAGTATGACTACTGATAAAACATTTGCTACATTATTAAACTCTTAGTATACTTTGCAACTGTATTGATTTCAAGATCTAGAAATACATTTCAATGAAATATTCTTAGGTTTATTAGATTCAGAACAAAAAAATTGTTTTTATTTTACAATAGCATTGAGAATGACGCTTTTATATTCAAATTTTTATTTTATCAGCTTCTATACTTATTTTTACAGAGCTATTATGCCCTTCCATTTTACATTGTATCTTGTACTACATATATTTATGATATCTTAATATAAGGTGACCTCACAATTAGCCTGCAGTCTTCTTAGCATGGCTCTCATAAACAGTGTTACAATGAGGGAGTACTTATATAGTATCAAGATTTTTACAACAGCAGTTAATGATATTTGACTGTCCAAAATTTACCTTGCAGGTGTCATATTTGTTCAGTATGACTATCCTACATTAACCTTACAAGTACCTAGATTTTACAGTTTGAATGTCCTAAATTATCCTCACAGGCACCTAGATTGTGCAGTTTGACTGCCCTAAATTAGCCTTACAGGTACTGTGTTTGTACAGATGATCTATTAAAGCACCCAACTACTATATCTGTCTGGATATAGCTAATGTAAACATAATAAACCCTCCCCTGCCATCACTTGATGCACCAATATACATGTATCAGTATATATATATATATATATATATATATATATATATATATATATATATATATATATATATATATATATATATACACCACTCTGGGTTGCTTGCACAGCAGGTGTTGATACGTGGGTGACCCTTCTTCTTGGCGTGGTGCAGCTTCTTGGGTAATATTCGCACCTTGCTGGCCACGAGGGAATGGTCCGTGTCACAATCGGCACTGTGGTAGCTGCGGGTAAGGAGGACACTGGCCAGTTCTGCACGCCTGGTGATGACGAGATCTAGCTGGTGCCAGTGGCGTGAACGTGGGTGTCTCCATGACACCTGGTGGATCTCCTTGCATTTGAAGAAAGTGTTGGTCACACATAGGCTATGGGAGCAGCACAACTCCAGCAGTCGCTGACCATTCTCGTTGATCTTGCCCCTTCCGTAAAAGCCGAGACAGGTGGACCAGGCCTCATGGTCAGCTCCCACTCTTGCATTGAAGTCTCCTAGTAAGTAAAGGCTTTCATTGTTGGGGATACTGGATATTGCCTGATCCAGAGCCTCATAAAACTTGTCTTTCTCCTCGTAGGTGGAGTAGAGGGTTGGGGCATACACACTTAAGATGTTGACCGGGCTTAAGGATGTTGACAGCCGGAGGACAAGGATTCTCTCAGTACCTGATGATGGAGGTTCAATGAAGGCGATTAGCGTGTTCTTCACGGCAAAGCCTATACCATGCTGCCTAGGTTCATCCAAGGGCTTCCCCTGCCAAAATAATGTGTAATTGGCTTCCCTGATGGTGCCGCTGTCAGCCAGTTGGGTCTCCTGGAGGCAGGCAATGTCGATGTTCAGTCGGGAGAGTTCTCTGTCAATGACGGCAGTCTTCCGTGCATCGTCGATCTGCTGTAGGTCAGTGGTCAATAAACAACTGCAGCGATGGTTTGAGCACTATCTCGAGCTATATGCAACCCAAAACAATGTCACTGGAACTGCCCTGGATGCCATTCCAGACCTGCCTGTCATGGAGGAGCTAGACACACAGCCCACCCTGGAAGAGCTCGGAAAAGCCATCGATTGCCTTGCCTGTGGGAAGGCTCCTGGAAGCGACGGCATTCCGCCTGAAGTCCTCAAGAGCGGAAAACCAGCACTGCTCCAGCCCCTACACACACTCCTCTGCCTTTGCTGGGTACAGGGATACATCCCACAGGACATGCGTGACGCCAACATCGTCACTTGGTACAAAAACAAAGGAGACCGTAGCGACTGCAACAACTATCGGGGCATTTCCCTCCTCAGCATCGTCGGAAAGGCCTTCGCCCGTGCTGCCTTGGCGCGCTTGCAGATCCTAGCCTCCCGCGTCTACCCAGAATCCCAGTGTGGATTTCGAGCCGGCAGGTCAAGTGTAGACATGATCTTCTCACTACGTCAGCTGCAGGAGAAGTGTCGCGAGCAGTGGATGCCCCTCTACATTGCCTTCATAAACTTGACGAAGGCGTTTGACATGGTTAGTCGGAGTGGACTCCTCAGACTCCTGCAAAAGATCGGCTGCCCCCCACGTCTGCTTGCTGTCATTATGTCGTTCCACGAGAACATGCACAGCACAGTGTGCTTCAATGGCGCAACATCTGAAGCATTCCAAGTCATTAGCGGAGTCAAACAAGGCTGTGTCCATGCATCGACGCTCTTTGCCATCTTCTTCTTCATGCTTCTCCAGTACGCATTCAAGGACTGCAGCGAGGGAGTGTACATCCATACCAGGGCTGACGGCAAGCTGTTCAACATCGCCCGTCTCCGTGCTAAGACTAAAGTCACAGAGATACTCATCCGTGAATTGCTCTTTGCCGACGATGCAGCCTTGACATCACACACGGAAGATGGACTTCAGCAGCTGGTATGCTGCCTCTCCCATGCATGTAAGGAATTTGGACTGACCATCAGTTTGAAGAAAACGAATGTCATGGCACAGGACACAGACTCCCCTCCCTCTGTCTCCATCGATGGGTACAATTTGGAAGTTGTCGAGAACTTCACATACCTCGGGTCTAACATCTCCAGCTCACTCTCCATTGATTCTGAGGTGGGCGGCAGGATTGCCAAGGCAGCAGCAGTGATGGTCAGACTTAACCAGAGAGTCTGGAACAACCCCAACCTCACAGAGAAGACCAAACTGCGCGTCTACCAAGCGTGCGTGCTCAGCTCACTTCTCTACAGCAGCGAAACATGGACCACCTATGCAAGACACGAGAGGAAACTCAACAGCTTCCACCTGAGATGTCTGCGGCGCATTCTGCACATCCAGTGGCAGGACAAAGTACCCAACACAGAGGTTCTAGAACGCGCCAACATGAACAGCATGTTCTCCATACTCAGCGAGAGGCGCCTTCGCTGGCTCGGCCATGTCAAGAGAATGGATCCAGGTCGCATTCCCAAGGACCTGTTATATGGGGAGTCAGCAGAAGGTGCACGACCAACTGGACGACCACATCTGCCTACAAAGATGTTTGCAAGAAGGATATGAAGACAGCAAACATCAATGTCAACGACTGGGAGAGCTATGCAAACAACCGTTCCAGCTGGCGTCTAGCTGTCAGGCAGGGAGTTCAAAACGCAGAGGAAAAGAGAAGAATAAAGCAAGCTGAAAAGAGAGCTAAAAAGAAGGATAAGCAAAAGCGTACTTTGGAGCTATGCCATCGTCTCTCGTAGACGGACGGATGCCAAGATATACCACTCTCAATTTATTATCAATGAATCACATGTTCTCTCTCAATATATTATAAATGAATCACATGTTCTCTATCATTATATTCTCAACGAATCACATGTTCTCTCTCATTATGTTCTCAACGAATCACATGTTCTCTCTCAATATATTTTCCAAGAATCACATGTTCTCTCTCAACGCATCTTACGAAGGCTAGCACAACTACATAAAAATCTACAGGAAACATCTATCTTCACTATATATTTCCTGTTCGGTGTTTAAAATAAAATAAAAAATATCTGATTCAGAACAATCTCGAACAGTTAACTTTTATTATTTTACAGAAGCAGCCCTATTCTGACCTTCAAATCTCAGTGAACCAATCAAATGCTCGAGCAGTTCAGTTGTTGATTTCACCATGATCAGCTGTACGAATGAATTCTACTACAAAGTATAGATATACTTGTATGACAGTACTAACTATTGAATTAAACAACTTAAATTGTATGCATGTGTGGTTGGGTGGGTGACTTGGATTTTTAATGTAGCTTTGACAATTGTTCAGTCATATCGCTATGATGTCTACATTGTGTCAGTTTATATTAATGTCTAGCACTGGGGCATCATGCCGCAGACATGTAGCATGATGTCCCACCTAGTCATATTATCCTGACACAAGCCCGACCAGTCCTAACATTAACCTCTGAATGCTGAGCGCCAAGCGAGGCAGCTGTTAGAGCCATCTTTGCAAGTCTCAAGTATGATTCGGCCGGGGATGCTTCTTCAAACTGTATCCAATTTTTAGTTAGTACAGAACTCTGTCTGATGATAACTTTTGCTTGGTCCTATTGATATCAACTAAATCTTATATGCAGTGCTATATTGACAAGGTCTCAAATGAATGTATTCTACATCATTATCTGATTGAGTTATGCCCCCTGATTGTTGATCGTAATAGACTTTTGCTCTCATTGGTTCACAAAAACAACTTGTACTCTTCTTCTCATGAGATACACATTGTGCCATGTACCAATATCACTTGTCCTAGTGCTCAGGTAATGATGATTCACACCAAGTGAATAATTTTGTATATATTTCCACCATTAACAATTAGCAATGTTCAACATTGCTTAATATCAAGGATTGTCATATATTATTTACTTTTGCATAGTTTTAGTTTCTGTACCTGTCAGTCAAGGATTTGTTGAAGAAGTGGCTGGTGTTTGTTTGTACACAGGTATCTGACACCAATTTGATACAAACATGGGTCATGAAAATAATGTTTAGAGAGAAGACAAGATTTAAACTGTTTCTTATGTACAATATATGTATATAACATATACAATGAGGCAAAGTTTGCATACTAAATTTAAAAATTTCTGTTTCACACCAGGTCTTCGACTAATGAGGTATATTATCATTTACATTGTCACATTTCAGTAATATAGGCATAACTCTATTGTTAGAGACATGTTACCATTAATGTAGAGAAGCCATGAAATAACTATTTTTGTATATCAACAAATTTGGACAAAAAATTATAAAAAATCATCCTATTGACTGAGATTTCCTAGTCAACTACTTTCGTTGGCTAGTTGCATATGTCAGTCTAGTGTGCAATCAGTCCCATTTTAATATCTTTTTGTTTGTTTTTTGTCCTGTTTGTTTAATGTCCAAATATGTCAGAGTACTTTAACATAGACTTTTGCCATAGTTACTTCTCGGGGTATGTAAATATGACTTTCCATACGAATATGGATGCATGAGGATCCAAATAAAGTGAATAATTGCTATATAAAGGTATGCATGACAAAACAGTTATGACACCTGTTACTGAAAGAATCTATATTGAATGCATGCGTGACCAGGTCTAACTTTTACTTTAACCATATATAGGTTATTGGACATATGACATAATTAGACACATTCTGTATAAACCCCGGCAAGGGTACCTGCCCCTGAACCTGAATACAAATAATACTATCATACAGGTTAGATAACATTTAATTTGTACTCTACATATATTTAAATTGAGACCCACAAGCCTGGGTTTAAATCTCCATAGAGTATGAATTAAACATTCTCAGGATACCATATAAAGATGAAAAAGAAGATATAATTTATGGACGTATTCTAACTAAATGACATGTACATGCTAAATTTATACATGTTTAAGAGATCCTGAGTGACTACCATCAGTACACTAAATTACAACAGGTAATGTATTTTTGAGTATTCCATATTAGCCATACATATCAATCATAAAATGTTAGGGCAGCACATTGACATTTCTAACAAAACAATGTAATGTATAATCTATTCATATTTGCTCCACATTACTTGACCTCCTACACTTTGTCCTATATCTTTAATGTCCTTGCTCTTTTTATCACCTACACATATACTTTCATTTTTCAGCATCATGTATAAATTAGGTGAACACTTTATTCAGTTTGTTAGAGCTAAAAGTGATACATGTTCAATATTGATATTATCTTGCATATAGGTAAGATAACATTTGAGAAAGAGTAGTATGAGTGCATTGTATATATACACAATGAGCTATCAAATATCAAGCGCAATGTCCCAAAGGTAATTAAATACCTCGATCAGTCCCTTGCTATGTGGAATAACTAAGCATCATTCAGAGATGAATATATCATATCAAGGAAATCTAATTTGACTCATATATGCTCCAGTTTTCCAGGAGAAGATTAGACCTTCAAGGATTAGAAAGTTAATGGTTCGAGATATATCAGCTAGAAAGGTTCAATAATAATTGCCTTTTTGAAGAGTGTATATACAGCTGAAACAGTTAATAAAAATATAATCGCCCTAATACATATCATATTATCTTCACGTGCAATCTAAATATATTTTCTTTTTGTAATGGCCAAACTAGGTCTTGATAATACTACATTAGAGTATGTTACCAGTAGACTAAGGAACGGAGAAGGAAGTACAGTCTTGATTTATTTTCAACCAAAACACAAATGATTCAATGATAAAGAAACATTGATTAAAGCTACAGTTCATAACCATGACAGCCTTGTTTTTTTATACAAGGCCTGATTACTATCATTGTTTTGATGTACAGTTCGGTACATGAAAATGTCACACAAGTTCAGGATATATATTTGCCCTATTCAATTAATTCATTATATAACGTCTTTTGATGAATGGACATTATATAAGGAGTATTACATTTATATTAACTTCCAATTAGGTTTACTACAGACACAAAAATATGACTTGATTGTAATGAGTCAAATATAAAATCTGGAGCGAGAATGATTTTTTATTTACATTTCAACTATATCGTAATAAGTACCTGAATTTAATTGATATAAATGACAATAAATTGGTTGTCAGGTCGGTGAGGATAACAATAAGAATGACTTAAACAGCTAGTAAATTATACAATAAGCATGATATAAGATATGTTTTATAGATTGCTAGATTAGTTAGGTATTATTGAATTGAATTCGCATATTTAGTCAATGAGGATCACTCTCAATGCTGTATTTTACCGAAGGTCTCTTCGAACATTTCATATTCGATATTTATCGCATATAATGTGTCGGAGAGTGACTCGTGTTAATTTGCAACTTTGGCTCGAATTGCTGTTCATTCTCGAGCGGCTTGTCGTCCAAGAGTGGAATCAACAACATTTATGTGGATCGTTTGTGTGCTTCCGGGTCCTCGTTATGGCATTTTGCATTTATCCATCAGTCGTATTTAAAAGCAATTGGATTTGTAATGAAAACCACTGATTAGCCTTTCGTTCTAGTCATATGTGGTTCATTTTTATATCAACAATGTTTTTCCCCGTTCATCCACGCGATTGTCCCGGACATTGTTAAAAAAAAACACAGCTTATACCTATCATCAGTGACATTTCTAAATATTACATCGGTGACATATGAAGGATCTAAAATATTTGGGACGATATTGTGATTCGTTTCGATACCACATTTCATACACCCATTAAGCAATGGCAACGAAACGCTGTTAATAATTAAAGTTTTAGGCATTGATGTAGAATGAACATTCTTTAAAATCATAGGGACTATATGTCGGGTATTTCTCCCCGACAATCGATATGTACATAGAATAGTAATATATAGATGTCATACACTGTAGCAATGGGAATTCGTATATTCATTTATTTGCGTCACCAATAGCGATTTGATCTTATAAATTTGTTTATGAATTTATTACCGCCGTTTTTTGCCATCGTCAAAGTTCCTTCGACGAGTTGCAGCCCATTCGGTGCGATACAATACATGCACTCCCGATGAGTAATGACGATAAAATCAAGTACTGACCCTGCATTAGGACTCACGTGTTTGGGAACGGCGTCGAATATGTGTAAATTGCAGAGACTAACGCTAATAAAGATATATAGAGATCCGTTTATTATTTCCTTACCAGGTTGGTTTCCAAAGGAAGTATTGGTATATTTGTTAATGTATTGTTTTTCATATCAAATGATTCATCCGTTGTGCCAACATAAAGACTTATAATCGACATAAGTATGCATTTATCACAATAGCAATTTCCCGAGATATCTCTGATGACAAAATTCAACATGAATTCCATAAATCGTATCGTGACCTTGTTAATATATCCTGATCTTAGCCTACACCACATGAAGATTGATACTCTTATAAACTCGCTCCTTTCCGAACACTTCCACAAATACATCCATGCTTATCACGTATACATTATAAAACTTACTGAGAGTAGGCTCGAGTTTACTGATTTAGTTTACATGGACTTATATTTGAGGTGAAGCTGTTGATATATATTCATATGAGATAAATATAGTTTTAATCAACCCATACAAATTCACCAACGATCCGAACTCAGTCAAGTTCGCATTATGGTTAGTAAAAACCACGCTGAAATGTACAATACATAGTTGTATATATGCTGTCAGTCAGTCATAGCATAATTATGTCTTTTATAATCTTGTTGAAATGTAACACCCGTCGTTGTACTTGCCGTTTACGTGTCTCTGTGTTTAAATAACCCGCGGAGATAGTCACAACAATGATAGTAGAAATGTCAGCTGAACACTTGAAATAGGCCCATAAGAATATAGACAAACGAAATTACTTAATGGAATCCCTTCAAAGAGATTTTGAACGTGGCCAGCACTATTTCGATTGTTAAATATAATTCACCCGGATCCCCCAAGGTAACACCGTTCAGAGCTAAGTAAAACATGTTGTATAAAATTCATCATATATAGACACATGATGACAGTGGAGAGGGACAAATGTTATGATACACTTCCCTGCGACGACGCGGCCAACGAGTAGCTGCATACAAATTTACCAACGTTGGCTGACAAAGGGAAGCCGCCGCGGAGAAAATCGAATAGACCTTACTTCAGGAACGTGTACATACTGCGCAACGTAATCTTGATTAGACTGAATACTACACGACAACTAATCGCTGCAACCTCATTGGTACATAAACCATATTTGTTATCATCGTCGTTGTGGTTTATCTCGTTACAATTTCCACGCGGTTTAGCCTGCTGCTATCGGTATGATTAACGCCACTACTGTATCACAGGCGACTATTCCGACAACCGCAGCGGCCATTTAAACAAATTCCACACCATAGCTCAAATTATACCCAGACAACCTCTCGAAGCAGCCACACATTTTAACAATCAGAGTAAGAGTATGTTTCTCCACCACTGAACGATGTCCCACGCAGACCGATGTAATTCCTGATGATGCAGGTGCTTGTGGTACAGGTACTTTGGATGAAATCGTTGGTGCCGAGGAAGGGACATGTAGTGCGGGTGACATAGTGATTCATTTTGTGGCTGATGCCATTTTTAGGCGATACGTCTTACAGCTAGAATGCCTATTACCTTCGAGGTAGATAAAAACTAACAACCGCTATTCCCTCTGAGAAATATAGTCCCGGGAACGAAATATAGTCGCAATAAGGCTCCGTAAGGCTCACAATAAATGGCATATCTTTCCTCTAATTTGTCATGTAGCAGAATTACCCCTGCTCGAACGTGTTCGATATCTGCAATTTCTTCTGTACGGGAACTTATTTAATCTTGTTCTACTTGCATTTCCTCAAGACTCGATCCACGGTTTTCAAGGTCGGCTGTTTTATCTGTGGGAATATCTGCACTCATCCGTCCGATAAATTATAAACAGCCCAACAAGACAACTTAAAATCAGCATCAGCTGTAATTGTGTCGTCGACAAATTTTGATATATTCACGGAATCAGCTATGGCATTATTTTAGATAAATAATCTTGTGGTGAATGCGTGTTTGTGCGTAGTCGTAGTGTCGTAGTCATCAGGATATAACTCGTAAAACTCTTCTACGACGGCCTGACCTTACTTGTGGTTTTCCGAACATCAACAGTGGTTTTCTGCTTTCCAACACAGTTATCTACAATTGTTCCCTGATCTGACTATGACATATAAATTCACGTTGGTATCTGTACCACATTTTGCAGAAATTTCCAAAGTACAGTTTTCAGTGTCGCGATTAAATCTGTTTCATCCGGTTAATATATTTCACTTTGTATAGGAGACTATATTTTTATAACCATGTAGCATTTGTAAAACGTGTATTATGAGAATGCAGATACATATGACAGTAAATTATACCACTGAAATGTACTGAACAACTTTTGTTTCCTTTTCCTCGACGTCAAAACTTTGGTGTGGCTTTTGCTATATCGTGTACACGTTGTGTATCCACATATTTGTACTTGGCAATGTCCACTCCGAGGTCCTTTTGGAATATGTCCACTTCAGGAGTGGGATGTTCTGCTATACATTGAGATGGTGCTATTTCTGCCATTTGTGTGCTTATCCAAATAAATTCACTTAATAGTATACAATTTGTTAAAAATTACATAATCAGCAATGCACCTAGACTCCATTAGAATATCCTGATGTATGGATCACTCATCTACTAGCGGCGACATGGGTTCGGATACATACGGGCTCCCCATTGAACCGATTAATCTACTGATTAATAAATAACAATAAAACATTACAAAGTTACATAGTTTAGTTGTTACAGCAGCGTGAGCTACGGTGATTGTTCAGTCACATTTCGGCGAATGTGAATTTGCTTGTAATATTTTCAAGGACGATTCGACGAATAAGTATCATTTGCACGACTGGTAATACAAATCGCTAAAGACACGCTGCAGGACCGCCGATACATGAAATGGATACAAATCATTGAAATTTTGCCACATTTAGAAAAATGTTAAATGTCTAATATTACCGATCCCACAGAAATGATCATACTCTTTCTAAGATTCATGTCAATCGTAATGTAATCTCGTTGCTGACATTTATGTCAATATACTCAAAAATCAGTGTGTGGGTAATTACACAAAAGGCAACCATGTGTTCTGATTGTTTCGAGAACAAACATCATTCCTGGTTACATTTAGCTATAAAGATTAATTTCGTTCGATAAAGAAATACGTGAAACTAATGTGGTTTTGGTGTTATTTTGTTTTGTTTTTGTTTGTTTTCCTTTTTTGCTAGACTGACATTTAGCGACTTGACAATATTTAGAACAAAATAATTACGCGGAAAATTATAATTAGAACCGGTCTCCCTATTGGATATGTATCAATATGACTGATTTTTTCGAGTTGAGGATAATGGCGCCAACACATATCAAGGTAGTGTTCACGGTAGTCATACATACGGTCACTAAAGTATTATATATGTGAACACAATGTCTGAGTTCGTCGCGAACTGTTGAGTGACAAGAAGACCATGGATGATAAGCGTATTATATCAGCGGCACGTAATAATATACAGAATGGCTTCGTCCACGGAACGTATCGGGAATATATTTGTAAAAATATGACAGCGACGGGTGCTTGTAAATTATCTGACGACGAAGTGATTTTGTAATCATATCGTTTCAATACCATAATCTGTGCCGCTATGATAATATCACTTGGTTAAACCCTGTTGGTGTGTTATGCGACATTGATTCGTTGCATAATAAACACAGACAATAAAGAAAACCTCTCCGTGGATCTGACAAACATTTAAGGAATATGACCCACGTTGAAATTCATGTCAAGTAATATTGTTATTGAAGTTCGTTGTACTTATCTCGTGATAACTGTAGTCGTGGTTGGTTGAAGATAGCGCACCAACCTAACGACAATTTATGAAGGATGTTATCACCGGAAGAGCAAATATGATCTACTCAAACTTGAGATGGACGCTAGTCCGAACAGACGTCGGCCCGCATCCAATGGATTTCAACCATATATTCGCGAGAGTGACCGTAATGACTTCATTAACAACAACCCACACCCCCCATTTATACTATAGGCAATCTAAGCGGCTCATTAAAATACATACTTGATTGTGTCATTATCGTACATCAGCACATTCAAGACTTTTGAAATTCGTTCCAAACCAGTATTTACTTTTGAAATTATGATAGGACATTTGAAATTATTTGGAATATAAATCACAATAATGTCTGTTTGGAATATTCACATCTGTAATCTAGATATATGAAATGTCTTTTGTAATTTCTTGTTTAAATTCTTTACTCTATTTAGTTAAAGATCTAGAGTCGTAACAACAGCAATGACAAGATGTTCAAGATGGATGCCATTGTGCCATACTTCATATAAGATTAACAACATTTCTAGTTATTACGTATATACTATACATTGTAAGAAGGATTTGAAGGAAAGCACAATTTAGAGTTGAACAGTCATGAGGAATACGTAGTTATTCCAAGCTTGTCAGGATGCCAATTGACAAACATATTACCAGCAGCGTGGGCATTTTTTTAATTTAAAACCAAATAAGCATCAATATTAGTATTTCGGCGAAATCGCTATGCTGATATAATCACTGATTCAGGAAAAAATATTGATAACAAGGTTTTCAAGATCACCACCGTGACAGGAATATTCGATGCCTGAATGGCATCGCTAGGACAAACTTAATTTCAAATGACCAGCCATTCAGGAGGAGCGGGTTTTACAAGAATTTTAATGATATCCGTTATTTAATATTTTAGAAGGAGTAGCAGCAACAAACTCCTTGTGCTGACTGGCGAAATAACAGAGCTAACGCACATATTTTGGACTACAACCGATATATTTTCAGCGAGAAATTAAACATACATTTAGATCTAGCATACGTTGCCATCAAAGATAATGGTTAGAATGTATATATTTGACATTGTTCTGAAGAGTGTTTCAGACACTATTTAATACCAATGAAACCAAATACACTTTAGAAAATTTACCAATATAGAGTAAGTATGGTCACGAATTTGAGATTTGGCGGCTATTTTGAAACATAGTTACGCCATTTGTACTGCCTCCGTCATATTTTCATTGGAAAATCAAGCGGACATTTAAATATAACAAATGTTGCTATGAAACGGAAGGTGTAGAATGTATATATTCGATAATGTTATGTGCAGAGTTTTAGACACTATTTACTATCTATTTAATGAAGTACATTTTAGACAATGCACCATTTACAGAGTAATTGTGATCACTAATTAGAGTTGTGCCTACTGTGCTTTGAAACATAGTTGCGCAGGGATTGTTAGGCCATATGTACATATAAACTAAACGTTCACTTAATGTTAATTTCATCTTTTGGCGCTCAATAATCAATTGTAGCCTAAACAAAACCGAATGTCATACAAGTAAATCGGTAATTTTTGTGACATTATCATTTTAACAACGACATGACTATATTATACTCAAGATACGCATCCCGTATATTTTGTTGAATATGATAAGAAAATGATGTCCGTATTTCTAAAATCAAGTTTCATGGTTACATTTCCCTGCTTGTGACCTTGAAATGTAAGATATAACAAAACAATGTTAATCATAGTATATATTTAGAAAAGTGCAACTAATTATCATGTCAAGGCTTGTAAAGTTCAAGGCCGGGCAGTCAATGATTTAACAGGATGTACAGCTGGTCGGTCAATGTAGAACTATAATATTCACATCATGAACCAAAGGTATAATTAATTAGCCAATACAAGTGCCGGGTTGTACGGATTTGCTAAAAGAAGGACGTTATTTCTTTTT
Organism: Sinohyriopsis cumingii; assembly: GCA_028554795.2. NCBI lineage: Eukaryota > Metazoa > Mollusca > Bivalvia > Unionida > Unionidae > Sinohyriopsis > Sinohyriopsis cumingii. The sequence goes on along the minus strand of JAPYKE020000360.1, from coordinate 526,000 downwards.
CCCACAAAGCAATAAATGCGCGATATAGAACCAATATGACAAGGGTATGAATAAAAATTTTGGATAATAATTACTTTTCATAAATATATTCGTCTCAGACATCGCATAATAAATGCAAGTAATACATGATTTGTGCTTATTTACGCAGAGTATCTTTATTGTTTACTTACTCTTTCTTTTTTCTCTCTTTCTTCCTGAAAGAAAAGAATAAGTCTGATGTTAGAGAAGATGATCTAAATGCCTATAATATGCTCTCCAGAAAGGGAGAGGACACGAAATAGTTGTCGTTTTAAAAAGTATATTGTACGCTTTGCTTCGTATGTAAATCTTTGAATATGAACTTTTCTTTCCTTTCTTTATCCTGCAATGTTTCATCAGTTTGGTAATATCTAAATGTAGGCAAAAAGTAAAGTGCGCTGCTAATTCCAACAACAAATTAAACGGCAGACAGCCTATCATCAAATATACACTGCCTCTCTGAAGTTCTTGTTTTATTATTGTTTCACTGCATTTGCCCTCAAACTGTGTGTATAATTATGAAGTCACTCATCTCTCAATTGTCGTGTGGACTGGTATAAGTAAAACGTACCGCGGATGCGGTAATTTGTGATCAGGAAAGTGGGCAAACAAAACCAATATTGTTTTATTTCAGAAAAGTATAACGTTTTCAAACATGCTCATCTGCTTATTTTTTCGAAGACATTAGCTGTCATTCTTTTTTTCCAAATCCATGCTCTTTCTTCAGTATTTGATTAGTTTGTATAATTAAAGAGTTTTTTGCTGCACAAATGCCTGCAGAACATTTCTCTTTCTCTCTCTCTCTCTCTCTCTACAGTACAGTATATCCAAAATGATAGTTCAGTACATTGGTATAAATTGGCAATGTATGTTTATTTCTTACACACAAATGATACAAATGTGTTTTGTGTATGTACTGGTGTGGACATTCTTGAAAGACCAAGATAATATGATTAGAAAATCTTATCAGGTTTCCTCACTATTTTCATCAAGGAAAAGGAATAGGTAGTACATTATGCAAATACGACACTGTCCTAATTAAATTCACATTGCACACTTGATACGTCTTCCAGAAGATAATCATTTGTTGATATTTGAATATTAGAAGAAAGGAAAATAAGAAACTTGCACTTTTCATAACAGTTCATCTTACGCTATGAGATTGTAAGAACCGTTCTCTCTGCATTAGATCATAAAATATTATTTTCGTCAATCGATGTAATTTGAAAAAGAAAAGAAAAACGTGGATCAAGCACGGTCATATGACGGCAAAATGCTATTTTACTAGATTTGTATAAATTGGCAGTGTGTGTTTCATTTTTTATACAAAATAATGATAAAAAGTGTTTTTGTGTCTGTGCTGGTGTGTACATTCTCGAACAATAACGAGAATCTGATTATAAAATCTTACACTATGGGTATTTCAGACCAATCTGAATACACTTCTTTGGAAGTGTTAGGCAACGTCAACTGCATCATTTTTGTCAAAGCTGATTGATTCATATCCCTATATATGGAGCATGGACTTAAATGTTATAATTATCGGCGTGGATAAGTATAAAACGTGATGATTTTTATGACAAAACAAGATGTCAACCATGGTCGCGTGCACATAAGCTTGTTTAACTATCTTTATACTGGCTGAATCCAATGAACCATTATTAATGCCAAAACATGTATTATATGTTGATGAAATATATCTGTAATAATTGCATAATTTGTCTTGTATAAATGGCTGATATAGTCCATTCACAATGGCATTTTTCTGACCCGAATTCGTTGTACTATCCCCACCGAATTAATGAATAAACATCAAATGTATATTAGCCGTAAATGCAAAATGGATGACAGCAGTTAATTCTACTTCATTTAAAGCTTGAATTTAACGCGATGTTTAAATATAATGATACTGATGCAACTAACGTAGGACACCAAGTCCAATGGTAGCTAAAAGCACAATATCAGAATCAAAAGCACTAATGCAAATACAATCCACACATCTGCTAAGATATATTCCTATCATTTGGCAGACTTTCGATTAAAATTAAAGTAAACGTTTTCGGTACTGAAGCATTAAGGGATACACAAATTGAAAACAGTTCCACTTTGAAAACATCAATGATTAAATAAAAATAAAATGATTAAATACGGATAAAATGATTAAGTACTAATAAAATGGTTAAGTACAAATAAAAAGGCCATGAGGATATTGCATATAGTATTTGTTGTTTTCACGCATCATTCAAATTAGAATTTTGTATTGTAAGGAACACTTTGTAAAAAACACAAGAAAATGATTTTGGATGATTTAGCAGATGGAAAAATGGCTGTTTGATTTTTATGTTATTATTATAGGGGTTAACGTCATTTTTCAGCACAAGATAGACTTATACATGACGGCCAGTATAAATGGTGCAGGAATAACTCGCGGAAAACCCCGAAAAGGACCACCGACCCACGAGAAGCTACTGGCGTGAGATAGCAGTGATCCATAACGCTGAGCGCTTTAGACCACTCGGCCACTAGGGGCCCCCGGTGATTGTTTGATATAAACGATATAAACGATTTAATAATCTTGACGACGGGTCCGGTTGCCTAGTGCTTAGAGCGTCCGCCTCGGATTCGGGAGGTCGCGGGTTCGAACCCCCGCCGAATCATAAGAAAAATGGTATCAGCAGCTACCTCGCTAGACGCTCAGCATTAAGAGGTTAGTGTTAGGACTGGTCAGCATAATGTAAATGGGTGGGTCATGACGTTATATGTCTCCGGCATGATGTTTGTGTGTCATCTTTAAGAACAAAATCATTAAGTTTATCACGACATGACTAATGTGCTGAGTACTACGTATGTATTTTAAATATAAAAATTAAGCGCTACATAACCTTTTCTTGTAAGACATTGTAAATAACTTTTATTTTGATGTTGTTTTTCTTGCTCTGGGTTAACGCCATTCCTCAGTGAAATATAGGCTATACATGGCGGCAAGTACACCTGGTGCAGGAAGAACTACGGAAAAAAAATCCTTTAAGAACCACCGGCCCAAGAAATTCCACTAGCAAGCTTTCTCACATACCCACATTGGCCGAGTCAGAGACTCGAACCCACGTGGACAGAGGTGAGATAGCCGTGATCGGCAAAGGTAAGCGCTTTCGAACACTAGGCCCCTCTTAAGAAGCATCCTAGTGGAAACCCTATCTCAATATTACATTTCATTCAGAAGTAGCAATAACAAAGATTTTCAAGATGACCATACTGGTGCACATATTTGACATCAGATCGGCCCCATTTTCATCATAATAAGTCTCTTAGTAACAATATCACGTTGACATGACCGTCCTTTCAGCAGGAGCGGCTATTACGAGATTTGCAAGATGGCATCAATTGCCAGAATGTCAATGATATATTATATTGCCGATTTTCACGTCTAGTATGCAATTAAGATAATAATTAAATTTCTCAATTGTTTGCATAATACATGTTTCCTAAATAATTTAAAGTCGATTAAAAGGCAGGCACAACCCGACCCGTTTTCATTTATTTGTTTTAGAACTTATTTCATAATGTCGAGGTTTCCTCTGATATTCTTCTATATTCCATCCACATTTGATTTTTAGTTGGTAATATGGCATTCGATACAGCTGTCCCATCGCACACCTATAATGTTGTTTTCGTACATAATTTCTGGACTTACTTTTGAGAACTAAATATTCATTAAACAATCAGATGTTAAAATATCAGGAATCAGTTATTGCAATAAATTTTAAAACTAGTGTGTAATTTAATTTTCTTTTAGATTAATGGCGGGTCGGAGGATGCAGTTTTGGTGCATACAGTATCTGATGAAAACTGCTGATTTATTTACCTTCGGCTTTATGGGGGATACCGCAGGTAACGACTAAGATTGTCCAGGAAAATCACAATACCTACCGCTGACAAATTATACTTGAGGGTGACAACATTTTGGACAGATTGCTTAGATTGCATATGAAGCTGGTGTAATATTGGTAACCACACAAATTGTGTTCTGTGGCATAAATGGGATAGACAATTTTTCAAAATACCTCCATTTATGCGAGCAGTACTTTGTGTTTAGTCAATAATAATTTTGAAACCTGTTTCTCCTCAACTTGAATTTCTAGAGTTTTTACAGTATCTGCACAATTAGCAATATCACCACCAGTCAGTATAGTAAATTGTCAAGTATGGAAAAGATTACACACACACACACACACACACACACACACACACACATATATATATATATATATATATATATATATATATATATATAGTAATCGAATAATTGACAAATTCAACTTTAAACGACTTATAATGCAATTGTGTCTGTTTCCTATGTGACAAGGATAAATTGTGTATAATGCCGATCAGCGTATACACGTACACAAAACTATAATATACATTGATAATATACAACGAAAAAACTTTATTCGATACCCTACTTCTCTAAACATTCCTAACACTATGAGGGAGTATCGAATCAAATGGCTTGAAACAAGTCAGTAGAGGAAAAAATAATCTGAAACCAGGTCTGCTTAACTATTTATATACCAATGTTTGAAGACTAAACATGTTAATATAGGCGAGTATCCTTTTCGGAAACCAGTTTGAGTTTCATAGATTACCCCCCTTTGACTTGTCTATGCAGTCCGTCTTTATTCAATATAGCAATGACGTTCTTATTTAGCACAACGATGCGTAGAACGCCTTGGCAATTGTTAGGATCATTTAATACATTTTTTTGGTGACAAAAGATAATGTGTACCCACGCATGCCTGCCAGAATGAAACGTAGAATTAGACAAATTTTGCAATATTGGAGTAGTGTATGTCACAGTGTTTGAATATCTCATTGAACATACTCCAGAGTAATTACGTATAGTTTAAAGTGTTAACGCTTTATACTAACTCGACAGATTCATTGAAATATTGTTACTGCATAGCTACTTTGCTCGAGATAAACTCATTGCTCCTTATTAAATACCAATATGTCTTAGCTGGTCACGTAGCAACAGAAACCGTGCAGACGTCGTATCTTGTGTGGCTCCATCATTGATTCAGGGACTACGCATCGCGTATGTTTTGTTGAATATGATAAGAAAGTGTTTCCGGTATTTCTAAAATTGTATTCCGCACATGGAAACAAGTTTCATTATTACATTTTCCTTCGTGTGACCTTTACGTTTGGGATAAAATATACAATGTTAGCCACATTATACATTTAGAAAAAGAAACCCACTAGTTATCATATCAGTGCTTCTAAAAGTTTGGACCCGACAGTCAATACTTTAACAGGACAGAAAGTTGGTAGGACAATGTCATATCATTATAGACACTTCTTGAGACAAACGTATAATGTATTAGTCCATTAAAGTGTCCGCTTGCATGCATTTATTGAACAAACGATGCTACTTCGTTTTCCGTCGAAAGTAATACATGTGCAATATCGAAAAAAAAAATTAAATAGACACGGGTTTGAAAATAATCCTTCTTTGGTAATGGTAAAAAAATGAGGAAAGGTTGGCAATAATTATTTTTCGTAAATATTGTTATATTAGAAATCATATAATTGTAGGTAACGCATGATTTGATATATTTACTGAAAGCAACTATAATTTTACTTACTCTTTCTTTTTTCTCTCTTTCTTCCTGAAAGAATAGGATAAATCTGATATTAGTCAAGATGAAATATCCTACATATTTGTTCTCAAGAGGGGAAGTATATACGCCTCCACGTATTCATCCATTGTAAGGTAGGACAAAATTATATAAATGATGATTCATAGTTTACATTTCGCTATAAAATACTAAAACTGTCAATATAACGTAGGATAGTGGCGATAAAATAAACCATCAACAAAGTTTTTGTTGCATGACTAAGAAACCTTTGAGCACAAGAACTAGCATTAATGTAAACATTTTGTCTGTACTTTCAAACGATACAATCTGGTCACGCACATAAGCTACAAATATATACATTTTTGGTGAAGCCATGACGTGTGAACTAAAATCCCTGTTTTGTACAGAACAAAATTTCCTCGTGGTAATAAATGTTAACCAACCATCCAGATTATATGCACATTTAAAACCTTAATGTCCAGGCTCCAAAACAGGTTACTTTCTTTCATTCCTTTCTTGTAGTATCGACCAATGTCAAGAACGCTACGTCACATTATGTATATGGATAAAGTTTTCTGTCAACATCTCAGGAAAGCTTGGAATGGTAAGGACCGAATAATCAATAATTAACATAGCATATCATGCACTTTTTAAATGATTACGATAATTCGGTGGTCGGTAAAGCTCACTGTGTACACTTAGTGACTGAGAATGTATTCACACTTGTAAACGTATAAAACGGCATTATCAGTTTAATGGGGGTTCTGGCTCACTATTTTCTGCGTGAAAAAGTGAGCGATGCCCCCTTGATATATACAGCTAGGGTATCGTGCTTTCTGGCTCAATTGTTTGTTTTGTTTTGTGCGTGAGAGTCTGTGTTTTTTGTGTCAGTGTGTTTATAATATATATTATCATTTTTGTATGCATGTGTGCATCCGATGGCGAATATTTGAATGTCATATGCTGAGTATCGTTTGTCATCAAAGGAGCACGTCATGTTGTGTTAATGAGTAGCGTAGAGATGTGATGTCGATGGGATTGGGATGTTCTCATGGTCTAATAATGTATATGTCCTTGTAGTTTGCTTGTCTGCAGTGATCGATGGTAGCGATTTTATCGACGATTTTTTTTTAAAATTTGACACTTGGCTTTTTATTGACGGTGCCATCGTGAGGAGGATGTGATCCCCACTCATCATGGTGCGTTGGTGTTGTTTATGTTGGAGATGATTGACGTTGGTATTATTGATAGGATGAAATATGAAATTAATAGATGGCATAATATCGATATGAGCAGGAATATATAATAGAACAACACAAGCCACCGTATGTAAAATATAAAAATCTGATCAATTACATAAACTAAATTAAACTGAAAATTATATTTCAGTTATTAAATTTTCTTAGACATATACATACTAAATTTACGCGCAAGTCAATTAGTGGTCCTGTCATACCGATAAAACAAATATCATCTAATAATCAAGTGACTGTTCAGACTCAAATTGCCGTCATCTCAGCATAAACTGGTTGGCTGCCGATACTTTCCAAATCACCGTTTGTGACAGGTCAGCACCACCCACCCACCCTCTCTCTCTGTCCAGCCGCTTCGGATCATCAGCCGTAACTTGGTTGTAGACTGCGCACTTTCACACTATGCGGTACAAGTAAATAAACGAACTGCAGATGGTTCTACCAGACAGTACAACTAATTAATAAGGTAGAGAGTGGTTACATACAACATAATCACAAAACCTGTATCTCGCTATGACCATGTGGTACAGTCCCAACACTATACATTATAATGATAAAGTCAATGCACATAAACAATCCAGTTCTGGATGTCCTTCCTTATCACATAAGTTTTAAAAGGTGTATTAGGGATGAACATTATGTGCACTTACTGGCTGAATGAACGCATCTTAATACTTACTTTTCCTTTTTTCTCTCTTTCTTCCTGAAACAATATAATAATTTGATATCAGACAATGTGAATGAAACATCCATTAAATGCAATCAAAAGAGATGTTAAACATATCATCGCCAATGCCAACACACATATGTCATTACTTGAGCAGAGTATTCAAGAATCAATGTCGTTAGAACGAATCTATTTTACAGCTTGGCTTGTATTTAGGTCTCTGAATTTTAACTCTTCTCTCTTTTCTGTATCCTAAAGTGATAACCAGTACTGAGCTGCAATGTTTTCCGCCATAAAGTACATTTATATTTTTATGGAAAAAGTGCATTAAACATGCGATCAGACATAAACAAGCAAATAAATAAAGAGATTTTCGGTATTTTTCATAATTTCCCGGAACTTGTAAAATATGCATCTTTGTCTACAGCAGTTAAGAAAAAGAATGTTGGTCAGTCATCAAATATGCCCCATCTGGGCTAACAAAGGAAACGAATATTGTATCAACGTAATCTATCCTTTTTAACTGAATACAACATTTATATATGACACATTATGCTGCACAGTAAAATTAATATTTTCGAGGAGATTGAAGAAAGAAGCATGAGCCATTTCTTTGCAATAATGAAAATGATCATTGTATTATTAATTCTTATACGAAATAGCTTTACAAACGTGTTGATGGGTATGGTCATGATGACATTCTTAAGAAGACAAACCAAAATTATCAGATTTTTTTTTAAGATAGTATTCAAGATTCTTGCTTTTATTACGGACATCAGACAAGAAAAAACAGCAAATTGTACAATGATGACACTTCATAAAAATTAAGCGCATATACGGTTTCCAGTAGATGGTCGTTTGAGTTGCACGTTTCAAATCAAGACATCTTACACTAAGATATTTCATGTTGATCTGTTTAAATTTTTTTCTGGAAGAGATAGGTAATGTCAATCGCAGCTTTGCAGGTTTCTTTTTCGTTCTTGTTGTGCTTGGCTTAACATGATAACAATGGCTCAGTGTATAACATATAGTGAATTTGTTATGACGAAACGATGCCAAAGGCCTTGCACTACAACCTTGATTACCAAAGACTTAAATAAAAGTACATTAAAACGTGCCACTTCTGTTATGCATTAAGTAAGCGGAGTGCTCTCATCCTTGTTCAGCTTGAACATTATAACAATTATAAAAGGTCTACAAGTAATTGAGTGTAAATAAACATTTAAGCTTTCTCTTTTGAACATTTATTCAGGTAAGGACACTCTGACGTACCTTATAAATAGCAACGTGTAACATTTTCTTTTGTTCCTGGGTAGAATGTGTTATTTCCTAATTGTTTATGCCTCAAAAGTATAGAAAATGGCTAGCATTCCCGATAAAGACTGATTTTGTGACCAAGACAGTGATATTTTCAAACTTACATATTTTCCAAGCATTCCAGATATATACAGTGCTGCGTAAACTTGGAGTATCTTATAGAACATTCTGAAACTTTCCAGTAATATAAATAGTAATATAAATACAGGGGTCTTAAGCCCACCAGTTTAGTTTAGTTACAGCAGCCTAAGTGGATACATATCTACATTTTTCTGAGATGGCATCAAGAGGCTGCAAGAGCCTGTAATATGTGTTATTTCCTAATTGCATTTTCCTATGTCTGCGGACAATGTACCAAGACAAGAGCGAAAAAGTACTCCGTGGAATCTTTTCAATGACAGCTCATCCACGCGCCTCAAAGCCGTGCTGCTCCATAATAGAAACAAGTACCCGTCTCTTCCCTTGGCTCACTCCGTGCACCTCAAAAAAAGATTACAACAGCATCAAGACCTTGCTGTTACGCCTTGACGTATGATGAAAACGGATGAGGTCATCGAATGCTTCAAAATGATTTCATTCCTGATGGGTCTCTAAGGCGGCTTTACCAATTTTCACTGATATCTTTGCTTTGGGACAGCAGGGACACCAAGGACAACACAGGTGGGACTGGCCACAGCGCACCGAGTTTTCTGTGGGGAGGAACAACGTCAAGTGGGAGCCATAGGTGGACACCGGAAGGTACTAATGACCAACATTGCACATTACATTGGACCTTATTAAACAATTTGTCAGAACTCTAGATAAGGAGTCGGCAGCCTTCAAATACCTTCAAGACTTCTTCCCTAAGCTATCTGAGGCAAAGATCAAAGTCGGCGATTCGTCGGACCACATATAAATAAGATGCTGAAGTGCAATGAATTCCCCAAGAAGCTCACTAATAAGGAGAAAGCGAATTGGAACAGCTTTGTCGCAGTGGTTCGGGGCTTCCTGGGCAATCACAAGGCCAAAAACAATGTGGAGCTGGTTGAGATTGTGGTGAAAACGCACGGCACGATCGGCTGCAGGATGTCCCTCAAAGTCCATATCCTTGATGCTCATCTTGATAAATTTAAGGAGAAAATGGAAGCGTACTTGGAGGAACAAAGCGAGCGCTTCCAACATGATATACTGAATGTTCAACGCAACAACAATCAATATTAAAACGAATACATGATGGTAGACTACATGTGGGAGCTGATGCGTGAACGTAGTTTACAGTATAATCGTAAATCTCGAAAACCTACTCACTTCTAAACCTGTTGTAGTCATTTTTTTTATTATTTTAGTATAAATACATGTTAATTTTGATTCATATGTTGTTGTATTTTTACTTTATGTGAACTAAAAGACACATACTCCCGTGTTCTCATTGGAAATATATACATTTCAAAATATCACTGTCCTGGTCACAAACGCAAAGTTTCTGGGGCATGTTCTATATTGTTTAGGCATATGCAATTACGAAATAACACTTACTACCCAGGAACCAAACTTGTGTTGCATAATGTAGTTATAGTGTTATTTGTGTAATGTGAATTGTTTATATAAGCGAGATAATCATTTATATAAGCGAGATAATCATTTATATAAGCGAGATAATCATTTATATAAGCGAGATAATCATACCTTACTATGCAAGCATAACATTTATTCATGAGCATATGCTTATTTCATTTAAACGTATAAAGACGATTGTTTCTGTTGTTTGTTTCTTGTTTATCTTTCCTTTATTCGAATCGTCACTACTTGGATATTATAAATGATACATACTGAATATAATATTCTCCTGGCACCAGAACCTGCATTTAGTCCCCATATTTTGGACACAATATTTATTATAGAAGAAAGTATTTTTTTGAATGTGTTCATGTCATTTCGATTTTTAAAACAAGCCGAAAGTATGGACAAAGCAATGGGTCACGAAAGACAATTCTTTTTCAGTACATTAGAGAAAATGGCTACTTTATACTTAATTCTTAAACTAAGAAATTAAAAAGATCTTCTGTATATGTTCTGGTGTGGGCATTCTTCAACACTACACTAGCATAATCCGACTATAAAATTATCTGACATTTCAGTACTGTTTTGAATAACGAATAGTGAGTAAATCTGGTACTGAATTATCAATTTTCATTTTTCTGGGACACGGCTTCACATGATACAATTGACAGAGATGATAAATATCCACGTGGTAGTTTTGTATGACACGTTTAAAGCATTGTATTGTCTAACATTTGAGTCTGAGGCCTACCCTTGCTTACCAGTTAGCGGAATTTCTCATTGGAATGGTCACGTTTCCATAATAATCTACTGCGTCGTAGGACAATAATTGAGATGTGCGTATATAGTGAGCTTGTGAGAAAATAAGTTTCATTCCAATATTAAATCAGTTTATGGGAAACAATTTAGCTTACAGTCTCGATGCAATTAGAAATCATTTGAAAGGAAATATTGTTAAATCATTCATTGGAATTACTTACGTGCTCATTGACTTTTCGGATTAACATATATTACTTTTGATTTTATTTTAAATTCATTCCAAGACCTTCGTGACGGTATCATTAATATATTCAGACATAGAAGACCATGGTATATCAGGACATTCAAGACTACTTACTTCGAGACAACTGTAGTTCATCGAGAACATTATATATTATTAGACATTCGGACAGTTATGATTATTTAGAATTTAATTCACAAAACTGTATTTTTACCTTTTTCAGTGGTGTCTATGGAAATAATGTGTTTGTTGACTTATTTTTCACTTATTGGCCTTACATCTTTTTGTTAGTTATTTTAAGAACTAGAATAGCAATCACTGCATGTGTATGGTTGTTTCTTTTGATAGACTGTATCTAACTGTATCATATAAATCCGTGAGCCACATCACAGTTTTCATTATGTAAATCTGAGTAGCCGTAAATTATATCCTGGATATTTCACTCTTTTTAATAGTAAGTATAGATTATTGGTGAGTAACAAGGGAATCGAAATAATTACTTAAATACAAATAAACAGGCTGCAAATAGATGATAATTTTACTTGTGCATATCTATCTTTGTATAGTGTCCTAGGATTAAACATTTTTCAATGCGGTGTATCAAGACAGATTCCTTTTCTTTCCTGTCCTCGGAACTCCAGTTGCGGTTGCGAGCAATTGCCATAAGTGTTAGACTACTGAAAGTGTGCCACAGGAAGGGAACTGTTCTGCAACTTGACTTATGCACACCTTCTTTGCCATCAAATCATATATGCAAAGACTGAGCCGTATATGTAACTTTTTAATTTTCTCTGACATAAAAAAGCTACATATCTTACATGTGATGGGATAAATTAGATTCTCTGTTTTACAAGTTCTGTTTGGATCATGTTTGTTTATTTTCTCGCAAGTCGGTTTGCAAGAGAATGTGGTGGTCATTGTAATATATAGAATGGTTTGAAAGTTTTTAGCGCTACAAAGTCCATATTTATTATAGTGGTCTTAATTAGTGATTATCTTAGCTTTGCCCCGACTAGGGCATATTTGAGCATTCTGGTCTCCGGTAGGTTAATATTAGTTTTTTCGGGAAGTTTAAGTTTAGCGTGTCATATGATTTGATGATGAGCCAGTGACTATGCGTATAAATAGTGATTTGGTCAAACAGAAATTCATTCCTGTTTTAGATCAGTATGTGGGGATCCATTTTGTGATCAGAGTTTATTGGGTTGTTCTTGCAATAACAACAATTGGAAAGGAATCATGTATTGTAAGTGGTCACTGACCTGTGGATTAACACTTTGGATTTGTGTAATATTAGTTAAAGACATTACCATTGCTAAAGATCATTGGTATATCAGGACATTCGTCACTCTTTGAACATTCTATATCGCTGGACTTGTGATAGTACAATTGTATTCTACTGACATCAATAGATTGTTGAATTTCGTAAAGTATTGGCACAATTATATATAAAGCATTGGTTTCACTGTGTATATATATATATATATATATATATATATATATATATATATATATATATATATATATATATATATATATATATCTGTGTGTGTGTGTGTGTGTGTGTCTATGCATGTATGTGTTTGTGAGCGTGCCTGTATTCGTGCATACAACGATGCTTATATCACTTTGTCGCTTAAATGTTGCCATTTTCAGATTAACATAAGTCGTGCCTATTTTATTTTAATCTGATTAATAACCTAGCCAAGTCGATAAATAATAGGAAGTGCACCTGATTAAGAATGTCCAGTTCAACCTTATAACGCTCTTAAAACTGCTCTAACCGCAACATCACTTGCAGCAACAGACAACTTAACTGATTGGCTGACATTTGGAGTTGTAGTAACTGGCGCGCTTTTAAGTATGGCTTTCAACTTGTCGAAAACCTCCTGACATTTTTCAGTCCAAAGGAACTTGGTTTTCTTACTCTATACATTTGTCAGGGGTTCAGCAGTTATAGAAAAATTGGAATAAATTTTTTTATAGTATCCGGCCATAATTACAAATCGCATCAATTGCTTTTTATTTACAGGAACAGGGAATCAGAGATAGCCTTCACCTTATAATCTATAGGTTTAACTTGTCCATGTCCCATGATGTGTCCTAGAAAAGTTACATTAGCATGGCATAACTCACTTTTAGATAAATTAATTGTCAAACATGCATCTGTGAGACGGTAAAAGAATTTCCGAGTTGTTGCTTAATGTTATTTTCAGATGTCATTGTAAATCATCCATGTAAGCATCACAATTGTCTGGACCAGAGGTAATCATATTCATCAGATGTTGAAATGTACTTGGTGACCCTATCATCCCAAGCGGCATTACTTTATATTGGTAAAGTCCATCTCCAATGACGAATGCCGAAAATCCCTTTGATGTTTCCGTTACTGGAATTTACCAAAATCTTTTAAGAAGGTCAAATTTAGTGACATATTAGGCATTCCCAATCTTATCGATGCAGTCATCGATTCTAGGCAACGGAAATAAATCTATTGTGTCGCACTATTCACCTTCTTATAATCAATGCACATACGGAAAGTTTCATCTGTTTCTGGAAAAAGTATACACTGTTAACTCCAGTCATTTTTACTGGGCTCTATAAAATCAGTCTCTAGTAGAAGGAAAAAAAAATCCTTTTTCAAATATTTCTGTCTGAGAGGGTGTTGTTTCACAGGTTTGGAATTTACAATTTCTTCGTCATGGAAAATGTTGTTGGTTCTTGAAGGGACATCTGGAAATAAGTGCTCATATTCAAATAATAACTGTTTAAGTTCATTTCTTTTTTGCTCGTGCAAATGTGAAAACGTCTTGTCCAGATAGTTCATAATTTCTGGATTCCTATGATTTGTTACTCCAATGTCAGTAGAATCCGATGGTATTCCTTCACATACATGTTCACTGAGTGGGACAGGTACAACTAAATTAATTGCATGTTTAACCTGGCTATCTCTTTCAGTATAATGGTACTCCTATAATATATTTAGATCCCAGGAGCACTAATATTATTTTTAATTCATACACTGTCTTCTTAACCTTGTAAGGGCCATAATATATAATTTGAAGAACAGTATGAAGAATGAACAAGAGAGACAGAACTGGATTACTACAAAAATCACAAGTTCTCTCCACAATAGTTCTTTCAAACCATATTTTCGCTTTTGACTTGACTTGCTGGATGCCAGATTCAACAACATAGACTGGGAAGTTCCAAACAAAAAGGTGATCCTTGATCGGATTGGACAGAGCTGGAAAGGCTAAACTGAGTAAAAAAATCTTTATCAAAGTTTTAATATTCCTCAAAGGAATTGCCTCTTGAAACCTTGTTGACGCACACATAATGGTCAACAGGTAAAGGTTAACTGACTTGGTCTTAGGGAAGGGACCAACACAATATACCATAATTCTACTAAATGGTTCGTCAAAGGCAGGTATTGGCTGTAGATGAGCCTTGGGAATTTTCTGAATAGGTGTTCCAACCATTTGACAGGTATGACAAGATCTACATTACTTACAAGCATCACTTTTGATTGTTGGCCAATATAAGTGGATTAAGATCCTGTGATACGTTGTATTGATCCCTAAATGACCAGCCAAAGGAGTTTCATGGGCCAGACTAGGTATTTCTGTCTGTAAGGTTTTGGAACTACAATTTAATAGTTCACTTTCCATTCGTCATCAGCAAGTACATCGGGAAGTCTCCATTGTCTCATAAGAATTCCATTTTTAATGAAATAACAGATAGAAACTTCAGTAGCTTCAGTTTCACTAATGTTTCTTTAAAACAAACAGGACATCTCAGAATCTTGTTTCCTTTTCGACAAGTGATCGTCGTTTATCACCCTGATTAGAATAAAGAGAACGAGTCGTTAAAAGAGGATCACTGTGATCAATACATTCTGATTGACCCAAACAAGAAGTGAAAGTGATCTCATCAAAAGCCTGGCCAATACATGTGTCAGCTAAATGAATACTTTCCTTATCTACATCATTCTCAAGAGCTTTCTTTGCCATAGCTCTGGTAACTGCACAATCTGGAAATAAATCAGGGATATTTTTTCAACTGGATCGACTTTCTGATCCAACCAAGGCTTGTCAGTTACAAGTGGATTAACCACAACCTTACCTCCAGCTATGTCGTTGCCTAGTAATAAATGAATGCCCTCAAATAGTAAAACAGAGAGTGTCAAAAGTCCTGAGACTAAGTCCGAGAAGCTTCTTTGTCCCTTAACATATTACTAGGGATATGATTGGCCAAATCACCCACGATTGATATAGAACCCTTCGATAGGAATGGTTCATAATTCTCCATAATAAAATCAGACTTGTCTTTGTTAGACCCAGCAGATGTATTGCTTTCAATACATGGCCGTGACCTTGACCTCTTAGATATAAACACATTTGGAATAGGCCTGTCTTGATTCTGATGCCTATTTTATAATTTGTAGCAATCAGAAATCACGTGTCATTTTTTCTTTCGACAGGTACACGTATGAAAAGACAAGGACCTTGAATCAAGCTTCTCTGAAATTTGATTTTTATAAGTCGTGCAAGTTTGATTTTTAGAAGGGCTTGTATTAGGCTGAAATACTCTTCTGCCAGAAGAGTGTTGAGTATAAGTCTTATTTACAAAAGGAACTGTATGAGTTAAATAATAATGAGCTGCATTGTCCAAAGTTTCGATATGATGCTGGTCAAGATAAGACTTAATGTCACTATGGACACAGATTTTGAACTCTTCAAGTAATATAAGTTGTTTGAGACTTTGATAATCTTGTTCAACATTCTTGGCTAAGTAACATCTATCAAATAACTGCTCTTTTTGTCTAGCAAATTCGATATGAGTTTTTATAGCTTTTTATCTATAGTTTCTGATTTTTTGCCGATAAGCTTCAGGGACTAACTCGTACCTTAAGATGAATTCTTAGACCGTATCAAAGTCACCACTTTGTTGAACTGACAGTGAACGGTAAATAACACTAGCTTTACCAATGAGTACACATTGTAATAATTGAGTCCAATGCTCCCTTGGCCATTTCACATTTTCAGCAACTTCGTCAAAATAAGGAAAATATTTGTCTACTTCTTTTTCTCTGAAAGGGAGCACTAATCTAATATTCTTTGCGGGATCAAAACTGAAATTTGGATTGGAAGTATGAATGTGCCTTCACTTGCAAGTTCCATTTATTTCATTCTAAACTTATATTCCCTCTCTTTCTTCTCTCTTTGGATTTGCATTTGTTCTTTTTGTAATTGCATTTGTCTTTATTTCTCGTTTTCTTCTGCCTGTAAATACATTTGTTTTTCTTTCTCTCATAGCGATCTGCCTCTCCTCTTTCTCAAATTGCAATTTTATTGGTTCTTTTTGTAATAATATTTGTTCTTTTTTATTTCTCCAATTTCTTTTCTTCTTTCTCTTTCTCCAATTTCATTTGTTCTTTTTTTTCAATTGCTTTGGTTCTTTTTCTTTTTCTTTTTCCAATTGTGGTTGGATTTGCATGTGTTATTCTTTTTTATCTGTCTAAGTTCCAGCTTCCTCAAATCCAATTCTGTTTTGTATTTTAATTTTAATTCCTTCATTTTTGTGTCAGTCTGATACAGATTTACTGATCGAAACCAAAGCACTTGTATCCAAAACAGTCTTTTGTACCAAATATTGAATCAAACTATTTCTTGTTTCCTGTTTCGTTAAGGAAGCCTTAACCTACGATATATCGTATTTTCTGGCAAGTTGAATCAACTCATCTTTTTGGAGAAGATCTAATTGTTCCTGGACAGAATTTGAAAGAAAGATTTCTACTTTTGATAACATTTTAGAAAAAGCTTGCTGATTTCACTAAGATTTAAAAAACTAAGAAAATTAAAATTTAAAAAACAACGTTTTTCTGAAATATTCCATCCAAAGTTCAAAGTTATCTAGAACAAGTCGCCAATTTCTTATGTCATGTGTTTAGACTCTAATAAACAGTAACACAATAAAGAATGACAACAACAAGGTTTGAAAAAATACAAATATTTATTTCTTTAAAAAAAATTATGTAAAAATGAAAAAGTATGAACTTACGGTTTTAAGAATCAAACCCCAAAATAATCCAAGAATAATCCAATAATAAAATTTTAGCATTGCTAATAACAAAATGAAACTCGTAGAATTGTGTACTTTTTAAAGGTCGCGTACATCCAGTGTGATCCTGACGAAAACCAATCATTTTACCCATATAAATAAAAAAAGACCTCGACAACAAGGAATCATTTTACACTAAAATAGAACTTGTTTACGTGGTTGCTACTAATGTTCAATCAAGGTCAGGATCTAGATCAACAACTCATATTTATAAAACAGTCAAAGTCAAACTATTTTCTGAAAAAGTATCATCTCTAGTGAAAAAAATTGCATTACAGCGGCATGTAATGGAAAACAAAAAATAAAAACTGACAAACAATTAAATTTATATAAATATATATTAAATCTGATAAAATTAAATCAAATATGCATAACACCAAGTTGCGAATTTTAGGGGAATTATTTTTAGAGAATTCACCAATTCAACCTTGCAGAATTGGTACAAAATAAGGACAGAAAACATCAAGCACTGTTTCATTTTGTCAGCTTAGATGGTCCATGGTCAAATGTTTTGCGCTTTTTGCTCAAAATGTGGAATGCCTCCTCAAATGCAGGAACGCCCTCTTATCTTTTCGCAAAATATATCAATTGACTATCACATATCGTTCATTTATCAATAGTGTTTGCGCATGAGTGTCGTATACCATTGTTTTTTTTTTTTTTTTTTACACTTATCTTGTTTAATTTTACGTTAGCTTATCCTGCTAGAGTTATGTTTTGTTTCCTTTCATTCAGTTTGTTTTGTTTATCGTTTGCGTGTTTAATTCGTGCTTTTTGTTTGTTTCTTCCGGCATTTGTTTTGTTTTCACCTCGTTTGTTTTGTTTTTACCTCGTTTGTTTTGTGTCCACCTCGTTTGTTTTGTTTTCACCTCGTTTGGTTTGTTCGAGTGTTGTGCTTATTATTTAGATGCCGTTACTTTGTCATCTGATTGGTTCAATTTAGTTTACTTTGTTTTCTTTCCTATTTCTCTGTTTCATTTTTGATTCGTTTGTTTTATTGAGGACAGAAAACACCACACACTTTTTCATTTTGTCAGCTCAGATGGTCCATGGTCAAATATTTTGCGCTCTTGGCTCAATATGTGGAATACCTCCTCAAATGCAGAAGCACCCTCTCATCTTTTCGCAAAATATATCAACTGACTATTACCTATAGTCCATTTGTCAATAGTGTTTGCGCATGAGTGTTGTATATCAGTGCTTCTTTACACTTTCTGATCTATCATTTTTAATTTTACGTTTGCTTATCCTGATAGAGTTATGTTTTGTTCCCTCTTTGTTAAGTCTATTTTGTTTTTCGTTTACGTGTTTCATTCGTGCTTTGTTTGCTTCTTCTGGCATTTGTTTTGTGTTCACCTCGTTTGTTTTGTGTTCACCTCGTTTGTTTTGTTTTCACCTCGTCTGTTTTGTTTTCACCTTGTTTGTTTTGTTAGAGTATTGCGCTTATTATTTAGATGCCGTTATTTTGTTTGTCGTCTGATTGGTTCATTTTAGTTTACTTTGTTTTCTTTCATATTTCTTTCTTTCATTTTTTGACTCGCTTGTTTTATTGAGTTTCAATGTTTTAATTTTAAATGCCGTTGTTTCGTTTGGCATCTTCTTGTCTCATTCTTGTCTCATTGGGTGTTTTATTTTGACATTTGCCTCTTTAGTTTGTATTGATCTTAATGTATGAGCTCTAATGTTTTTATTTTACAAGGATGATTTTGCATTTTATCTTGTCTTCTTTTGTTTGAATGTTACTTTGTTTTTATTTCATATTGTTAGCGGCGATGGCCTTCCATAAAATAATCCTTTATTATAAAATAAAATATTATGAAGGCAATAACCTCTCTCACGCTGTTTACGCCTTAGGTTACCATTTTGGTTTGTCACGTGATCATATTACACGAGACTAGATTTATTTTTAGATGAGGATAACCCTTCGTACATCACAGTCTGACTGTCTTTAAATGCGAGTTTTCTGTCTTTTTTAATTGAACACAAGATTAATAGAAAAACAAAATTGTTATTCAAATCAAATGGAAATCCAAATGAAAGTAAAATATTTGAAAAAAGTATGTAGTAGTGTTCCCCTTGTAAGTAAACAAATGCACATATTTAAATTTAGTCGTACTCGGGAGTTATGGAGGACAATTACTGCCATAATTGCATTCGTGTATTTTATTTATGTGTATGCATTTTCTATTATGATATGATGAATATTCGATCCGACATTATCTTAGTGCATTTTATATTAGTTCCGTGTTGCATATTCTATTTTATATAAAATGCAGAATATAAAAATGAAGAATAGAATATGCATCATATAGTAATATAAAATACATGAGAATAATTATGGCTATAGCTGCCGATAAACGTCTTAAATCCAGATAAAGAAACGAACTTATCCATTATATTGCGGAATATAAGCATGAAAGAAATAGCCACGGATCCCCTATTGAACCCACAAACTATGACTAAATTGCATTTTCTTGCAAAAACAAAATGAAAAGCAAAACACTGCTTTGAATAATTTTTTAAAGCTAAGATATACCTTCACAGACAACCATATTTTGAAGCTAACCGTATACGGTAGTTCATTTAATTTAATTTATTTTAACTTTAGTAATTGGAGCATTTCATGTAGACCGCAATTATAACATAAATATAGTGTTTTGATTCGCTGCCATTGTTTAACAAGTCGTTATACCTGGATGCAACATCACAACAGCCGTTCGACCCCCATTATTTCCCACTCATTTTCAAGCAATTACTTTAAAATATTTCATTTTTTAGTGTAAGATCCCGGTTTTGTGAGGTAATTAAGATGGAAACATTCCTCACTGAAACTGTTTATCTTTTGCACATTATTTTGTGAAAGGCTTTGAAAGATGGAACTTCGTTAACAAAACAGTACTGTAACTAATAATTTTGGGATTTTTTTATGTTTAATTGGGAGGGGGTGGTGGGGCTAGGGGCTAAGTGATTGTGTATGCTTTAAGATAACTGTCTTGCTAAATATAAAATATAGGCTTTAATTTAGTTTTATTTTATAGCTGTACAAAAAAGAATTAAAAGTAGATAAGATGATGTTTTCTTTTAATCTTACAAACCGACTAAACATTATGGAGGAATAGACATATTTCATATCACGTGATGGCCTCTTGTGAAATTACCCTTGTTAAGAATGAATTGTTTGGTTTGAAACGAATGACAGAATGCGCATGCGTGCATTATATTTATCGGTTGTATGAGTACATGAACTTAAAAAGCTGCATGAGCACACGAATCTAAAGGCTGTATGACTACATGAAGTTAAATGACTTTATGAGTACATGAACATTAAAAGCTGTAAGAGTACTTGAAATTAAATGCCTGTATGAATACTTGAAGTTAAATGCATGCATGAATACTTTAAGTTAAATGCCTGTATGAGTACTTTAATTTAAATGCCTGTATGAATGCTTGAATTTAAATGCCTGTAAGAGTACTTGAATTTAAATGCCTGTAAGAGTACTTGAATTTAAATGCCTGTATGAATACTTTAATTTAAATGCCTGCATGAATACTTTCATTTAAATGCCTGTATGAATACTTGAATTTAAATGCCTGTATGAATACTTGTAGTTAAATGCCTGTATGAATACTTGAAGTTAAATGCCTGTATGAGTACTTTAATTTAAATGCCTGTATGAATGCTTGAATTTAAATGCCTGTAAGAGTATTTGAATTTAAATGCCTGTAAGAGTACTTGAATTTAAATGCCTGTATGAATACTTGAATTTAAATGCCTGTATGAATACTTTAATTTGAATGCCTGTATGAATACTTTAATTTAAATGCCTGTATGAATACTTGAATTTAAATGCCTGTATGAATACTTTAATTTAAATGCCTGTATGAATACTTGAATTTAAATGCCTGTATGAATACTTTAAGTTAAATGCCTGTATGAATACTTAAAGTTAAAATGTTATTTGGTGTGTGATTTGGATTTTTAACGTAGCTTTAACAATGTTTCAGTCATATCGCTACGATGTCTGCACTGTGGTAGTTTATAGTGATGTCTAGCACTGAGGCATCATGCCGCAGACATGTAGCATGACGTCCCACCCAATCACATTATCCTGACACCAGGTCGACCAGTCCTAGCACTAACCTCTTAATGCTGAACACCAAGCGAGGCAGCTGTTAGTACCATTTTTGTAAGTCTATGGTATGACTTGGACGGGGATCGCACCCACGACCTGCCGCATCCGAGGCGGACGCCCTAACCACTAGGCCACCGGAGCGGTTTGAAGTTAAAAAGCTGCATTAATGCATGAAGGTAAAGGGCTATACAAGTGCATGCAGTTAAATGGCCGTATTAATACATGAAGTTAAATGACCGTATGAGTACATGAAGTTAAATGGCTGAATGAGTACATGTAGTTAGAAAGCTGCATGCGAACATTAAGCTAGATGTTTGTATGAGTGCATTAAGTTATATGGCTGTATGAGTACAAGAAGTTAAAATCTCGCCAAACGTATCGCAATAAACTCGTACGTTTCGGACCAAACAATGCATCAAATGTTTTTACTCAGTACTATAGTCATGGTGTCCATATATTTTTAGGATGGGTCTGTGCTGCTAATATATTTGACTGATTGTATATAAATTTATATCGAAAGGCCACAATGTGTGTGTGTGTGTGTGTGTGTGTGTGTGTGTGTGTGTGTGAGAGAGAGAGAGAGAGAGAGTTGATAGTGGAACACTTAAATGCTTTTGGAGAGTGTTTCAATTCAACCTCTAGCTAACTTGCGGTATGATCATTAATTTAGACAAATGAATGTTTAATATAATAAACAAGATATCATAAATAATACAACCGGATATTACACAAGATCTTCTAACGAAAGGAGAGGGTGAAGTTTGGTTTCTTGACAATTTGTATCATTTGGTTGGACCATTCACATGATTATTAAATATAAATCTCTAGAAGAAGAAAGCAATTATCCACAGTTCAGTGCTCCGTGATTAAAATGAACATTACTTAACCCGCGTCCCTAGTTTCATTCCTATCGGAACTTTTTCTTCAAGTAGGAATATAAACTTCGAATATAATTAGTCGTTCAAATGGAATAACATGGCGCTAAAAAGATGCGAAATCAGTCAGAACAATGTATGCTTGCTGTTGCAACAATTGTGGTGAACTTCGCCAGGGAGAGGGGGTAGGACAACAAAAGACATCAAAGTGATGTGTATTTCTACAACAACGTCCGAGATTATTTCACGACTGGACTAAAATGATCAAGAGCTAATCCAATCTGTTTCATTCATCTATCACTGCGCCTTCTGTTATCATAATGGGGCATACCAGTTTCATACTTAATAGAGTTTTATCAACTTAAATATTTCAATAGCACCGAACAAAATTCAAGCTGGAAAGAAACAATTAAAAATGCTACTACGTGTAATTAAAAATGCACACAAAATCACTCATGTGGAATCTGAAGAAACGATTTTTGTATTGTATTCATACACTTAACATGTTCTGTAATAAATATTGGCAGATGTAATGACACAATCTAGAATGATAGATAATACAAAACTGAATCGTACAAGATAGAAGAAGCAACATACAATAGTAGAAAACACGAGCATAAAATTAAAATACAATTACGCACTTATGGCGGTAATGGCCATACATAATAAAAGTGTATGGTTCGAAATATTCACTCTTGTATTACTGTATATTATTTATGACCCATAACCAGACCATTATCTTAATAAATGACGTCACCTTATCTAAATAGCTTACTCAAAACAAACTCGGCGCATTGATGTTTAGTAAATGCACTATAGGTAGAATCTATTCCAGTATATGGTCGTACACGTTAAGGCTTGGGACGTTTTGTTTGCGATATTAAATTCCAAATTGTCTTCATGTAACAGTATCTGCTAAACATGGAAACGCGAGGGCAATCATGTATGTCTCATTTCCAAATGCTGTCCAAGCATGTGGAGTAAAATCGATGACAACACCAAATTATGTATTTCCTTTAATTAGTTTGCGCTTTGTAGTTAAAGTGAACTAAGGAATCTGCGTCAACATTCATTGTAATTTTATTGACAAACATACGGAAATCTGGATACCGTTTATATTATTTCCTAAAACGTAAATATCACAGAATATACATGTAAATCTTATGTTGCTAATCGTCTTGTACGCTGAGCCTAATGTATGGCATAGTAAAGTTCAGACTTCATCAACGAAGTTCAAAAATATATACACAACAACTCAATGTAAGAAGATGTTTGGTTTTTAATCTATTGAGACTGCAGTCATTGCTTATTTAGTAAAAGGTAAGAGAAAAGACTTAAAATTATTTAGCACATTGTGACTGAAATTTACGAGCACTGATACTTACGGCGTCAGTGGAATCTTGCAAGATGCCAATCAAGGGAATCAGTTTATTTTCGATGATTTTGGCTGGCGAAAACAATTTGTTATCCAGACGTATGGTGGGTGTTGTTTCAGTCTTTAATATTGCTGCAGAAAGTATTTGTTCAATATCAGGACCTTTATTTACTATCTCTATGTCTGCCCCCTGATCTCTTAGCTTTTGTGCATTGTCCCTGGTGTTAGAACACGAGCTGAATTCTTCCTGCATATATCTTCTGAAAACTTCGTTTTGCTCTCTAAGGAGGTGATAAACATTTTTTATTTTGTCTTTAAATTTTGCAGCTTCTTGGTCAATTGCTTTGTGCAGTTGTGCACACTGGTCGTCAACTGCTTTTAATTCCTCCCGCTCAGCATCATTAATGCTTCTATCAAGCTCCTCTCCTTTTGCTGTGGAAGCCTTGATACGACTCAGCCTGTCTGAACATTGATTCAATTTCGTATCAAGGGTCTTTTTCACTTCGGCTGCAACATCAGCTACGGATTTTGTCGGATGTGTGTCGTGCTTAATCACTTTGCACATGAACCAAATAGGCACTGTACAATCTTGGCAAACAAGCTTAATTTCCTCTTCTGGATGTTGATCACAGAACACACGTTGTCGGATTTTACCTTTCGTTTCAGAATCCAGAGTTCCCAAATCACATATTTTGTGATGCCTACTCAGTTTCGATTTTTCGTGGACATAGCAACATGTTTGACACAAATTCTCCTCGCAGTCCAAACATCTACTGCATGCAATGTTTTTCGGACCACAAATCTCACAAGGGAATTTCTCACTCGATTCCGTATCGATGTAGAAATTACTTTGAAATCCCGAAATCCCACTTTTCGGTAAATGTACACTTGTTCTGCATATGGGGCAATTAAACTGACCATTGTGAAGGTTAACCTGTACATAATCTTCCAGACACTTGTAACAAAAGCTGTGGTGACATGAGATTAGCTTCGGATTCTTAAAACTATCCATGCAAATACTGCATTCCTGTCGACTTGCTGCCATTTTCGAAGGCACTTTCGTTTTGTTCCACCAACAAGGAGATACGTGTATAGCAAGCAGACGTGTTAGCGCCACCTGTTGGATGAAAGTGTTCAGTGATTGTCATACGTTCAATGATTGCTCCCTAGCTCGGGCCATTTTAAGTCAGGTTTTGAAACAACTACCTTAAGGATATGACCGAGCGATGATCCGATCGGGATGAGGGCCTTTAGAGGCAAGAATACTTAGGGTGAAAGGTTAACAAGACAAAACGTACTCAACGAAAAACGTATTAACGTCAAAAACCATACCAAATTGTATATTTATTCAAATTAAATCAAGTCCAAGCAGGCGGAGACATTTAGTGATGTTGTGTAGTATATTGCATGTTTCGTGTATCATACTATACTACTTCTCCATAAGTCTTACATAGGCCAGATTGGTTCTAGGTTGATTTCACTGATCATCATTATAAATTTATTTCGGAGTATATGTTGTTCAGTGATATAGGAAACAAATTCCGTGAGATGATGTGACGACGTCTGACTTTTCAATAAATGAAGATCTAAGCGACTTTTGATACATTTCATCGATCTGAGTACCAAACATATGTACAGATATGGTTTGTTTTTACTTTGTCTTTTGTGTTGGTTTTTGTTGTTTTGTTGCTTTGTTTTTGTTTGGGAGGTCCTTATGGGGGTGTTGTTCTTGTTATTTTTTTATTTTTGTTTTTTGGGGGGTGGGTAGATTTTTGGGGGCCTTTTGGGTATGTGTGGGCGGGAGTTTAGTTTTAAATTTTGCCACAAATATCCTTTGATGATCAGAACCCTCTGATTCAATTATTTCACAATTCTAAGCTCCACAGTCTGAAGTACAGCTATGTTCCACAACCTTGGCCAGTTATCATACTGAGTGCAAACTTACATTTGTCTCGGCAAGGTCAGTTAAGTACAGTCGTGGTGGTGGATGACAAAGTCGAGAAGAAAACTAACGAAGTAATTCATTCATTATATAAAGTATGATTATATTTCATTAATGAATAATCCTATCCCTGGCATACTCCTTGTAATAATAACATCAACATGAATAATCCTATCCCTGGCATACTCCTTGTAATAATATATCAACATGAATAATCCTATCCCTGGCATACTCCTTGTAATAACATATCAACATGAATACCTATCCCTGGCATACTCCTTGTAATAATATATCAACATGAATAATCCTATCCCTGGCATACTCCTTGTAATAACATATCAACATGAATACCTATCCCTGGCATACTCCTTGTAATAACATATCAGCATGAATAATCCTATCCCTGGCATACTCCTTGTAATAACATATCAACATGAATAATCCTATCCCTGGCATACTCCTTGTAATAACATATCAACATGAATACCTATCCCTGGCATACTCCTTGTAATAATATATCAACATTAATAATCCTATCCCTGGCATACTCCTTGTAATAACATATCAACATGATTACCTATCCCTGGCATACTCCTTGTAATAATATATCAACATGAATAATCCTATCCCTGGCATACTCCTTGTAATAACATATCAGCATGAATACCTATCCCTGGCATACTCCTTGTAATAATATATCAACATGAATATCTATCCCTGGCATACTCCTTGTAATAATATATCAACATGAATAATCCTATCCCTGGCACAGTCCTTGTAATAACATATCAACATGAATACCTATCCCTGGCATACTCCTTGTAATAATATATCAACATGAATAATCCTATCCCTGGCATACTCCTTGTAATAACATATCAACATGAATACATATCCCTGGCATACTCCTTGTAATAATATATCAACATGAATGATCCTATCCCTGGCATACTCCTTGTAGTAATTTATCAAAATGAATATGTTCACATACAGAGAGAGATAGAGAGAGAGAGATGCCAAACATTTTCAAAAACAAAGCACGAAAAAATAATGTAGCTTTGAAATTTTCTCATGCAATAGCTTTAATATTGGAAACCAACGCGTCAATTTGAAAATCACAATCTGCAAAACTGCAAATTCAAAATGAAGAAAATTAACTGAAATACAAGGTCATGTTTTATAACAGAAATATGTGAAACAACAGTTTTGATATACATCAAACTATCTCATACAACAACAAATCATAATGTTTATATTCAGCTAGAAATGGCTATTTATTTTACGAAAAACCTTGTTATCTGCATGCACTATTGAAACTATCCATTAAGATAAATTCTAAATAAAACCAACAAATCTTGGATGATTGATGCCTGACTAGGGTCCTGAATATTTTTGTATTTTTATTTATGAATGCCGCTTCTGAATTCGCATGGAAGAGAGAATACTGAGGCGATTGCTACATTATGTCACATGATGCCCTTGTCGCCTGGAAACATCTTTACTAATGTGCATAAACATGTGCACAAATAAAAACAAATAACACAGCAAGTAATTTGCATATCGTTGTTGTAAACGGCAGGACCTACATCACTGGCCGGAATATGACCATGTTACATACATATACATATATATATATATATATATATATATATATATATATATATATATATATATATATATATATATATATAAGGATGGGTACCCGGTCAGGTCTCTAGTCTCCTGGGTTTGCACTGTCCAGAAATACCCAGCCGGGATTTTCTTTTATTTAAGAAAATGATCTTTCCAGACACGCACCCCCACCCCCCCGTAATACATTTTCCCACACAGAAAACAAAGTATAAAATAAATAAAAAATAATGTGTATGGTTGACAAAAATGAGAGTTAAAAAGAGATGGGGAAAGCAGACAAATTGGGATTGGAGAAACCCACCCTGCAGTACTTTATTATAAGATGTACATTTCTAATTATACATTGTGTATTTTCAATATGCTGTGCATGTATTCATATGTAATGTTAATTTGTTCATTATGTGATGTGGATGTTTTATTACATGCTTTCCTAGCTTAATTATATGATGTGTTTTTGCATGATATGCTGACTTTATTATTGTGTTCATGTTTTATTAAACGCTTTGCAAATCCCTTTGTGTGATATGGATGGTTTATTACATGATGTGCAAGCTTTATTATGTGATGTCGATGTTTTATTACACGTTGTGCAAACAACAGGTGATGTGGATGTTTTATCAAATGTTGTTTAAACATCATGTGATGTGGGTGTTTAATTGCATCATGTACAAACATCAGGTTATGTGGATGTTTTATCACATGTTGTACAAACATAAGTTGATGTGGATGTTTATTTTCATGTATGCTTGAAAACATTACATGTGGACATTTTATTACATGCTTTGCTAACATCTTTTTTGTTGTGGACGTTTTACAACATGTTGTGCAAACATCAGGTGATGTGGATGTTTTGTAACATGTTCAGACATCAGTTTCTGTGGATGTTTTATTACATGTTGTACAAACATCAGGTTATGTGGATGTTTTATATATGTTGTACACACATCAGGTGATGTGGATGTTTTATTTCATGTTGGGCAAACATCATGTGATGCAGATTTGTTACATGCTTTGCTAACATCGTTTTTGTTGTGGATATTTTAGAGCATGTTGTTCAATACCATCATGTGATGTGGATCTTTATGTTCCAATCAATAATAAAGTTCTGCATGTCCCCATTTTACTTGTAAATCCTTTTAGATAATATTGACTGTCATAATGAAAAACTACAGACATATTGTACTGAGTATTATATAGAAAGCATGACATTTCTCTTGCAGTGGTAAAAACATCTGATAGCCCAACACCCATCTGATTTCAGAAGTGGCTACACCTGCATGTGTGTTCTAAGTGGTGTCCATCGGCCTGCTGAAAAAAATCTAATTTGCCTGAGAAAACTTCAGTTAAGTGAACGAAGTGCAGATATTAGCAAATAGCTAATCTGTATCCCCTGCCATTATGAAGATTGTTGCCTTATCATCTTTCAAAAGCTGACAACTTTGTGTACAAAATTGAAGCATCTGACCTTGTAATGGAGAACACATGACCCAAGTTACCTATAATTAGTGTTCACTTGGCTTTAACATTTTTTGTGATTCAACGGGCAGTAGGACAAATATACCAGATTTAAGGCCGTATAAAGCACATACTATTTTATAGTTAAAACCTATCACTTTTGAAACTTAAGTTTATTTGTGAAAAACTGAAGCAAAAGAAAAACTACAGTAGTGTTATGCTTTCTTTCCATGCAATACAGATATCAGCCAGAACCAGTCTATGGGGGACCAGACCTTCTCCAGTAGTTGCTGCAGTCAGTGCAACTATGCATGGCTGAGTAATTGTGTTAAGGCTAACATGTGTACACAACAAGCTGTTGATTACTCTAATGTTGTAATCTAGATAGTTTATGCCACATGCAGGATGTTTTTTGTTAGGTCTTATAAATACTAAAGAGATCCAATGTGGTACATGATCATATGATGGCTTTTGAGACTTTGACTACAAATAACCTGTGTTTTTGGAAGAAGTGTAATAAAAGGGAAAGACCAACACAATAATTATTTCAGGATAAACACCATAGTAGTTATGTTTGCCGAATTGATAGGTTGATGTTCAAGCCATTTCAAGTTAAGTTTAATGAAGTATAATTGAGCTGTCCTTAGTGTAATGTAAAGCTGACTAAATGTGTCAAGTTACACCTATGATCAACATCAAAGTGTAAATGGAAACTATAAAGTAAGACACGATGCAGATGCTACCTAACATCAAAGTGTTAATGGAAACTATAAAGTAAGACACGATGCAGATGCTACCTAACATCAAAGTGTAAATGGAAACTATAAAGTAAGGCATGATGCAGATGCTACCTAACATCAATGTGAAAATGGAAACTATAAAGTAAGACATGACGCAGATGCTACCTAACATCAAAGTGTAGAAACTATAAAGTAAGACACAATGCAGATGCTACCTAACATCAATGTGAAAATGGAAACTATAAAGTAAGACATGATGCAGATGCTACCTAACATCAAAGTGTAAATAGAAACTATAAAGTAAGACATGATGCAGATGCTACCTAACATCAAAGTGTAAATGGAAACTATAAAGTAAGATATGATGCAGATGCTACCTAACATCAAAGTGTAAATGGAAACTATAAAGTAAGACATGATGCAGATGCTACCTAACATCAAAGTGTAAATGGAAACTATAAAGTAAGACACGATGCAGATGCCACCTAACATCAGTACTACTGATCCAAGGAGTAAGGAGAAGATTATTAATGAAACTGAGCTATAGCTGACATCAGGACCTGCTGGAAAACATTGCTTTACATGAAATAATTTGAGATCTGAATAAACAAACAAGTCAATTTCATATGATTTTGCCTTTTTTCTTTTCATATTCAAAGTACAACATTTTGCAGCATTTTGTAACAAATGACAGTAGAAAAGGCTTACAACTGTGTTCTTCTGACTTTACTGAAAATGTCTTATTGTGGGGGCTTTGATACAGACTTGACTGAAAATGTCTTATAATGGGGACTTTGACTGATACAGACTTGACTGAAAATGTCTTATAGTGTGGACCTTTTGTGTCTTATGGTGGGAACTTTGCTATTGACTTTACTGAAAATGTCTTATAGTGGGGGACTTTTCTTCTGACTTGACTGAAAATGTCTAATAGTGGGGACTTTTTTGTGTCTTATAGTGGGGACTTTGCTACTGACTTGACTGAAAATGTCTTATAGTGGGGACTTTGCTACAGACTTGACTGAAAATGTCTTATAGTGGGGATTTTGCTACTGACTTGACTGAAAATGTCTTATAGTGGGGACTGAGCTAAAGTCAGCTGAATTAACAGTTTAAGCAAATTTGCCAAATCCTGAAAGTCTGGTTATTGAGACAACCTCACAGTAGTTCTGTATGAATTTTACCAAGAAAAAGCCATTGCTTATGTATTGCTTTATTATAAAAGACTATTTAAGCCATTGGAAAATTCCATACTGGAAAAAACAGGTCTGTAACCAATTTGTATAGTAATTCACGTGAACATGGTTCAAAAAATAGGTTTTCTAATACCATAATAATTTTCTTTTCCTAAAATCAATGCAAAAATAATTTACAACCAAAGTCAACTGCCATACCCTGACCTTAATTCTAAATTCTCCACAATAAGAAAAACAGAAATGGAGTTTTAGAGCTCGCAATGTACAGGAATATAATTGAGCTGTAATGCAAAGCTGGTAAAATGTCAAGTGGCAACTATGAAGAACATCAAATTGAAACTGTATAAAATAAGACATGAAGCGAACATCACCACTGCTGATCTAATGAGCAATGAGAAGATTGTCCAAGAAATTGGAAAGAGGTTATCTAATACCAGAACAATTTTCTTTTCCTAAAATCAATGCAAAAATAATTTACAACCCATGTCAATTGCCATACCCTGACCTTAATTCTAAATTCTCCACAATAAGAAAAACAGAAATGGAGTTGTAGAGCTAGCAATGTACAAACTAACTGTTATTAATGATTATTTGAAAGAGTTTTGTAGTTAAACTTTGGAGATAATCAAATACACATACAACATGCATTCTGAATAGAACACTATGTTTGGAGTGATACACCCTTGGCAATGATAACAAACATCCTTGATCCATTCCCATTATCTGGATGCATCATTTGCATAAATCACACCCAAAATAATGCCTGATCTTGTGTCAGTGGTTGGCAATAACATATAAAAATGTTACATTTAACAAGAAGGTCATGACCTTAATGTCAAAATCAATGTTCATGCTGTATATTATGAATCTGGCCTTGACCTTAAGGTCAAAAACATATGGAGATGTGTTGCATAATAAATTTCTTTGCATCAGAACGACTTGTCCCCAATAATCCATCAATGGATTAAAGAAATATAAAGAAAGAAAATATTTTAACTAAAACCTACCAGTAATCTTCCGCAGTTCAAGACCATGATACCAAGGTCAAGGATGGATCATGGAAATCATAGAATGCAACATATTTGATGTATGATAAATCATTTTTCAAGTGTTAAAAAGTTCAGCAAATCATATGGAATATCTCCTCATAGCAGCAGGGAAGTTCTACAGACCAGACGTTTCAG
The DNA here is from genome assembly GCA_028554795.2 of Sinohyriopsis cumingii. Classification (NCBI taxonomy): domain Eukaryota; kingdom Metazoa; phylum Mollusca; class Bivalvia; order Unionida; family Unionidae; genus Sinohyriopsis; species Sinohyriopsis cumingii. The sequence continues at coordinate 493,915 of JAPYKE020000360.1, read as the reverse complement.
ACCAAATAAGCCTTCCTACGAGAACTTTCTCCGTAGAAGCCTCAGATTTCAAAAATAAGCCTTCCTACGAAAATTAATTTGCGTAAATTCGTTACCGATTGCAATTTTTGTGTGCAAATTCAATGATTCTGGACAAGTAAAAAACAATGATTTGGGGGGGGGGGGTGGAAAATTTATTCTGGTGTCGTTTTTGCACAAAGGATTTGGCTGCTGATCCTAATTTTACCTCGCATTAAAACAATATAGTTGAAAATAATATGAGTCCGAAAGCTAGTACAGTTGGAGAGCCTCATTCTGCCAGATTAGCGCGAGAGCAATTAGCGGCATTAAAGAAGTTTATTCCGACAAAACAATTATTTAAGAGAAATGTTCGTGGTTACGAAGATGTACAACATGGAATTGCCGAGGTATCATCGAAATGGTTGAAGCCAGTTACCGGAACAATCGAGCAAGTTGTATTTGGCGACGAAAAAGATCCGGATACTAAGAAAAAGGGAATTTTTCCCATGTTGAAAGGTATTGAGGAACAATCACGAACATTACCCGAGCGATTAGCAATAGCAGCAGCAGCACAAGGGCGACAACCTGCAATTGCTTATAAAATAGGTAGTAAGGGAAAAACCGTAGTAGGAAAACCGAGAGTAAAAAAAGGGAAGTTTAATATCGAGAATTTAAGAGAAAATTTCACCGATGAGGGATGGGAAATAATATCACGACCACTCTCGACACTGTATACCATAGATCGAATTGGTCAATTTGCGGAAGATATGTTTAGTGTTCGAAATGAATATTTGACTGAAATAGGAAAGGGAAAATATAAAACCCGTAATAGTTGGTATGGTATGTTATATAAAGTTTATGCGGAAAAAACACAGGCGAGTGAAAGGGATCCATTTTTTAGAAGATTTTTAGAAGCAGCAGACGATAGATATAATTATAATAAGCAATTAGCGGAAGATATAAAACAGCAAGCGAAGGAAAGAAAACAACAGGAGAAGGAAGAAAAAACTAAAACACGGAAAAGAAAAGTAATACCACAGGAACCAATAATTCAACTACATGAAGAAGATATTCAACCACAGGAATTAGGAGCTAGACCAAAAGAAAAAATTCCACCTCAGAAAAAAGAGAGAAAATCAAAAAAGAAAAAAGATCAGAGTGATCAGGAACCAGTAACTCAACCAAGCGAATATAAACCATCTGCGGACAATGGTTCGTTTGTAATTGATTCTAAAATATCAGCTGATAATTATTTGAACAAGAACTTGTTGCATTTACTCAGTAACTATGATTCAAAAATTCAGATGGCTGCGGATGATTCTCTGGAAAATAAAAGATTTTTTTTGAATAAGGATATTGCCGATAAAATTGACGAAATTGATTGGCTGGCGATAATTTATTTTGGTAGTTTAGGAAAACCAATAAAATATTCTGATGAAAATTTTACAAAATTTTTATCGGATGTTAGTAAATACAGATTAATGAAGATAAGTACAATTCCGTCACCTACAGTGGCGAGTGACACGTTAATCCCCCTGATCTCCCCCCCTTCCTTCCACCTCCCTTCAGAACAATCACCTAAGAGTGATAGTCCTATATCTTTCTCCCCTTTTGATCTTCGCCACCCCCCCTCTTTCTCCTTCAATATATCCAAGGGGGAGTCCTACAAAACGCCCTCTCTGGGCCGGCTCCCCACCTCCAGAACCAACATCGACAAACTGGAAACCACAGGAACTTTCACCCCCAGGAAAATGGAATATTCCGAAAGATGAGGCTTGGCCACTTGGTAAACGCGATACTCCACCAGAAATATATTCGCCACTAACGTCGTCATCAGGGACATCGTCAGGAGAAGTATTCGAGGAAGCGTTATCGCCATCGTTATTTCCAAAACCAAAAACAGGAAGCGGATATACCGTTTGCCCTGACAGCGTTGTCAACGATGTATCTCGCCCCGAGGTATTAATCGGAGGAAAACGAGCCGGAAATAACTCTCGCGAAATAATCAACGAAGCCTCAGATATTTGTCAGCGGTTATTCCGCGGTGGCATTATTAATTCTCACATTTACAAGGAACTTGTCGATGAACTCATCGATTAAAACAACACAATTGAAATAACATGATTGTTCACAAACATCAGCGCAGACCCAAACAGGTCCGCATAGTAAACTCTAGATTGCCCGTGTACAAATATATACACGGTAATGGATTCGGCGATATCATTGGAAGTCTCGTTACGCGAATAATACCTAAAATCGGACCCGTGATCAAACAATTCGGGTTAAAAGCAATAGGAAAGATCGGCGAGACTGCCATTTCTTGTATCGGTAATTTGGCCAGTAAAGGCTTCAATGTTGTCAAAAGTAAAATATTAAATTTAATGAGCAAAAAACAACCCGTCAAATTACCTAGCACCAGAGAAATGCCACCCGAAATCAGCAAAGCCATAAACGACGCGGCAAATAAAAAAATAAATGATCTCGCAAAGGAAGTTGCTAAGACAAATATAGCGCAGGAAGTTGCTAAGACAAATCTAGCAAAGGAAGTTGCTAAGACAAATCTAGCAAAGGAAGTTGCTAAGACAAATCTCGCAAATGAAGTTGCTAATACAAATCTTGTAAATACAAGCTTCATTTCAGGCAGCGGTCTTCGTTTTAGATGATATTCTTAATAATAAATGTTCGCACAAGTGTCAAATGAAGTGTTTGACATGGACGAGCCTGTAGGCAGAGACACATCCGTGCGAGATTTCCAGTATTTTTCATACGACGCAGTGACACCAAATGCACCTAATCGCATTGAAATTCAAGTTCACGATACAACAAGATATTTTCTTCCATCAGAGGCATATATCGAATTTGGTGGCGAACTAAGGAGAGCTAATGATACCGATTATCCAGCAGATTCCAAAGTTGGATTTGTCAATAACGGAATTATGGCTTTATTCAAGAGAGTCACCTACACGATTGATGGAAGAGAAATTGAATCAATTACAGATAACGCTGATGTCGCAACGACGGTGATAGGTATGGCCAGATACTCGGATGATTTTACCAGGTCAGCTGGTCCTAGTATGATGTTCGCCAAGGATACTAACGACACCGCAGATCATAGCCAGTATAATATCGCTATACCAAATGATCCAACTGGTGCTGCAGCCACCCAGATGGCGGTAATGATCAACCCCAATGGCGATTACAACCTTGGATTTGCCACGCGGAAATTAATGCTGGTTGGTCCTAGTTTAAGATTCTCCTGTGCAATTCCGCTATCCCACATTTTTGGATTTTGTAGACACTTCAGAAAAGTTATTTACGGGGCGAAACACACAATTTCCTTCATTCGAGACCCCGCGAGTAATGATAGAGCTATTTGGAGAGACAATGCTACTGTTCCTGATGCAGGTAAGGTAATCCTAAACAAATTTACCTTGTGGATGCCAGCAATAACTCCATCGATACTTGTGGAAGAAAAATTATTGTCATTTATGAATCAAGGTGGTAAATCCGTTATGTCCTGGTTAACAACAACAACCGACTTTACCGACATTAATATTAACGGAATTTTTACCTGGCGAATTGCATCACAGCAGGGCTTTTCGGCACCTAGGCATATCTTTATAGTTCTCCAAAACACAAATAGATAAGATCAAACTCACAGTCATATGATATTTGACAATTTCGCAGCAACAAACGTATCACTGAGAATAAACGGGCAGCAAGAACCATCCCAGGAAATATCAATTAATTTTCCCACTTTTTCGACAGCCCGCGCGTATCATCGCTTGTTAAGTTTCATGGGACGCGATCAAAATATCGATACAGGATTACAAATATCACAGATGGATTTTAATACTCGCTATCCTATCTATTACTTCTCCTTGGAACATCTCGACCTGGTAAAACAATCCGTCGTTGATATCCATTTCAAAGCCAGAATTGACACAGGTGGACAAGTAGCAAGAGCCATCGCGGTGATTCTCGGTGATAGAACAATGATCCTGGAAGGCATCAGTGGTAGAATGAGAATTATTGATGCTCCTGTCGAGAATATGTGACAAATTCCAAATTTAGATTAAGCGATTATTAATATGCCATACGAACACGTCAGCGTAACTCTGACCCCGGGTCAGATAAAAAAACTCCAAACAGCGATATCAAAGCGATGCGGTATGAAATTAACCCTGAAAAACGATCAAATTCATGGTGGGCCTAACAAACTATCGCTAACCAGAGGTCAACGTGAACGATTTACCAAGGCCAAATCAGCAAATTCCGGTGTTCATGTGAGTCTCTCCATAGGCGCCATCAGAGATAAGGTCAAAACAGGTGGTTTTCTTCCTCTATTGGGGCTAGTGAAAATGGCTCTTCCGGCGATTGGAAAGGCACTAGGATTAGGCGCGCTCACAGGAATAGGTTCCCAAATAGGTTCCGCAGTAACGAGTAAAATTACCGGAAGGGGATACGGTAAAAAAAGGGGGAACGGCCTTTATCTAAGACGCCCCCCATACGGATCCGGCCTAAGATTAGCACGGCCTATTCAAATTTAGATCTAATCAACGAAGCAAAGAATAAAAAAATAAAATTTTTCAGAGGTGTATTTATGCGGGATCAACTACCAGAAAAACCAAACCCTACCGAGACAGGAATAATAAATCTCGATAAAAATACCGGCCCTGGAACTCACTGGGTTGCCTACGCGATTAATCCTCGCGAAGTTATTTACTTTGACTCGTACGGATTAGCACCACCGAAAGAATTTATCAACTACGTGTCTTCGCTGAGACTTCCGGTTTGGTATTCGACTCTTCCAACACAAACATTAGCGGATCCACCGATATGCGGCCCGGAGTCAATTAATGTTCTTGACGCAATTTCAAAATCATCCGGTCCTTATCACAAAATTGTATTTGAATATGCCATAGATAAATATCATGGTTGACATTTATGGTAGATCCCTCTACAGGAAGGAAAAAACAGAAGTGACTGACGTTGATCTATCAAATTTCGCAACCAAGAGCGATATTAACAATCTCCTATCGCTGTCAGAAGTAGATCCTGGCGAAGTTGCTGTTTTTCAAAATACCGAGGGAAGATTACACACCAGCAATGTCAAAATAACTGATATAATCAAGCGAGAAGAATATAATGATCATATCAGTCAATTTACTCGCCAATCGGAGATGGTATTAAAATCTATAGCTGATATTACCGATATTATCGCGGAGTTCCCACCAAATGCCGATCTCGTGTATATAAAACAAAAAAATAGCGAGTTATCAGCGGCGATGCTTCTAAAGGCTGATAAGGCACCAACCGACGATTTCCAGGAAAAAATAACAAAAAGATTTAACAAACTAACTAACGATCTTAAAAATCTCAATAAAAAACTCGACGAGGATATAAAAAAGTTCATCGATACCTCCTCAACTACACACAGCGATCTCATCGAGAGAGTAAAATCCATTAACGAGGAAATTACCAAAATAAATGTCTCGTTGGGTCAGAGAACAACAATCGACGATCTCAACAAAAAAATCAGCGAGGAAATTACTAAACTCAGCGATGTTGTTGTTCCCGAATTTACCAAGGGGTTTAACGCGGCGCGTGAATCGACAGATGAGAAAATAAAAAAAATTAACGATGAAATTAACGTGGTGCGTGAATTAGCGCGTCAAAAATTTGATACATCAGTGTACGGCGGAGAAATTCGAGATTTAAACGCGAAACTTCTCGACGCAACTACAAAAATTCAAGAAATTAGCGTAGAAGTATCATCGTTGGATATTCCTACGTTGATGCGTATTTCGATACCAGATCAGATGATAACAGAGAGAATACACTTCGATATGACATTTGTTGTTAAAAATTTATCTCTCACTTGGACACCCGAGAATAATTCTTTTAACTTTACCGCGCCAATTCGGGGTGCATATCGAGTTTATGTTATATCCAATATAAAATTCAATATAAATTCGACTTTTTATGAAATTCATGAATATTATCCTGGATTTTTCATTATTTCGTTAAATGAAGGTACCATCGCAAATTTCACACTAGAACCACAAGACAGAACCACCATGGGACCAACGTCTTATTATGTAATATTCGAATATTTATCCAGATAGACTACAATTGACTAGATAAATAACTAATAAATGACCGCATCTGACTACCGTTACAATCAGGCGCGGTCATGGCAGGATTCGCTAAAAAAGCTCCTAGACGAGTATCAGATAAAAATAAAAAAATACCAGCGTAGATTAGTTATCATTGACGTCGCCGTGTACGCAGTATCCGCGGTAGTCGCTGGTGCTGGAATTATTTTATCCGCGGTAACAACAATCGCGCCGATCGTAGTAACGATAATAATCTCGTCAACAACAACAATCGCTGGTGTTCTCAATATCGTAGCGAAAAAGATATCCTCGTGCACGAGTGAAAAGTTATCATTGTACAAGAATAAACTAACCAAGGTCAATGACGCGTATTCGAAATTATCATCGCTGCTTTCCGAGAGTCTCAACGATGGCGTTATCTCCGATCCAGAATTTTCCTCGATGATCAGTATTTACTCGGAGATTGAACAAATGAATATTAATAATGTCCGAACTAGCCCAGATCGTGACAAACACGACACCGCCGACAACAACGTTAATATCGTTAAGCTCCACCAAACCTGAATTTAGCATTAATTTTCCAACGCCAATTAGCGTCAAAGAAATTGCGTTAACACAATTGCGTGTCTACAACAGCTGGCCAAATGTTAGATCGAAATCATTCGGCAGATTATCATCGAATAATTCGCTTGTTTTTGCCAACAAAAACAAACTCGATGGAACACCTGATTGGATCGTCGTTGGTATACCAACAGGCAGTTACGAAATTGAGCAACTAGGTAAGGAATTTACCAGTAGAATATCAAATATAACCGGCGATGCTACCCCGGGAATAAAGATATCCTCGCACGATCCAACGCTGTCATCGATGATAGAAGTGAAATCACCTTACATGGTAGATATTTACCAATCATCGATTAGGACCATATTAGGTTGGCCTGAAATCGCACCTCTGGCAAAACCAGAAAAATCTGATTTTATTATTCCAGGTTGGTACGAGGAAGCTCCTCCAGAGCAACCGGAGCCAAAAAAGGAAGATTTTACCACCGACGAAGGATGGTACGGAGATATCAAACACAAACCTCTAATCCACACTGCCATCAACCTCATGAATAACCACAAATTTAACCTGGTGGTGTTCGCTTTTACTTTTAGGGACGAAAGAATTCTCTCGTGGTTGCCTCTTCCTAAAATTCCCCCCGGTGTGAAAATCTTCGACGCTACCCACATTAACAGGATAATAGCCCCCATAGACGGTATCTTGGTAAGAAGAACCCTCGACGAATTTATTCAAGAACATAAATTACAATTAAATTTATTGCGGGAATCTTTTCATGAATGTATCTTAAATAAATCAGACTCATGTAGCGAAATTATCGGACGCGTGAAAATTTTAAATCAACTCGCGAATGATGTTGAATATTATCATGGAATGTTTATTCAGGCGATAGTCGACGATATATCAATTGCCGATTATGTTCTTCCTATTAGCAAATTCGAATTGATCAAAAATTCAGGAGAAAAACAAAAATTCATGAGAGTATTTGGATTAACCGAGGAAACGCTACCAAATTTCAAATTTCCCGATTATGATGTTGATAAAATGAGAAAATCCGTCACTGATACCATCGATGATTTATTTCCGAAGTTACATGCCGCGTGGACTAAAAAAATACAATCAGAATTAATTCTCAAACACAATAACGATCCCGCCGGGCAGGGGCGGCATATCTCGCCAGGTATCGTTAATATAACGGAAGTTATCGCGATTTATCTTCACGCGGATGTCGTTGAAGGTAGCTACAACGCAGATGCGTCAGAGTCAAATCAGGCGCAGCAGGGATTTATCTTGTATTCGTTTTCACCTAGCGCCTCTCCGGGTTATTTGATAATAAAAGAACCAGTAAATCCGTTTTACCTGCGATGTCATAATCGATTATTGTCGAAGATAAATTTCAAACTGACGGATCAAAATGGACATTTGCTTGATATCCGCGGAGAAACGCTAAGTATCAATCTGCTGGTAAAATCATAGATTTTCAAATCGTGAGAGTCTTCGAATCTGTCTGCCAGGGAAAAACAGGCCAAAAAAATAAATAAAATCCAGGGAAATTTTCAAAATTAATATATTTTTTTAATTTTTGTTTTTTTTTTGTTGCAGAAATCTTCAAGATTCAAGAATCAGGAATCGGGGATTCCCTAACTTTACTTTCATCGACAAGTTTTTTCAACTGCCTGACGCGTGAACTTGTAATTTTTCTTGATTCATATGCTTCTGATAAAATCAATCTAGCTTTTTCTACCAGCGTCGATAATTTAACAAAATCCTCGACGCGATCATCGCTGACTGTCGCAAGTGATTGATACATGGCAATTTGGATCTTTTTTATTAATTTGTATTCGGATGGTAGCGTGTATTTGTATTCGAGTTTCCCTTGAACAATCGTCTCGAATTCGGATCGGATTTTATTCGCGTCCAACTCCGATGGAAGATTTATTTTTTTCTTTCTCAGGTCATCGATAGCTTCGATGATGTTGCTTATGGTTTGTTCGTTCATGTTATATTAATTCTGTTAATATTCAATTATTTTTCTTCGGATATTATTGGGATATAGTAAAACTCGATCCACTCACCAAATTTGTAGGAAAATGCTGCGCTAGTTATTTTTTCTGCCGCACATTGCACCGATCGTGGGTTAATACAGAAATATCTTGCGGCGGCGGTCATCGACGTGAATACAATTTCCTCATTTGTCTCTTTATTTATCGATTTGACCGCCTTAGCTGATCGATATCCGCCGGTATTACCAGATTTACAATTTTCACTTTGCGTTACAGCCCGGATATTGGATATTTTGTTATTGAGTTTATTTCCATCGATGTGGTCGATAACAAGGCCGACTTTGATAGGTCCTTTGTGACATTCGAATACAAATTTATGGTTGTAATACGCAATTCTTCTCTTTGCTGGACCGAAAGTAAATATAAGATAACCCGAATTGCTAACCTTACCAACAGGATTCTTCGTTTTGATATTTCTGACGATGCCATCCGATGACGACTCGTAACCCTCGATGGTTGGATGCGATTTATACTCGTGTGTAATTGTCATTGCAGGAATCGTTGATTTCAGATCCATTATATAATATTTATCTGTCTAAATCATAATTTGCCTTGAATCGATTAATATAATCTTCTTCACAAGTTATCACCGACGAGGATCTTTTTTCATAATATCGGCGCAACTCTCGATAATTTTTCCCTCCACAAGATAAACACAATCGAGTTTTCCCTCGCGTGCCAACTTGACAAACTAAACACCTCTGTGGTCCTTTACTGCCTCGTCGAATTGCATATATATGAGCGCCACAATAATCGCCTCTGCAGGATTTGTCGCATGATTTTGTTGATCCGATTGGTATCCACGAACATTTATTCATTATAATTTAGATATTTGTCTAAAATATAATAATGGACACATTTGATCTTGATGAGGCAGAATATATCATTCCTGAGGTTGATCGTGCCAAAAAAGAATTTTTCGATGATGGAGCGGTTCACACTTGGTCGACGTGGAAAACTAACTTTGTTGATGCTACGATGAATCTGGAACGGGCCAAGAAGATAATCGAGCACATAAAATCCGAACACAAAGAAGAACGATTTATCTTCGGAATAAAATTTATTGCACAAATGCCTGACGATACTTGGATTATTCGCGATAAACGAGATCCAGTGCGTGGCAGTAAGAAAAACGTCGTTCTTGATAAAAATTCGAAGCCAGGATTATTATTGGGAATTGACGGTCCTTATTATGCCAGGGCATATCCTTCTAGCGCTGTTGTTTATGGAATTTATCGGCTAAATAATAATCCCGACATGAAAAATCTACCTGCGATGAAAGAATCACCGATGATAAATTGCGTGGCTGAGCGTGTTATCGAGCACATGAAAAACGCTCGTCGTGGATCTGGTCTGACCCAGTTGAGGTTGGATAAAATTAACTCATGGGCGAAGACAGTTGTTGATGGCGCATCGATTGACGATGTTGCTGTGTTGAGCAAGAAACTTAAATTTCCTATTACCGTGAAAACGCTATCGGGAGAAATATTATATTCGTCGCCGTATAGATCTCGAGGGGTTCCAATCGAAATTATTGATCATAATTCACATGCGTGGTCGCAATCGGTAATGATTTTCCCGCGAGATCGCGCTGTTAAATTTTATCCCACAGATAGTAAATCTGCGGATGGCGCAAAGGACAATTCCGATGTTATGTTCAGATATATCAAAATATTAGCCGCATCTGATCCGATATCGGTTTGGTTATTCTCGAGCGAAGAAAAATACGATCAGTTTATATTGCCGCGAGGAGATATTTACCGTGATGAAAAATTACATGAATCTATGAAAAATATCGCGGTGAAATATTCGTCAAATCCTGATCAGTTATTAACGAACTGCTTTACGGTTCCATCTGTTGCTGCTCACGCTGCCAGAGAAAGAAATTCGTGGAAACCCACAAGGAATGAATTTCTCGCTGATATTCAACTTAGCTGTATCGAATACGGTCATGGCGGATTGTGGAATACCAAATATTATTTCGAAGATATGATCTCCGTTGATATGAGCGCGTGCTATCCTGGAAGTTTCCTTGGATATGGCGATTGTGCGGATTATTTTGCTAAATTTGGCCATCCCACCAACGAAATGACAAGGGTAGCAATTAACGGACCGTTACCTGATTTTGTCATGACGGGATTCGCTTATGTTACTTCATTCGAGTTTGCTGAAAATTTACATAAAATTTGTTATATTTGGTTTGGTCGGCATTTTTCGCAGCGTCGTTGGGTCCCTACGGTGTTGCTGAGATATATGCTGGATTCGTCAATGTTAATATCGTTGACGGTTAGCGAGGCGATTATATCATACAGGAAACAAACTGAAGTGTGGTTGCCGACGGATTGTGAAAACGCGAAAGATATTGGAAGAAAAATAATTGGCAAATTTACTCAAGGAGGATCCGTTGATCATAAACACCGACACGCTAGGTTATTTATCAATGATGCCGAGATGGACTTTATTATTGCCGATACGGTATCGCGTGGAATATTTTGTAACAGAGAGAATATTATCATTGACGGAGTAAAGTTGGGTACCGTAATTAGCTATCTCGATGGAGAATCAGCGCAGTATACGCATTTGAGATCATCGATGCTCGCTTATGTGAGTATAAATTTACTGTCGATGATAAATAAATTTTCTGATATCGCGGTAAGGGTCGCAACGGATTCATTTTATATTGATAAGAAATACCATTATAGGCTGGATAATTTAATCGCCGATGGCTCTTGGGGCACTTGGAGGATAAAAAACGAAGATATCCTAGATTATTGTGAGGACGCCGATGTCGAAGATTGCGATAAATTTCATCGAGATAAATTTGAGGAAATATCGACGGCTGCATCCGCATTTGACCCGATTTCACGTAACAAATTCGTTTACATGAATGGTCCTGGTGGTAGCGGTAAAACAACGCGAGCGATAAATTTATTTGCGAAATCTGATATGATAGTGTTGACTCCAACTCACAGATTAGCGCGAGAAATAAGGCAACGCGGCGTTGATTCTTGCACTTATCACAGTTATTTCAAATACAGCGGTGAATTATGGGATTCGGCTCGCATGGGAAATAAATATATCAACAGAATTATAATATTTGATGAAATTTGCACAGTAAATTTAGTTGTATTAAAATCATTCCTGATCTGGCTGGAGGAGAAAAATACCGCCGTGGTAATGTGCGGAGATCACGGCCAGCCTGATCCGATTGATGGAGAATCTCCTCATGAGTGGCTCAGGAATTTCGTTGACTATTATGAGGAAATCGACGCCGATTATAGATCCGATGATATTTTACTGACTGAATTTAAGAAAATAATTCGATTACAACCGAATAAATTTCAATGCGATGTGATGAGAAGAATAATCGACGAGACTCCGATGGATATTTTTCTAAATTTGTGGCGTCCCGATCATTTGATTGTTGCTAGTAGGAAAATTGTTCGCGATGTTATTCAGGATATGTTATTCAAGCTGCATTGCGAGAAATTTCCAACATTGCAGGTACCGTTATGTTACAGGCCCGCTGATACCAGGAAACAAAATATCAGTGTTACTTTACCCTGCGGAGAGGAAAAGATCTTGGTACTGAACGATATTATTCTTGTTGATATTGATCTTGTTAATGACGCGATAAATGCAGAAAGATCGCCATGGAAATTAGGTTACGCAACAACGATACATTCATCGCAGGGATTAACCGTGCATGGCCAGGTTTGGATCGTCGATGATAGAATTTCCTGGTCAAATCTAGTGTATTTAGCCGTGTCAAGAGTAAGAAAATTATCTCAGTTAGGTAGAATTCGATTTCACATTAATGACGCTGGCGGTAATTGAGTATCTTTCGGTATTATTTGTAATTCCTCCTTGGTAAATCCGCGTTGTGGCGCTAGTGAATCTAGGAAATAAATTGCTGGTCTTCCTGATGATCTTGTTACGGCGGATATTTTATGTGTTGTAACGCTCCAGTTTGGATCGGTTGCTCTTTTTCTTCCTCCTTCAGCCTTGCCTTCTTTATATAAATACCTGACCGTGACGCTACCTAGCACAGGCGGAATTGTGGAATCTCGCTTTAGGGGTATATTCGATTTTGTAATTGCAATTGCGGGTTTCATTGCTATTGTTCGAGTTACTTCATTATTTAGTGCGTTAATCACGTGAGGCAACCTCGATACCCAATCGTGAGATCGATTATCTTGGATGAATTCACGCGCGTACTGATATCCGAATAATCGTTCTGCAAGAGTTTTATTGAATCTTTCGACGATAGCTTGATTGTGATGAACACCTACGATACCGCGTCGAATTTTAACATTATTCTTTTTCATCAATGAAGTAACTGCGCCGAGAAATTCTCGACCTGGATCAACCTGGAGAAGCTTCGGCCATGTTAATGGAGATCGTGAATAAATTTCGCTAAACGCCTTAGCAATCTCTGTTGCTGTTTTATTCGATAACGGTTCCGCTTCCTTGTATCTGCTAGCGATATCAACAACCGTCAACACATACTTGTATGTGACTCCGTCAACGGTATCATGAGGAAGAAACATAAGATCAGCCTGATGGACTTCATTAGGGACACTGACGGAGAAACTCGCATACGGTATTTTCTTAGGCGGAGGAAGATAAATTTGCCAGACTGCCTGTTTCGATAGCCACGATTCAGCAACGGACTGTTTTACTTTAGCGGCCTTGGCGAGTTTGGCTATTGCTGATTTTCCTCGCCAAAAACCTCGCGGAGAATAATATATTTGCTCCATTATTATTTACCAGCACCGAGTACTAATTTACCTTTCATTGCACCTTTTACCAGCCAAGTTGCCAATTTTTCTTTGAAACTTTTGTCAGGAATCGCGTCTATTGCATGAATTAGCCTAATATCAGCGAGATGTCGTTGTTGTAAATCCCTGCTGCGATACGCAAGATCGTGATAGTAACACGCGTTATCGATGGCGTTTACTGGATCCTCGCCGAGATTTGGTTGATTTTTATTGTTGAGTCTTATATCGAGTCTTGTTCCGGGTCCGCAGTAATTGTACCCTGGCAGATGCTTTTCTCCAGGATATTTCGCCCAGGGCAACCCAGGTAGATTTTTCAAGGAGGCGGTAATGTCTCCTCCGGTTCTTCTATTTTTTTTTTTACAAATTTGAACTTGCGTGTCTTACAAACTTCACATTCTCCTGCAATTGCGTTCCTGTTATTGCGTGTGACGATTTCGGTTGGATTTATCGTAGCTGTTCGCGTGCGACACTTAACACAATATAGATCCATAATATTCTAGTAACATGAATGTAATTGATTTTTCAGCCACGAAGCGACGCGAGCAGGTGAAACACAACGCGGTATTACCGAATTCGATAAGGATGATAATTATTGGCCTGTCTGGTTCTGGAAAGACGCAGTTGTTGCTAAATTTGATAATGCGATGGCTAAAATGGGATAAGTTGTATTTGGTTGCGCCGTCCGTTGATGATCAGCGTTGTTATCAAGTGCTAAAGGAATTTAGCGACAATACTGACGAAGGCACAATCGAATTCATCACAGACATCAATGAAGCTCCATCAGTGGAAAATTTAGATGGCGATGTTAATAATCTTGTTGTTTTCGATGATGTTATGCTGGATAAGCAAACTAATCCGGCTAGGATATTCTCGCGTGGCCGACACAAGAACACCGATGTTATTTACGTGACGCAGCGATATACGCAAATTCCAAAGGTAATTAGGGACAATTGCAATATCTTATCTGTTTTCAATGGCGTCGATACTCACACGTTGAGAAATATTCATCAGACTTGGTGCAATGGCGACATGGACATAAACAAATTCAAAAATTTCTTCAGCCGCGCCCAGGCAACACCGCATGGTTTCATCACGATTAATCTTCATGATCCGCGTAGTAGATATCGAATCGGTCTCGATCAAATTTATTCATGAGATTTGCAGCCAAATCCTTTGTACAAAAAAGACACCAGAATAAATTTTCCACCCCCCCCCCCCTTAAATCTTTCGTTTTTTCTATGCCCGAATACACATGAAAATTGCAATCGGTAACGAATTTACGCAAATTAATTTTCGTAGGAAGGCTTATTTTTGAAATCTGAGGCTTCTACGGAGAAAGTTCTCGTAGGAGGCTTTATTTGGTCTGAAACGTCTGGTCTGTAGAACTTCCCTGCTGCTCCTCATTCATATGCAGGGATCTTAGCTCATAATCAAAGTAAATTATAAATTTTGATGATACAAGCTGTTACAACCCACTGGTCTTAAATTAAGTAACAAAAATAAGCGAAACTTACAAGCTTAATACAATTCAACAAATAATTTATTTCTGTAGAATACAACGTGAAAATTCAAAAGACACGGTATTTTAAATTAAAAAAATCCTAAATAATCATAATATGTTCTATCACAAATCCAAAAGTCTACAATGTTTTGAATAAATCTGAATAGTCTTGAATGTTCTAATATCACCAATTAAATTGGTGTTGGAATAAATATTTGTATTAATTTATATTTAATGTTGTTTAATTATATATTTCCAACATGTTATCATTTAATCATACTCTGAATAAAATATCAGCAGATTAGTCCCCTGTGTACAAAAGGGTTGTCAACTTGCTTTCTTATCTTGATTCTTTCTTTTTACAAAAGCTTGTCAACATTGTTACATTTAAGTTGTTTCATCTTCTGTTCAAATTCAATTGGTCTGATTACAATTTATGAAGAAAACATCAGTGTAAATTTTAGTCTAAATTTATAGATTTTATTATGATTTTACAAATCTTGACAGAAGCCTCTTCTCATAAAAAGTACTTTTGCCACCCACCTGCACTAGGAAATTTCTGATCAAAACACTGGCAATCCATGGGTGACATTGCAGTATGTATCCTAATACAGGCTTATAATAATGTGTGGACATGTTTGATTGGACCTAATTCCAATTTAAAAAATGAAATGCCAATATCAGTGGGAGTGTTATTCTTTATCATACAAACATAGAATACTTACAGTCCTTAAAGGTCACCAGCCATACTCCAACATTTTCCTATTTATACCAGATTTGCGTTACATGATTAAAAATAGTTATACTCGCACAAAAAGAACAAAAAAATTATCAAGTGTAAAGAAGAAATAATAATTTAATTACTCGAAATAGAAGTATACAATGCTGTTACTTCCCCTTAATTACGATTTTCCACCTATAGAGGACGCAACCGGAAATGACGTACATTTATCCCTACAAGACAAAGTACATGCTTCTTGTTGTTAAAAAATTAAACACTATAAACTATGGATAGGGAATATTTAGATGAAACTAATGCAAACTAATTTACTTTCAGCCTTATATCGGTACACGTGCACGAAGCACTATATTTTGTCGCTTTCAAAACTGTTCCATTGTTTCAATTTATTTTCAAAATTCCCGTTAATACAGGTTTAAAAGAAATCAATGCTGGTTTCCCCGCGGGCAGACTTTATATAAAAAAAAGATGAAAGAAATCGGCACAATTAAAGAATCCAAAGGAACCAAACTCGACTTCCTTTTGTCTGCTGACTTCAAAAGAAAAAATTGGCACACTAAAAAGATACTCAAGTCAAGATTAGGGGGTTGATTTGCATTGTAATAAAATAACCTATGTATTTAATATCTTGTCAGTAAGTTTAAACAATAAGTTTATTGCTCCCTGCTAGTTATGGTTATCACCCGGGCTTCTATTTGTTTGCCACATGTAATCATAATTGATGTTTGCAGGGCAAATAGTAAACACAATAATAACTTCCTTTAATAATAATTTTGTAACACATGCTAGCAAAAAGATTATCATTTGCACTCACACTGAATGTATTTTAAAATAATGATTTTTTTTTATTTGCGAGATACCGACTTATATTTAACCTGGATAAAATACAATCTGGGTCAGTTTGCAATAAGTAACTTATAATGCGTAAACGGCAGGTGCCTTCAAGCAATACTTTCATGTCATTTGCGATTTTATTGTTTGACATAAGCGACACACTAAGGATGCATATGCAAGTCAGCATCCACTACATATACGAAGTTCCTAGATATATATATATTTTTAAAAATAATTTTCGCTTGATAAAAAAGAAGGAATATATGATAACAGTGCAAGTATAATTTCTTTCATTTTATTTTCAAACAAGTGTATGTTTATCAATTTATTTTGTACCGTGAGTGTGGGGGTGGGGGAGGGGCACATATTAAACACAAACTTATTTCCTTTCTAATTTGTACTGAATAATGGAGCAAATGTGATTGACGATATTGACCAGTAATGACAAGCTTTCAATTACCGAGCGCAAACACTAAGACAACTTGAAAAAAAAAAAACAAACAATAAAATTAACTGGTAAGAGCTTCATATTGCAGCAACTAAATACTGACATACTGCTCAACATTATTCTTTCTCTCTCTCTCTCTCTCTCTCTCTCTCTCTCTCTCATGTGTAACCTAGTATGTATTGTATGCAGCTGTGTTACAACGTGATGCCTAAAATTAAGTATATTTGTTATAATATCTCATGTACACTACCCTTAGCAAAATTTATATGCTTTATGTAAAATATTATCTGTTACGTATATTTGTTTTATTAATTATTATTGATAATTTGACCGGAAGACTTAAACTGAGAATGTCGTTGTGCAGATGCATATATTTTTTAGCAATTAAAATGTATGTAAATATTTTAATTAGAACAGGCAAGATATGTCAGTTTGTGTTTCATCTCATAAATATGTACGTTACGAAGTATGTTTAGTTTCTTTCAAAGAAAATCAAAATAGCTTGTTTAAATTTATTTTGTTCCCCCTAAAACCTATCTTACATAGCATCTAATTTTTTGTTAGAGAAAAAGAACGTACAAACTATTGTTAAGTTTGGCCGAATTGTATTTCGAGTTGGGCCGAATTGTCTTTGGGCCAAATTCACTATAATCCGGCATAAATGATACAACTTTCCCATCTCTCCCTTATTCGTTCCCACAGATTAAATACACTTTTTTTCTGGTAAACATGGTTTTTCGGAAAAAGAAAGAACGCTTTTTTCCATCATCACTCTTTTGGTTACATCCGAATGCAACACAGTGCACCATATTTTCTGTAAAAAAGCAAGATCGTACGCTATATCACATAGATGTTTACGTGGGGAAATCAAGCACATGAATGGCAAGGTTGAATAGAAGGGGTAAATGTACGTCATATCTGGTTTTGGCACGTGGAAACTAACGATTGTTTATGGAGATTGCCGAATATTTTTTTCATTTTATAAAGCGGAGTTTTAAGTCTTATTAAACATTTTTATGGTGTGCATACATAACCAGTGCGTTTTGTTTATAACTATAATAATATCGCACGTTTGTACAATATAGGTGGCAGGTGACCTTTAAGCAAATGGTCCATTATTAGAATTGTCTGCCAATTTAGTCTTGGCAAAGCAATACAAGATCAGAAGTAACATTTTTTCTCAGAAAAGTAAACAAATTATTGGTTATGCACAAACTGAACAGGACTCCTGTATAATTTCACATAACAAATTAAAACATACTGGTATTGGGCAACCTCAAATAAATATAGCATCTTCCAAATCTTTATTACATTTCCATCATTATGGCAAACTGAGTATCTCTAATAATCCAAGCATTTAATGAATGTTTATCTGCCAAGGCTCTCTTTGCTGATCCTCCAACAACAAAGCTGACAGATCATCTCAATCAGATCCAGGACTTGCAGGTGCTTTTTCCAGATCTTTCAGACTCTTTATAAAACACAGAAAGCATATGATCCAGACTCTATTCTAGAACTGGTATTTGACAAAATAGTTTGAATGTTGCTCTGTATTTCATATCCATGTGGTGAGGATGCAGTGATCTGTGTCCTTCACATATTAATTTGTTTTCATTTCATCCCCTTCTGAAGTCTTCTAGTCTTGAGTTTTTGACCGGCCTCAGTGCCATTCCTTGTTTTAGGCCATCTGGGTCAAAATCATTTATCCCTCAACATTGTAAAACACAGAGTCAATTCAATGTTATTTGATGGTGAATATAGCACCATAGTTGTTCAATTCTAAGAATGTAAACAGATCTTCACTTGAATATGGCTCCTCATTTCTCTTATAAGATTTAAGATTTTTTTCTATACTCTCCAACACTGAAATCATCCAGGATGACACAACATAGGATGCACCCCCTTACACAGATTCAGGACTGTACAGTCTGTGTTAGCTGTCCCACACCTTAGATAAGTAATCAAGTCACTGGAGCCATCAATACAGCCATGAGTGATGAACCCCCATCTGTAAAAATAACAAAATAACAAAGTTTTATTATACATCTTAAACAGGAAACTGATGTAGTCGTCTCAGATAATCTGTGTTGTCTGCAGCTGAATTATGTTTAACTGTATTCCTTATACATTATTGAGCTATTGTAATTATGGTGTGGATTAAGGGTGATAGGACTGTTGTTACGAATTATGTTATGGTTTTGGTGTCAGAGTGCTGTTGTGATTATGGCATGGTTTGGCTTAGAGAGGGCTATTGTAATATGGTGTGGATTAGGTGTGAGGGGGCTATTGTAATTATGGTGTGGATTAGGTGTGAGGGAGCTATTGTAATTATGGTGTGGATTAGGTGTGAGGGAGCTATTGTAATTATGGCGTGGATAAGGTTTGACAATGCCACTGCAATTACGGTGTGGATTATGTGTAATAGGGCTACCGCAATTATTATGTGGATTAGGTGTGAGAGGGCTATTGTAATTATGGTGTGGATTAGGTGTGAGAGGGCTATTGTAATTATGGTGTGGATTAGGTGTTAGAGGGCTATTGTAATTATGGTGTGAATTAGGTGTTAGAGGGATACACAATTTCTAAATTCCACAGCATTTTACCTCATGAACAATTACTAATGCAAAATCTGCACATTAAGCAATGAACTTACTGAATCACATGTTTGATGCATGTAAATCAAGATATTGCTTTTTCGTTACACAATGGCAGATCTGGGTTTATTGGATCTACAATTGTTGGACAATGACTGCATGTCCTCATTTATAACTCAAGCCTAAATCTGCTGTCGCATTAAACAATGGCAGATCTGGATCTATTGGATCTACGATTGCATATGGACTCAACTTACATGTGAGTATATAATTATGCATGCATGTAATCCTCCTAGCTCAGAGTGTTTTCCTCCCACGATAAGGGGTATATCCAGTCCCTCCCAAGATAAAGGGTGTATCCCGTCCCTCCCAAGATAAGGGGTGTATCCAGTCCCTCACTGATTTAGGGGTGTATCCAGTCCCTCACTGATAAGGGGTGTATCCAGTCCCTCACTGATAAGGGGTGTATCCAGTCCCTCCCAAGATAAAGGGTGTATCCCATCCCTCCCAAGATAAGGGGTGTATCCAGTCCCTCACTGATTTAGGGGTGTATCCAGTCCCTCACTGATAAAGGGTGAATCCAGTCCCTCCCAAGATAAGGGGTGTATCCAGTCTCTCACTGATAAGGGGTGTATCCAGTCCCTCACTGATAAGGGGTGTATCCCGTCCCTCCCAAGATAAGGGGTGTATCCAGTCCCTCACTGATTTAGGGGGGTATCCAGTCCCTCACTGATAAGGGGTGTATCCAGTCCCTCACTGATAAGGGGTGTATCCAGTCCCTCCCAAGATAAAGGGTGTATCCTGTCCCTCCCAAGATAAGGGGTGTATCCAGTCCCTCACTGATTTAGGGGTGTATCCAGTCCCTCACTGATAAGGGGTGTATCCAGTCCTTAACTGATAAGGGGTTTATCCAGTCCCTCACTGAAAAGGGGTGTATCCAGTCCCTCACTGATAAGGGGTGTATCCAGTCCTTAACTGATAAGGGGTTTATCCAGTCCCTCACCGGTAAGGGGTGTATCCAGTCCCTCACTGGTAAGGGGTGTATCCAGTCCCTCCCAAGATAAGAGGTGTATCCAGTCTCTCTCTGATAAGGGGTGTATCCAGTCCCTCCCAAGATAAGGGGTGTATCCAGTCCCTCACTGATAAGGGGTGTAACCAGTCCCTCACTGATAAGGGGTGTATCCAGTCCCTCACTGATAAGGGGTGTATCCAGTTCCCAACTGATAAGGGGTTTATCCAGTCCCTCACTGATAAGGGGTTTATCCCAGCTTGATCCCAGTGTCATATATTTATGTTAATACTGCCTGTGATCACATGACTGTGATCTGGTTTAAACAAGATCCTGACTTAATAATTTGACAAGATATGGTGTATTCTTCAAGAACAAAAAATAAAATTGTTTTCTTTAGTTTTGAAACATGTTAGGTCATTACAGAGCTGACAGTTGTTAATTTAATTACTACTGAACAACAAAACCATAAAGTCTTCCTTGAGTTTTGTTTTTATTGTACCCTGTTAAGACACATGTAGCTTAATGCTGGGTATACTGGTGTCTCAAGGTCTATAACTACCATTAATGTACTAAATTCATTTGTATTTTCAATTGAGTCCACATTATATCCCACCTTTATTCCTTATGCCAAACTTTCAAGGTAATTCATGTTGTTTACTAATTTATGTATTTATTTTGATTTAGTTTTCCTTATTTTTTTAACATGTTCTACTTGGAATATGTTTTCAATCTTTATTTCATTTAATGATGCTAATTCATGTGACTATTTACAGTATAGCATAATGCCAGGTGTTTTACTCATATAGTTTTCTTACTCATATAAGTTTCCTAACCAGTGATGCCTTTTCACATGCTGACATGAGTGTCATATCTTTGAATTTAACATAATAACAATGATTATCTAGAGAAAAGATCAGAGCAAATGCCAACTTATTATAGAAGTGCACATGTACTTATTAATAAAGTGTAATCTCTGGAGATTACCTACAATGACAACAACGTAGCAAACTAAATAATAGTTTTTTAATTTGAAGCTAAACTGAGTTTATATGGATTTTATATTGTAAATATTTAAATACAGAATATACACTTCAGAAACTTAAAGAGTATGGTATCAAATTACTATTATGAATACAGCCAGATCAGATGGTGACTGGAGCTCATACTCAAACTATTAGATGCAAATTGACGATTTTAGTGTACATGTATAATATACAATGAATCGTTCCTCTGCCAAAAAATCAATATTAAATACTGAAAAAGTTTTAAGTAATTCTTGTTTAATATGGAACAAGTTGATAACTGCATCAACAGAGTCACTAGGACCATATACTTATATATCCCAAGGATTGGCAGGAAACAATTTAACATTTTTGGTGGAGTCTGCAGAATTGCATTAACATTGCAACATTCCCATGCTGACACCGAAAGTATATTTTCCATTCTGAGGAAAATTGCTTGCTGTACAAAATTAATATAATCCAGGTGATCTCCAAGAAATGCTAAAATTGCTTGTGACCCATACAAGGAGAGTATGAATGGCAGGAGCTTTTGTGAAAGGATTGATACTATATGCATATTTTAAAATAACAAAATGGAAATCTGTTTGGTAGTTGAACTTTTTACTCATTTTCATGATAAAAATCAGGTCGATAAAAATCATCCCTCTATTAAAGTGACTGTCAAAACTCAAGACCAAATTTTGCCAATCTCCTGTTCTGTTATAATCTGACCTCTCTTTTTGATCACATGTCTATGTAATATTTCATGAATGTTTAGCGCAAAGCTGTGAAGAAATAACTTGTATGTAACTGGCTTTAGTCACAGTGGGAAGAGATGACTTCTATGTAACTAAAATTTGTCACACAGTGTGAAGAGATGACTTTTATGTAACTAACATTTGTCACATCATGGTGTGAAGAGATAACTTATCTGCAACTAGCATTAGTCACATAGTGGGAAGAGATGACTTGCATGAAACTAGCATTAGTCACATGGTGGGAAGAAACCATTAATCACAGTGGCAAGAGATGATTTGTATTCAAGTAAAGTAAGGAAAAAATGAATGCCAACATTCCTGGAGTTTCATATATTGATCAATCTGCATGGTATACACTTCTGCACACAACAGCTGACCAGTGTCCAGAATATCTTTCTGGGTCCAACCTTTTCAGATTATCTCTAGCACAATGTCACTGAACATGAATTCATCTTGATGCATGGTGACCAGGCTTCATCTACATGAAGAAAGTGAAACAAGAAATCTAAAGTCATTTGATAACAACATTTAATCTGTCTTAAGCAATCACCTGTCTTAAACAACAAATGCTTCAAAGTCCAATGCGTGAATATATCAAAGTCAATGAAATGAAGATATGCAAGAAATGAACCTCTATTAAGAGTCCACCTATCCTGTGAGTCACTTTTCTCACTCTCCATAAGTCATTTCTCACAAACGGTCTGACTGTGGAATGCTTGCATAACACATCCCGGCCTTCAACTTTTTTCACTCCACCCATTCAAAATCTGTGCCACCAGTGTCATGTCACATGTCTAAAAACAGGTACATGGTCCAAACATAACTGTATATCTGAATTTTTCATTTCAGTCACAGTGAGTGATATGCATGAATGGATAAAGGATATGGATCTCAACAATTTATAATGTATGACCATGGGGCTAAGGCATGGGGGGAGGTATGCATATACCCTGGAAAAGACTGGCATTTTAGTATGATTCATGAATGTGCTCATTAAATGTATATATAGTACTGTTGAACAAATCTTAAAAACAAATGTATCAAATAGTGTGAAAGGAATTGTTTTAAAAATCCTGATATTCATGTTTCAATATTTAAAAATTAAATTAAAAATAAATTGATATCAAAGCATTACATCTTAATCCTGGCAGACATATTTGCTTTGGTTGCTGACTTTTATCTGCATTACTGCAGTACATCATAATCAACAAAAGCTCCTGTTTTGGGGGTTTGTTTTGCCACATGATCAAAACGCAAAACTGAATGATGTTGTTCTTTTAGGATTTAACACCATTTTTCAGCACAAGATAGGCAATGCATGGTGGCCAGTATAACTGGTGGAGGATGAACCCTGGTAAACCCCGGGAAGAACCACCAACCCACCAGAAGCCACTGGTAAGCTTTCTCATGTACCCATGTTAACCGAGCCTGCAAATCGAACCCATGCAGACAGAGGTGAATGGCAGTGATCAGTAACAGTGAGTACTTTAGACCACTCACGGCCCCCCACAACTGAATCAGAATGTCAGTTAGCAGATGAGACCAACCATCTAATACTTAAATTTGGGGTTTTAAGATCATTAATTTATTTTCACATAATACAATGAATGTAATGGGATTTTCAGAGGTCTCGCTATGATTTTAAAACTATGAGTTCAGGACTCCTATTTAGGTAAAATTAAGCATCCCACCAGCAAAAGTTGCAGTTCCATAAGCATACTGGGCCATACCAGAAGTGGCTAAATGTCCAGATGTGAAGAACCTGTGGTTGTCATTGAGTTAAATTTTCCAAATTCTTCACACCCGTGACATACAGCTCTTGTCTGTCCTTTAGAGTAAGACTGAATTTGGTCAATACAAGGAAAGGTCTTATTCCAAACACTAAGCCAGTCATCACCCACTTACTCATACTTGGTTACTCTTCCATCCGAACTATCAGTTCTAGAAACCTCAGCACTCTTCTGTATCTCATTAAAATATTTGTCAACTTGCTGTTTAACACCAAATACTTATCCAAATTTGCAAATGGCATTTTGTCTAAAAATTGACGTGTCTTGATTTTGAGGTCACACGCACTACTTATTCTGCTACATTTGTAAATGAACACAATGAAACCTAAATTTGTTTATTTGATGTACTCTTATAAAAATGACCACATGTACATCTCTGGACCTTTCTGCCTGATCAGCTTATTTTCCCACCATTCAGCCACTAGTCAAATTCCTAGGTGTCTGCTTATTATTCTGACATTTACCAGCAATGTCAGAAGAAGAAAAAAAGCAGAGACCTACTTGTTGGTCTAGATGCCCAGCTATTGCATCATATTATTTTGATGTACTCTTATAAGCCGCCCAGCTATTGTATGCATATGGAGGACTCCTGCGTAAGTGATTTTCTGTGTCCCAGATAAAAAAATGCATCCAAATATGCATTGTTATGCGTTTCCAAGACCTCTGGATTTTGTTTGGTATAAACCTGTGCAATAGTCTTATAGTCAAGCTATTTGAGAGCACAAATCTTTTTTCAAAAAATTCCATGGACCTTTCCTGACACCCCGCTGCTGGAAAATTACATTGTTTGTTCATTGGAAGGTTGCTGATCTTTACCATTATGGAATACAGCAAGTCATCATAGACATTGAACAATACAATGTTTTTGTTTAGGACCAAGATAAATGAGTGGTAGTAATGAAATATTACACATCATCACTAATGAAGCTAACTTTCAGAGTGGTATATATTTCCAATTAACAAGATGTGTATTATATTCAGTTATCTTGAGTATCTTGTGTGGTTATTAGGAAGTTTGGTTTTTTTTGCAAAGGATTTTATTTATAAATCCATCAAGCAGCTCATGTGAGCTATGAAAGAAGACTCAGATGTGATGTCAGAACAAGGCTGATCTGGTTAATGATGGTCAGAAGTTAATGAAAAGATGATGGAAGCCAGATTGGATATGGAAACTTCCCTGGCTTAGACCAAGAAGTAGGTTTCTGCTTTTTTTTTTTTTTCTGACAGCAGAAGATAAAGAAAAAGTGGAGACCTACTTATTGGTCTAACCCTGGCTAAGAAACAAAAATGATGTCACATATATGTGCTGCTTGTTCCTAGTCTGCAAAGTGCACTCAGACCAACTATTTGTTAATGAAGTACTAATTTGCAGTTTTCTGAGGTTACCAGACTCGAGACAGCCATGGATTCTGCAACTAATGTGGAAGGAAGGAATGTTTTGGAGCAAAAAGCAAATGATATAAAAACTGTTTGAAACAAATGTCAAGAGGTAGACAAATACCAATAACTAAAATTAGCACCAACAAGCCAGTCATTCACTTTGTGGACATCATTGGTTTTGTAACTGGGACAGTAGACACCAATGTGAAGGAAATAAAATCTGTGAACAAAAGGAGAGGCTTATTCAGATTCACAATGTTGTTCATCGAGTCATCTCTTCAATGCAATACATTATTAACATACAGTAACTTGTCACGATGCTATTGTTTATTTTATATTAAAATAGTTTTCAAAAATACTGTATTAAGCACAGGGGCTAGTTACAAAGAAAATTAAGGGATGGGGGTTCTAACCTGTAATAATATAACACAAGGGAAGACACCGGTCCACACCCCTCGGCAGTTCCAACACTGCTAGTTTATCCTAATTGCGTCTGCTAATTTCCAACTTAGGCCAGTCGTAATCAAGAATAGTTCAATTTTTGAATCAGCTCGACACACTTCGTTCAATTTGTGATATAATGGAGAAAATTCAATAATTGTTCGCCGATGTTGACGTCTGGACAACTACCCTACTCACAGTGCAATTTTGCATTCAGACAATCTTGGATTTCACCACTGACCGAAAGGTAAGATCCGAACAAACTCGAGTGTGCAATTTCACGGTAAATACAAGCAGACGAAATCGAACACAGAAATGGACACTTTTATTGTGTCATGGTAAAATTCGATTATAAGCGTATATACTGCTAATTATCTAAATGTAAAGTTGTGTTCAATATTTTATACACACTCGAGTTTGTTCGGATCTTACCTTTCTGTCAATGATGAAATCCAAGACTGTCCGAATGCAAAATAATATCACAAATTGAACGCAGTGTGTCGAGGTGTTTTGAAAATTGAACTATTCTTGATTACGACTGGCCTAAGTTGGAAATTAGCAGACGCAATTAGGATAAACTAACAGTGCTGGAACTGCCGAGGGGTGCGGACCGGTGTCTTCCCTTGTGTTATATTATTACAGGTAAGAACCCCCATCCCTTGATTTTCTTTGTAACGAGCCCCTGTGGTATTAAGTGTTGTATAGCTACGATGTCGTAACCTCAACTTGATTTGTTGTGGTTGACGAGGTACGAGTAAGGGTACTAATATTAGTACTAAGTGTTGTAATGCATACAGTTCTTATTTAATACTTACACTGGAGCTATAGGACTCCCAGGACTATTCCGATATCCCATTTTTGAGTCACGAATCTTTAATTCTTCGTTTTCAAAAACCAGGCGAATCTGAGCTATCACCATTTCTGAGTCAATTATCCAGGACTCTATTTCTTTGAAGGATCTAACTGTATATGCTGTTACATCCAAAAATACAGTTTGCATGTACTAGTCATTGTTTACGGAATTGCTGTCTTCGGAATGCTTAGCGCATTATTTTAACTTGTAAGCTTTCTAATGACAGCGACTCAGTATGGGAGCATTCATTGTTAAATTACAGCGGTCACTCAGATTTTCAACATTTTCTAACATTGAAATAATAATCGATAAAGTTTCTTAATTGAATATTACAAAATACAGGGTAATGCATAATATTAGAAAATCATTTTCTATCACTTGAAAATGCAGAGTCTGTCCCAAAACGGCTTGCAGTTTGTTGTTGTTGCTATGTTGTTGCTATAGAGCTTCAACTTGGAATATGCCATTTTCCAGATATTGCGCGAGACAACTTGGAATTCTATATTGTGCACTTTCTTGAGAAAATGACTGGTCGTGAACGTCCGATTTTATCCGATGTAGTTCTGGAAAGACTGATTTAATTGTTGGATATGTCTTTAAGGAAGTTATTGCATAACATTAATATCTGAATGATATTACAAATTTAAATGGATTGCTAAAGTCGCCCTTTGAAATATATTTCACTGCTATGGTGGTTATTGCCTGAATTGATTGCAAGCCATTTAAATGTAGGAAAGGTCTTGAACTTTCGGATATGATTATTCTTTTTTACATGTGCAAAATAGTATAACATTTTTAATATGACCCTTTGGGTGGGGCTAGTTGTTGGGATAGTTTAGTTTTTTGGGGGGTGGGGGTGGGGGAGGGTAATATCAATATTTCAAGTAGAAGAAATTAAAGTTGGATCGTTAGAAATCATCAAGGTCAGGGCTATGACATATGTAATGTAATCCTGGGTTGCAATTTATGGTCCTGCTCAAAGGGAGGGCCCTGTGGGGATACTGCTGAGATCGATACAACAACCATATTATAGGTCTGAAGGACACATGTATATCCAATGCAAACCAGGCCCCATGCCCCTAAGGAACTAGATTTGTCCTTAGATCCTAACTTGTGAAGAGCAGAGATCCCAAGTTTTAACTATATACAATTGGTTGAGGGACACACAACAATATCAGTCATACTTCGGTTACAAATCCTGGGGAAGGGTACTTGCTCATGGATTCATCACTTGGAAATTGTCGAAATCCCCAGCCTATAACCATGAGTAGTGGCCTACCAGGGTGCAAAAGATGTAATCACACAGGGCCCGCAAGCTCGGGGTCATGAAAACCTTGGAGTTTATTTAATTTGGCTTCCTGTTATTAATACACATTAAGTCTGGTCTATATCTAATAGCATACACTATGGATTCCTGCTATTAATACATGTTCAGTCTGGTCCATATCTATAGCAATTACACTATGGCTTCCTGCTATTAATACATGTGCAGTCTGGTCCATGTCTATAGCATACACTATGGATTCCTGCTATTAATACATGTGAAGTCTGGTCCAAAATCATTTTAAAATTGTCAGTTCAATTGATTAATCCATATGACATATTTAGTACTTCAAGTGGACCCCAAGTTTGTTAAAGCTGAAAATTAATTTAAAAGTGTCAGTTTTTAGTTTTATCAGTTCTTACAGCTGCTTAATTGAATTAAAGTTTTCTTAAAAGTTATCTTCAGACAGAGCTTTGTAATAACTAAAAATGGGATACATTTTGAAGAAGCATGGATTGCTTTGTCATTAAGCATAGACATATTATGGGATAAATATAGTATTTCATGGGTTGATTCAAGAGTACGATAGGAGATAGGAGGTCAGATAAAGTAAAATGACTGCATCACAGTATTTATCTAATGACAATCCAAGATTAATAATGGATTCCAAATCTCTCCTTTAAAAAAAAATCCTGGCACACATTTACTGAGGATATTGTTTTTAATAAAAATTCCACCCCAACCATTTCAGAGATATTCAGCTGGCTGCCATGACTTCACCAACATATTCAAAGTTATTCTGCTGTCTGCTTTTCCCAACCCATTCACAGAGTTATTCAGTTGCCTGTCGTGACCACCCAAATCTATTCACAGAGTTATGCTGGCTGTCTTGACCACCCTAATCTATTCACAGAGTTATTCAGCTGGCTGCCTTGTCCACACAAACCTATTCAGAGAGTTATTCAGCTGGTCACCTTGGCCACCCCAACCCATTCTCAGAGTTATTCAGCTAGCTGCTTTGACCATCCCAAACCATTCAAAGAGTTATTTGTCTGACTGCCATGACTCCCCAAACATGTTCAGAGTTCTATTCAGTTGGCTATGTAGACCATCCCAACCTATTCACAGAGTTATTCAGCTGGCTGCCTTTTCTTCACCAAACTATTCAGAGTTTTATTCATCTAACTGTCTTGATCACCCCAGCCTATTCACAGAGTTATTCAGCTGGCTGCCTTGTCCCCACCAACCCATTCACAGAGCTATTCAGCTGGTTGTGTTGACCACCCTAATCTATTCACAGAGTTATTCAGCTGGATGCCTTGTCCACACAAACCTATTCAGAGAGTTATTCAGCTGGTCACCTTGGCCACCCCAACCCATTCTCAGAGTTATTCAGCTGGCTGCCTTGTCCACACCAACCCATTCACAGAGTTATTCAGCTGGCTGTCTTGACCACCCCAACCCATTCACATAGTTATTCAGCTGGCTGCCGGGTCCACACCAACCCATTCACAGAGTTATTCAGCTAGCTGCTTTGAACATCCCAAACCATTCAAATAGTTATTCGTCTGACTGTTATATGACTCCCCAAACATGTTCAGATTTCTATTCAGTTGGCTGTGTAGACCATCCCAACCTATTCACATAGTTATTCAGCTGGCTGCCATGACCTCTCCAACCTATTCAGGGGTATTCAGCTGATTGTCTTGACCATCCAAACCTATTCACATATTTATTTGGCTGGCTGCCTTTTCTTCACCAAACTATTCAGAGTTTTATTCATCTGGCTGTTTCGATCTCCCCAATCCTTTTACAGAGTTGTTCAGCTGACTACCATATGACTGCCAAATATATTCAGAGTTATTCAGCTGGCTGCCATGACTTCTCCAACCATTCAAGGGTATTCAGCTGATTGTCTTGACCATCCCAACCTATTCACAGAGTTATCCAGCTGGCTGCCTTGTATACACCAAACTATTCAGATTTTTATTCACCTAGTGGTTAGAGTGTCCACCTCGGAAGCGGGAGGTCGTGGGTTTGATCCCCAGCCGAGTCATGCCAAAGACTTACAAAAATGGTACTAATAGCTGCCTTGCTAGGCGCTCAGCATTAAGAGATTAGTGTTAGGAATGGTCGGCCTGGTTTCAGGATAATGTGGCTGGGTGGGACATCATGTTACATGTCTGCGGCATGATGCCCCAGTGCTAGACATCACTATAAACTGCCACACTGCAGACATCATAGCAATATGACTGAAAAATTGTTAAAGCTACATCAAAAATCATAATCACACACACACATACCTATTACTACCTAAATGACTACCCACTATCTACCTACCCTGATACATACATACATACATACATACATACATACATACAATTACCTACCTAGATAACTACCTACCTACCTACCTAACAAGCAATATACATGCATACATACATACATACATACATACATACATACATACATACATTTACCTACCTAGATAACTACCTACCTAAATGCCTACCTACCTACCTAACTAGCAACATACATACATACATACGTACGTACATACATACATACATTCATGCATACATACATTCATACATACATACATGCATACATACATACATACATACATCAGTAACATACATACATACATACATACATACATACATACATACATACATACATTTACCTACCTAGATAACTACCTACCTAAATGCCTACCTACCTAATGTTAAGCCCATAACACTATAGACATATTAACTTTTCGAAATATTATCATCATCAAGCAGCTGTTAAAAGATCAGTGCCTTGCTCCGCCAAATGACTGCAGATTTGCATAATTGCCGGTATTGAGATATTTCGTTTTGTCAATACGGTAGCTGACACAGTATTACTATTGTATTTTTGTCAATTTTCTGTTCTATTTTATGATCTTGTATTATCATGAATTTGTTTAATCTGATGTAATCTCTTATTAAGAGGAAATAAAGTCAGTCAGTCAGTCAGTCAGTCATACATACATTATACATCGTACATACGTAACATACATACATTCATACATACATACATTCATACATACATACATACATACTTTCATGCATACATGCATCCATACATACATATACACATGCATACATACATACATACATACATACATACATGCATCTACATGTTATCCACCATAGTGAATGTTATACAGCTATATATGGAGTGTGTGTGATTTGGATTTGTAACACAGCTTTAAAAAAAAAATTCAGTCATATGATTATGATGTCTGCAGTGTGGCAATTTATAGTGATGTCTATCACTGAGGCCATCGTGCCATATACATGTAGCATCATGTCTCACACAGTCATATTATCCTGACATTTTAAGGCTAACCTCTTAATAATGAGCACCAGGTGAGGCAGCTGCTAATACCATTTTTATTATTCTTAGTAATGACTCATCTGGGGTTCATACAACTGACCTTTCTCATCCATGTCAGATGCTCTAGCCACTTAGACCATCAGAGTAGTCAGAAACAAATGGGACAAAATTTGTGATCAAGTTTGTGGACAATGAACTGTTTCAGATTTTTAACATACAATCTGTAATAGCAATCTATCCATAGTTTACCATCTCAGTCTGACAGCTGGTCTGATATCAACAGTTTTGCAGAAAACAAAAATAACATTCATAAGGCTTTTCTGAAAGTCACTGATCAATTAATTAGTTTTGCTGCCACCTCCTCCTTTTTAATAGCAATGCCATTATAGACAATAGTCTGCATTAATTGACTCATGCAAGGTTACTTGTCATCAGTGATTCCTTTTTTTAAACACATACTTTCCCCACACTGTTATGCACACACTTTCCTCACACTTGTATGCACACACGTTCCCCACACTTTTATGCACACACTTTCCCCACACTCTTATACACATACTTTCCCCACACTCTTATACACATACTTTCCCCACACTCATATACACATATGTTCCCCACACTCATATACACATACTTCCCCCCCACTCTTATGCACACACTTCCCCCCACTCTTATATATACACACACTTCCCCCCCACTCTTATGCACACACTTCCTCCCCACTCTTATGCACACACTTCCCCCACTCTTATGCACACACTTTCCCCACACTCTTATACACATACTTTCCCCACACTCTTATACACATACTTTCCCCCCACTCTTATGCACACACTTCCCCCCCACTCTTATACACAAACTTTCCCACACTCTTAAATACATACTTCCCCCCACTCTTATACATATGTTCCCCCCACTCTTATACACATACTTCCCCCACACTGTTATACACATACTTCCCCCACACTCTTATACACACACTTTCCCCACACTCTTATACACACGCTTTCCTGCACTCTTATACACATATGTTCTCCACACTCAAATACACTCTTATACACATACATTCCCCCCACTCTTATGCACATACTTCCCCCACACTGTTATACACATACTTCCCCCACACTCTTATACACATACTTTCCCCACATTCTTATACAACCCCCACACTGAGTTTTATACACACACTTTCCCCACACTATTATACACATACTTCCCCACACTCATATACACATACTTTTCCCACACTCTTATACAGACACTTCCACCACACTCTTATACACATACTTCCCCCACACTCTTATACACATACTTCCCCCACACTCTTATACACACACTTTCCCCACACTCTATACACATACTCCCCCCCAATCTTATGCACACACTTTCCCCACACTCTTATACACACACTTTCCCCACACTCTTATACACATATGTTCCCAGCACTCTTATACACATACTTCACCACACTCATAATACATACTTCCCTCCCCACTCTTATCACACAAACTATCCCGACACTCTTATACACATATTTCTCCCACACTGTTATACTTACTTACCTGGATGGGACCCCAAGTGGCCAAGTAGTCTAAAGCACTCACCGTTACTGATCACTGCCATCTCACCTCTGCCTGCATAGGTTCGAGTCTCGGGTTTGACCAAACAGTGGGTATGTGAGAAAGCTTGCCAGTAGCTTCTCATGGGTCAGTGGTTCTTTCCGGGGTTTTCCCAGGTTTATCCTCCAACATTTATGCAAACAGCCATGTATAGTTTATACTGTGCTGAAAAAAGGCATTAAACCCTGCAACAACAACAACTTACCTGGACAGAACACTGGGATCACCTATATATAAAGGCCATTGCTTGCTTAGCTGGACAGAACACTGGAATCTCCTGTGTATACCAATTAAATCCTTTAATCAAATCTACCCATGGCTACCCCTTTGGAAAAGTGTCTGCATATATTTATCCATGTTTAAGGTTTACTTGCATGTCAACACAATACTGGTTGCATTGTTTCTATTAAAAGTTAAGTGCTAAAATATAAAGATAGATTATTGCAAGCCAAACTTCAGGAAGATAAAGTCTTTAAATGAAATGAAAGCATATAGTATATAAAAAGCATCATATAAAGATACAGTATTGAAACTGTAGAGAGGACTGACAACATATTGGAGTTGCTTCATTGTCTGTGTAACTGCTGTTGTCAATTATCTTTTCTATAAATCATGTATAGGGCCACTTTCTCTGCTGACAAATGGCAAATCATTTAATGAGTAAGCATTGTCTCATGATCTTTAACTGCCTCTGGAGTTTGGCCTTGATTTATACATCATAAACTATTAATAGCCCCACCCTTATATTATATACAATTGCTTGGCATTACAAGGGAAGTTAATCTGTCCAGTCAGCAGGGACTGTCCTTCTTCACTAATGCAGTCATGAATTGGAAACCACTAAGATGACCACCCCACCCACAGTTACTATGGTAACTCAGTTGTTGAATTGTAGCATCATGACCAGAAGGTTGCCAGTTCAATTCCAAGAGTCAGATCAGCCTGGATTCTCATGAATATGTATATATACTACCTATAACCAAACTCATCTGAGATCTGGATTGTACAAGCACAGATACCATTTTTGATCAGTATATTTTAAGAAATAAGATATAAAGAGTTTTTACAAGCTCAGTCTGTCACATGCAGGATTACAAGATCAGTCTGTCAGATGCATGATTACAAGATAAGTCTGTCACATGCAAGATAACAAAATAAGTCTGTCACATGCAAGATTACGAGATAAGTCTGTCAGATGCAAGATTACAAGCTCAGTCTTGCATATGCATGATTACAAGATAAGTCTGTCAGATGCAAGATTACAAGATAAGTCTGTCACATGCATGATGACAAGCTCAGTCTCTCAGATGCAGGATTACAAGATCAGTCTGTCAGATGCATGATTACAAGCTCAGTCTGTCAGATGCAAGATTACAAGATAAGTGTATCAGATGCATGATTACAAGATCAGTCTGTCAGATCCATGATTACAAGATAAGTCTGTCACATGCAGGATTACAAGATACTATAGTCTGTCACATGCAAGATTATAAGATAAGTCTGTCACATGCAAGATTACAAGATAAGTCTGTCACATGCAAGATTACAAGATAAGTCTGTCACATGCAAGATTACAAGCTCAGTCTGTCATATGCATGATTAAAAGATAAGTCTGTCAGATGCAAGTTTACAAGATCAGTCTGTCACATGCAAGATTACAAGATAAGTATGTCATATGCAAGATTACAAGCTGTCTGTCAGATGCAAGATTGCAAGCTCAGTCTGTCAGATGCATGATTACAAGATCAGTCTGTCAGATGCATGATTACAAGATAAGTCTGTCACATGCAGGATTACAAGATACTATAGTCTGTCACATGCAAGATTATAAGATAAGTCTGTCACATGCAAGATTACAAGATAAGTCTGTCACATGCAAGATTACAAGATAAGTCTGTCACATGCAAGATTACAAGCTCAGTCTGTCATATGCATGATTAAAAGATAAGTCTGTCAGATGCAAGATTACAAGATAAGTCTGTCACATGCAAGATTACAAGATAAGTATGTCACATGCAAGATTACAAGCTGTCTGTCAGATGCAAGATTGCAAGCTCAGTCTGTCAGATGCATGATTACAAGCTCAGTCTGTCAGATGCATGATTACAAGATTAGTCTGTCAGATCCATGATTACAAGATAAGTCTGTCACATGCAGGATTACAAGATACTATAGTCTGTCACATGCAAGATTATAAGATAAGTCTGTCACATGCAAGATTACAAGATAAGTCTGTCACATGCAAGATTACAAGCTCAGTCTGTCATATGCATGATTAAAAGATAAGTCTGTCACATGCAAGATTACAAGATAAGTCTGTCACATGCAAGATTACAAGATAAGTCTGTCACATGCAAGATTACAAGCTCAGTCTGTCATATGCATGATTAAAAGATAAGTCTGTCAGATGCAAGATTACAAGATCAGTCTGTCACATGCAAGATTACAAGATAAGTATGTCACATGCAAGATTACAAGCTGTCTGTCAGATGCAAGATTGCAAGCTCAGTCTGTCAGATGAAAGATTACAAGCTCAGTATGTCACATGCAGGATTACAAGCTGTATGTCACATGCAAGACTGCAAGCTCAGTCTGTCACACACATGATTTCAAGCTCAGTCTGTCACACATATGATTGCAAGCTCAGTCTGTCACATGCAGGATTTCAAGCTCAGTCTGTAAACAAAATCATCTGAGATCTGGAGTGTACAAGCTTAGATATAATTTTGGTAAATATCTGTAAAGAAGTAAGGTATACAGAGTGTTCACAAACTCTGCCAATACAATGCAAAACCATCACATTAGCATGCTTTGATCTCTAAGGTGTTCACCAATAAAATGCAAGACCAGTAAATCAATATGCACTAAGATCTCACTTATAATCAAACTCAAATGAGATATTGATGATTCAAACAATCTTGATGACACAAACATAGATTATAACCTGTTAATAAATGTGTCTTTGGAGTATTGCACATTCTCAAACATGATGTAATCTTGATGATAACATGTACATACAAGCATGTCTGAGTAAAACTGGTTAAGAGATATGGTCAACTGATTGTTCACAAGCACCCAAATAAGATTTAATACCACATTAGGTTTTTGTTTTTGGACTACTAATCAAACTCATCTGAGATCTTGATTATGCAAGTGCTTAAATTCCAGGTATGAGTAAACTCTGATCTGAAGGGATATGTACCTCACTGATCTCGATGCAAGATCTCCTCATTAACATGCGTGGATAAAACAAAATTCATAAACAAACTGGTCTAAATCCTTTATCACATTCAAGTGAATTAAAACTACAAAATCCTTGAAACAACTAGTCAAAATGTGCTTTCTAAACTGCATTTGCTCAAGAAACCTTTATGTAAATATTTAATCATGAGTATCCTTTTGTTAAAGTTATTGTTAATTGTCTTGCTTTTGTACTTTGAAACTGACCCAGATGCAAAACCCAACCAAGGGTCAAGACATGGATGAATGGACAAGGGTCAACAAGCCCATATTTCTGTCATCATTGGGCATAAAATCCTAAGGCGCCATATAGGCAGATCAATAAGGGTGACACTAATTACCCTAATATTCTATGGACTGGGCATAGAAACCTAACCAAATAGTGACAGATGGAAGGATGTCCAAGGATGCGACACTACATGCCCATATTATTGGTTTGTTTGGGCATGACAGACCCCACCTAGTGGATCATCATGTAATGATACATCTATTAACATTGTACTTCATATTCTGATACACACCACCAATGCCAATGATGCCTGTTTAGTTGCCAAATATTGAGGCAGTCACATTTTGAAATACTCATCAAAGTGTTCAGCTAATCAAATTTAATATCACCTGATTAATAGGTGTTAATCCAGCTCACAACTGTACCCAACTAAAATGATTTCAATTAGTTTACTGAGTTTTTATTAGGATCTA
The DNA here is from genome assembly GCA_028554795.2 of Sinohyriopsis cumingii. Lineage (NCBI taxonomy): Eukaryota > Metazoa > Mollusca > Bivalvia > Unionida > Unionidae > Sinohyriopsis > Sinohyriopsis cumingii. The sequence goes on along the minus strand of JAPYKE020000360.1, from coordinate 456,854 downwards.
CTATATTTGTTGTTTTTTTTATCTTCTTTAAACAGCATAGACTCTGGTCCAACAGGATAATGTATGTTATTTGTTCAAATTGTGGAAACATGTACCGGTAGTAATAATTCAGATCTTGATATCATAAGCATCTTTCTCATGGAGGCACCAAGGCAGCCAAGCTGGGCTGTCCTAAGCAGCAATCAAACACACCACCTTTGAATTACAAGTCTAACACTGTACCAAATAAGCCACCATGACTAGGTCTGCAGGAACAGAGTGGGAAATAATGTGTTGGATAGTGGGATAAATGCAGAGTGGGGAAAAGGTGTGTTAGATGGACAAATACAGAAAAACGTATATCAAACAGATGAATAAGTACAGAGTGGGGTCAAAGTGTTAGATGGACAAGTACAGAGCAGATAAAAATGTTTCAGTGAGACAGGCGAGTCCTAAGAGGGGAAAATCTGTTATATAAACAAGTCCAGACTTGGGAAAATGTGTGTTGAATTGACAAGTACAGAGTGGAGAAAGTTGTGTTAGACAGATGGACAAGTACAGAGTGGGGAGAATGTGTGTTAGACAGATGGACAAATAAATGGATGGACACTGAATGAATAAATGGAGAGACTGGTGAATGGAAGTATGAATAGCAATTGTTCCCTGTTTGTTTTGTTTTTAATAGACTACCTGAATAACAATTAGATTGAAACTGAAGGGATATCGATTAAGTCAAAATACTAAAACAGAATATTATGCACATGAAATTTTATGATAATGAAGCGTAATAGTTTCTACAAACCTTCACCTGATAAATACTAAGGCAACAATGAAATGGAAAAATAAATATAATAGTAAAAAAACAAACAACCAAACATGAATACTCTAACAAGACTATAAACTTGGACATGATATGAATTGCTTTACACACCATAACATTAACACAAAAGGTGAAACTACACACTCCCATGAATACTGTAGTTATTCTAATATAAACCGCCTCTAAGAAATGCCTCATCTCTTCTCCAGACAAAAATAATTTCCTGTCTTATTGAGGCTTATACATCCTATACATCCATTATGGTATGTCCAAATAACTAATACATTACATGTGTAATTCAATGACTGATAGAAAAGTCAAAGCTTAATTTACAAATATCTTCAGTCAAACAGTGATATACTGAGTATTTGAAACCCCATTTGGAAATTGCATCATCCCCAGGACATTATTAGTATATTTAATTATCGTATATGCAGTACTCTACCAAATGATATATAGGTAATGTCAGTTGCGACTAATGAGTTTTTTTTTCCTTCACCACACTGAGAACAGGTTTTTAATAAAAGATGTGTGGTTCATGTAAACATGTGCATGACAGTTGTCTAAAGTGCTCACCTGAGTATACCGATCGCTGTCATATCAACTCTTGGATTGTGATATATGAGAAATATTGCCAGTAGCTCCAAGTGGTTCTGTGGTTTTTTCCAGGATTTTTCTAGATTCTTCCTAAACCGCTTGTAGTGGTTGGCATGTATAGTCTATCATGTACAGTGGCATTAAGCCCCTAGGTGGTCCAGTGGTCTAAATTGCTCACCTATACTGATCACTTCCATCTAACCTCTTGACCAATATGGTATATGAGAAAGATCTCCAGTAATTTCCAGTGGGTTTTTAGCTTTTCCCAGGATTTTACCAGATTCTTCAAAGACCATTTATACAGCCTGAGTATCAATTACTTAAACAAATGGCATTAAGCCCAAAACAAAAATGGCCATAGGGCCCAGGGTAGTCCAGTGGTCTAAACTGCTCACTTTTACAGATAACTGACATCTCACTGCCATCTTAATCAATCTTTACCATCACATTTACTGACAGAAATTAAGCTCATGCTTTTATTATTATTATTATTATTATTATTATTATTATTATTATTGTTTTACAGGATATAGATGGGGGGTATAACATGAACCTTCACTCTGTAATACTTTGAGATGACCACCATGGTTCCATCACTGAACAACTGGCTTGTAGCAAAGGGGCTCATTATTAGTGAAATCTGGAGTCTAAATCAATTGATAGATTGCTATGGAGTCAGAACTTGTAACAACCATTATGCCTCCCCCTTTCTACACATTGACCAATACCATTAATTTCATTTGTAATTAGACCCTGTGGCTCACCATTATCAATTGCTCTAGAACTGCATACAGAAACTGATATGTTGCTATGTCAACACATAGAAAGGTGTACATACGTTTGTATCCATGGGTGACTACAGTAGATAGTCACATAAATTATTGTAAAATCTTCAACATGCTCTAATGTGGTAAACCTGCCATTTGCACCTTATATTACTTTTTTGATTTTTTATGTCATGCATAGAGAAGTGATAGTCTGATTTTTTATGTCATGCATAGAGAAGTGATAGTCTGATTTTTCATGTCATGCATAGAGAAGTGATAGTCTGATTTTTCATGTCATGCATAGAGAAGTGATAGTCTGATTTTTTATGTCATGCATAGAGAAGTGATAGTCTGATTTTTTATGTCATGCATAGAGAAGTGATAGTCTGATTTTTTATGTCATGCATAGAGAAGTGATAGTCTGATTTTTTATGTCATGCATAGAGAAGTGATAGTCTGATTTTTTATGTCATGCATAGGGAAGTGATAGTCTGATTTTTTATGTCATGCATAGAGAAGTGATAGTCTGATTTTTTATGTCATGCATAGAGAAGTGATAGTCTGATTTTTTATGTCATGCATAGAGAAGTGATAGTCTGATTTTTCATGTCATGCATAGAGAAGTGATAGTCTGATTTTTTATGTCATGCATAGAGAAGTGATAGTCTGATTTTTTATGTCATGCATAGAGAAGTGATAGTCTGATTTTTCATGTCATGCATAGAGAAGTGATAGTCTGATTTTTTATGTCATGCATAGAGAAGTGATAGTCTGATTTTTTATGTCATGCATAGAGAAGTGATAGTCTGATTTTTTATGTCATGCATAGAGAAGTGATAGTCTGATTTTTTATGTCATGCATAGAGAAGTGATAGTCTGATTTTTCATGTCATGCATAGAGAAGTGATAGTCTGATTTTATGTCATGCATAGAGAAGTGATAGTCTGATTTTTTATGTCATGCATAGAGAAGTGATAGTCTGATTTTATGTCATGCATAGAGAAGTGATAGTCTGATTTTTTATGTCAAGCATAGAGAAGTGATAGTCTGATTTTATGTCATGCATAGAGAAGTGATAGTCTGATTTTTTATGTCAAGCATAGAGAAGTGATAGTCTGATTTTTCATGTCATGCATAGAGAAGTGATAGTCTGATTTTTTATGTCATGCATAGAGAAGTGATAGTCTGATTTTTCATGTCATGCATAGAGAAGTGATAGTCTGATTTTTTATGTCATGCATAGAGAAGTGATAGTCTGATTTTTCATGTCATGCATAGAGAAGTGATAGTCTGATTTTTTATGTCATGCATAGAGAAGTGATAGTCTGATTTTTCATGTCATGCATAGAGAAGTGATAGTCTGATGTTTTATGTCATGCATAGAGAAGTGATAGTCTGATTTTATATGTCATGCATAGAGAAGTGATAGTCTGATTTTTTATGTCATGCATAGAGAAGTGATAGTCTGATTTTTTATGTCATGCATAGAGAAGTGATAGTCTGATTTTTCATGTCATGCATAGAGAAGTGATAGTCTGATTTTTTATGTCATGCATAGAGAAGTGATAGTCTGATTTTTCATGTCATGCATAGGGAAGTGATAGTCTGATTTTTTATGTCATGCATAGAGAAGTGATAGTCTGACTTTTTTTTGTCATGCATAGAGAAGTGATAGTCTGATGTTTTATGTCATGCATAGAGAAGTGATAGTCTGATTTTATATGTCAAGCATAGAGAAGTGATAGTCTGATTTTTTATGTCATGCATAGAGAAGCGATAGTCTGATTTTTTATGTCATGCATAGAGAAGTGATAGTCTGATTTTTTATGTCATGCATAGAGAAGTGATAGTCTGATTTTTTATGTCATGCATAGAGAAGTGATAGTCTGATTTTTTATGTCATGCATAGAGAAGTGATAGTCTGATTTTTTATGTCATGCATAGAGAAGTGATAGTCTGATGTTTTATGTCATGCATAGAGAAGTGATAGTCTGATTTTATATGTCATGCATAGAGAAGTGATAGTCTGATTTTTTATGTCATGCATTAGAGAAGTGATAGTCTGATTTTTTATGTCATGCATAGAGAAGTGATAGTCTGATTTTTTATGTCATGCATAGAGAAGTGATAGTCTGATTTTTCATGTCATGCATAGAGAAGTGATAGTCTGATTTTTTATGTCATGCATAGAGAAGTGATAGTCTGATTTTTTATGTCATGCATAGAGAAGTGATAGTCTGATTTTTTATGTCATGCATAGAGAAGTGATAGTCTGATTTTTCATGTCATGCATAGAGAAGTGATAGTCTGATTTTTTATGTCATGCATAGAGAAGTGATAGTCTGATTTTTCATGTCATGCATAGAGAAGTGATAGTCTGATTTTTTATGTCATGCATAGAGAAGTGATAGTCTGATTTTTCATGTCATGCATAGAGAAGTGATAGTCTGATTTTTTATGTCATGCATAGAAAAGTGCTATTTTGATTTTTCATGTCATGCATAGAGAAGCGCTATTTTCGTTTTTCATGTCATGCATAGAGAAGTGCTATTTTGATTTTTCATGTCATTCATAGAGAAGTGCTATTTTCATTTTTCATGTCATGCATAGAGAAGCGCTATTTTGATTTTTCATGTCATGGATAGAGAAGTGCTATTTTGATTTTTCATGTCATGCATAGAGAAGTGCTATTTTGATTTTTCATGTCATTCATAGAGAAGCGCTATTTTGATTTTTCATGTCATGCATAGAGAAGTGATAGTCTGATTTTGTATGTCATGCATAGAGATGTGCTATTTTCATTTTTCATGTCATCATAGAGAAGCACTATTTTCATTTTTCATGTCATGAATAGAGAAGTGCTATTTTGATTTTTCATGTCAAGCATAGAAAAGCACTATTTTGATTTTTCATGTCATGCATAGAGAAGTGATGAAGTGATAGTCTGATTTTGTATGTCATGCATAGAGAAGTGCTATTTTGATTTTTCATGTCATTCATAGAGAAACGCTATTTTGATTTTTCATGTCATGCATAGAGAAGTGATAGTCTGACTTTTTATGTCATGCATAGAGATGTGCTATTTTCATTTTTCATGTCATCATAGAGAACCACTATTTTCATTTTTCATGTCATGCATAGAGAAGTGCTATTTTGATTTTTCATGTCAAGCATAGAAAAGCACTATTTTGATTTTGTATGTCATGCATAGAGAAGTGCTATTTTGATTTTTCATGTCATGCATAGAGAAGTGCTATTTTGATTTTTCATGTCATTCATAGAGAAGCGCTATTTTGATTTTTCATGTAATGGATAGAGAAGTGCTATTTTGATTTTTCATGTCATGGATAGAGAAGTGCTATTTTGATTTATCATGTCATTCATAGAGAAGTGCTATTTTGATTTATCATGTCATTCATAGAGAAGTGCTATTTTGATTTTTCATGTCATGCATAGAGAAGTGATAGTCTGATTTTTCATGTCATGCATAGAGAAGTGCTATTTTCATTTTTTGTGTCATGCATAGAGAAGCGCTATTTTGATTTTTCATGGCATGCATAGAGAAGTGCTATTTTGATTTTGTATGTCATGCATAGAGAAGCGCTATTTTGATTTTTCATGCCATGCATAGAAAAGTGCTATTTTGATTTTTCATGTCATGCATAGAGAAGCGCTATTTTGATTTTTCATGTCATGCATAGAAAAGTGCTATTTTGATTTTTCATGTCATGCATAGAAAAGCACTATTTTGATTTTTTATGTCATGCATAGAGAAGCGCTATTTTGATTTTTCATGTCATGGATAGAGAAGTGCTATTTTGATTTTTCATGTCATGGATAGAGAAGTGCTATTTTCATTTTTCATGTCATTCATAGAGAAGCGCTATTTTGATTTTTCATGTCATGCATAGAGAAGTGCTATTTTGATTTTTCATGTCAATCATAGAGAAGCGCTATTTTGATTTTTCATGTCATGCATAGAGAAGTGATAGTCTGATTTTTTATGTCATGCATAGAGAAGTGCTATTTTCATTTTTTGTGTCATGCATAGAGAAGCGCTATTTTGATATTTCATGTCATGCATAGAGAAGTGCTATTTTGATTTTTCATGTCATGCATAGAGAAGCGCTATTTTGATTTTTCATGTCATGCATAGAAAAGTGCTATTTTGATTTTTCATGTCATGCATAGAGAATCACTATTTTGATTTTTCATGTCATGCATAGAGAAGTGCTATTTTCATGTTTTATGTCATGCATAGAGAAGCGCTATTTTGATTTTTCATGTCATGGATAGAGAAGTGCTATTTTTCAATGAAGAAACTCATTTATGTCAATGTTTGACCTTTAAATGTGATTTCCAGACATTTTACAATCAAAAGTAGTTTGACTTCAAAATCTCTTGACATTTCGAACAGAAAAAACAAAAACAAATGCGAGGTAAAATTTGTGAAAATGAATTGAGTAGTGTTTCTTTAGCATAACATAAAAGACTCAGGAACAAATTTACACAAACTGGCTTCCTCATTGTCTTCAGCATAATTATCACATTCTCATACAAGAACATATTCATGCTGAGGCTCAAATTCTCCACAACAAAATATTGCAATGATTAGCACTACAATTCTATAGTTTTATGCTAAGTAAGAGAAGAAAGCAAAACCCAAAAATGTTTTGTAAAAATGTTAAAAAGTGCTTAAGTTTTTGTGAAATATGACCCAACAGTTCTGAAAGTTTATCACAAGTCCAAATGTATGATGTTCCAGTTTAATTCCAGTGGTGTTGAAAATAAATCCCAATACTGGATGTGTTGATGTGCCTGTAGTCTCAAATGTGCCAATGTCCTGGAATGTGGCAATGTACAGTATTAAGATTCTTTTGTCTTATGTCATGTGTTCAGGCTCAAATAAACAGTAACAAAAGAAAGTGTGAAAACAAAAAGCTTTGAAAAAATACAATAATTTGTTTCCCTTTAAATAATTCTGTAAAAATGAAAAAATATGAGTTTTAAGAATCAAACCCAAAAATAATCGAAGAATAATCCAATAATACAATTTTAGTAGTCCTAATTAAAAAAATGTTCCACTGATTTCAAGTTCAAATCTCGATGAAGAATCCAAGATGGAAGTCGACGGCGTATGATGCAATCTGAAGTGTTGAAGTCTACAGTTCCTTGTAGAAACAAGAATTATCACTGGTTTTGGAAATCAAAATAAATTTCTTATAAGAACTGCCTTTGATTAAGAATTTAACATGAGCACATATTTTCCAGAAAAATAACAGAATTAATCCCTTTGAATCCAAGTAATTTGAAATAACTCCAAAATTAGCAACATACAACTTCCAGTTTAACAGCCCAGCATTATGAGAATAACTCTCCAAAACAGAGGTTATATCATATCTTAAAACGTAAACAAGGGTCACGTGATCATCTTTTCAAAGCTTATAGAAACTAAGTACTTGTTAAAGATCACATACACCCAGTGTGACCCTGACGAAAACCAATAATTTTACTCTAACAAATAAACTATTAAAATATTTGTTTACATCTTGAACATGAAGTCCCATCATGACCTCAACAACAACCAATCATTTTAAAACAAAGATATAACTTGTTTACGTGGTTACAACAAATTTTTAAACAAGGTAAGGATTTGAATCAACGCCTGGTGTTTATAAACTAACAGTCAAGGTCAAATTATTTTCTGAAAAAAGTATCATCTCTAGTGAATAAATTTACAATATCATGTAATAAAAAATAAAAAAAATTAAAACTGATAAAAAATTAAATTGAAATAAATATATATTAAATCAGATATAATTGAATCAAATATACATACATCCCCCGATAAATAAAAAGAAAGATTTATACATAAAGCTTTATTGTTACCACATTAGTAATTATACATGAGTTTAAAAAGAACCCATATAAATTACACACAGTGTACATGAAATAATACATTGTTACACACTGGAAAGTGCGTCTGCTATTAAATTATTTTTTCCCTTGATGTGCCTGATGTCAAGATTATATTCCTGCAATAACAAACTTTACCTAAGTAGTCTTTGACTTTTTTTTTGATCTTGCTGATGAAAGTAAGGGAGTTGTGGTCACTGAATACAATAATCGAAGAAGGAGCTGAACTTAGGTAAACTTCAAAATGTTGCAATGTCAATATCAAAGCCAAACATACCTTCTTGATTTTCGAATAATTTCTTTGGTGCTTATTTAATTTCTTTAAAAAAATAGCACACTGGATGATCAATACCATTTTCATCTTCTTGAATCAAAACTGCTACAACCCCAGCATCACTTGCATCAACAAACAGTTTAATTGAGTGGCTGAAATTTGGAGCTGTAAGAACTGGCACACTTTTAAGTATGGCTTTCAACTTGTCAAAAGCCTCCTGACATTTTTCAGTCCAAAGGAACTTGTTTTTCTTACTCAAAAAATTTGTCAGGGATTCAACAATTATAGAAAAATCAGAACAAAATTTTATATAGTATCTGGCCATACCCAAAAAATGCATCAGTTGTTTTTTTATTAACAGGCATGAGAAATTCAGAATAGGCTTGACCTTAGCATCTACAGGTTTAACTTGTCTATGTCCCACAATGTGTCCCAGAAATGTTACACTAGAACCGCAGAACTCACTTTTAGATAAATTAATTGTCAAACATGCATCTGCGAGTCTGCAAAAATATTTCCGAATTGTTGCTAAATGTTCTTTCCAGGTGTCGTTGTAGATGATGACATCATCGATGTAAGCATCACAATTGTCTAGACCAGAGGTAATCATATTCACGAGACGTTGAAATGTACTTGGTGACCCTTTCATCCCAATCGGTATTACTTTATATTGGTAAAGTCCATCTGGAGTCATGAATGCTGAAATTTCCTTTGGTCTTTCCGTTAGTGGAATCTGCCAAAATTCTTTCAGAAGGTCAAATTTGGTGACATGCTTGGCATTCCTGATCTTATCAATACAGTCATCAATTCTTGGTAATAGGAATAAATCTGTTTTTGTCCCATTATTCACCTTCCTATAATCAGTACACATGTGGAAAGTTTTATCTGGTTTTAGAAAAGTATGCATGGTGAACTCCATTCACTTTTACTGGGCTCTATAAAATCATTCTCCAGCAAACATTGAATTTCTTTTTTCAAGTGTTCCTGTTTGAGAGGGTTCATCCTGTATGGGTGTTGTTTGACAGGTTTGGAATTTACAATTTCATTGTCATGGAACATTTTATTTGTCCTTCTAGTAGCATCTGGAAATAAGTGCTCATATTCAAATAATAACTGCTTAAGTTCATTTATTTCTTTTTAATGAAATAACGGACAGGAACTTCAGTAGCTTCAGTTTCACTAATGGCCTTTTGAAACAAACAGGAGATCTCAGGATCTTTTTCCTGTTCAAAGACAAGTGATTGTCCTTTATCACCCTGTTTAGAATAAAGATAATGAGTCATTAAAGGAGGATCACTGTGATCAATAGCTTCTGACTGATCCAAACAATGAGTGAATGTGACCTCATCAAAAGCCTGACCAATGCATGTGTCAGCTAAAGGAATACTTTCCTTATGTACATCAGTTTCAAGAGATTTCTTTGCCATAGCTCCGGTAAATGCACAAGCTGGAAATACATCAGGGAATTCTTTTTCGATTGGATCTACTTTCTGATACAAGCAAGGCTTGTCAGTTACAAGTGGATTAACTACAACCTTGTCTCCAGCTAGGTTATTCCCTTGTAATAAATGAATGCCCTCAACGGGTAAAACAGAGACCTTCGGACTGTGACGGGTCCTGAGACTAAGTCTGATGACAAACTTACACAATGGAGAGGAACATTAACAAAGTCACACTCTACTCACTCAATAAGAAGCTTCTCATTAGAAGAAGACTTCTCAGAAAAAGGCAAACTGACAATATAAGACACCAAGAAGCTCCTGTGTCCCTTAAAATTTTAATGGTGATAGGATTGGCCAAATCACCTAAGAGTGATATAGAACCCTTTGATATGAATGGTTCATAATTTTCCATAATCAAATCAGACTGGGGTTTATTAGACCCAACAAATGCATTGCTTTCAATACATAACTGTGACCTTGACCTCTTAGAAATTAGAGCATTTGGAATAGGTCTGTCTTGATTCTGATGCCTATTTTTCAATTTGTAGCAATCAGAAATAACGTGTCTTTTTTTGCAATAGGTAAACATAGGAAGAGACAAGGATCTTGACACAAGCTTCTCTGAAGTTTGATTTTTAGATGTTGTGCCAGTTTGAGTTTTAGAAGGGCTTGTTTTAGGCTGAAATACTTTTCTGCCAGAAGGCTGTTGAGTAGAAGTCTTATTTACAAAAGTAACTTAATGAGTTAAAGAATAATCATCAGCAGTTCGAGCAGCATTATCCAAGGTTTCAATCTGATGCTTGTCAAGATAAGACTTAATATCACCATGGACACAGTTTTTGAAATCTTCAAGTAATATAAGTTGTTTGAGACTTTCATAATCTTGTTCAACTTTTTTGGCTAAGCACCATCTATCAAATAACTGCTATTTTTCTCTAGCAAATTCAACATGAGTTTGTCCAGTTTCTTTTCTATAGTTTCTGAATTTTTACTGATACGCTTCAGGGAGGAACTCATAAGCCCTTAAGATGCATTATTTGACCGTATCATAGTCACCACATTGTTGAATTGACAGGGAACGGTAAATATCACTAGCGTTATCAGCGAGTACACATTGTAATAATTTAGTCCAATGCTCCCTTGGCCACTTCTAAAATTCAGCAACCTTTTCAAAATAAGGAAAATATTTGTCTACTTCTTTTTCTCTGAAAGGTGGCACTGATCTAATATTCTTTGCAAGATCAAAACTTAACTTTGTAAGTGCTGACCTCACCAGACTGGACATTGACATATAAAGGACACTAAATATAGGCTGAACACTTTATACACATCATGGATCAACAATCATCTATCAGTGAAGATTCAACTGATCGACTTACTCAAGTGGAACTACATATATTTCTTGCTGATCCTCCGAATCTAACAGAAAGTTAGAAAGCAATTAACCTCCTGTCAGATGGAAAATGACTTGGAGCAGAATTAAACAAAATCGCAGTCTTGCACATGGACCATTACAAAGATCATCAACTGACTAAACTATGCCAGTCAATATGGACTCAAGGGACTGTATCAAAGGTGTACAAGGTTGCATCCAACGTCCACTTGTACAAGCACAAAGAAAATAGACTGCCACTAGATTGCCTGCTATTATTAACCAGCTAAATCCTTGTTATAATTCTGCTGAATCGCCTTGTGCATCACAGCAATCAAGAGCTCATTTTCGAGAGTCAATATAGCTTCATGGTAGGAAAGAGGACCACAAACGTGATGCTTGAATGATAAAGGAGAATATGAGGGAGAAGTAATGAAAATGAGAGAATCGGTTGTTAATTTAAATACACTAAACAAATACCTTTTTGGTAATCTTGAATTCATAAAAAATAAGTATAGATCTTTTGTTAGATAACAGCAGAAACTACGACAGCCTGCACAAAAGTCACAAGAACAACCAACAGGTATAACAGGTAGAATGAAATCATGGCCCACAGGACTATGGGAAGAGGACGAACCAGAAACAGAAGGTAATGGAGTTGGTGCTGATATCGCTAACAACATCCGCCTCTACAAATCTCGATCCGAGACCGTCTTGCGTTTAAAATTGTTGATCGCTTCCAAACAAGCGGGAAATGTCGGTGTGGATATCCTCAATCATCTTTTGTAGAGAAAACTGGTGACATCGGATCAGTATCAGATTATGTACTAGGACCTGTTCTAAAGTGGTTCACTTCTGTTGCGTGTGTTTACATAGAAAACCTTGTTTCAGAAAACATTATTTTCCAAAAATGTGTCTCAACGATGCGACGTTGTTTCGTGACTCACATTCGGTCACTTCCACGGTGAGGTAAAATCTTCCGCTGCAATTAAACAAATAGTTTTCGTTCGAGATCGCTCTGATCTCTGCCGAAATATGAAAAGCGTCTTTAACTACACCGCGAGTATCAATCACTTTTCGTATTGAGCCTCAGCTTAGCGACAAACGTTCACGATCTCGCCAGACTGAAACAACATCAGCGACATCGCCACAGAAATCTTCAGACTGATCACCGACAACGGACACACTCGAGCGGACATCAAAATCGAGCCCAATTATTCCACACTGCGAAGCGGAATCACTCTTTATACCCATTGTCGCGTGAGCTTTATCATTCCTAATTCAATCGGATCCACTATGTGTCTTAACATAGGTACAGTCTTAAGCGGACATGAAAGGCACGAGGGAGATTTTTCCGTTAATATTATCGACGTAAACAGCCTCCTTATCAAATACTGGATCGCTCAGGGATCGTTGTCGTCGGTCGGTAGGGCATCAAACGTGATTTACTCCACAGCGAATAAGTTGATTCCAGGATCTTTCATGTAGATTCGTTCTAATCCCTGCATTTATTATCTAATCCTGAACAATTCCGCAATATCGGAAATTGTCATGTGGCTCACATATCAGTCTGGAAATGCTGTCGAAAATAACAACAAAATAATCATCTATTACATGAAATTTCGTCGAGCCGTGTCTTGAAGCTGTCGCAACAGAGCGCAATTTTAAATTGATGGCAGAAAATACCCACAGATAACATAGTAGCAACGAGCTGATCACTGGTACAACGACTTTAAATTGTGGATGGATTTTTATCCATCTTGTTTTCCCCAGCGCGCGCAGCTCTTCCCGGTAAAGCAGCGAACACAGCTCCGATTTCCCTCAGAGACAGACGTTGGAGCCAACGATAGCGACTGCGCAGGAAATTCAGCTATCCGATCTTTCCAATTACACCAGACAGGCTCTTAAGAAAACAGCGGAGTTCACAGGGCAATGTCTTTTAATAACAGCGTTATTTGGTAACATAATTGTAACATTTCAAAGTCATGTATTCAAAATTTACTCCCGATTACCTTTGGCTGAACGATGACACCCCTGTAGATGATTCCACTACGGAGTACGACTACGTCGTATACCAGGAAACGAACATCACCAGTCTCAACGCAAATACAAATCTCAAAATAGAGACAAGTTACGAAAATGTGTACCTGCTTCCTCATAAAACCTTTTATGAAATCCGTGGGGAAATGCAATCTGCGGCAGGCAGAAAGTATGAAGCAGACGAACAAGTCACACTGAAAAAAAAACGGGTGATCGTTAGTCAAGTCGCCGTAGTACCAGCTAAACAATCAAGCCGTACAAGACATCATAGGCTACTTACCCCAAGCCAGCACGATCCTAAACCTGATCATGTTCAGCTATGACTACATGAGATCGTATGCCACCATCTTGTTGTGGTTTAGAGACACCACCACGGGAGCTGCTTTGAGTAAATAATTTCGGAAGAGTACGCCACCAGTCAATGCCGCTGTGTTGACAGAGGCAGAAGACGCTAACGTTATCGTGTACAGACCAGTTGTAGCTGGAGAAGATGTGTATCTTTTGACTGATATGACAGAAAACGCTGTTGAATTGCCGTGGTGAGAAACGCTATCTCATCCACGCTGGCACAGGCACATACCTATGCCTGCAACGTGGGATTCGCAGCACGACGTGCTCTCAGATGTCGGGCATGAGATCTGCATGATGCTTCTCCACAGCTGCATTTTCGGAATGTGCAGGGATATCCGAACGGTTTTCAAACGGTTAGTGATTCCAAAGATTTTGCAAATGTTTTGTGATTCACACTTCTTGAATATGATATCATCAAGTTCAACAATTTTCCCCATAATCTACATTCTTATGACAATACACACATTATGCCTTATACGTATTCCCATATTCAGTCCGACAACCACTTCACGTTGAGTACAGTTTTCACTTGTACCTATCACCCTATGTAGAGAAACAAACACTTTTCCTTGAGCACAGTATACAGACACGATGTTCAGGGAGAATTATTATCTTCGTTGACATAAGCCAATTATGTTGTAATCAGGAAATTGCTCAGCCCTTTCCAACACATTTTTTCTTCCACCAATCAAAACATTTATATCGTTAATTGAAACTTTTATTTAACTAAATGGAATGTCACTGACTGCTGCTTAGAAAAAGAAATTATGTATAATATTAGCTCCAATTTAATTTAACGAATATCACTATTTTATTGCACTATATTTTAGTGGAATTGCTTCAAAGACTTTTTTATAAAACACCATATAAGATTGGAACATATTACCTAGTTTTATCAAGACCATTAAGATATAGGTCTTTCTAAATTGACTGTCAAGACTTACCTTTAGTGTCAATACAACACAGAGTGCAATGATGTACTACTTGTTGGAATTTGTTTTTAGTGATTTGCTCAATTCTGAAATAGGATTTTAAATGTTTGAATTAGTTTCAATGTTATGTTCATTATTGTAATTATTAACATATTTTAATATAGCATTTACAATTTTAGTCCAATTTAGAATTTATAATTTAGCCTAATATAAATGTTTCAATTTTTGACTAATCTACATATTTTAATTTAGACAAATAAAGAATGTATAATTTAGTCTACAACATAATTATTTTTTTTTAGTTAAATATATAACTTTTAATTTATTTTAATACAGAATTTGTTTACTTTAATCAAATATATAATTTTTCAATTTAGTCTAATATATAATTTTTAATTAAGTGAAACACATAATTTTCAATTTTAGTCTAAAATAAAGTTTTAAATATTAGTTTATTAAATAGATCATTTTTATTTTAGTCCAGTATAGAATTTTTTAAAAGTGTTCTAATTCACAATTTGTAATTTTAATCTAAAATAAAAAGTTTAATATTAGTCTAATGTAGGATATTCAATTTAACTCTAACAGAGAACTTCTAATTTGGTCTAGTGTAGAATTTTTAATTTAGTCTTAAAAAAAAAACATTTTTAATTTTGTAAAATATAGATATTTAATTTTAATCTGATATTTACCTTTTAATTTAATCTAATAGACATTTAAATTTTAATACTAATCTAATATATAATTTGAAATTTAATTCAAACATTTTAATATTAGTCTAACATAATCTCAATTTTTTCTTGTATAGAATTTTGAATTTTAGTCTACTTTAGAATATGTTAATTTATCCTAATATAGACATTTTTTTGTTTACTGTAGAATTTTGAATTTAGTCTTATATACAATTTTGATCAATATTAATATATTATGGAAGTTGGAATTTTATTCTGATAGAGGTTTAATTTTAGTCTAATATATATATATATATATATATATATATATATATATATATATATATATATATATATATATATATATATATATATATATATATATATATATATATATATATATATATAGAGAGAGAGAGAGAGAGAGAGAGAGAGAGAGAGAGAGAGATAGATATTAATTTTAGTTGATCTTAGATTGTTTTACTTTTAATCTCTATATATATATATTTTGTAATTTTAGCAGATTGATATTTATAGTTTTATTCCATTATAGATTTTTTTTAGTCTAAGATACAATGTTTAATTACATAAAGTTTCAAATATTAGTCAGTTGAAGAAATTTTATATTGTAGTCCAATACACGATTTTTAATTTTAGTCTCACATATAATTGTTAATTTTAGTGTAATATGCATATTTTTATTTCATTCATTAAAAAATGTTTTTAACTTCTTAGTAAATAGACATTGATAAATTTACATGTTTGATATTATGTTGTATTGCTTGTATTTGTGATGCTGTTTTTGTTGCATTGCTGGTGTAGTTGTTGTAGTTTCTATGTTATTAACTACTTTATTAATGCCTGCATATTATGTATGTATTAAATTTGTATTCCATGCGTGTGCTCTGTCACATGTATTATGTATCCTTTTCTTATAGATGTTTTGTCCTGTGTCACCTTTCATGTGACTTATTTAGATGTTTTACAAATATTAATATTTAGTCTATATGTTAATAATGTCCTAATACAACTATTATTATTATTATTATTATTATTATTATTATTATTATTATTGGTAGTAGTATAGTGGTAGAAATATGGCACACTTTACATTATCTAGATGTTGCTGAGTTGGTAACATCTGGCAAGTAATTAGTATCTATAGAGGCTGTTGACATATGTTTAGAGCCACTTGTGTTGTGCTTTCATTTCTGTAACCTGGAAATGTGTCAAACCTGTATTAGCAGTTGCCACTGTGTAAATGTCACCTGTTTATATTGCTGGTGTATGATGTGTTGTAGTTTTTAAGTAATGCCCTGCTTTAGTATTGCATGCATTTTGTTAGTTTGTTTTATAGTTGTCTTTTGTGTGAGTGTGTGTGTCACATGTTGTCTTTTAGGTCTTCTGTGTGTGTCACTTGTTATGTTTTATATCTGTATTATAATTGTCTTGTGTGTATCTGTCACATGTTGTGTTGTACATTTGTATTATAGTTGTCTTATTCATGTTGTGTCAGATGTGTTTTGTCTGTCTGTGTTATATCTGTATCATGTGTGTGTGTTGTGTCACATGTATTGTGTGTGTGTTGTGTCACATGCTACATTTTATGTGTATTTCTTTTTGTCTAATGTGTGCATATGTGTGTGTGTATGTGTGTGAATAGTCAAATATTGTGTTGTATGTGTAGTATAGTTGTCACATGCATTCTATGTCACATGTTGTGTTTTAGGTCTGTATTATAGTTGTCATTTGTGTGTTAGTGTGTGGGTGTGTGTGTCACATGTTGTATTTTAGGTCTCTATGTATTATAGTTATATTTTATATCTGTATTATAATTGTCTTGAATGTGGCTGTCACATGTTGTGTTTCACATTTGTTTCATAGCTGTCTCATTCATGCTGTGTCACATGTGTTTTGTCTGTCTGTATTATATTTGTATTGTTTGTGTGTGCTCTATCACATGCTATGTTTTATATGTATTATTTTTGTCTGTGTGTGTGTGTGTGTGTGTGTGTATGTGTGAATTGTCAAATGTTGTGTTGTATGTGTATTATAGTTATGACATGTAATTTCTTTCACACGTTGTGTTTCAAGTCTGTATTATATTTGTCTTATGCATACTGTGTCACATTTCATGTGACCTATTTAGAATTTTTATAAGTACATGTCTCTTTATTTTGTATTATATGTTGATCCTAAATACAGATATTATTATTATTATTATTATTAAAGTATTGAGTCCAATGACATGACTTAAATGGTCTGTGTTTTACTGTGGTGGTATAATTTGGCCACTAAGTTTATCTGCTTAGGCTGCAAATATTCTGATACATGATGCACATGGTTCCCATTATATGCTTATACCTGAACAATATCAAACCTGTATTAGCAGTCACCTCTGTATAAATATAACCTGTTCATAACAGACACATGAAATAAATCATATTTCTTTTTGCTATATAGATGTTCTGTCCACCCTTATCCAGTTGTGTTTGTGATCACCATAAATCATCCCAAACACTCACCCTAGATGGCTCTATATAAACAAAAAAGATTTTTTCTCTTGTTGACCCTGTAATAAATGTCACTTATCTATGCATGTGCTTTGGCCATTACCACGGTGATTACTTTGCACAAAATTAATTGTACAATATACCTCACTATAAGACAACTCATTATAAAATATACATGTTTATAGGCAAGACTGGTTTATCATATAATAAAGACAAATATGATAATAGAAAGATCTCAAAATTGCACAACATTAAAAAAGGCCTCAAAGATGTTACTACAAATTATAAACAATCACCAAGTATTTGACATCTTGCAACCAGTGAAGACTTGGAACAAATATAAATCATGTAAACTGCTAATGTTCCACAAAAGAAATGAAGAACATGTTACACAGTCTTGATATATTTTGGTGCAAACTCTTGTCATTGATTTGTGAAGACTAATATGATAAATATACTAGTTTCACCTGACAGAAGACACAATAATTTCCTGAGAAAAAATCAAAGTCTTGAACTAAACCTTTAGTAAACATCCAGTATACTTGCTAGAAACCTGACATAAATCAGGTAGTCACATTCCTCAATCACAAAAGTTAAACACAAAATATAAATTAAATATTCCTACCAATAGACTGATTGTAGTGTAACATTATTACCTCACTTTGACAGCGCATACCAGTAACAAATCTAAACTGAAGATTTTATCACTATACGTGAGAATTCCTAATGCTCGTATTTATACATGTCATTGAAGCTATCTGCAAGTCTGCACTAAATTGGATCAGCAATCTTTGGTATTTTACAAGACTTTTGAAAATAACATATAATAAGATAGGTATCATTGTAAAAACTATCATGCTTGGCTGCATATTTGCTATCCAGAGAGAATGCCTAGTCAGATAAAAAGATGCAGATATAACAAAAAGGACGAAATCAGCTTTCTTGGCTATTGCTATGCAAAATAAATCATTGTATATACTTTGTATTAATGATAAAAACACAACAGGAACACAGCTAAAACAATGATTTAAAAAAAAAAGGAGTTTTAAAGCTTTCAGTCCTTTTACAATAACCTGTATAAAATCCCCCTTACTTTTAAAAAATGTCATTAGTAGCAACCACAATGAGCAGAACATGGAATTAACACCACATTGAACATATCGTGGACATTACACCCATTGAGTAGATCATGGACATTACAACACATTGAATACATCATCAAAATGACATCACACTGAGCAGGTCATGAACATTAAACCACACTGAGGATATCATGAAGATTACATCACATTGAGATGACCAGGACATTACACAACATTGAGCATATCATGAAGATTGCATCACACTGAGAAGACCAGGACATTACACCACATTGAGCATATCATGAAGATTGCATCACACTGAGAAGACCAGGACATTACACCACATTGAGCATATCATGAAGATTACATCACACTGAGAAGACCAGGACATTACACCACATTGAGCATATCATGAAGATTGCATCACACTGAGAAGACCAGGACATTACACAACATTGAGCATATCATGAAGATTACATCACATTGAGAAGACCAGGACATTACACCACATTGAGCATATCATGAAGATTACATCACACTGAGAAGACCAGGACATTAAACAACATTGAGCATATCATGAAGATTACATCACATTGAGAAGACCAGGACATTACACCACATTGAGCATATCATGAAGATTACATCACACTGAGAAGACCAGGACATTAAACAACATTGAGCATATCATGAAGATTACATCACATTGAGAAGACCAGGACATTACACCACATTGAGCATATCATGAAGATTACATCACACTGAGAAGACCAGGACATTACACAACATTGAGCATATCATGAAGATTACATCACATTGAGAAGACCAGGACATTACACCACATTGAGCATATCATGAAGATTACATCACACTGAGAAGACCAGGACATTACACAACATTGAGCATATCATGAAGATTACATCACATTGAGAAGACCAGGACATTACACCACACTGAGCATATCATGAAGATTACATCACATTGAGAAGACCATGGACATTACACCACATTGAGCATATCATGAAGATTACATCACATTGAGAAGACCACGACATTGCACGACATTGAGCATATCATGAAGATTACATCACATTGAGAAGACCAGGACATTACACGACATTGAGCATATCATGAAGATTACATCACATTGAGAAGACCATGGACATTACACCACATTAAATACATCATCAAAATGACATCACACTGAGCAGGTCATGAACATTAAACCACACTGAGCATATCATGAAGATTACATCACATTGAGAAGACCAGGACATTACACGACATTGAGCATATCATGAAGATTACATCACATTGAGAAGACCAGGACATTACACGACATTGAGCATATCATGAAGATTACATCACACTGAGCAGGTCATGAACATTAAACCACACTGAGCATATCATGAAGATTACATCACATTGAGAAGACCAGGACATTACACCACATTGAGCATATCATGAAGATTACATCACATTGAGAAGACCATGGACATTACACCACATTGAGCATATAATGAAGATTACATCACATTGAGAAGACCAGGACATTGCACCACATTGAGCATATCATGAAGATTACATCACATTGAGAAGACCAGGACATTGCACCACATTGAGCATATCATGAAGATTACATCAGATTGAGAAGACCAGGACATTACACCACATTGAGCATATCATGAAGATTACATCACATTGAGAAGACCATGGACATTACACCACATTGAGCATATCATGAAGATTACATCACATTGAGAAGACCAGGACATTACACGACATTGAGCATATCATGAAGATTACATCACATTGAGAAGACCATGGACATTACACCACATTGATCAGACTATGGACATTACACTATAATGAGCATATCATGAACATTACAACAAAAATTGAACAGATCATAGATCATAAACCACATGGAGCAGTTGATGGACATTACACCACATGGAGCAGATCATGAACATGACTTCTCATTGAGCAGATTGTGGACATTACACCACATTGAATATATCATGAACATTAAATCGCATAGAGCAGATCATGGAGATTGCAACACATTGATCAGATCATGAAACTGAATATCACATTGAGCACATCATAGACATTACACCACAATGAGATGATCATGTACATTACACCACATTGAGTATATAACGAAAATTACATCACTTTGAGAAGAACATATACATTACATCACACTGAGCAGATCATGGACATTACATCACACTGAACAGATCAATGACATTATACCACATTGAGTATATAATGAAAATTACATCACTTTGAGCAGATCATTGACATTACACCACATTGAGCAGATCATGGACATTATATCACACTGAGCAGATCATGGACATTACACCACATTGAGCAGATGATGGAAATTACACCACATTGAGAAGATCATGGACATAGCACCACATTGAGCAGTTAATGGACATTATTACCACATTGAGCAAATCATGAACATCACATGACAATGAGCAGATCATGGACATTACACAAAAATTAACCAAATCATGGATATTACACCACATTGAATATATCATGGACATTACACCACATTGACCAAATCATGGACATTACACCACATTGATCATATCATGGACATTACACCACATTGAATATATCATGGACATTACACCACATTGAATATATCATGGACATTACACCACATTGAATATATCATGGACATTACACCACATTGAATATATCATGGACATTATACCACATTGAGTAGATTATTGACATTACTCCACATTGAGTAGATTATTGACATTATGCCACATAGAGCAGATCATGGACATTGCACCACATTGACC
The DNA here is from genome assembly GCA_028554795.2 of Sinohyriopsis cumingii. Taxonomy (NCBI): domain Eukaryota; kingdom Metazoa; phylum Mollusca; class Bivalvia; order Unionida; family Unionidae; genus Sinohyriopsis; species Sinohyriopsis cumingii. Next base: position 435,270 of record JAPYKE020000360.1, on the reverse strand, counting down.
ATATCATGGACATTACACCACATTGAATATATCATGGACATTACACCACACTGAGTAGATTATTGATATTACACCACATATAGTATATCAAGGACATTACACCACACTGAATATATCATGGACATTACACCACATTTAGTAGATTATTGATATTGCACCACATATAGCATATCAAGGACATTACACCACACTGAATATATCATGGACATTACACCACGTTCAGCAGATCATGAATATCAGTTTCTATTACTTTGCTTCTTTAACAACTCAAAAATTGCAACATAAATTCTTTCAAACCCTGATACAAATTAAAGATATTGTATCAAACATCATTATCGCAATTAAAGTATATTCTCTTTTAACATGGTTCCTGGATAAGAGATACAAAAAACAAATTAGTGAGTAACTGTTTTATTTATTAAATCTTTTTTTGACAAATTTAAAATACTTGCATTGTATTATGACAGCAGTTTTCAAACATTGACAACAGGAATTTGACAATTCATGAATAAATGAATGGATAATAATTCACCTTTCTTAATCATTCAATGCAAGGAGTCACACGTTAATGAATAATGTGCTTGACGGTAAAGATTTCTGGATAACAGGTACAACATTCAAGTGGTCAGCAAACATAAAATACATTTTTTTCAGATCAAATTTGATTAATATATAATTTATTGTATGTGCTAGTATCTAATTTTTTAACACTAATATGGTTTGTTTTATATCTATAAAATTCCAGCTTCATGAATATTAAATATGAAACATTTTCCTATAAATCTAAATTATGAAATAGCTGGTTACAAGACACTCTTGGGGTCATATTGGTGCCAAAGTGACTCTATCATGGAGCCATACACTTTAGAAGCTAACATTGTCATGGAGCCTCACTGATTAAAAGCTTACACTGTCATGGGGTCATACTGGCTACAAGCTGACACTGGCATGGAGCCATACAGGTTGCAAACTGACACCGTCGTGAAGCCATATTTTTTACAAGCTGAAGCTGTCACGGAGCCAGAGTGGTCACAAGCGGGCACTGCTATGTAGCCATACTGCTTAGAAGCTAACACTATCATGGAGCCATACTGGTCACAGTTTGACACTGTCAGTGAACATCATTTTGGATAGAGGCTGTCATGGAGCCATACTGGTCACAGGCTGGAACTTTCATGGGGCCATACAGGTTACAAGCTGACACTGTCAAGGAGCCGGACTGGTCACAAGCAGACACTGTCATAAAGCCATAACTGGTTACAATCTGACACTGTCATAGAAACGGACTGGTCACAAGCTGGCACTGTCATGGAGCCATAATGGTCACAAGTTGACACTGTCATTGAGCCATATTATTTATAAGTTGTCATGAGGAAATATTAGCCACAGGCTGGCACTGTCCTGGGACCATACTGATTACAATCTGACACTTGTCACCTCATGGAACCATATTGGTAACAAGCTAAACCAGGACTCCTTCCTTAAAATTAGGTAACCAAATCATTTAGCTTGTCATTGTACTAAATTAACAAGGAAACTATTTAGATAGCATGCCTAAGAATAAATAATATTCATTTAACAGTTTCAAGTGCATGAAAAGATGTATACTAGGTTATAATATTAGTCACCCATGTTTCTACCCTCTTCTGATATCTAATGTGCTCTGACCACTCACCACAATATATATGACCAAAATAACGAAAGTGGCTAGTGACAATTCAAAAAACACAATGACCAATACCTTCTACAATGTATTCATTATTTATCTCCTAGATTTAAGTTAGAGCCATTTATAACAACAGAGCGTATACAACTTTCTTCTCCAACTTGCCACGCAAGCCAATTAACTCTGCCTACAATCACTTCTCTTCAACTGATATTGGTGACATCCACATTTCTACCTGTGACATATTTAGTTGCCCATATGCCTTTACTCATGTGTATGCTGTACAGAGTCGTTAGTTACCCTGGTTTGCTGGTCACTGTATATTTCAGCCAATAAGGGTATAAGGATTAACACGTAAATGACATTACTGCAATGTGAATATAAGATTGGATACTCTGCATTGTTTTGGCTGCCTTGCACTTGCTACCATGTCGGTCTCTTACTTTTGATATTATGATGTAATGTACAAAATTTAAACCCCCCATTTGACCCAGGCACACTGGGAACTATAACATAAGGTCGTATATCTATTTTAATGATGTAAAAGATTACACTAGGTGACCTGGATACAGTGAAATATAATACTCAGCACTGTCATTCGAATACAATGATCTTCCTTACACAATATAAATGTATTTATGTCTTCCCCAAACACATATGATTCTATTCTTTTTCGTCCCATGTTTTCTTTTGAAGTCCAGCCTCTCTCTCTATCTCTCTCTCTCTGCTAACCTATTCATTTATCTAAAACACCATTCTATGTGATGAAAATAACGATGGAGAGAAAAGAGAAATTCACTCACTATCAGGTTTTAAACCTTTTCCGCTTAGTCTTCATTTCCTTGTTTGTATTTAAACATAGTTTCAGAACGCTATAAATCAATCATAGCTATTTATGGAAAATATGTTTGTTATCTGGGTCATGAGATCAAATATAATTACGCTGCTCTTAGAGGGAAGTATGGGTTCTTTTCTTCGAGTCCATTCAATATCGACATTTCCAATGTTACCTATACAATCATTTAAAGCTACAATATGAGTTTGCACGTTTGTAATTCAAACATACTATGGTCTAAAATATTAACTTAAACTGTTACACGAGTGCTTTTTAGTCAGATTTAATCTATTCGTTCTTTTCAAGTGAAGTGAATGCCGTGTTGTCCGTGATGGGTCTCAAATATCCTTGTATTGTATGTATGACGAAATTATCTGCTAAAGTTATTCGGCTCAGAGGGGTGCGTTAAAGACATTAGTTGCTCGTTTATTCAATATTGCTTTGTATATATTTCAATTCTTTTTGTTTACACTCGGTAAAGCTTGGGTGAATAGAAAGATAAACGTACTACTGTATAGGTGGGTGCATGTGCAGATCGATGAATTCGTTTGCTGAGTAAAATATTTTAATTTAGAGGGTATCAAAGTTGTCTTCGCACCAAAACTTGGATGACTAACGTCAGATTATATATGATTGTTCTCATTAGTTTTATTTGATTGGTCTAGCTGGAACAAAGGTATAAAGTAAACCAAAATTAGTGGATAAGAGACTGACAGCTTTGGCTATATATCAAAGATAAAGCAAACAAAAAGAGCATTCTAAATGTAGGAGATTATTTCTAGGTCAAACAGGATCAAATATAGTAAGAGAAATAAAATGGGCAAAAGCTTAATTAAATCAATACATGTCTCGCTCAATTCAAAGCAAGGTGTTGTTCATACTTTCCCTTTACGAAATGTCTGCAAAAACAACAAATGAAACTTAAGTTGCATCTATTTAACTCATCTACATGCCGGAACAGTTTAAGTGCTTGGGGTGGGTTCCAAAATTTCAAAAGAGCCCTAACTTTCATCTTAAGGGCGCCAAAGGAGAAGTCTATGTGTTTATGTATTCATAGTGTTGATAATACCAGCAAGTGTACTGTTTTTACCACGTGAGGGTCCGCAAACCCCCTACCGCTCCCATTTTACTCTGTATTCGTTTTTCATTGCCTGGGCGACTCCCACTTCTTCGATCGATTGTTTCGCGGTTCGCTGACACGTAAAACCAATGTCAGACACTCTAAAGTATCCCGCATGATTGTGACTTAGAATGAGAATGTGGAGTGTTTCTTGGTATTGCAGATCTATTGGTCAAATTTGTATTTTAAATAAGAAGTGTGCTCATGACTCTTTAACAAATTTGTATTTTAAATAAGAAGTGTGCTCATGACTCTTTAACCTTTGTTATACCCAACGAGCCAAGTATACGACAATCCAACCAATTATTTCTACTTTACCATAGCTTTCGCATTAATAAATGAGATACCAACACGAAATCTTCAAATGAAAAGAAAGAAGAAAAATTAAACATGCAAACAAAACCAAAATCTATCTTGTCTCCTGCTGAGTTGATTACATTCAACCGATAGCTACGCTGAGCGAACATTATAACGATATTTGAAACCTAATTATACCCACTTCAATCGCTGATCATTATCAAAAGGTAGGTGCGCAAGGTATTTGAAAAGAACGAATACATTAAAGAAAAACTGAATGAAAAGAACTAGACGACCCATTTTTGGTACACAGAACAGACCTTGTTATGTTACTTTGGAGGAAGGTATGAAATGACATTGTAAAACAAATTGGATACTGTACACACATTTGAGACTCCTTACACTGAAAGCCCATGACATGTTATATCCTGACACAGCACTATATTCCAAGTAAACCATCAACATATATATACCAATCGACATGTTTTGAGGAGAAATACTTCAACTTTCACAACATCATTGTACAACTCCTATGTTCAAAAATACTGCCTAAAGTCGACGAAGCAGAGCAAATGAGAAAGAAACAAAAGACTAAAATTAAGACATGATCTAAAAAACACCATTTCTTGTTTAATGTACCTTTGTAAAATTGCTCGATAAAATAAATTCTAGATGATGAACATAAAGAAAGAGAGAGAGTAGAAATGAAAACATCTTTGGAAAATTACAGAAGGAAATATGTTTAGAAATGGTTCAAATTAATATTGTTTCGTGGGTGGAGCGCCTATTTATCAATTATATAACAAGGTAACATCTGCTATTAGGATGACCTGGATAACACAGTGGTTGAACACATTCTTCACACTTCTGCAGTCCCCGGCTTCTGTATCGGTTCGAACATAAAAGAGGGTAAAGTGGTATCTCATCCGAGATCGGTGGTATTTAATGGTTTCCTCCACGAACAAGGACAACATTAGACCAACAGATGAGCCATCAAAAGTGTTTAACATTACTTATATTGAACTATTTGTTTATAACGGAACTTTCAGTACCTCATCTAGACATATCAAGCAGATAGATTTGCAAAAAATGTACTTTTACAAACGATATGTACAAGCAGCTAATCCCGGGTCGGTATCGAACCTGCTACTCTTGGATTTAGAGCTGATACAATGGAAGCTAACTACGTTTTCCAAGGTCACTCAGAGGCAACCAAAATTTATAAAGAATTCATCTAAAAGTATAGTAGTCTGTATATTATGCGATGTATATACATGCTGAAATTAACATACGGGTCAAATTTCCACCTGTGACAATTACTTATGTACTTCCTCGGGAGTTAGCGCCAATTTATTCGCCATGCAAAGGTAGGTGTGTGAGTCCATTACAGGGATTAAAATTTACACCCCATGCAAATTTAGACAGGTGTGTAATTCCTCTGAAAATAATAAATGTACACGAACACAACTTTAGGTTAGTGTTTACATTTGTTGGCACACGCCATGCATCCGTTGGCATGCCTAAATGTACACACCATGGAAATTTAGATTGATGTGCAAATCCGCTCATATGACTAAATTTACATCAGTATGCAAGCTTATTCATGCGAATGGGTTATTAAATAGCATTTGTCTTTAAACCGTAATATTACACGAAACTACTGCTGTTATCAACATGGTCGTAAGCGTACATTTCCTCGGTTAACACAGTACAATATAAAAATATTTTTTTTGTTTAAAACATACATATATATTGAAATGCCATTTTCAAAAAGTGCACCCGCGTATTCTTCATTGATAATGTGTGGAAACAATCGATATATATGTATGTCTGTCTCAAACACACACACATACGAGAAAAATGGTGTTGGCTATTTAGTAAATATCATTAATAAATTTACACTTGGACACACCGCCGTTTACCTATTAGCGAGCCGATAATATATATGCCATTACTATCGTAATAGATACAAACGGTTTTGCACAGTTGTGAGGAAAAGTGTTAACATGTTTCTTCCAAAAAAACCTCAACAAACTACTATATGAAAAAAGGAGCATACTCCGCGAGAATGTTGTTCTTGTAGGGTTTTAACGCCATTTTCCAGCACCAGACTATACGGGAAGAACCATCGAAGCACGATAAGCTAATGTCAGGCTTTCTCACACACAAACGCGTTATCCGACAGTGAGACTTGAACCCACGCTGACAGAGGTGATATGGCAGTGATCCTGAACGGTGACCGCTTTAGACCACTCGGCAACTCGAGGCCTCGTCCATTTTGAGTGCACACTTATCCTCGTTATTGAAACGGGAACCAGATAAATATAACAATGAGATAAAGCCATATGATAATATAATAGCATCAATATTCAGACATCTGTACAATGATAACATATTGATAATTTGCAATACTATTTTTCACCATTTCTACCTGAAAGAAATATTGTTCCTATAATATTAAAAAAATCAACATTGTCGTTCTGATAATAACATAATTGAATCTTTCTTTAGATTCATATATCTGCTTTGTTTTGGACATAAATGACTTCATTCCATAATTATAGCAAAATATGTGTTGGGCTTTGTTTTCTAGAGGCTATAATACTATTAGTAATAGTATCAACCTATAAAACAAGAGCACATATGAAATCTAGCTTTGGACAAATCGATATATTGTTACCACCCTTCAGTACAAAGGTACGCTGAAGACATCCTGTTTCACCAATCTCTGTTTGCATACGTTTCATGATTTAACTTATACGCTTAGATCAAATACTGTTTTAACATTTACTATGAATATTACATTTGTGTTGAAAATATAAAATGACCAAGAGTACAATGAATATTGTTATATGCCTGTCCCGTGTTACACTGCCCCTATATAGATAACGTAAACATGATGTGCATGAATTATTTTATTTTTGAGTCTGTGATCTTGACCTTTCATCCTAAAATCTAAAAGCTTGTTCCTTATCACAAGTGAAAGCAATCGACAGAGTCTGATGCATTGCTGATGTTTGCTTTGAAGAAACCATTCAGTCCTTTCAGTCGCTAAGTCTTTTGAACTGTACGTGATTGATAAATCAAGTTGATATGCATAAACCAGTCTCTTCTCATAGTCATGGTGACCTTCACCTTTAACATTTTGACCTCAATTTGAAGACATCCACACACGCTTGTAACAATACATAATGGAGAACTAAACTAAACTAAACTGTGCTGACATTTTTTTTCTCTGTTAAGTAACAGTGACCTTAACCAAAATCTTTCGGCAATAAAACTGATATAGTTCTCCCTTAATACAAGTACAAGTTAGAGTTTGGTAACAGATGATGGACACCAACAATCTATTGTGCAAAATCCAATTTGGTAACAGACACATTAATATACAGGCATAATAACATAATATATTTGTCTCTTGTCATGCATGCAAATAATGATGCCATAAAAAATTACTTACATATATCTCCTTGTGTCTTGCTCATGAAACATCCTTGCTTATCATCTTCATGGTGTATCCTTGTGTCTCGGTGATAAAACATTATTGTTTACAATCTTCATGATTGTCTTCTTGTCTCATTGACGAAACATTCCTGCGTATTAACTTCATGGGATCTCATTGTGTCTGGTTGATTAAATATCCCTGCTTATAATCATTATGGTGTCTCATTGTCTCTTGTTGATGAAACGTACTTGTAAATAATCTTCAAAGCCTAAACATGGTGTTTCATTGTATCTGGAAGATGACACATTCGTGCTTATAATCTTCATGGTGTTTCCTTGTGTCCCTTTGATGAAACATTCTTGCTTATAGTTTGTACGGTGTCTCCTTGTGTCTCACTGTTCTCACATTCTTGCTTACACTCTTTATTGTGTCTCTCTTATGGAACATTCTTGCTTGCAATCTTCATGGTATCTACTTGTATCTAATATATCAATCATTATTGCTTATATTCTTCATGTGTAATGAATCATTGAATGTCCACATAAATTGATAGCGAGATGAAGGGTACATGCATTACTTTGCTGTCAGATGGCTCTACGTCTGGGCACATATGTTACTATGTAAAGGATATTAGATTTATGGTTTAATTGTATGATTTCTTCATCCACATTGATAAGTAATCCACTTCCAATTAGCACTTATAAAAGATTTCCAACTTTGACAACCACTCTGCCTTCTACGGCATCACCAGAATTTATCCATAGTACATTAATTGTCCAACCTAATTCATACACATATCAAGAATAGTGAGAAGACTGTAGTGTACTTTGCATCGGTCATCAAATAAGGAAATGTTATTTTCATCACGATTTCACAGCAATCTTGATCTCCTTACCAATTCAACCGAGACGAAATCACATATACATTAAATATAGGTCACAGTGATATTCTTTCAATGTGATATCTACTACTCAACGTAATTGCTAGATATGCAAAACCACATGACAATACAATCAAAGCTGTGTTATATTGAACATGTGGCCAAAGTAACAGCACAAAAATTAGGCGGTGGTGCCTTACCTTTGGTATGACCGTATATGTCTTTCAAAGCTGGATCTATGCTCCATATACCAAGATCCTTTAGGTTTTAAACCTAGGCAAAAGTAGTGCAAAACTGAAATGAATCATGATCGTGAGATGGAGAAAATAATGGAGAACCAGCAGGCAGACGCAGAGACCACCAAATACCCCCTTTCACTTTTATTATCAAACCTTTCAAAAGGATTTATGTCTTTTTAAACGCAAATCAAACGTTGTCTTTCTAAAAGTTAGAACTGCTAAACTGTAAAAAAAGAGTCACACTTTGGTGCAAAGTCAACGAAATTGTCCTGGTCAGTAGGATACTTTTCAAAACGTCTTTGTATGTTGTTGATTATATTTGTGAGAAAACCAACCATTTCAATATCTTTTTTATTGTTTGGATTATGCATTTCTTATTTGATTGCACATAATGTGCCATCTATTGCAAGGTCCAATGATTAAATTCTGTCAAAGCTGGTTGATGTCCTATATAATGAGCATATGTTATCATGACCAGCTACTTTTTGTGATAGTATTTTCCTTAATGGTATCAATTATATTATCCTGTTCTTCCACGTGCTGCATATGAGGTGGAAATGTGTAGGTGGTATTTTTTTTTCATGTATGGTGTCTATCAGAGATGAAAAGGATACATTTATATTTTATCAATCATATTCTATTTTATTAAAGCTCCTTGGTTTCTTATCATGCTATGTTTTAACAAAACACACTTTGATTTGTATCATTTCTTTTATTTTTTCCCAACGAAAATATAATTCCAGACTCAGGTAACACTTTTTAAATTAATACAAATGAATGAAAATTGTTCATCCAATCAATACATAAAAAATGCATTGAGATCCTTCGGTGGCTGAGTGGTCTAAAACACTTGTATTTACTGATCGCTGCCATCTCATCTCTGTCCACGTAGCTTCTAGTCTCGGACTCAGCGAATGTGGATGAATGAGAAACCTTGCATGTAACTTCCTTTAGGTCAATGGTTCTAGTTGGAGTTTTCCTGTGCTCTTCCCCTACCAATTTTTCCCTGCTGTCACGAATGATGGTGAAAACAAAGTTTTGTTTGCGTTTGTGTGATTTAATGACATTTATCAGCACAAGGCAGACTATACATGGTGGCAGAATATTTGGTAGAAGAAGTACCCAGGAGGACCTCTGTGAGAAATATGATGGAACTATAGTCAAGCCAAGGCTTAAACTGATGTGTAGTGATCTGTAAAAGCATATTTACCTGGATACCATAGTCAAAGCAATATATATATATATATATATATATATATATATATATATATATATATATATATATATATATATATATATATATATATATATATATATAAAGAGAGAGAGAGACAGAGACAGAGTGAGAGACACAGAGAGAGAGAGGAGGAGGAGGAAACAAATTATTTGAAAGATTTATGTTATGATGTCAAACTGAAATTTAAATTAATGTGATATCTAATTTAAATTTAAATTTAAAGGCATCTGATATCTCAATTACATTCCATCAGATTAATGATGTCTCTATTATAACATGAATATGGTTCATTTGATACCTCTCTATAAAGCCCATCTATATAGTGTTTTCTTTATGATCTCAAACTGAAATTTATGGATGTTCAGGATCTCATCACCTATTTTGTAAGCCTAATAATCATATCCTTTTCCATTGTGATCTGCATATTTTTGCTTACCAAAACAATAAATAAAATGTCGTTCTCTTTCCACCTGAAAATTAATCAGCAATGTTTTTTTTCGTTAGATGTATAAGAGGTATGGCTGACAATTGTTGTTCATACGTTTGTTTTCAACCAATTCAGCAATACATTGCATGTTGGCGAAGAGATACAAGGGCTGTTTGGTGGAATGGGAAGGGTTAAATGTACACAGAATCACCGAAACATGCAGATGTATTATTTGTTTTCATTTTGTACTAAGCTATATTCAAGGTTTACATTTCTCCTGGAACTGAATTGGAATTTCTTCATAATAAACTAATTTCAGAAGGTTAGTGATTCCATCGATTTCGCAAGTGCTTTACCCTTCTTGAATATGATTTTAGCTGATTGACCTTTAACTATATCACCATCCTGACCATCAACTCCGTGCCCCAGACTGACCATTATCTATCTCTCCTGACTGACATATGACTCTATATCCGCAAGCTCTTTCCTCAAGTTATCAGGTTGCCATTACATGATGAAAACTTTGAATTTTTAAATAAAACTTAACGGTTCAATATTAAAATAGGTTAAAAGAACATTCAAACTATAGCTATAAGAGACTCTTGCTATTTTTACTGTAGTAAAAGTATTATTTGTTGTTATAGTTGGGAGATTGTTGCTGTCGTTATTTTCTGGAATATGACAATGAATCGTGTGCATGAAAATTAGACGTTGGTCAGGAGTTGCTCTTATTTTGCATAGTACAATCCCAGCAAGAGAAAAAAAATACTTAGATCAAAAGACAAAACTAAAATGCGAGCTGCACTATGCATTTTTCTTTTGTACATCCAAGTACGAAAAGCTGCAATTTGGATCTTCCAGTTCACCTGCTTTGAAAACGCAAATAAAAAGTGAGGGATTTTTCCTTAATTTATATTGAAATATTTTTCCAGTGATAAACTAGTTGCAATTTGAACTTTTTACATGATAATTAAGTGTTGATAGTTTTGTAATCAGTATATTGCATTAATTGGCATCATCCTTTCATTTGTTAGAATCACAAATGTGAGCATGAAAACCTCAAGCAGTGAGCTGCTATTACAATTTTAATTTTATAATTGCCTTAGCTGAACTTAAAACTACATTATGTCTGACATTTGGGATAAAAATAACTTGGATAGATTCAACATTTAAATTAAAAAACTAATGAGTTTCGACATTTATTGAAATTCAAAGATTAATAAGTTTTGACATGTCACAAGTGATTCATATAAAAAATGGTAGCTAGTTGAAATGTTGGAAACAAGAAGTAAATGATGTAACAATCCTATTTGCATCAAACTGGCTGACTGTAAAAAAAATGCATTATTAATTATTTTACAAATTCCATGGGGCCCGAAGTGGCAGAGTGGTCTAAAGCGCTCACTGTTATGGATCACTGCCATCTCAGCTCTGTCTGTGTGGGTTTGAGTCTCAGGCTCGGCCAGTGTGGGTATGTGAGCAAGCTTGCTGGTAGCTTCTTGTGGGTTGATTGTTCTTTCTGGGCTTTTCCCAGGTTCTTCCTCCACCAATTATAGTGGCCGCCATGTCTAGCCTATCTTGTGTTGAAAAATGGCATTAAACCCTATAACAACAACAACAAATTCCATATGTCGTTTCTTCTAATAGTTTGTATACAACAACCATGTAATAATATTATATGTGCAACTTTTTCCAGATGTCAGTCTGCTTGTTCTTTATTTTTGTAGGAATAAGTTAGGTTCCCTTCTATATGTTGTTACCAATCTATTTGATCAGCATGCCGTTGTGAAGAATCTGATTAATTTTAGGTATCAAAATTCAGGGTGACCAGGACTGAAAAACTGAAGATGGTTATCTACATGCATATTCACTGCCTTGACCAAGCCATGTAAATGGCCAACATAGGAGATGATAAAGACACTAATTGATTGAGAGAGAATTCCCCACTGGTTACATGGCGCTTTTTGTTGGTTCTTGTTATCTAGCAGATGATTCACTGTGGTGCTATTGCCCAGACTGAGTAAATAACAATGTCAAATATGAAATTTATGGATTGAATAACAGAGATCTGAGCACAGATATAGAATTGAACAACACAAGGCCTCCCATTTAAAAATAACACTTTAATCAATTACATAAACAATATGATATTTAACATGGCATGTGATTAATACACTTTCTCATAGAAATAGAATTTCAAAATTTATAAGAAATGCAGTTATCTATTCTGTTATACCGATAAAACAAATTTGGTCAACGAGTCGAGTGAACAATAAAATTCATTACTCAGCATGCCGGCATAATCTGTATGTGTCTCCTTTCAAATGCGATGTTTGTGAGAGGTCAGAGTCGCTGCATTTCGATTCCTCTTTTCTCTCTCTCCAGCCTCATTTGGGTCTTCTGCCATAACTTGGTTGTCTGTTCTCTTTCCCAACTGGTTTACATATAGAGCTCTTTTCCCCTTATGCTTTTCAAGACACGATCTCTTTTCTATGACTGAATGTCTTCGTGTCCCTCACTTCCAGACACCCATCCCATGGACAATGTTTTAATGAGAAAATATACTTGTTCTTTTTCTTGGAGTGGGGCATCCACTTCCTCAGAAAAACTTGGACTGCCCAAACGTTTGGTGAAGAATTCTTAAAACCTTGAATTTTGTCTTTTAAGCACACCTCTCATTTAACTTAGAACAATTCTCTCTGGTCCGCTTTTATTAATATCTATTCAGGAAAAACTAATTTTTGACAGTTGTTTCCAAATGGCAGTGTACTGCTCCAGTGGCCTAGCGGTTAAAGCAGTGCTGATTTTTAGTGGCCAGCCAGAGCTCGAGCAGCTATATAGTCATTGCTTTTCAGTTTTCTGCTGCGGCCTTCGGCTTCAAGAAAAACAGTTTTCAGTGGCCCATGATGTCAATAAGGTTGGACAGCACTTGGTTAGAGCGTCCGCCTCAGATGCCGGAGTTTGAGGGATGGAACCTCAGCAGCGTCATACCAAAGACTTATAAAAAAATTTCTTACAGCTATATTGCTAGGGGCTTGGCATTAAGAGGTTAGTGTTAGGACTGGTCAGCCTATTATAATGTGACTGGGTAGGGCATCATGCTACATGTCTGAGGCATTTGAGTAGAGAAAGATGATGTATTTGATAATATATTATGTAACGACGTTTGGGGTGGCACCCACCATAATGGAGCTGCTATTGGTTCTTGGGGAATGCACTGAATGATGCTCATAATTGTGGAAATGGATGTTTGATATACCATTTATGGTACTCATGTGGTGATAGCAAAACGAAACTTAAACCATGTATCTCAGAACATGATCAAGTGGATTATTCCTACCCACCATGCTTTATTGTTTGTTAGAAGCAAGATATTGCCTTTTAAGGAGTTATGCATTTCTAATGAAAAAAAGTAGTGTTCTATAAGGTCAGCCAGATTTAGATACGTTTCCATGAAAACTTTTACAATATAAGGTATGGGACATATGTCACATTGCCATATAAAACATACTTTGCATAATATCAGGATCATATGGAATTGAAACCAAGGCATGAAAAATATCTTGCCTACTCAGGATGTTGGAGCAAATGCCTAGCGTGATGTCTTGCGAAGGAAAATGAGGCTTCTTGCTGCAAATAAAATGGCTTGGCAGACTTTGGGTGAATCATTAACTACTACTGACAGTTTTCAAATTTGGCCACAAAAGTTTGTTATGTTTTTGCTATTTTAAACAGCATATTACATTACTAAGTCTTGTTTGTGATTTTAGTTTATATATTAAAATAATTATCACATGGAGATAAACATGTTTACAGCTGTTGAGTTAAGGGCCTATTTCCTTTTTAAATGAAGAATGTTCTGGAAGCAACCTTTATTTATTAATTTAATGGGAAAATGAACTTTTGACCCTCATCCAGGTTCTGCTATTGTGTCTTGGCTTTTGTTCTATTTATATATTGTTTACTTCAGAATGATTCATTCCATATCTTGACATCAGTCTGGTAGAGTTATTTGTGTTCAATTATATTTTGTGAAGATTTAATTTATTTATTTCCATTCTTGATTGTAATTACAAAGTGCTATTTGATTTTAGGACTAAATTACTGTCTTGGAATTACTGTGAATTTATTTAAGAATATTTTGGATTATATTGTTGTATTACATAGAAACTGTCAGCACATCCACACTATTCCAGACTTCTGGCACATCAGTGAATTTAATATCAAATATCATTTGGAATTCTACTGGAATTCATTTGAAATGCATGATACTCATTAGACTTAAGTTATTATTAATTGTTCGGACTATTTGTGATGTAATTCACACTAGTGTAAGTACCTGTTAAACTTTCACTTTATGTTCTAGGGAAATAAATTATCTGTTGAATTTTATGAAAAACTTGTTGGTTTTCACTATATTTTGATACTGAGTTGAAGACCATAGAGTCATAACACCAGCTAGTGCTGTGTTTGGGTAGTTGGGGTGTAAAAGAGATGTACAATACTGGTATAATGTAATGCCATTTTTCTTTGCATATAACCAAGTACTTGTATACTTTTTTGAATTATGAATTTATATTTAAAAAATGCAGTTAGATTGCACTAGTTGCAAATTGCCATATTGGTTCTTTAAATAAATTGGAAATAAAATAAAGGATACTGAGTTTCTCTTAAACTTGTCTAACATGTTGTTGCCAGGAGGAGGAAGGTCAGATCTCTTGCAAAGTTGTGATCATAACAGTTTATGGCCATGAAATTAAGTCTAAGTTGTTTTTGCATGATTTTATAACTGGCAATATTCTGTGCCCAAAGTTTAAGCATGTCAGTGCACATTAACAGTACATGCATACAAGTTTTGTTTTAATCTGTTTCTAACAGCTTGGACTCACTAGACAACACTGTGGCATACAGTTATAGAAATATTTCTTACAGTGTGAACAGTATTTGTAGCCATTAGTCGAAGACCTTCAGGTACCATGATGGAACACTGCATTGAAAGTTTCTCAGATTTTACTTTTCACACAAGATTTATTTAGGATTCATGTAGAGCTTAAAGGAAAAAAGAAACCTGATAGCACAATGACTAGGCTCCCTCTAAATCAAGATTATGCCCCTCTTGTAAGCTACCCGTTGATCTGTTTACGAAAGGTGCTGTATAATTTGCTTGAAAGAAACCTTGATATATTTGACGAAATTATGCATTTGCACAAAAGCTTAAAAATACAGGTATAGTAGTCAAATTTTCCCCCCTCTGAAAGTTTTGTCAGGCTAACAAATTCTTTCACCCTCCAGCTGAAAGTTCCCCCCCCCCCCAAGGAGTCGGCTAGGTGATCCCCCCGCCAATTACATCATTAAAACAATTAAATAGCAAAAATTAAATTTATAAAAAGAGATACTAACTTAGTTTTAAAATGTTATAAGAATAAATCTCTCCCCCCACATGAATATATTTGTTTTAAAACCAACCATATTAAAATAAATATTTATGCGATAACCTTCTATATTAACAAAAATAGATTAATGTCCATTATTCATTGAGGGGGTTATATGTTTTTCTTATTTTGTTGGGATTTTATATATATTTAGAATATAAGATGAGGAAATATAACTTGTGTAATGTCTCACCTGAAAGAAATATGATTGTCCCAATCTGTCAGGTTTTATTAGCATGTATAAAATAATTTTATATTTTATTGAAATTGCTAATTAAAAAGAAAACAATAGGAAGTTTGCAACCAGTGTTGTCAGTATTCTAGGTGTTCCTTGCTGTATATATCTATATTTAACGCAAGTGACACTGGTGTGGTGAAAACAGGTGAACGTTATTGTTCTAACTGATTGTTTGGGGGTTCAGGGGATCAGGGAATGGTGGTCAAATTTTGAAAACAAATAAAGCCACAAAACTTGTATATTGCAAAACCCACGAGAAATGTCATATGTTGTATACATGGTAATTCCAGGTGTTCCCTACAGGAAATTAGCATATAATCCCATTTATAAGAGCATCTGATGGTATAAAATCTTGGTATATATACAGCTGAATATCCTTAACATTACTTCTTGACTCACAATCATGGATGACAAGTTATACATTGATATAGTATCGGATGTTAATAATGGCACCTACCCACCAAGCCTGACAGCTATCAAAGTACTCAGCAAGAGAAATAGTGAATTGAGGTTAAAGGCTATACTGCAAGCAGTGGTGTACTTTAAAATGTAACTTCTTAGAATAAAAGAAGTATCGGCAGTCCAAGCAAGCTTTCATTTTGGTAAGTAGCACTTTAAAAATTATTAATCGTTATATAATAGTAATGCAAAATTCTAAGATACTCAGATAACACGTACATAGCCTTGGTCTATTGGCCATTATCCAAAGAAAAACAATATAACACTTCTTGCTAAGCTACTTAATATATTGATAAATCCATATTCTATCAAAATCAAGTATCCATTATTATTCCAGAGTGTGGAATCTGTCTCTGCTCTCTGTCTTCCTCTATTTTTCTATATCTTAATAACTCTCTCTGTCTCTCTTGTGTGCCCTCTGTCTTTCGCACTCTTTCTCCCTATCATCCTTGCTTCCTATCTCCATATGCCTTGTTTTCTTCTCATTCTTCGTCTTTTTCTTCCTCTCTCTATCTTCCTTTCTCTCCCCGTCTTATGTTCTCTCGTCTCCCTTTTCCATTATATCTTCTTTTTTCCTCTCTCTCTTTATTGTCTTCCTCTTTGTTATTTATCTTGTCCTCTAAATCCTTTCCCTTTTTCCTCCCTCTTGTCCTGTCTCTCTCCCTCAATCTGCCTGTTCCTCCGTCTGTTTTCATCTTTCTGTCTCTTCCTCTACTCTCTTTCTTCTATCTCCTCTATCTCTTTCTCTCTCTGACTTTTCTTTTATGTACATTTCTCTATATATTTATCTTTCTTTCTGTCTTCCATTTATTTTTCTCTCTCTTTATCTGTCTCTCTATTCACCATGTGTCTCTAGAACTCTCATAAACTCCTCTTTTTCTGTCATTCTATCTCCTTCTGTCTCTCTCTCTTCTGTCTTTTTCTATCTCAATTCCTTTCTTTCATCTTTCTCTCTTGCTCTTGCTCTTACTCTCTTCTTTCTCTCTGTGGTACACAAAGCAGATAATTATAAATTGTAAACATTCTTTTCTTGTACTTTTGAAATAAAATTGAATTGTTATATTTTTATTTTAACATAAATATACATGGTGGACATGACAAAACATATGCGAAATGCCAGGAAGGGTGTTACTGGATGATGATGACACAACATATAATAAAATATGTCAGTGACTGCGATAAATACAATAGAGTGAATATTGGCAAATAGAAGCAGTACCTCCTCTGAATGTTTTACCAGTGCCATCAAACGTGTTGAGTTTAGTTGGAATCAGTATTATCTGTCCTCTTCAAATAACAGAAAGTGGTAATAAATATATTGTTGCAGCCAGGTATGAAGTAAAAAAAAAATTCTACTTAATATCATATGTCGCCTTGGTCCTATCGATCAGGGAATAGAGATTCCAAACTTTCACTCAATCTGGAATTTATTTACAAAACCTTATAAATGAATATTTTAATATAGTGTTAGGTTACTAAGAAGAAGTATGAACAAAAATTAAAAGTTGTATTTTATTCCCTGTAGGTGATATTTGATAGGTTATTCGTCTGAAATTGTAATCTGTATTACATTTCATGTAATGGCTTATATGAAATAAAACCTATGTGAGTTTGTTACGTGAACTTATTACATGTATTATATTTCACATGTGGACCCTTAAGCAGATTAGAAAAGATTCCATTAATGAAGAAAAAAACAATTAGTTGTAGTGGGGAAAAATCGGTTATCTGATTCTGCCCCCCTCCCCGATTTGTTAAGTGACTCATTCTATGTATGGTATTTCACTTGTAGACCTTAAGTATATTACCAAAGAACCCATTAATAATAAGAAACTATTTGGTTGGGGGTGGGGGTAAAGAATCAGCTCGCTGATTCTGGACCCCCATTTGTTAAGTGACCTATTACATGTATGATATTTCATATGTGGATATTAAGCTTATTATCAATTAGTCAAGCAGAGGAGAAAGAATTGGCTGTTAAACTGGTTGAGCTTAATTATACTCATATATGTATGAAATAGGTGGTGGCCTTTACCCCTACCATTCATGCCACACCACCACAAATGCCAATAACGGGAAGGAGATTGCTCTTCCTTACATGTTAAATATAAAAAGTTTTATGAAGTTTGTATTACTAGTTCTAGTGATTTGGTATTGCACAGAAAGCTTCGTCATAGAGTTGTTAATGGTGTTACCTAAACTTGTGCAAACCTAGAATTCCTTTGTGTGCTTATGTTTATGCTTATTTTTGGGGCATGTGCTTTACTACATTTAACAGTGAGACACAGTATGTGCATGCTTGTTCGAATCTAACTGCAAAGTCTGAATATATTTTTTTTTTTTACAGTAACAAGATATACAAAGGGATGTGGGGAAAGTTTGGGGTTGAAAATCATTTGATCCAGATGGATTCTCCCTAACATATGCATCGAATAATGAGGGATCATAGCCAGTTATCCTCCCTTTGAACTGTTAGGTGGCAGCATGGAAGAAAGCAATCCAAAAATTATAGATGGCATAATTCCTATGCTTTGCAAAATATCTTAATCATATGGATCATGGACATCATGGGCAGTGAGAGACGAGTTTAAGTGACGAGGGGCTAAGTTATCTATGTAAAAAAATGAGTTAACAAATAAGTTAAGCAAACTAGGCATCGATGATAGTGTTGCTGGCTCTGTCAAAAGGCGTTTTAATTGTAAATTTATACCAAATCTTATTTACCTCTCTTTGACCATGCATTTCACATTTGTTCACCAAAATAAATGCAATGTTTTAAGATCTTTTTATCAAGGTTTAAATATGAAACTGTTCTCAAAGTTGATTTGCATCTTTAATTATCTTATAATGTGTCAATCAAAATATTATATATAGACTTAACAATAATAGAATGTTTTGGGGAATGATAAAGTATAAGGATAACCAAATATCGGGACAAGGTTTTTCTGTGGCTCCACCTTTTGGAAAGATAGCTGGTTATGATCCCTCATTGAAGCATGTTCATCCATGTCATAATTCTTGTGTGCCGGATAAAACATTGCTGATTTATAATGTGACCAGAAAATTTATATTTTCATTTCTTCATACAAAATATTTGAAAACAGTTGAACATAGTCCTTGCACTTGGTAACCATTTTGTTAGTCTTACATGAAATGAGGCTTTATGTAAAATTCTTTAAAATTTTTAAATGTTTTATCATATAGTGTTGTGTTCATTTAAAAGGTTTTGTAGGAATTATAACTAAGCAACTGTACACTAAATTTTTGTATTATTAGATGAAATGAAGATTATGCTTAAGGTGGATGTGGAATTTAGTATTAATATATTAGCATTGATCCTATTCTTAATGTTTGGAAAGTTGTTCTGTCTTTAAACCGCATTGTTTGAAGAAACACTATTGTCATTTTTTGGCATCTATTGGTCAGTATGACTGGCCACATTTATTTTCCAACATGTCCTGGTATGGGAGTTTAAGAAAAAGTATATAAATAAGTTAACAAATTGGGATGCTTAAATGAAGGTTTGAAGATAAAAATACAAAAAAGTAATACAAAATTTGAGATGAACTCGCAACCTTTTGTTCGGCAGTGGAGACACAAAGAAACAATTTTACTCTTGTTGTACAATAATGAACTGACAAAGTTAGTCACAAAGACATGGTCTCATCCTCCCATGACTACATATATCGCTATGCCTTTAGTGAATATTTCCTCACAATTTTGATTATACAGTCATGAAATTTGATTATTTATTTTAAGACTTTGATTTACCCGTTTACAAAAAATCTTGGTCCGTGACCTACATTTCAGGTTTGGTTAATTATTTTCTTTGTTTACATTAAGCTGCTTCTGTGATCTTGGATACAGGTGCATGCTGAATTATGAAACTTTTTTATTTTTATATTTTTTAACTGAACCAATTATTAGCAAGAGTTGGTCAAAGCAACCAAACAACTATTTATTTTCTTTGTGGTGCTGATCTGACATCAGATGTGACTGTCATGGCAGCCAACATAGAAATATTGTTACTGTCGTCTCATGAAAGGAAAACCATATTGACATGTGGTTTTGCACCAGATGATTTATTATCAAGCCTATATGAAAGTAAATAACAATGGTTCCAATCTTCCGATCAGCATAGCTACCATTGTAGCCATCTCGATTTTTTTTTTTTTGCATTCTTCTGAATGGATAGTTATATAGAGATTCTGATTTCACCTAAAGGCTTTTGATGGTTATACATGAGAACATTGAGGAGGTGACATCCACACTGGCCACTATATCAGCCATCATAAAATTTAAAATTATTTTTAATTCTCCCATATTGTTTGATTTTATACTTTAATTAGGTTTTACCTCGTCTTGTTACTTAAGTTCAAGCCATATGACTTAACGTTGGTCTTTAATGATGTCAATCTGCACAGACAGTATGATTGCTACAATGACTATCTTGAAAAACATTATATCTCTACTCTTCCTAAATGAATGGTCATATCAACATAGGGTTTTCACCAGAAGACTTCGCATACAAAAATGGCCCCAATCGTGCATCCATTATAGTTCACATGGTGGCCATTTTGAAAGCTGTCTTTTTCCTCCAGAATATCAAAGATAGTTTCCACACCATCAGCTAATGAACGAAGCAGTCGTTGGTTCCTGGAAATTCATTTCGGCCAGTGGAATATCATTGTTTGAAGGAGCTCTTGTTTTACTTAACTTGGCTGTAAAGCCAAGTGAGCTTTTGCTATCAACGCCTTCTGTTTGTGCTGTGTTATTGTCTTTCGTCCATCGTGCATCATCTTGTGTCCCTCGGCAACTGCTACTTTAATTTGACACACTAATTTCAACCAGACTCGTCAATCTTGTAAACATGTTCAGGTTTAAAACATTGCATGTTTGTTTTATGGTTTTGAGTTAGAGAAGCTTATTTTTATTATTAAATATGGTGATTTTGAAAAACATAGGCTTTTTTATTTATTGAAAACAAATTGACATGCTCTTTCACATTTCTTTCTTTCAGTCTTGGTTATGTTTTCTTTCTCATCAATCCAATCGGAAGGTTGTATTCCTTCACATGTATGCTTTTCCCATGTCAATTGGTGCTTTCATTAGTCTTACCACCAGTCACTGACTCATGAACCAAACATAATAAGTAGGTCAGTTGAGCCCAGGTACACATGCAAAGGGTCTGACAAGGTCATATTCAGAAGAAGATGGACGAACAGACTTTCATGACTTGTAAAAGCAATTTTGCATTATTACCTTGATCTGCATTAATGCATGTGTGGTAAAGAAAGTGGCACTTCTGCACTACATACAGAGCTGAAGTTTTCAATCAGGCCTATATTATTGATTGTGGCTATACTGAAAATTATTGTGTAACTGCAGAAATAGGAATATTGATCACCACTACAATGATTTTATTTTCTGTGGCAGAGCTAGGTTGAAATTATTTTATACAAACTGCAGCAGAGGATATTTTTATATTAGGCAATTACCGCACTATATATAAATGACAATAGGTCACGTATTGATATTATAATATTTTGAAAGAATGTATTGACATATCAAATTGTGGTTTCGTTTTACCAGATCAGTGAATTGTGTACAATGCTACAGCTAAAGATTACATTATTGTTTCACTTAAATGCATCATAAAGATTAGTCAGAGACTTGTTAAAGACATAGCCTGGACATATTGATAATTTATTAACTTAGAAATTGTCTTGGAGTAGCAATGATGTGCCGGTAAACATGACTTATGAGAGAAAACAAAAATCCTGGAGAGTCCTTTGATATTGTACAGGAAAAAAAGAAACTGAAGTAGTTAGCATTTAGAGAACCCAAATGTGAATAAATACTGCAATGATGAGAGTGATGATACTGAAAACATTAAGTGTATATAGTAGTCTAAGAGTGATGATCATCAAGAATGAAATAATTAGAGAAAGATGTCTTTGGCATTAATATATTGAATTACGATCAACATCTTTACATGAATATGAGACGTTTCTCGACGATGAAAAGTCTAAGAAAATGATGCAGTGTTACAAGTTTTGAGGAAAGAGATTCACATGCAAAGAGAAAAGCTATAATGTCAATATATAAGCAGTGCTTTAAGAACATCATAAATAATTGTACAAGCGGTGGTCATGCATGTTTTGGTATAATACATTGTGATCGTAATAATCAGCATGCAGTTAGTTGATCAGATACTGAATTAACGAAAATTATGTTAAGACACAAAATTATATTTGACATTTATACTTGGTTGATACAGACTCGTGTAAAAATGTTTGCAAAATGCACTGCCAAAGTTTTGCAAATTACTTTCACAGCGGTGTATTTTGCAGAACTTGCCATTATGCATACTGTAAATTACATTTGCTCGCATGACATGTTTTGGTATATGTGTCTTAAATTCGGCGTCCGAGTTAAATCACATAACCAGCTTTGCCGACGTTGTGGATCTGTTCGTGATTTTTATTGTGCACTGCAACAAAGATTCGTTATGATACATGTCAATAAAAACACCATGTAGTGTTAACACTGTTCAGGAAACTCATATGTTGAAGTGACAGCCAGGGTTGAAGCGATTGCAGTTTATGATCCTGATGGAGTAAACAAACTAAAATAAAATTATTGAAGGAATTTGTAATTAGAAAAAGATTTTATTTATATACCAGTACCAGTAAATGCAAAAGTTCAGTGGGATATTTCCATTCATCGCAAAGATTTCAGTGCTGTCAGCAATGGTACAATCAATAATTTTTGAGCTGTCTTTATGCGGGTGAACATGCGTCGAGGATTCCACAAATAATACAAAATGGCATTGTTAACCTAGATTTGACAACGGGACCTAGAATGCATTCTGTAACATACATACTAAGACCCAAACATATTTTATATTTTGACTTCTATTGGCTTGTACCACCATTTATAATTATTGATTATTTAACCCATGGAGCAGGAACCCATGGCGATAGCCCAGACTGACAGCCATCATTTATATCAACTCTGTTGTTGCAATCTCTATCAGATGGGCCAATATATGGTCATGTTGTTGTTAACGAATTGCGTTCATCATCCCAGCAAATGTGTATTGATATTACGTTAAAGTTTGCACAACATCATTCAAAATGTATGTTAATATTTACTCAGACATTTTACTGATGGAAATCTGGAAAGATGAAAAGATTTTCCGCCAAGGCAGATATAGCTGATTTTACCAGCCACATTGCTGCTGACATTGACCCCAGGTGAGATTGTGAATTTTGAAGATCGAACTGGTAAATTTAAAATGTGTAAAATGTTATTTGTGGAATCGAAATGGTAACAACTTTTGGTCTGAGTGTGGTATGAGTATCATCCACATTGAATATTATAGCTACACTCATTAGAATTGTCGGAAACAAAATCACAGATGGTGCTGGTAAAATTAATTCGTTATGGCTACATTCTGGAATACGTGTCTATTCCAAACTTTTCATGACAGCACAAGGCAGTTTCAATACAATTAATAACTCTACTTGATGGCTATTGAGGATCAAATAATTACCATGGCCGAGTTTGAGTTAGTGTTGTTGGAAATGGAATACCACTGGCAAATCGGTGCACATGTACGAAACCAGGGTTTGTGGATTTACAGAGAGTACAAGTCCAGTAATTTCCTTTTAAAATAAAAAGTTTATAAATACCAAAAACAAGCGCAGTTCATTGTATTTATCATGTCACAATCACGAAGACGTGGTTTTCAAGTAGAGTGGTAAGAGGGGTATTTTGTTGGTTTCCAATTTAATTCACAACCTTTTATTTTACATGAATAACCTCTTGCATGGAAGCCTGTTGGTAACGCTCATGTTTTATAATCCACAGTTCACATGCACACATGTGTGATTTCATGTGATATGAGGACCAAGTCATGTTGGGAAGAGGGTTGTCACCTGTATCAGTAATTGTTACAACTCTATGGTCATAAACTAAGTCATAGAAAGAAACAAAACTTAAAAAAGAATTTAATTATCGATGTTTTTAAAAAAATCTAAGAGTAACATATAATTATGAAATGAATCCAAAACAATCATATTAATTCATTCGGCCCCAGAGGTTTTTGTCGTTTTCGCCTGAAATGTGCGTAGGAAAAAGATATTTGGAGCTCTATTTCTGAATACATAGTAACACATCGGCTTTCAACAGATTTTCCATGTGACTAATGCCTAGTTGTATTAGAAACATAATTTTCCATTGGTTATTTTGCTTGCGCATGAGCAGAAGGGTAAATATTGGAGTCCTTTTAATTTTGCTTAATGGACCTATCATTTTCGTATGGAGACCGCTGTTTATTCCAAATGCCCACCTTATCCTAGTTTTTGCAAAGGATCACCTGTCTGTCTGCAGTTCAGACCGGTCTACCTTAGATCTGAGACCAAAAGGTCTAAAATCCGGACACAAAATCGCATTCCGACCACGAGCAAATATCGGGTGAAAAATAAACCTGGTCCAAAAAATGAGGTTTTTCCCTCTGTATTTTGAAGTGCAACTAGAACTTCCAGATCATTTGATATCATTTTAGAGCTATATCTGTCTGCTTTTTGTAATACTACCCACGTTGGTGTATCTTAAATGACCTTCATGATGCAGAGTTCGGAAATAGGGTACAGCCTCATCAAGCCTACAGACGGGATGGGGGCCGAATCGGTTAAGGTCCAAAATAATGGAATGTTCCGAATAATTTTCAGATCCAACAGTATACTTGTTTGCCAACAATCCTGATATGTCACAATGGTGTCATCCAAAGCTTTTTTGAATAATTTACACTAGTTCCAAAATCAAATTATAGTCAAATGAGCACTTTCTATTTCCACTGAATAATCCAAATTATTCCAAAGTCGGTTTCTTAAAACTTTGTAAGGACAATTAATAACTAACCTAAAGAGGATTTTGAAGTATTGGCAAGAGAGACAGAACTTTATCACCAGTCTGAAAAAGTCTTACCCTTGTACTTTTGACCAGCCTTAATTGTAATTTTGAGTGAGTAGACAGAAGAATAAATATTGGTACTTCACAATCAGAGATACATTTTAAAAGATTAGCATCAGATTCCTCTGCAAAAAAAAAAAAACATTTTCTTTTAACAAATCTAATGGTCCATGCATAATATATGTCCAACAACTAGTTCAAAAGAACTGAAACGAGCCATTGACTAATTAAACAAGATCTACAATATTTGGAAACATGATGTAAGAATATGTAAAAATGATGCAAGAACTTCTAATAAGTTTCATTGACTCCCACATGACCAGCCAAAGTAGTTTCATGAGCTAAACTATGAATTCCCTGTCTATATGACATAAGAGGAACAGTTTGATAGCTCACTGACCATTCTTCACCAGCGGGTGCTTCAGGTAGTCTCGATGTTATCATAACGACCCCATTTTCCAAAACTATCAATTTGTTACATCTCCACATTCAGCCTCACTAGTCGTTGGTCCTGAAACTAGATGTAAAGACAAATTAACGTTACGGAGTGGAAGTCGAAAGACAAACGCACTCTACTCCCTAAACAAGAACACTGTCATCAGAGGAAGACTTCTCAGACAAAGGCAGAGTACCTGGTAATAAAATATTCCCAGAAACTCCTTCTTCCCCTAATATTTTTGTTGAGTTAGGATTGACCCAATAACCAATAAGTGATATCGAACCTTTTGATATAAATGGCTTATAACTCTACATATAATCTGATTTTTTTTTGACCCAGCAAATGTATTTTTCCAATTCATGACTATGACCTTGACCTCAGAAAAAAACTTTCTCAATATCTGTCTGTATTCTTTAGCAATAATCAATAATGTACCCGTTATATTCCACTGAATAATCCAAACAACTGTTTTTCTTCTTAAATAATAGCTATATACAACATATAATTCGTTTGCATACTCATTTTAACATATGAAATTATAATCCAAATTAGGAATGAATTTGCTTGCTCAGTCCTCTTCTTATATGAACCTTCAAGAGTCTATTACGACTGTTTGTCGCAATATACCCCATGGTACATATCTAACTACTTAATCTAACATTTCAAAATACCGGTTCACGTGATCTAATCTATCAAAAAGGAAATAACATTTTTTCTAAGAATTCACGTAACCGACCTATCCAGTGGGAAACAACCCAAAACTTGTCAATAGATTTACTAAATGTATTATTAGTAATAGTAAACATGCGCGTCAGCATCTATTTATAGATACTATGCAATTTTACGTTCATAATATCTTAATATAGAACCTGTGGACATGCGAATTTTCAGCTAAAGATAATCAATGCAATTTTCAGTCATGAATTAAAAAATATTTTAAATTATAGATCTACATCAATCGAAAACCTCTATTATTACTCTACAGTTTGTGTGTATGTAAGTATGGCACGTATGCATAAACATTCCGACACTTTT
The DNA here is from genome assembly GCA_028554795.2 of Sinohyriopsis cumingii. Lineage (NCBI taxonomy): Eukaryota > Metazoa > Mollusca > Bivalvia > Unionida > Unionidae > Sinohyriopsis > Sinohyriopsis cumingii. The sequence continues at coordinate 408,542 of JAPYKE020000360.1, read as the reverse complement.
CGCAGGATAGCAGGATTATTTGCTTGAACAGTGACCCAAAAGCGGTTGCTGGATTGATTAAAATCACATTTCCACTGTTGTACGTGAAGAGCTGACAGCGACAACTTAGGTATCGTGTTATGGTAACATATTATTACCATAATCGCTAATTTTATCAGCCTGTCAGATGAAGTCTTATATCTTTGCGTTTGGAGAATGAGCAGTGTGGATGAAGAATTACAATGTGTACGAAACGATTTGATTCACTGTCAGATTTTTTAAAGCTGCATTTCTAATGGCAAATTCAAAGGTCACCAGAAGATAACCCTTAAACGGTCGTCATCATATCTTCACGTTGGACAGCGGCGATCTAATCTTATTGAGATTGCTGGATTGTAGTCTCTGTCTTTGGATAGTGATCAAAAAAGCGGTTGCAGGATTATGGGACGCGTCTATCGCACTAAAACCAAAACAGGTAGCTAGATTCTTAATGTGGCGTATTAGATTTTAATTTAAAAAAAAATACTATTATCATTACCAAAATGTTAAATTCCCGTTTATGTCCAGGAACACACAGTGTTAAATTCCCGTTTGGCTATCGAGTGTTTCTTATGTCAACCTGCAGTATGGCGTAATTTTTAAAACAAACTTCTCATCTGACTCTAGGATTACCCATATATGAACTCGCCGGCAATGAAAAATCTTGAACAAAATGGAAACGGGTACTAGCTGAATGATTGTGTGTGTGTGTGTGTGTGTGTGTGTGTGCGTGTGTGTGTGTGTTTAAAATTTAAATTTCACACAACTACATCAACAACATGAGTGGAAGCCTAACATTAGATTCTAAATCATGCCGGAAATACATCGGGAAAAACAAGTCTCAAATGACGTTCATTTACCAAAGACAGACACCAGACTAGTAGAAGCCGATCCAATGAAAACACGAGTCTGCATTATTTTAACTACTATAGTGATATGGCCTCACCTTGTATATTCCCAAAGGTAGCAAACCGTGTAATAAAATAGTGACATGTTTAGGACTTAAAAAGTTGCTATATGTCTTAAACCTATCAAACACTTTAGGAGCGGATGATAAAATCAAAACGTACTTAAGGCACTATCTTCTGCGTTGACACAATTACTTTTACACCTTTTATCAGTCACTGAACATTTACAAGATTTCGGTATCTGGAAAATAAATGGCATGACCACTACTGAAAAAAGGTACTCACGCAATGGTCAATAATTACCGCCCGTTGTCACTCACCAGTGTACTTTGCAAAGAGCTTGAACATATTGTCTGTTCCAACATAATGAAGCACTTGGATAACTATATGATAAATACGAGGCATTACGGAAATTGCACAGTTCGAAACCCACCTTGCTAAGTAATTAATGATCAGGCTAAATATGTGGATAGAGGTGACCAAGTAGACAATTTGTATTTTTGACTTTGAACAAAACTTTTGACAGGTCCCCCATGAATTGTGGAATTGCAGGCAAAGCTCGACGCTGAATAGGCGATTTTTATGTTTCCGAGAAAAATATGTAGTGACAAATGGTCCCAACTATGGCTGGTGTTACGAGTATATGCTCTTAAAGCAAGTAACCACAAAAAAAGTGAAAATCAACAAGCTTTGTAAAATTCAAAAAATAATTTCTTTCCCTTGAATACAAAAGTGAAAATCAAAAAAGAACTTACGGTATTACAAATTAAATACCAAAATAATCCTATAGTTATAGGCACAAGTCCTAATAATTTAAAATTCTGAATACACTGAGTAGAAATCCAAATTAAGTCCCATGGTGAAGGTGTTGGTGTGTCTGTGATGACCTGTATCGTGCTGACGTGCCAACAGTCTTTTGTTGAAACACTAATAAAATTCCAGGTTTGAATTCACTGCAAATCATAATGAATGTCTCTATCCAAGAATATTTTTTTGTTGTGAGCACTCTGCATTTCCAGAGAAAATAATCATTGAATTAAATAATTTGAAGACATAAATCCCAAATTAATAATGGACACAACACTAATACAATTTTTTTAGCACGAATGAATCATCTTTCCAGTGACAAGATTGTTTAGTCCCCCACTTGACCTCAGTTCACAATTAAACGGGAAAAACAGAAGAAAAAAAACGTTACCTAATGCAAAATAACCTTCTAGGAAGTTCTGAATGATTACACAATAAAATGTTATTATTAGAAAGTCTGTTACTAAAGTTATAATATATAACATGGACAATATCAGTTAAATTGTAGGGGAATGCAAATAACATAGACCCAGACCCAAATAAACATATTTTCTTCTATTAATAATGATCCTGATAATAACCCATGCATATAGAGGATAGTTTAGCTACGTATTAGTTGTTTACAGAATAAAATAAAAACATAAAACAATTAAGGTCAAGTAGAAAATAAATTTGATTTTGGACAATGTTATGTCCAATATGCATTGCTTCTTTACAAAAGCATATAATGAACTATAAAATATAAAAACTAACAAACAATGCAAAGTAAATATACATAACACTAGTAAAATGTAGCTTCTAGAGTACCGCAAGGAACAATACTTTGACCAGCACTCTTCTCCTAGCAACAGCAGTAACATCCTAATTGAAATTGACTAAGAACGTCGACTATTCGCAGATGACTGTATATGCTAATCAAAACCGAGCCTGATACTAAGATAATGCAAGTGACATTAAAAAAGCTTGGACGATGCAGCATATGCTTATTGACAAGAAAGAAATGACATAAAACCAATATGTACTAGAAGATACTACGTTAGAAAACCCCAATCAGACAAAATATTTAAGGCCCACAATTACTTGTGATCTGAAATGGAACCTTCAAATTTAACTCGAACTTTCAGCCAATAAAGACGTATTTTGTCACCTTGCCCATAAAATGCGAAAGAACTCGCTAACAAAGGTTTAGTTAGACCTATGTTAGATTGCGCTTGTATAGTACGGACCCCCATTCCCGGGGTTTGGAAGATGAAATTGAAAAGAATCCAGAAAACGAGCAGCCAGGTTTGTTACATCCAATTATGACTATGTGCCAGGAGGTTCGACCTCGATATTGGATAAGTTGTCATGGAAACCATTTTAAAGACGTAGATTGAAAAATATATTAGTATTTTTCTACAAAGGTCTGAAAGCATAGCAAATATAACCTTCCATAATTTAATGAAGCCTGAAAGAACCAGAGAATAAATCAAGACAATATACGTATATGATATCATGCGCACTAACTGATAGTTACAAAGTCAGCTTGATCCCTCCCGCCCCCAATAGTAAGCACAACTGCCGAATCCTCAGAAAACTCAATTAAACAAGTTAGTGGGGACACGTTTCTTAAAAAAAGTAAGTTCTTTTTGAAATGAAGAAAACCGTACATTATGATATAGTATCGACGTATGATGATACATGTTGAACGAGCTTATAAGACTCTCAGTTTTGTACATCCTACCCTGCGACCGCCCCAGTGGCCTAGTGGTTAGAGCATCCGCCTCGGGTGCGGGAGGTCGCGGGTAAAAACCTCGGCCGAGTCATATCAAAGACATAAAAATGGTACAAACGGCTGACTCGCTATACGCTCAGCATTATGAGGTTAGTGTTAGGACTGTCAGCCTGGTGTCAGGATAATGTGACTGGGTGGGACATCATGCTACATGTATTCCTTATGGTTCCTCAGTGCTAGACGTCACTGTAATCCACCACAAATCGTAGCGTTATGACTGAATAATTGTTAAAGCTACGTTAAAAATCCAAATCACACACACACACACACACACACACACACACCCTAATCTGCGAACCTATCACTTTTCACTACAAGAGACGTGAAATGATTGTTTACATAAAATTATAAGTAAAGTCATAAAGCTTCTTTTAGATACTGCTAAGAAGTTTTCTTGTTCATGCAAAACCTAATTAGATCCAAACTGAATCTATACTTTACAGTCACTATCAAAACTTAAATTAAATTTCTACCAATTGACATTATGTCGATCAGCCAGTATACATGTATTTTGGATTCGCGGTACTAATTATATGCACAACTATTGACCGATCCAGAAATGGGTGACAATAACATAGAACATATTAGTTTTAATGGCCCATAATTAATACTGAAATGTAAAGTTTTTGCGAAAGAAAGTGACAATATTCTTTTGATGTAAATGTAGTATTTGTATAGACTTGACTTAGGGACAAGCACCTGCTTCGTTGGGCACGGCATATATAAAGCATTTCATGCGCATGAAGATGACAAAAATATCGTTGCAGCCGGACATTTCGTTTTCACCACAGGGGCTCGTGTCGTTGCTTACAATTGACCTGAAATACATGTACTATATCATAACTACAAGGGAGAACACTTTGTCTCCTTGCTCACGCGACCTATTTAAGAATAAACGCTGATATTTCAAGCTACGCTTTGCGTAGCTTAATAAATTTGGTACCGATATTTAGCTCAGGCAGTCGACTGTGTATCACTATCAAACGTTTGACTTAATATCATACCTTTAAGGAATGTCAGATCATTTTCCCACTCTACTGCTCGACATGGCCGTGACCGCGCCCGCATAGGGAGCGCTCACCAGTTATGATGTACTTTTGAGAGAGTGACGTATATAAGGTGAAGTTTTTGCCATTTAAAACTTGTACAATGGAGATAATGTTATCGTACCTATATGCTACATTAATGTAATGTGGATGCCATTTCTTTGGATATTGTACGTTTGTAAATCGTACATGATTTAAGCACACTGCTAACTAAAATGACTGTTCCCTTGTGCTAGAAAATCAGCCTGAATTAGTCTAAAATACACTATCCATAGCAGCTATTAAAATAGGGAAAATTAATTTTGCCAGACTAGACAATACCAGCTTCTGAAAGTGCAATGAATGAAATACCAAATATATAAAATGTAAAATAAAAGTTATCGGCTCTTTTTTATACAATTTACCTCTGAAGTTCAGGAAGTGAAAATGAGCAAGTGGACCTAGCACTGCTTTGAAAGGTGCACATCTGGAGTAAGGCCAAGCTGTATACTCTATAACCCATATTACACCCATCAATCATACACCAAACGAAAGGGAATTAAAGGTTCTTAGAATTATATCTAAAATATACAATGTCTTTTTTAAATCGCCAGTATAACCAATGAGGTAAACCGGGACAAATATTTTTCTTTAAAATTCTAACCCCTATGCAAAATACGAAACTGTAGAGCGCCACCTTAATATGTGAGATCCTGCTGAATGGAATACTGTCCTCTCATTGGTTAAAAAAAATGATGTCATGTATTTATTTATAACTGATTTTCTGTTGCCTAATGAGAATGTAGTATTCCATTCAGCGCGTTGTTCTTGTGATGGTTTTGCTTCTTTCTGTTACTTATTTTAAGACCAATGGGTCATAACAAGCCAGATAACTTGAAAAATATGACTCTCAAGTTTGACCTGAGTAGCAATAACAAGAACAACAATATGTTGTTGTCATACATATATGATATATTTAATTTTCAATGATATTAATAATTTCAGTTTAGTGTTTTTTTTATAAGAAGTGAAATGATCCGTGGGGAAAAGCATCCAAAGTCACTCGCCGATAGCCGTATTGCATCATAGTGATTGTCGAAATGAAGGAAACCATCGGGATGTGTTTGTTGTTATTGTTGTTGTTGTTGTAGGGTTTAACGCTATTTTTTAGCACAAGAGAGGCTATACATGGCGGCCAGTATTAATGGTAAAGGAAGAACCCGGGAGAACACTTGAAAGAATCACCGACCCACGAGATGCTACTGGCAAAGCTTTCTCACATACCCAAATTGGCCGAACCCGAGACTCGAGCCCACACAGACAGAGTTGGTATTGCAGTGATCCATAATGGTAAGCGCTTTAGACCACTCGGGACCCCTGAGTATGTTTGAAATGTCAACTCCCATAGCTACATGTGTAAAGGGAAACGCCTTGTGTCTGTTTTTTTTGTTTGTGCATGCGTGGAGGTGCTGTGTATATTTTGTACACATGAAACTAGTTTTGTATGTAACTATGTAACGTATTTGTCATGTACCTAACTCGATGCCTTATGCGAAATCTCTTAATGGAGGAAATAAAGATTAATGAGCGTTGAAATAGTCTATATATAAGTATTGTTAATGTCAGCTGTGTTAGAAAGAAACATGTAGATACGACTATTATCTTCGGATGGTAGAGACAATATGCTTTCCAAAATATCTTCCCTAGTGACCATATCCAATGATATTATTTCTGTATAGACGTACCTAGACATCAAGACAAACATTGCATATAATTTCATTACGTTTTACCCAGATATATTTGATACTGGTGAATTGGGCATTTTTGTCAGCTCCGGTTTGGTTGGGGTGTAGTGAAATATGATTAGGTACGAGTAGTGATTGAGTTTAGGTATAATCGATTTTTATAATCAGGTACCCCCCAACACAAAATCTTCCAACCCCATCACCTTCTATCCGAACTGAGTTTTATCTCTTTTGACGGAAGTCCTTCCAGTTTGCCGACTGGATTGTATTATAGTAAAGTTTGCATAGAACATATAATACAATCCCCCTTCCACCCCGACCTCCCCCGCCCCAATATATTTTGGTCATAGCTTTAACGTTGGTGTAGTGTATAACATGAGAAACAAGTTGGCCATGTGTGTTAATCAAAATTATTCGTAATTTCAGAATGGTTGATTATTAGAAATTTACACACAGTGAGGTCACCTCCACTGATGTCTAAACTCTGTTGATAACCATTCATACCATCTCTATATTTCTTCAAAGTTACAAATCGGAGATCACGTCTGAGTGGTATGGTATTTTGACGTAACAAAATTTTCTATCATACATAATGCAAGAGTCAATTAGGAAAGGAACCTAGAGCATTAACGCATGTTAAAGCACTTTGTTCCTTTGTTTGTGTTGTTGTTGTTGTTATTGTTGTTGGTGGACTTAACGATGGATATGTTTGATTAAATTCATGATGGTGTGTTACGTAAAGAAATTAATTTACAATATTGTTTGGTTTTGGTGAAGGCCATTTTAAGTTTTAAATGATCTTTTAGTCATTTTTGAGATTATTTGAGGACAACATATAGAACAGTATGAAAGCTTTATTCGCACAGTAAAATTGCAAAGGACATTATATATAAATGATGGGAAATGGAGTTTTGATCCAACGTGAAATTCGATATATTTCTTCGAAGAATCAGTGTTCATGACAACAAGAAAAAAAGTGAATTTTATACTCCCTCAAAATCAATTCGATATAAATGCGGGAGCACCACCAAAGTTGAAAGGTATGTCGCATTTCCGACCATTTCCTTATATTCCACTCTCCGTCTCAAATTGAAAACAAATTCACGCAAACCGTGTCCTAAGAGAAATTAAGGAATGTAGGCTCAGTAATTGGTCTAATTCCTTTTCATACCAGCAGATGGTGTGTATCCAAAAGATCAAGTTCAAGCCTTAGTTAAGATTAGAGAAGAAAACAAATCAATCTGTAAATTCAATTTCAACTAATTTAACATTAGCTTGTCAACTATACTGCAGCTTTAAAACATTAAACCAGACTCTACACATTGTGTAGTATTTCGGGTTTGATTCGTGTGCAGCAAATGTAGAACCCTGTTTCTATTCTGCATGCATCACATTCTTTTGTTGGTTTTTGTGAGATTTATTCTTCTTTTGTTTGCCCCCACATAATTATACAAAAAACTCCACGGAGTCGTCGAAACAATTATGAAACTATCAGCCATACATTTGCTCACTCTCAATGAAATCCAAAGATAAATTGTTGACTCTGTTTGCTCGCGCTTATTACAAAATCACAAAAGTCCAACACTAAAATATGCAAACATTTTCATAATAATCTATCTATCTATATATCCCTCTAAAACAGTATAGATACAACATATATTTTAACATGCTTGAGCATTTTTTTTTTCTTTTAAAAATGTGCTCTACATGGTACCTATTTAAATTTTAGTGTGTGGGAGGACAACGCAGGACTGGATGTATGAAAGTTGGGAGGGACTGATAGGATACTGGAGGGATGATAAAATACGCTTAACTTATATACAGGTCGACAGTGATTATATCCCATGCCTTGACGTAATCCCACTCAACCTGCAACCTCCCGCATCCTAAGCGGATGCTCTACCACTAGGCCACCGAAGCGGGTTGAATGAGTTCAAAATTATCCCAACCTGTTTCTTTAGTTCATACAGTCATATGACAATACGTAATTCAAACTTATGATTCCTCTCAAATAAATCTAAACACAATATTAAATACATCTGCATTTTGATATTAAAAGAATAACAATAATAGGAATCGAAATAATTGTTCACATCTGTCTTCAGTTACGTATCCACGACCATATTACGACTCTTCATTGCAATATATCACTACGTCAAATCCTTTGAATAAACTATTGTCCTCTCATTGGTTAAAAGAAAATAACGTCCTGCGTTTATTTATGACTTATTTTCAGTTGGCCAACGAGAAGGCGGAATTCCATTCAGAGCGCTGTTCTTGCATATTAAGCGTGCGCGATCATGGCCATATTAAGCTGTAGCTTGGGCAAATGGTCTGGCATTCTTTAAAGGTATAATAGCAAGCCGAACTGTGGATACGTATACAAAGTCGAATGCATGAGCTAAACATCGGTACCTAATTAATTACGCTACTCGAAATATAGCTTAAAATATCAGCGTTTATTCTTAAATAAGTCGCGTGAGAAAGAAACGAAGTGTCCTCCCTTCCCTTGTGCTTATTATATAGTTCATGCATGACTGGTAAATTGTAAGGAACAATACGAGCCTCTGTGGTTTGACCGTACTTCCGCGCGTTAGTCAGTATCATTGGCATAATACCATCATTTCTTACTGAAAGGGGCACTTCTGTTGTTACTTAGTTTCTTGTATGTAGCGTTCGTATTAATTAATTTTCCTATTATTGCCGCTGTTGTTGCTGTTGTTGTCGCGGGTTTAACGCCATTTTCAGCACATGATAGGCTAAACATGGCTGACAGTATATATGGTGATGGAAGAACCCGGTAAACCCATGGGAATGTCCAGTGAACAACTAGAAATTGCTGGCAACCTTTCTCAAATACACATTTTCGCCCAGCCCGAGATTCGAGTCACCCGAAACGAGCGAGAGGAGAATATTTTTGTGATTATTAAAGGCGAGCATCTTAGACCACTCGGGTACCTGAGCTCATGATTTTCCTTTTATATTTGTTAAATTGTTATTCAGAATGTTTCTTTCCCCCAAATTATGGCGGGAAAGCCTTGCAACTCCTATATTAAGGCCCATCTCTTCTACTGGAAGAGGTATGTCTGACTGCCCTTTCTGAAAATGCACCAACACCAACCATCATCCTCCCCCTTTCTGTGTTTCGGCGAACAGGATCACTCAGTATTAATTTACAAGGTCAATTGTCCATCCTAGGACGGGAATAAAAAAAGAGTAACATATTTTGGGATCAGCGACTTTAAAAGAAAGTTTGAACATACTAATACAAATACAGTTTTAAAAGACTTGTGAAGCCGCCGCCATTTTCGAACTTGCGACCTCTTGTTTGGCAGCCTGGATTTCACAGAAAGATAAATGTGGCTGTTTATATATGACTAGGTTGCTTGCCCGTCCTAGGACGGGAATTAGAATAAATAAATAAATAAATAAATACATAAATAATCTGGGGGAGCTAGTTTAAAAGAAGTTTGAAGAGAAATATAAAAAAGTAATTAAGAAAAATATATTGCGAATGTCGCTACTAGCTTCTAACTAGTTAGTGACCTCTTCTTTGGCAGCCGGGACATATAGAAAGACAAATATGGTTGTTTATGCATAATATATACGAGGGTTTCTACAATGCCCTTTTCTTGTTTCTTTTTTTCCAGGTCGGAATTTTTTTTTTCTCATACATCTTATCAAGACATCTGTAATGCAGTTTATTATTTTTTGCATAGCTTTTTGCTAATTGTATCCGTTGTGTATAGTAGGCTATCTGAAAGGTACGATGCTGAGTTGTTATTTTGCATTTAATTTCTTTCTCTCTTTGTTTGTTTTTCAGTTCAATATCGAATGATTTTTTTGCGTATAAACTTTGTTTTACATAAAGTGATATACTGGAAATTGTTTGTAAAAATATATTCTAAATGCTACATCTCCAGCTAGGAAAACCATTTTTTTTCCTCAGTCCATATTTTTTTATCTGACTATATATTTAAGAACTATAGTTTTGATTTATCTCATTTTTCTTGGTGATTCTATTAACCTGTTTATATTATTGTTTATGTATATCACATGTATTTGTTTCAAGGTATACATATCATATATATATATATATATATATATATATATATATATATATATATATATATATATATATATATATATATATCATACTATCCTTTAAATCTACCTTGTTAAACATATAACATATGTTAATATACATATGTCTGAGCGACTTGCATTCGATCGATTATATTCAAATTTGCATGTGCCTACATTTGTAAGTTAGTTCGTAGTTTTCCTCAATTGTATTGAATTTGTATCCTCTTAGACACACCCCCCCCCACACACACACACGTCACAATGTTATCAGCGTCTATCGATCACATTAGGACAAAATCATTTTAATTTGATTGGTTAGTTGTTTAGTTGGTATGTGTACGTGTATAACACCCATTTATGTGGCTCTACATGGCGGCCAGTATTTGTGGTGGAATAAGAACCCGGGAAGAACCACTGACCCACATGAAGCTACTGGCAAGCTTTCGCACATGCCCACATAGGTAGAGTTGAGATTCGAACCCACGCGGACAGAGAGTAATGTCAGTGATATAATAAAGGTGAGCGCATTAGACCACTCGGCCACCCGTGTCCCCATTCATAATTGACACCAGTCAATTATGAAAAAATACTTTAAATGCAAAATCCATTGATTCGCAAACTAGCATATAATACAAATATGTATGATCATCTGAAATTCATGTACATAATGATTGCTATATACAGTATATATAAAAAATCTCTCCTTCAAAATATTTGCAAAATCGATATATATCTAAATAACCACGCCTATCTTTAAGATTAAAACTTCTTACAGTCCGAATTAAAACCATTACGCTATTCCGGATTACGGCCAGTTATTCCAGTCCCGTTTAATAAGTATACTAAAACAGTCGCCTGATTACAAGAAGTGATCACATAAACCAATATTGTATGGATACCGAGAGCAAAACCCCGATATTCAGACCATCCAGCTCATGAGATCACTTTATTTCCGTCTCGTAATAGCAAAATACAATGTATATAATACTGTTAGGTGACATATATAAATTATAATACCTGAGCGAGATATATACTAAACTTTGGGTGACACATGAACCATTCGGCGACCGGTCGCCGAAAGGTTGCTTTTATGCATGAGCGTACATCATTTTACCTTTCGACTACAGTAAAGGGGCGACAAAACAAAATTATGTTTGTTTTTTATTTTATTTTACAACTGTTTCGTGTATGTTCATTCTCATTTCAGTATTCTATACAGTATTCACTATATAGGCACAGTCATGACTCACACATATTCAGTTTTCAACGATGTTGCAGAAAGGTTGCAATTTCGGATTTGTGCATATATATATATATATATATATATATATATATATATATATATATATAGTCTGCAAAAAGGTCATAGAAACGTTAGGCTTTGTAAATGTTTGTAAACTAGTTGTGTTGTTATTTTGATTAAGTTGTTATTTATATATTTTAGTTGTATGAATTACCACAGAATCGTGCATAACGAAAAGTACAATCACATTTTTTTGTTTAACGACATTGTAAGGATATTTTGATTGTCAGATGAGGTACTAGAGAGATATAAAGTGAAGGAGTTGGGTGGTGGTTTTATGTATATGGTTCCCCATTGATCTTTTGGTATAGTATACGATTTGCATGTAATTTCTGTCACGGAGATCGTCAATTTTGATATCCATGATTAAACCCGCCCACATTTCAAAAGTACGACTTAAACAGAGATGGGTCTAATGATAACGTCCGACAGTATCACCCAATTATGGTGGAGATAATAATAACATTTAAACTACTAGTCTCGCCTTTTGGTCTTGACTGATTATTTGTGGATATTCTATGCAAAATGATTATCTCTTTTACTCTTCACTAATCATGTGTAAATATTCTATGCAAAATGATGAGATTAACAATCCGTGTTAATAAATTGTGCCCATATTAATATGAAATAGCAGATAAAAGGAATTTTCATTATCTCCGTGTTCAATTGTATACACGCACACTCCCATTCTCACTTGTTTTTAGATTTTGTACGTCTCAAAATATTTTTTAACTATTTACTACAAAGGCTGAGATGGAAATCAGACTGTACCGTTGTTGTATATAAATCAGCTGGTTTTCCACTAAATGGTTATATCTAAAATTTACAATATCCATTGAAACTGTGGTGGTTTATGTTCAAGTGATAAATGAAAAGGTGAAATAGTAGCATATCAATGGCAGGGATATTGTTACACGCACATGGGTATTTACTTGACCGAGCGGTTGTCAAACCCTGGCCCGATTCTCGCTAGAAGTCATAAGTTTCACCGACTTTCCAAAGACTTCCATACAACCTCAGTTGTAAATCAGAAAGCCCGACGTGTCCATTCTATACCTAAATTTTCCTCTAATTAATGCAAGACCACAGATAAACCAAACTGCCAACTATCTATCAACCGTACATCTGCGTGTTTTGGCTTCATTATGTTTCCGTACCACCAACCGTTCACGCCTTAGAACATGTATGAGTACTCCCTAACAATGGAAACTATTTTAACTCCGCCACCTTAGGCCAGTCAATGTATGCTTTCCAGGCACATTTCGCCGATATAACTGCACCATATTCGCCCACATGGCGACATAAACGGTGTCTGTCAACTCCCTTTTTATTTATGCCCTTGTGTAATTTACCGGTTTAATACCGTAAGTGCTGTCCTTGCAGTCACGCTACCAATGTATACCACTAGATTTTAATATGTACTATTTTACGACAGGGACATTCATTCGGTTTTGGTCGGAATTCACTACTAGTGAACCGGGACATCATGGAAACACACTAGCACTTCAATCCGTGACGTTTGCTCCTATTCATTAGCTCATTAGTTCGGGCCAGGAATATTTCCACGGCGCCGAATTCCAATAATGAAACAAGTAATCACACAAATCTAAGAATTGCTTAAAACGGGACACTACAACCAAGTGCACATATTCTAAATTTATTACAATATTCTGCCCCTGTATTTGTCGAAATAACTAATCATTATTAGTAACAAATTATTCAATTATTGCTGTTTAAGCCAATTCTGAATATGTTAATTGGACAATACGTTTCAATTGTAAACCTGAGCTCTTTTGCATCGTAAGTACAATTTACTGACTGACTGACTGACTGACTGATGTTATTTCCTCTTCAGTAGAGAATACATCACATTAATCAAATTTAATATTAAACGACATCACGAAATACAACATAAAATTGACAAAAATGAAAGACTAGCAATGTGACAGCCACCATATTAACAACACGAAACATCTCATTACCTTCAATCATACAAATATGTAGTTAGAGTTAACGAGCATATTATCGTAGTATGGCTCTGATAACTAAACATTTGACTGTTGCTGATAATACTACATAATTGTCAGTCAGTCATTATTGTTGTGTGATTGACGTGAATCTTGAAATCTAAAAAAGAAAGTGAAATCATACAATTGTAACAATATGTGTATCTCTGTCAAAATGACAAACGAAATCATGCTTATATGTTTGCATGCATGTGTGGGTGCTTGTGTGCATGTATATATGACATACGGACTGACTTTATTTCTCTTCAGCAACGATAACGCCAGGTTAATAAAAACACGGATTATATATATTGTATGACTATGATACACGACACAGGACCATGAACATATACAAGATAAATACTGACTCAACTAGCGTATTCACAAGACGAGCTATATTAATACAAACAATTGCATAATAATCGTGGAAACTTGTGGAACTAAATAGGTTTGGCATGATACCATTTTGTATGTATGTATGTATGTATGTGTGTGTGTCTTTGTGTGTGTGTGTGTTTATATGCATGCATGTTTATTTGAAAAGTATATCTTTTACATTTTAAATGTGTTGGTATTTATTTATATATGTAAGCTTTCATCTTTGTTTTCTTTTTGGTATATATGCTTTTCTATTTCGTATGTATGTATGTATGTATGTATGTATGTTTGTTTGTAAATATGTATGATGTTTATATGCATGTATGTTTATTTGACAAAGTCTTTTCCAGAGTGTACAAGCATAGCTTCACATTTATGTGCACAATTTAAAACCTCAACGCATATTTGTTGTTATGTATGTGTGTATGTAAATATTCATCTTTGTTTTGTTTTTGGTATGTATCCTTTTATATTTCGTATGTATGTATGTATGTATGTATGTATGTATGTATGTATGTATTTATTAATGTATGTATCTATGCATGAATGTACGTACACGTATGAATGCATTCATGTATGTATGTATGTATGCATGCATGTATGTGTGTGTGCGTGCGTGCCTATGCATGTGTGCGTGCATCCATGCATACATGCATGTATGTATATATGTACGTACATATGTATGTATGTATGTATGTATGCATGTATGTATGTATCTATGTATGTATTTGTGTATGTATGTTTGTATGTATGTATGTGTGTGTGTATGTATGCATGTATGTATGTATGTATGTATGGATGGATGGATGTATGTATGTATGTATGTATGTATATATGAATGTATTTGTGTATGTATGTCTGTATGTATGATGTTTGTATATATGATGTTTATATGCATGTATGTTTATTTGACAAAGTCTTTTCCAGAGTGTACAAGCATAGCTTCACATTTATGTGCACAATTTAAAATCTTAACGCATATTTCTTAGTATGTATGTATTCAACTTTGTTTTGTTTTTGATATATTTCCTATGTATGTATGTTATGATGTGCATTAATATATCGATCTATTCTGCTTCATTTCCTATGTTTTCCTATTACCTTTTTTTATGAATTTGAATTCCACAAGGTCTTAATACAAATATGTATGAAAAGAATTTCTATTAATCTAAAGATTGAAAATAAAATTAATCCAAAGATTAAAAAAACTAATTACAACTATTTTACCAACTAGATAGATTGATTAGAAGTGTGCGCGCTCAAATTACATTGTTTTAATTTATTCTCAAGCTGATTGTAAATAAGAAACAATATTTTATTTGGAATCAATCACTCACAACAACCTTTTTGTAAGGACAAATATGCTTCATCAGAATGTGGCATTTAGGGAAGTATTAATGTTGATCAGGATATACAGAATACAGCGTTAATTCCAAACAATGACATATTAAGTTATAGAAAATCACACACTTCGCTACGTGCCTTTTTAAAGAAAATGAGACGAGGTAGTTAGCATGACAATATACTTTTACCGGCATAAAAATGTATTGTTCATTAAAACAAAGCTGTTGATTTTGAGAATGATATCTTTTGGATCTTTTAACTTGGGTGTCAGTCACGTGGACACTGATGATCCCAATCTGTACAAAAGTCGGTGAACATATTTTGTTCAGGATTATCACACCCATACATTTTACTTTAATTACAATAAAATGTTTTTTTTTTTTTTTTTAAGTCTTGTGTATCTTATACAATGTCAGCATAATACTATAGGTGAAGTAAGAGTGCGAGAGAGAGAGAGAGAGAGAGAGAGAGAGATTGAGATAGAGATAGAGAGGCATTGATTATATAGTATGTGATATATTTAGGAACATTTGATATACTCTCTGTCTATGTCAATATATATCAGTCTGTCAGTCTGCCTCTCTGTTGTGTAGACAAACACGCATGGAGAACGATAAGGAGACACGGGTAAGGAAATGAATGTTAGCCACTTTGTATGTTCAAAGCATGGATTATGTGAGTAAGAGGATATCAATAACACCTATTAAGGGTTCTGATTTAAAGTGTGTGACATCACTAACAGCAAAGTGAAGGTTTTGATTCAAAATTGTGTTTACCGGGACATCAATAGATCCAAATAAAGGTAGTAATTGAAAGTGTGCGTACGAAGGCATCAGTAACACCAGCTAAAGTTACATATTCAAATTATATGCACGTGAACGCCAACACCATCACATATCTGTTATTATTTAATGTGCTTATACGGTGTAATCAATAACAGCAAGTGAAGGTTCTGATTTAAAGCATGCGTAGAGGAACATCAATATCACCAAGAAAAGGTTTTAACGTAAGGTTTACAGGGACATGAACAACACTATGTAAACATTCAGGTTTAATGTGTGTGCGCGTGGAAATCAGGAATACTAAAGGATCTGATTTAAAGCATGTGTGGGTGGATATCAATAACACAATGCATATGCTCTAATTTAAAATGTGAGTGTGTATACAGACATCCAACAAAGTGTATATACGGGAACATCAATAGCACCCAGTAAAGTGTGTGTACTGGGGACACCAAAAACACCTAGTACAATGTGTGTACGAGGACATCAATAACACCATAAAAATGTTACAATTCAAATTGTGTGTACGGTCACATCTATAGCACACAATGAAAGTTATATTTTAGTGCGTGCATGGGATATCAAAAATGCAAAGTAAAGGTTCAAATTCAACGTGTATTTACGGGAATACCAATGACACCAAGGAAAGATTACGGTATTAAGTTTGTGTAATGGACATCAATAACAAGTTAATGTTCCAATTTAATATGTGTCGTGAACATCAGAAACCCATGTCAAGTTTCCGATTTATACCATGTGTACGGGGAAATCAATAACACCAAGCTTAATTTCGAAATTAAATCAATATAAATTGTGTGTGTGTGTGTGTGTGTGTGCATTTAATGACTATAATTGGACTGTGATTTGGATTTAAATATGTACGAAATTTATTATGTAAATTTGACAATCTTGTATTTAGATATTATTAATATTTGTTTTTAAATGATTAAGTTCCTTAATTAAGTTCAGTCTGCAATAGATGATAAACATATTTGGTATAAATGTGTTCAAGGAAAAGAGAGTAATATGTACAAATGGAGGCCCAGCAAACGCTAATGTGTTTACCGTCTTAGAATTTCTAAAATTATTATGTGATCCTTTTGCTTTTAAAATGCCCATTCATTGAAATGCAACTGCAGGTGCATCATTGTTTGAGGTCAACAAATCACGATGTGGGGTGTAACAACAGTTATTTGGACTATTTAAAACACCATTTGAAATGTTCATATGTGGCTGGAAAAACACGAAGTTATAAGCCTTTGCAGTAGACTGAAATACATGTAAAATGACGCTCATTGTATTGTCATATAGACTTACATCAATTGCATTGTTTGGAAATTCTGTGAATTAATAAGTCGGTGCATACCGTAGTTTAAACCAGACTGGAACTACTCATCAGGTTCACACAGTCATGGGTTTGGGATGTTGATATCAGAGGGATATTCATCTGGGGTGTCATATTACCATGGATAAAAATATCCGAATTTCGGGGGCCTGTCCTATGAGTATGTATAGCAATACATTACATAGATTTATGTTAGTTAAATTCTCTGCTATGACCCAAAAGCCATGACTGGTTGATTGGAATGTACTCATGTTCCAATAGCAGGTGCATGAGTGTATGTTTTTATTTTCATGTCAAAAACATGTATTCACATAATGTTTAACGTAGAAGTGTGGCAGGTTATTGTGATGTCTAGCACTGGGGCATCGTGCTGCCAGTTTGTAGCATGATGTCCCACCCAGTTACATTATCCTGACATCAGGCCAACCAGTCGAAACACACCACTTAGCTGTAGTATTTTACACACGGTTATGGTTTAAGTGAAGGGTTCACTCATTAGCATTGGAAATGGGGGCAGTTGCTTGAATCCAGGTACTGAACAGTAACTTAAAGTGCTTAAAATGATCATGAAGTTGAATGTGTACTTGATGATCCTATAAAGTGTGGTTGTAGAGGACATAACTCCATAAAGATCTCTCTCTCTCAAGATATATATATATATATATATATATATATATATATATATATATATATATATATATATATATATCGTGATGTCCCATTGCTAGATCTCACTATAAACTGTCCCACTGCAGACATTGTATCGATATGACTGACAAATTGTTAAGCTACGTTAAACATCCAAGTCAGACACACAAACACACATAAAATAGGCCTGTTTATACGACAAGAATGGTTTATGTCATTTCATTATATAATAGTCCAGACTTGGAACAAACAAAAATCATGTAAACTGCTAATGTTCCACAAAGCACTTGGTACAAAATGTTGATATATTTTGGTGCAATCTCTTCTCATAGATTTGTGAAGACTGATATGAAGTACTTCTTAGAAACCTGACATAAATCAGGTAGGCACATTCATCAAGGACAAAAGTGAAAACACGCAGTATATATTAAATTTTCCTGAAAATACACTGATTGTAATGTAACATTATTACTTCACTTTAACAGCGCATACAACTAGCATATATGCACTGCAGATTATATCAAAATAAGCGAGAATTGCTAATGCCTGCATTTATAATGGTTATTGAAGCTATCTGCAAGTCTACACTAATTGGATAAGCAATCTATGGTATTTTACAGGGCTTTGAAAGGAACATACTATAATATAGATATCATGTTTGAAATCTAACATGCTTGGCTGCATATGTAGTATCTATCTATAGAAAACACCGAACCAGATAAAAAGGTACAGATATAACAAAACGGAAGAAAGGCAGTTTCATGAATATTAGTATACATAACGAATCATTATCCATACTTTGGATTAACACAACAAATCAGCGATTTAAATAAAGACATTAGCCTTAATGCTTTCATTTCGTCTACGCAAACTTGAATGAAATTTCACTTAATGTTTAAAACTCTAATTAGTAGTTACCACACTGAGTAGATCATGGATTTATACACCATACTGAGCAGACCCTGGTCATTACACAACACTGAGGATACCATGGACATTATACTATGTTGATCAGATCATGGACATTGCACCACATTGAGCAGAACATGGGAATTACACCACATTTAGCAGATTATGGACATTCCACCACATTGATCATGTCATGAACATTTCACCACATTGAGTATATCATGGACATTACACCACATTATGCATGTCATGAACAATTCACGACATTGAGTGTGGACATTACACCACATTGTGCATGTCATGAACATTTCACGACATTGAGTGTATTATGGCTATTACACCACATTGAGTATATCATGGACATTACACCACATTGTGCATGCCATGAACATTTCACGACATTGAGTGTATTATGGCTATTACACCACATTGAGTATATCATGGATATTACACTACATTAATCATATAATGGACATCATACCACGTTAAGCATATCATGGCCATTGCACCACATTGACTATATCATGTATATTATAACACACTGAGCATATCATGGCCATTACACCACATTGACTATATAACTGACATTACAACACATTGAGCATATCATGGATATGAATAAATATTACTATGATTCTTTAACAGCTCACACAAAGCAACATAAATTATTTAAATCTTCAATAAATGTAAAATATAGTGCATCAAATAGAATTATCTAAAGAAAACATTAATTTTTATTTTAACATAGTTTCTTCATAAGAGATACAAAAACAACTATTGAGTAACTGTTTTTTTTTATTAAATCTTCTTTTGCCAAATTTAACAAACCTATAGTGTACTATAACTGCATATTCATACATTGACAATGGACATTTAACAATTGATTTTCATAAACGAATGGATAATAATTTGTCTTTCTCAATGATACAATGCTAAGAGTCATGCCTAAATGTATATGATGATTGAAGATAAAACTGTCTGGATATCAGGTACAACATATAAGTGGTCTGCGAACATAAAATATTTTTTCTTAGATAAAATTTGATTAAAATATAATTGTGTTTATGTTCTAGTAGTTAAATATGATTTGACTGATGTACTATGTATTATATAATTTATGAATCTTAAATATGAAACATTTTCCAATGAATCTAAATTAAGAAATAGCTGGTTACAAGCTGACACTCTTGGAGTCATCTTGGTGGCAAAGTGACTCTATCAAGGATCCATACTCATTAGAGGCTAACATTGTCATGGAGCCTCACTGGTCACAAGTGGAAACTGTCATGAAGCCAAACTGCTTACAAGCTAACACTGTTGTAGCGTCCCGAGCTTTACGTATGCACAAAGTCAGCTTTCACTAGATGTCAACTTGAGATTTTAATCACAAGACATGAAAGCTATTTAAGTTTTAATTTGATAAACGCTAATAATGGTAAACATTAACTGTGCCATATGCATGAACGGATCAAGAATGAAATCAGAACTCTGAAATACGTCTAGGCGTTTCGATAATTCCAAAAATTCTTTAATTACATAAATGTGTGGCTCAGAGCAAATTTAAGAACGTACGTAATGAAACAATCACTGCACATTCATAATCTATTTCTCAAGAAAGAGTACAACCCAAAACGAATTGAATTGCAGAACACATGAAAAACGATACCACTCGAATGTCTTTCTCAGTGAGTTTAGTATTGTTATGGTCCAGAACGCACTCGTACTTTGAAATATAAATTTCAAATTATTTACCTTCTGTATAGCCAACTAAATATCACTTTAATGTAATATGAAAATAATGAATACTCCCTTAAAGAATAATACAATGAATGCTCCCTTCTATACATGTTTAGTTATTTACCGCAAAAACAGATCTGATATTTTAATACATGTATTTATTTGAATTTCCATATGCAACAATTATATAATAGTATAATACATTATTGTTTTATCACTCGAGTCAATATAGATGTAGATCATCGGTTAAACCAACGCTCTCTTTCTATATATACATGTATATAAACAAGATGGCCGCTATCGCTTAACCGGCTTGAAGCAGCTGTTCCGCTTTTTAGTGCCGTTTTCACGATATTTGTGCTTGTTGCCTGGTTTCATCTTCGTTATTGTGTTCATTATGTATTGGCTGTTAAATTCGTATGTGTTTCTTCATCTCCTTGTTTTGGAAACGAGAATAATTAGGCTTTTTCTTAGCTGTCTTGCTCCACTGTTTTTGAACAAACTGCCATCACGTGATACTCGCCTGTCAACCCGTTTATGCTACGATGGACCCTCATTAATTGCTTTAAATGTTCACTCCTTGGCTCTCCACACTACATTGTGCTCTAGACTAAAAGAACTGGGACTACATTCATCATTACCCAAATGTAAACAGAAGCGAAAAAAGAAACGTTGTTTCAAAGCTGGTCGGCGTAGAACAGGAAGAAGAATTCCAGTTATCTCCTTTATTTCGACACAGCCATTTAAAAAAATTTCGACCGTTAACTTAGACAACCTAATTCAAATCCTAATTAATTCGTCAAACTTTATGTCAATTATCCAAGAAATACCTATGCGCATTGCATTATTCAATGCCCAGTCAGTAGGATCACCGGAAAAACGCACAGAAATTGTTAATTTTATCAACGACGAAAATGTTGACATATTATTCTTGACAGAAACATGGCTAAAACATCAGGCGATGATCCCAAGTGTGCGGATCTAACACCGACTGGTTACTCCGTCAAGTCGTTCCCCGTAATTATCGCGGAGGTGGAATTGCTGTCATCACAAATAACTCCATGATAAAACGTCTGAACCACACCACAACATTCATTTTCGACCACACATCGTTTGAACTAGTCCAAACCACACTCACACTGGAGCAAAGGTCAGTACATTTTTTTCTGCCTATACCGCCCTCCTGCGAGTGAAAAAAAAAACAAGCTGGCTGACTCTCTCTTTTTAAAGAAGTTTCCGAATCTCCTGGACTATGGAAATTCGATAGGTGGCAACATAATTGTTCTTGGAGATTTCAACTTTCATTTTGAATGTCCCGGAAACTCAAAGACATCAAAACTCCTAGATTCCAGTAATGTTTTCAACCTCAAACAGTCAGTTAACCAACCCATCATAAACATGGTCACATTTTAGACTGGATTCTACATAGACCTGATGATAACATTCTCCGGTCCTACCTGGTATCCCATGACCTTGCATCAGATCACCTCTGCATTATATGCCATCTTGACGTATCAGTCCCTAACCCTCCACCTTTATCTGCTACTAAGAGAAATCTCCGTATGATAAATAGAACCAAATTAATGCACGACATCCAAGCTAACCTAACAACTTGCTTACCTCCTCCCGCAGAACAACTCGATAACTGGCTGCGTTCTTTGCTCGACAAACATGACCCAGCTACCAAATGCAGAGAATTAATAAAAAAGTGTTCTCCGTGGTATAGCAGTGTTAGGAACCAACTTCCCACTGCTATTAGGTAAGAAGAACGTCACAAATATAGTTGATGTAGCGAAATCAGCCCACTACACTACTAAGATCATGGAAAGTTCCAGCTGCAAAGAGCTCTTCGAGATTACTAACAAGCTAATGTCAAGGAACAAATCAACACCACTTAAAACTACCTTCTCTCCAGTCGACCTTCCGGACATGTTTGCAAAATTTTTCCGTGACAAAGTACAAACCATTAGAGATAAGCTTGACACCACAATTTCAATTGACTCGCCGTCACCATACAGTGGGATACAGAATTTGAGCGGCAACCATTAGCGGCATTTGAACCTGTCTCTATGGATTTCGTACGTAAAATCCTGATGAAGAGTGCACCAAAGTCATGTGAACTTGATTCAATTCCAACATCACTGCTGCTTGAGTGCTTAGATCCAGTATTGCCTTCACTAACTGATGTTATTAATACCTCTTTCTCATCTGGGGAATTCCCATCATTTTTCAAAACTGCCATTGTAAAGCCTCTGCTGAAGAAACCAACACTAAACCTTAGCGATTTAAATAACTACCGCCCAGTTTCTAATCTCCCATTCATTTCAAAAATCTCAGAAAAAGGTTGTTCTATCCCAGCTTGTATCTCATCTAATTTCAAACAGTCTATTTCGCAATGTAAAATTTGCATATCGCCATTGCCACATTACTGAAACTACACTTCTAAAAGTAGTTAATGACATTCTCTCTGTACTGGATAGAGGAAAGATTACAGTCCTCACCCTCCTTGATTTGTCTGCAGCATTTGACACAATAGACCATGATATATTACTTCAGGGTCTCCAGCATGTATCTGGCATTCATGATACAGCCATACTGTGGTTCAAGTCCTACTTGGTCAACAGGACACAAATTGTATCTGCAAATGGAATACACTCCAGCCCAGTCGACCTATGTTGTGGTGCTCCACAGGGGTCTGTTCTTGGACCTGTTCTCTTCATTTTGTACACTCAGTCGCTTTCAAGTGCCATAGATAATCATCCAGTGTCTCATCAATTGTACGCTGATGACACGCAAATATTCAAAACTAGCCACCCAAATGACGTTGATGCTACGATCCAAGGTGCAGAGAGGTGCATTTCTGATGTGAAATCATGGATGACTTGTAACAAGTTGCAGATGAATGATGATAAACTGAGGCCATTCTGATGAGAACACAAAGACTTTCTCATTCACATCCTTTACCTAAAACAACAAATATCAGAAACGCCAAACATTAAATTTACACAATCAGTACGAAACCTAGGTGTTACTCTGGACGGTACTTTCACATTGCACCAACATGTCATGAACATATGCAAGGCTGCATATCTTGAGCTAAGACGCATCAGCTGAATTCGCAAATATCTGTCAGTTGATGCCACTAAAACTCACTTATTTCGACAGAAAGAACAAACTTAAAGACCTAATAATGTTTCCTAC
Organism: Sinohyriopsis cumingii; assembly: GCA_028554795.2. NCBI lineage: Eukaryota > Metazoa > Mollusca > Bivalvia > Unionida > Unionidae > Sinohyriopsis > Sinohyriopsis cumingii. The sequence goes on along the minus strand of JAPYKE020000360.1, from coordinate 384,526 downwards.
CTGAAATATTCTCAACATGTTTTTTAATTTTTTAATGTTTTTCTAATTTTATGTTGTTTGTTTCTGTAATAATATTATTATGTTTCTTATCTTATAGGTGTTGTCTAAAGTTGTAAAGCGCTTAGAGCTTCTAAAGATTAGGCGATTTACAAAGTCCTCATTATTATTATTATTATTATTGAAGCATAGCATTTTTAAGTCTACGGGGGGATCAATCTTCAACATTGAAGAATATATTGTAGGGTTATTTCATATCATTTGGAATATTATATCGTCTGTAATGGTTTATATTATTATATTGTGATCTATATAGTAAGCATACCGCGGTCGTATTAGCTCTCTTATTTCACTATTCTCTTATTTCTTATAGATCGTCTCTCTGCCGGTCGGAATGCGTCTACCAAAATACGCACACGACTGGTATGTATAACCTTGAGACCAATTGGTCCTACGCAGAGATTAATGGGAAAAACCTTGGTCGTAAGTGTGTGAGGGAAACACACGAGTATATCGATTGACACTTAACAACATCTTAGAAACGTTCTAAAGTATTATGGCGGGTGAATTGCAACTATCACTTACACAAGTACTTTGGCAGTGGAGTTACGCTATATTCGGGCACTTGATGTGAAGATATTCACATCAAAACTTAACTCTTTATCACCTAAAACGAATATATTATGCTAAATAGTGTTAGAGGATATAAAAAAAAAGGCCAAAGCAAAACGACCAGAAAGATCGATATTGAACCAACGTTGACAACGGGAAACAACCCCGTACGAAGTAAGTGTCAATCACAATCACCAAAATTAACAAGATATTACTAATACAAAAATCACTAAACGTGATATTAAAACATTTTTACAGTCATTTATTGTGCCTAACAACCCTACATGTCCTTTATGTATTCATGTATGTATTAAAATAGATCCCACTTTGTTCACCACACACACACACATATATATATATATGAATGAATTACTGAAATTGAATATTTAATGTTGAGAAGTGTGAAAGTTGTGCTTAAATGAGCCACACACTGCTTATATTGTATAACACCAGTGTTTATCTCAACTGTCATGGAGACAATCTGGCTTACAGGAAAACACTAACATTGAGCCATGCTGGTCAGAAGTTGACACTGTCATAGAGCCATACTGGTTACAAGCTGACACTTTCATGGGGCCATACTGAATACAAGCTGATACTGTCATGTCGTCAAACTGGTTACAAGCTGACACTGCCATGGGCCATACTGGTTACAAGCTGACATTGTCATGGAGCCATACTGGTCACAAACTGACACTGTCATTGGTCACATGCTGTCACTGTCATGGGGTCATAGTGGTTACAAGCTGACAATGTCATGTGGCCATACTGGTTACAAGCTGATACTGTCATTGGGACCATAATGGTTACAAGCTGACACTGTCATGGGGTCAGACTGGTTACAAGCTGACACTGGCATGGGACCTAACTGGTTACAAACTGACACTGTCATGGGTCCTTACAGCTTGCCACACAAACCAATTAATTTCTGCTTACAATCACTTCTCCTCCACTGATATTGGTGACATTCATATTCCTATATGTGTCTGTGATTGTATTATGTGTCCTCTCATGTTTTCTTTTGATGTCCAATCTCTCTCTCTCTCTTTCTCTCTCTCTATCTCACTCTCTCTGCTTGATTTATCTATATAAAAATTCCATGTAGTCAAAATACAAGATGGAGAGATAAAGAGAGAGATTCACTCAGTTTTTATACCTTTCTCGTTTTAGATTTTATTTTCCTTCTTTGTTTTTGAACATAGTTTTAGAAAGCTAGAATTCAGTCATAGCTATTTTCGGAAAACATTATTCTTATCTGGACCATAAGTTCAAATATAATTACGCTACTGTAAGAGGAAAGTATGTTTTTTCTTTCTTTCTTCGAGCCCATTCAATATTGAAATTTCCAATATTGCATCTATTATCCGTTTAAACCTACAAGCTTACTTTATAGGTTTATAATTTAAACATACTATGGTCTGAAATATTAACTTCAGGCAATTACACGAGTGCTTTTTATTCAGATTACATTTATTCGTTCTTTTCATTTGCCCTAAATGCTTTATTGTTCGTGATTTGTCTCAAATATCGTTGTATTTATGCATGACGTATGTATGTATGACGTAATTACCTCCTAAAGTTATTCGGCTCAGAGGGTAGCACTAAAGACCTTGGCTTTTCGTTCTATGCATTTCTTATACACTCTGTAAAGCATGGATGAATATAAAGATACATGTACTGACCTATATGTAGGTAGGTGTTTAGATCGACGAATATTTCTGCTGAGTAAACATTTCATTAGGTAGTTGCAAACCTGGAGAGTATAAAATAAGTTTTCGTACCAAATCGTGAGTGACTAAGGTTAGATTTTTAAGTTGGAAAAAGGTATTGTGCGATTAACAGTAACTTTAACATATAGTTGATACAATGATCTTCCTTACACTAGACAGGGTTGATAAATATCCTTCTATATGATTTTATTATTTTTCTTCCCATGATTTCTTATGAAGAACATTCTCTCTCTCTCTTTCTCTATGTGCCTACCTATTCATTTATTTATAAAACAATTCCATGTAATCAAACTATATTATGGAGGGAGAGAGAAAGATTATATCTATTTTTCGTACATTTTCGCTTTCTTTATTTTCCTTCTTTGTATTTGAACATAGTTTTAGAACTCTAGAAATCAATAATAGCTATTTTTGGATAATGTGTATGTGGTATGGGTCTTAAGTTCTAATATAATTACACTGCTCTTAGAGGAAGTATGGATTCTTTTCTTCGAGCCCATTCAATATCGTTATTTCCAATATTACCTCTATTATCCATTTAAAGCTACAGGGTGAGTTTATAGTTTTTAATTAAAAGGATTTATGATTTGTAATATTAACCTCAAGCAGTTAAACGAGTTCTTTTATTCAGATTACATTTATTCTTTTCAAGTGTCGTGAACAATGTGATGTCCGTGATGGGTTTCTGATATCGTTGTAATGCATGTGCGACGTAATTACCTGCTAAAGTTATCCGGCTGACATGGGTGCAATAAGAAAGCATGGTGTTTAGTTTATTGAATATTGTTTTTATCTATATTTATTTATGGATGAATAGAAGGATACAGGTACTGACATATAGGTAGGTGAATGTGTAGATCGATGGATTATTTTGATGAGTAAACTATTTCATTTAGCAGATGCAAACCTAGAGAGTAAAAAGTTGTTTGCGTACCAAAACTCTGGGTCTAAAGTCATATTATTGATATAAACAAAAATGTTTTGTACGATTTTTCTCGTTATTTTTCTTATCTTGGTCAAGCTGGAAAATAAAAGAGAAAAGTCAACCAAAATTATATATATATATATATATATATATATATATATATATATATATATATATATATAACCGCTCCGGTGGCCTAGTGGTTAGAGCGTCCGCCTCGGATGCGGGAGGTTGTGGGTTTGATCCCCGGCCGAGTCATACCAAAAACTTACAAAAATGGTGCTAACAGCTGCCTCGCTTGGCACTCAGCATTAAGAGGTTAGTGTTAGGACTGGTCGGCCCGGTGTCAGGATAATGTGACTGGGTGGGACATCACGCTACATGTCTGCGGCATGATGCCCCAGTGCTAGACATCACTATAAACTGCCACACTGCAGACATCGTAGCGATATGACAGAAATTGTTAAAGCTACGTTAAAAAAATCAAAATCACATCACAAATCTCTCTCACACACACACACACACACACACACACACACATATATATATATATATATATATATATATATATATATATATATATATATATATATATATATATATATATATAAGAGAGAGAGGAGTCAACAAATCATTTTAATATTAAATAACCAATAGTAGATGTATTGTTTGTTAACAACTTGCACCTGTCTGTAATCTGCACTAAATTAATTGTTGTTTTTTACCAGTTTTAGTATTACATACAGATTTAACCTATTTTATTAGTCCTATCATGCCATCGAAATGGAAGTGAAGTGCCTTTTCCAAATACATAAAGAGACTGCCAACCTGTGATTACCTGGGGAGAGACTGAATTCCACAAATATGATATGAAACTTAACATTTTTGAATATGGCTCTTTTCAGTTAATGAATAAATATATTTTTTAGTAGGTGCAGTGATACATCACTGTAAATTCCACCTATATACTGCTGTCTCCATTAGAACAAGGATATGGTCATGTGATATTATAACTTATACATGGTCATTAGATACCTCACTGTAAAGCCAAACAGTATGCTACTGCCATTCTTAGAACATGGGCATGTTACACCTCAATATAATGCTTAAAAGTACAGTGCTATTATTATGATCACAAACTGAAAATTTAAAGACATGTGATACCTAATTTAAATTTAAAATTTAAAGACACGCGATATCTCCTTATTCAGTCCATCAGATTAATGAAGTCTCTATCATAACATGGACATGGTTATGCGATACCTTACTGTAAAGCCAATCAGTATACTGCTGTCTCTATTATGACATGAAAATAATAATAATACTAATACTAATAATAATAATAATGAGGACTTTGTATAGCGCCTAATCTTTAGATGCTCTAAGAGCTTTACAACATTAGACAACACCTATATGATATAAAAATATAATGATATGATTACAAGAACAAATACCATGACATTAGAAAAACATTAAAAAAAACATGCTGATAATATTTAAGGTAGGAAACAGTATTAGGTCTTTAAGTTTGTTCTTGCAGTCGAAATAAGTGAGTTTTGAGAGCACTCTTGAATGGGATCACTGTATCTTTGTGTCTAAGTTCAGGGGGCAATTCATTCCAGGTTGATGGGCCCTAGTATGCAGAAAGAACGCTCTCCATATGACTTTGATTTCATAGTGAGAATAATGAGTATATGATTGTCAGAAGAGGAGCGTAAGTATCTTGCTGGTGTGTACCCATGGTTGAGGTCGGATAGGTATGTTGGACTAGAGTCCGACAGTAAAACGTAGCGCAGAGAACACATTTTGTGTTTGATTCATTCTGGATCGAATGGATAGCCAGTGTGGGATACAGATCAGCGGGAGGTGTTCTCTGATCGTGGTACTCTAAGTATGATCCGAGCAGCTGTCTTTTGAACTTTTAGAAGTTTTCTTAAGCAGATATTGAGATGAATCAGACATAATTGAGTTACAATAGTCAAGTCTTGAAAGTACTAATGAACACACAAGTGTTTTAGTGGCATCAACTGACAGATAATTGCGAATTCAACTGATGCGTCTTAGCTCAAGATATGCAGCCTTGCATATGTTCATGACATGTTGGTGCAATGTGAGAGTACTGTCCAGAGTAACAAGTAGTTAAGTGGGGTACATTAGCGACAATGGGAATTAGCATTACAGAGACCCCTGGGTCAGATTAGCGACAAGGGAAATTTAACATGGTGAAAAATCGTGGGTCAGATTAGCGACAAGGGAAATTAACATGGAGAAAAATCGTGGGTCACTCTAGCGACTAAGGGAATTTAACATGGAACTATAGTGTGGGTCTGTCTAGCGACAAGGGGAAATTAACATGGGGAATAGAGTTTGGGCTTTTGGGATTTTTTAAAAAAATTTTTAAATTTAAATTTAAATTTAAATTTAAATTTTAAAAAAGGGTAGGCAATGGAAAGGCTATCTCTTTTCGAGAAATATGGCTGGCCCTGAAAAGGGCCTTTGGGTTTATGTTAATGTATTCATTAACATAAATGGTACCGCATTGGTCTTCTTCTTGTCCTTAGGCTACGTCTCACTGTTGGTCCGTAAATCAGCACTCTTTTCAGGCATCCTTGTCTTTCAACGTAGATCCTACGTATCCACAGGCTGGTGTTTGTCCTGTGGACAACGGTCCACTTGGCTCGGACATACATGAGCATGTCCGTCCGGAACATCATGGAAGACACAAGCGTAGAAGATTGCACATCGGTCCACATCTTGAAGCGACGAGAACAAGTGAATCAATGCAGTGAACTGCGCTTATTTATAGGTACAGGAAGGATTGAAACGGATTGAATTCATTTACCAATCCTAACACGCGTTACAAAATTCAGTCAGCTCGCATCCAATCCGAAGAGAGCAGTCTGTGACGTCACGTGGTCTATATAGATTCGTTAGCGCTTGTGTGCAGTCAATCTATGCGACAGTGATTCAACATGACGGAAACTCAGAAAACGATCCATTGGGGTGCACCAGCAGGGGAGACTGCCCAAGGGAACCCGGACTTACTTTCAGAAGAGGTACATTGGGATTTTGTGGATTTTCTTACCTCGCAAGAATTTGTTCCGGAACCTTCGTTACCTTCTTCATTACCGCAAGTGGAGAATTTTAGACAGAGACAGAAAGAAGAATTGGAGAAATTTATGCAACGACAAAAGGAAGCGGAACAAGCTTTTCTCCTACAGCAACAGCAACAGCAACAAGAAGAGGTAAGCAAAAAACAACAGCAACAACAGCAAGAACAAGTAGCAGCAAAGAAACAAGAGGGTGAAAACCAAACGGCTACGGTACTGTTGGACATTTTAGCGGAGTTAAGAAGTCTGAAACAAATGTATCAGACTTCTTTATCACGACCGAAGAGAATACGACCTTCCCGAGCTAAACACGCCAACCCTGTGACTAAGCCTGTCGTACGACCCTTAGTGATTTCAACCCAATCATCAGAAGTAGGCCTTGGCCGTGGCAAAGGCTTAAGGCAGTTAAAGTTGATTGGTTAAACTCACCCCTACACCAAAATAAAAAGGCCCTTTTCAGGGCCACCCACATTTCTCGAAAAGAAATACAATTTCAATTTGCCAATAACTCAAGAATAAACCCCACCCATTTTACCTTATAGTACGTGTCTGTGTATGAGTGCGTGAGTGTAGCTTCTTATTTTAAAATCAGAACTCAAAGACACTTACCTTATATCATTCATGTATTCTTTTATCCATTTTTTTACAATCCAATTCACAATTCACCACAGAACACTTTAATTAAAAGTTCATTGACTTCTTCTTTCTCCTTGTTTAGTCTCTCTGTTTTTTTAATTTCTTCACCGTTTTTTCCTCATTTTCTTCCCTTCTTCTTTTCTTCTCCTGTTTCTTTGCTTCTTGTAAATAGAATTGTCTTCTTTCTTCCTCTTCTTCCTCTCAAGAATCCCTCTCTTCTTTCGAAGAATCCCTCTCTTCTTCCGAAGAATCCCTCTCTTCTTCTGAAGAATCCTTCTTTTCTTCTGACTCCTCTTGTTTCTTTTTTGGGCAATCTGGAGACCAATGTCCTTTTTCTTGACAATAATGACAGGTATCTTGACTTTTGTCTTTTTTAGCCCCTGTTTTTTTTTTCTTTTTTTGACGGTCTGGACACTCTGAACACCAATGCCCTTTCTTCTGACAGATATAGCAAGTATCTTGACTTTTATCTCGAAAGGAAGGAGAGTAGTCCGTCGGCTGGTCTGAAGAGAATTTTCTAATGACCCCTCGCAAAGCTCTGACGAAACGTTCCATCTGGGTAGTCTCTTCCATCGTTGTGCTCGGCTTGAGAGTGAAATGAATAGTGAAAGGACAAGACACACACCCTTTTTATATACGCTGGTTTGCCAAGACTATAAATTAGTCTATGGTGTTTAAACTTGAGTCATTTGACGTTTTGCACTCAAGATGAAACGATCCCATTCATTCGAGAAGAAAGAAGAAGAAGAAAGTAAGAGGCAGAAACGTGATCTATCGCCTCGTACCAGGGCTGAAATCTTGGCACAAATTCATGCCAGTGATTTTGAAGAGGACATGAGTGAACCAGATTCCGAACCCTCTAAACCAAGTTCACCACCCTTAGTCAACCCTGAAAAGTACTATTCCATTCGAGAGACGGAAAAGCGCTCCTCTAGAAAATTTAGAACCACGGCTTACACCTACACGGTGAAGTTTAAAGATTTCAAGGCCGACGTACCCTTGGAGAAAGCAGAAGGGTTTATCACCGAGATGTGGGATTCTTTGCTCACCGCACTCAAGCGACAATGTCAAGCCAAAGAAGACGATCGCTTGACACTATCCATAGATCACGACGGTTTGAAATCCCCTGTTTGGATCGAGTTTAGCAGACCCGCAGAACTGACCCCTTCCAAAGTCATGGACAAGATACAACAGGTGCAACAATCTAATGACCAGTTTGACATCACCGATGGTAAAGCCACACTGAAAATGGCCCACGTCTCTCCTCCTCAAGGAACTGGACGCAAAAAGATGTTATTGGTGGACGACCTTCGCAACACCAAAAAGAGTCTCGTCCGAATTAACAACCCTCAAGACCAGATGTGTTTAGCCCGTGCCATCGTGGTGGGACGAACCTATGCCAACAAGAACGACACGGTAGAATGGAAAAGAACCTGGAAAACTATTCAACGATGCGATCGAGCCAAACAACGAAATGAAGCAGAACTCCTGTTGCAACAAGCCGGACTGTCCAAAGACACACCCTGTGGCATTCCTGAGATGCAAAAATTGCAAGATGCCCTAGCTCCACGCTACACCTTGAAAGTGCACCCTCAAGAAATGCGTGGAACTCTGTTGTTTCGAGGCCAAGATTTTAAGGACGGAAAATACATTCATGTCTATCATCACGATGACCATTTCGATACCATTACCAGTATCACTGGATTCCTGGGATACAGTTATTATTGTGAGAAATGTGACTATGGTTATAACAATCGAGAGCAACACAAGCATTGTGGAATGAAATGCCCAGGATGTTTGGCCTCTCCACCCTGTCTGAGCGAAGGACCAGTGCCTTGTTCGACTTGTTTGCGCACGTTTGTCAGTCCTACCTGTTACCAACAACATTTGAAAACACAAGGTTCACAGAAGAAATGTGCTTGTCAACTCCTGAGATTGTGCCCTACCTGTGGACAAGGCATACTTACCAATAATGCCAAGGCACACGTATGTCGAGGAAAGAAAAAATGTCACATTTGTCACCACATCGTGGACTTGGAACACCAATGCTACGTGCAAAAATACCAACCCCCACCAGAGGAAGAGGACGGTCACAAGAAGAAAGGCAATTTCATCTTTCTCGATTTCGAATGCATGCAAGAGACCGGCATTCACATTCCTAATTTCTGCGTGGCTCATCGAGCGTGCGAGAAGTGCATTCAAGAACCTATCTTCAGTCATTGCCCTCACTGCAGCAAGATTCCTGGAGGACGTGAAAAAATCTTTCGAGGACCAAACACGTTAGCCGATTTTGCCCGATGGGTCTTAAACCCCATCGACAAGACGTGGAGCCAAGAGGACATCGAACGTTACGGAGATTGTCATCGTCATGCCACGGTGATGGCTCACAATTTCTCCGGATACGATGGACAGTTTCTTTTGAGGTACTATACGGAACATGGCACCGAACGTCCTAAAGTGATTTTGAACGGAGCCAAAATCATTTTCATGCAAGTGGGACAAGTACAGTTTAAAGATTCGATGAGTTACTTAGCCATGCCTTTGAGTCGAATGCCTAAAACGTTTGGAATGACAGAAATGGCTAAAGGGTACTTTCCACACTTTTTCAATACGGAAGCCAATCAACATGCCGTTCTACCCCATTTGCCTGAGGCTCACTATTACGACCCCGACAACATGCGTACCGAACAACGAGAAGCTTTCTACGCTTGGTACCAGGCTCATGCCTCTGACCCCTTCGACTTTCAGGAAGAAATGTTAAAGTATTGTCGTTCCGACGTGGACATTTTACGGCGTTGCTGTGGAAAATTTCGAGAACTGTTCATGGAACACGGAGGGGTCGATCCTTTGAAAGAATCTTGCACCATTGCCAAAGCGTGTTCCTTAGTGTACCGCCAACGATTCATGCCTGAAAAACACCGTGGCTGTCATCAGTCCTCAAACGACCCACTATGTCAAGCGTCAATACTCGGTCAAAGCCCTACGTTGGTTACATTACTTGTGCGACAAGGAAGACAAATGGATTCAGCATGCCCGCAACGGTGGAGGCGAAAAGACCATCGGAACGTATTCGGTCGATGGCTGGGACTTAGAAAACCCCAAGATCGTGTACGAGTTTAACGGTTGCTTATTTCACGGATGTCCCGTCTGCTACCCTGACCGTGACACTAAAAATCAGTTTTTGCAACGAACCATGGAAGACTTGTACCAGGACACTTGTCAGCGACGCCTAAAGTTAGAACAGCAAGGATACCAAGTGGTGGAAATGTGGGAACACGAGTACGATCACCGTATGAAAACCGATCCCGAGTTTAAACGCCTCGTGGAAAGTTACCAGTTCATGGACCCGCTGAACCCGAGGGATAGTTTGTACGGAGGAAGGACCAATGCCACCTGTTTGCTGTACCAAGCCGACGAAGAGAAAGGAGAAGAAATCAAATACTTGGACGTGTGTTCGCTGTATCCCTACGTGTGCAAATATTGTCGCTTTCCTGTAGGGCACCCGCAATTGTTGACGGAACACATCGACCTGAAAAACATTCGACAATACGAAGGCTTGATCAAGTGTAAAGTTTTGCCTCCCACGAACCTATACCATCCCGTCTTACCTCACCATTGTCAAGGCAAACTGATGTTTCCCTTGTGCCGTACTTGTGCCGAAACGTGCAACCAGGACCAACCTTGCCATCACAGCCAGGAAGAACGTGCCTTGACGGGAACCTGGGTCAGCGTGGAATTGTTCAAAGCTCTGGACATGGGATACCAACTGTTAGAAGTGTACGAAATTTGCCACTTTCCCAAGACACAACAGTACCACAAGGGTGACCCTACTCAGAAAGGCATTTTCGCCGACTACGTGGATGCCTTTTTGAAACTGAAACAAGAAGCCAGCGGCTATCCTTCCTGGTGTCACACTCCCGAAGACCAAATACAATTCAAAGAGAAATACTATGCACAAGAAGGCATCTCTTTAGACCACATCGAAAAAAACGAAGGCAGGCGATCGTTTGCCAAAGTGATGTTAAATTGCTTGTGGGGTAAAATGGCACAACGACCGTGTTTACCCAAGACGGAATATTTGACAGAACCTTCCCGCTACTTCCAGATGATTCACGACAAAACCAAATACATGAAACACGTGGATGTCGTTCGAGAGGATTTGATCTTGGTCAATTACGAAGAAGATCTGGACTTTGTACAAGACGACCCTTTTGGAAATGTCATCATTGCGGCTTACGTGACAGCTCATGCTCGCTTAAAATTGTACGAAGCTTTAGAACTGTTAGAAGAACGCGTCCTGTACTTTGACACGGACAGTTGCATTTACATCCATCACCCGATTCAACAGCACCCTGACATCGAAGGAGACCGTTTAGGAGCCTGGACAGACGAGCATCCCGACGACAAGATTCTAAGTTTCGTCAGTGGTGGTCCCAAAAATTACGGCTACGAATACCGGGAGAAACAAGGAGAAGTGCACACGACGTGCAAAGTGAAAGGACTGACTCTGAATCATCGTACCAGTCGAGTGGTCAACTTTGGGGTATTGAAAGAAGCCTTGCAATCGGGAGAGGATGGAAACTTTAAAGTGACCACCTATCAACCGAACAAGATTGTACGTTTACCCACTCACCACATCGTCAGTCGACCCTTGGAAAAAGTCTATCAAATTGTATACCAGAAGCGAGTGCGACTTCCCAATCACTTCACCTTACCGTACGGTCACGTCGGTATTGGTCTGTATATGAAAAGGAACCCTAGGCAAGATCGATAGTTCATTGTTCATTGAAGTAACTTACCATGTCGTTGACGAAGAAGAAACCAGATTGGTTAGGAGTCAAATGTTGGACATCACCGAGACCAGGGTTTTGAGGCTTGGACACAAGAGGTGGCCCAGTATGCACGAGAGTTATTCAAGGAAAAAAGTTACTTTTCAACCTGCGTTAGTGACGGTGCCAGAAGAACCCGTCACCCAGGACAGGACTGTCGTGGACAGGCCTGAAAGACCCTTTCGGGAGGACACTTGTGTGACCTTACCCCCTACTATAGAACTGGTTAGAACTTTACCCAAAACATGTTGTACAGACACTTGTGTTTATTCCACGTTCATGGTTATCATGTGCCTTTTATTCTTGTACTTAAGCCTTTGGCTTTTATGTATTTTTGTCTTTCGTATTCATGTTTGAAACATTCAATACACGTGTTCTGAAAAAGTATATAAACTCTTGTCTTGTTTGTTTTTCGTGTCACAAGTGACATTTCTCACACAATGGCTACCTCTGCTGTCTCTGCTCCCTCTTCCTCTACTGTCAAAGTCATCGACGAACACTTAGATCGTGCCAGTTGGGAGGCTTTGTATCTTCGCCATCCCTTTAACATGCTCATTGCTGGACCTAGCGGTTCGGGCAAAACCGAATTCGTCAAACGTTTGATCGAACATAAACATCATTTGATCGATCGACCCCCTCAACAAATCGTGTGGTGTTACAAAGAGTGGCACTCGGCGTACAGCCTCTTGCGAGAAAGTCAAGGCGATTTCATCGTGTTTGTGGAAGGCATTCCTAAAGAAGACGACGGCATCATCTCTGACTCCCGTCTAACCCATTTGGTCATTTTCGACGACATGTTAGGAGAAGACGAGGAAGAAATTAAACTGTGGTTCACGCGCAAAGGGCATCACCGTAATGCCAGTGTCGTTTACATCACCCAAAATTTGTTTAAACAAAGTAAAGCCCATCGCACCATCAGTCTCAATGCGCATTACGTGGTCTTGTTTAAAAGCCCTCGAGATAAATCGCAAGTGCAAGTCTTAGCCAAACAGTTAGGAACGCCTTGGCTGACTCAGGCGTACGACGATGCCACTCAAACGCCACACGCCTATTTACTCGTCGATTTGAAACCTACGACTCCCGAGGATTTGCGATTTCGTACCCACTTGTTTCACCACTGGTGCCAAGACGGAGGGCCTGTCCTGTACACGTCTCCGTCCTCGACTTCATTTCACTCCCCATAAAAAATCTATAAAAACCTCAGACCCTTTTTCGTCTGTCTCACTCTCAGTGCGAACATGACGTCCCTTCAGTCGCATCTTCCCGACAAATTGATTCGTGCCTTGTATGGCATCAGTCGAGAAAAAGATCCACAAACACGAGATCGTGTCTTAGAAGCTAGTCTCAAAGAAGTCTTACGATGGTTCACGGTGACGGCACGTCAATTACTCCAAGGAATCATTCAGATTCCTCATCAAACCAAACGCTTTTTCGATCGAAACAAAGTCGCTTTGGTCCAACTGGCCGATCCCCGCATCGACACTCAAACCAAAAAACAAATCATTTTGAAACCTGGAGGGAGCGGTACTCTAGGAGGGGTCATCATTCGCTCACTCTTAAGATGGGATCCTAATGCCCCCAAAGTTATACCCAAGACAAAAGTCCAACGAAGCCCCAAGAAGAAAAAGACCAGGTCCCCAAGGAGAACTTCTCCAGTGGCAGGACCCTCCTCTGACCAGACACCACCCCGGAAAAAGAAAAGAAGCCCCCAGAAAAAGAAAAGTCCACAGAAAACTAGTCGCAAGAGAGGCACTTCGGCCAGGACGCAACCTTACACTCGCAAACCACGACCTGCCACGGCGGTGACTGCGTCTCCGGCAGCTTCACGTTTGTCCACTTCTCCGTTAATGACACCCAGAACTGAAGAGTACTTGGAGACGTTGATCACACCAAGAACTTCTCCGTTGATGACCCCCAAAAGAACTTCCCCAGTGGCAGGACCTTCCAATTTAGTGGCAGTGGCTGCTGCTCACAAAGTACCTTCTCCCAAAATCAAAGTTCAAGAAAGATCGGGTATGTTACAAAGTTTACTGGATTTGTCCAAGCAAGAACTGGCTCGATTTAGTCCGTTGCGTACCCCTGCACGACGTGTCATGCCTGTCCTCAAACTGATACGACGTAAAGACAATCAGTGGCGACGCGTTCCAGTATAAAAAAGGCCTGTGACCAAGTCGGGTATCAGTGTTTTTTCGGTGCTCCTGAAGACTCAAAGATGTCACCCTCCAGAAAACCCCAAGGAAAGAAAAGGAAAGGACTGCCACCACGTTTAGCCAAACATGGGGACATGTTATCTGTCCTGTCCAAAGCTTCTCCACCCCTACGAGAAAAACTCATTCAAACGGCCTCCAAAGAGGTCATCGATACCGTGTGCGAATGTTGTTTGAACGTTTTGAAAGGCACGATCCCTTTGTCCAAACACCAGAAACAATGCTTAAGCAAACATCGTCACGTTCTTCGCCAAATGGTTCGAAAGAAAATTCCCATTCGTCAAAAAAAGAAGATGTTAGTGCAACGTGGAGGTATTTTACCTCTCTTGTTAGGCCCCATACTGAAAGGAGTCTTGGGAACCATGTTGGGAGGACTGGTGGGAGCAAGATAAAAAGGCCTTCGGAAGTCCCAAGATCTCAGAATCGACCCCGGACAACCCCATGGAAGGACGAAAACTAGCTTTAGTGCCTTACAAACGATGGATGGAATACCATCGGTGGCAAGAACAACGCACCCCGCATTTACCTCCCAATCCCCATTTGAGCGAGATGTCCCAGTTACAACACGAATTGCAGTCCTTGATGGATCGCCAAGATTTGTCCGAAACAGAAAAATCGCAAAAGTACGGTCAACTCTTGCAACGACTGCAACTCTTTCACCAGAAAGCTTTAGACGAAACAGCTCTACCCACTCTGAAAGATTTTAAGACCTTGATGAAAAGTCCAGCACCATCACCAGTACCAGTACCAGTACCAGTACCACCAGTACCCGTGACCAAGACAGAAAAAGGAGAAGAAGAGGAAGGGTTTCAAACTCCACCAGAAAAAGTACGCAAGTTAACAACACCACCTACCTCCAGAATTGGATGGATTAAAAAGATGATGGCCACCCCTTCTTCCTCACAAGAGAAAAAGAAAGTGAAGACAGAAGTGAAGACAGAAGTGAAACAAGAACCGATATCCCCCGCTCAGACATCCTTCTCCTCTTCGACGCCTATTGCTGGCCGCACACGCAAAGCATTGCAATCCAAGAAAATACCCCAAGAGAAAAAGAGTAGCATCCTTCAAGAGTGGGTGTCTTATTAACACACCAACCAACACAAAAAAAATGGAAAAAGTCTTTAAAGCATTTACTACGATCCCTCGCATCCTGCAGGTTACGCAGGAGTTCAAAAATTGTATCGTGCTGCCAAAACTCGACTGAAAAGTCTCCGTTTACCTCAAGTGCAACGATGGTTACAAGAACAAGTTACCTACACTTTACACAAACCCATTCGACGCAAGTTTGCCAGAAGTCGCACCCGAGTGGAAGGCATCGATCATCAATGGCAAGCCGATTTAGCCGATGTCTCTCATTTGGCCAGCTACAATCGTGGCTACAAATATTTGTTTTGTGTCATCGACGTCTTTTCCAAATTTGCCTGGGTCGTGCCCTTGACTTCCAAATCGAGCAGCGAGTTAGTGCGAGCCCTGCAACGAGTGTTGAAACAAAGCGGTCGTCACCCTCTTCGATGGCAAACGGACAAAGGTACCGAATTTCTGAACCAAGCTTTCCAAAAAGAATTAAAGAAACGTGACATTCATTTTTTTACCACCGAGAATCCCGAAACCAAAGCCAGCATCGTGGAACGTTTTCAACGCACTTTGAAAGAACGCATGTGGAAATATTTTACGCATCACCACACTCTGAAGTACATCGACATCTTACCGCACCTGGTGCAAGCGTACAACCAATCTTACCATAGAAGCATCGGACGTGCCCCGCAAGACGTGACTCCCGAGAACGAAGTGTTGGTGTTTGAGCGCCTGTTTGGTACGTCCCCGACGAGGGCTGTCCCCAAGAAAAGTGGAGAGTTGGCCGTAGGAGATTGGGTGCGCATTGGCAAAACCAAACGCACTTTCGACAAAGGTTACTTACCTAACTGGACGACCGAATTGTTTCGCGTCACTGGACGAGTGCATGGCCGTCATCCTGCCGTCTATAAATTGGAAGACATGAACGGAGAAGTGCTCAAAGGAACGTTTTATTTGCCCGAGTTACAACGTGTCACCAAAAAAGAAGACGACGTGTACGACATCGAAAGCATTCTCGAACGCAGAACCCGTAAAGTGGGCAAACGACGTGTCAAAGAAGTCAAAGTACGTTGGAAAGGATATTCACCCAGTTTTGATTCTTGGATCGACGCTTCGCAAGTCATCGACTATAAAAAGAAGTGACCATCATGCCTTTTCACACTGCAGACGCAGCTACGTCGATCACTCCTCCTTCCCCTAGTTCTTCTGTGCAAGATTTACAAAAACAACCCTTGTGGGTGTGGTGTGGAGAACGTGTGCCTAAAACGCAAATCGTCTTTTTCTGCCAAATCTTCGTGGTGTATTGTGTCATCGGGGCAGCCATCGCCAGTTTGAGTTTGCAACAAGGAGACAAACAATTGTGGACCATTTTACTGAGCAGTTGCATCGGTTACCTGCTTCCTAATCCCTCCCTGAAATTCACCTCGAACGGGAACCCCGGGAACCTTGTGTCCAGTGCCAGTGCCAGTCACCACTTCAATCACAACCAGAACCCCATTTTAGACGGAGACACGCCTCTGACGTCCAGTAACCCCTCGGATAGCCACAGAACTCTGGAATTATGAGTCACCAAAACCAATTTTACTTAACTTTACCCAGTGACAGTTCCATGGAGGTGTTTCCCAAGAACACGTTGTGCTGTTACACGGCCAAATTACCTCAGGCCATCCAGTTAGATCACGAAGCCCATTGGGAAGTGGCTTTAGTAGAAATGATTCACCCGACCCAAGTCCTCAATGTCCTTCCCAATCAAAATTTTTTTGATGTGGAAGTTCATGACGAGCAAATGCAACAGTGGATGGATAGCAATGTCAAATATGACAAGAAAACCCGTACACAAAAGTACACCACCTATCACTTGTTCATTCCCCCAGGCTATTATTTTAGTGGTCAACATTTGGTCAGCACCATAACCTCCAGGTTTAATGTCGTGTTTCTGAAAGCTTTGGAGCATGTCAACAAAAATGTCACCATGGAGTACCACAAAGCAGCTCGTCGCTTCTTGATGAAATTTGAACGAAGTAAAATCGTGTCCATTTTATTTTGTCCTGAATTGTTTGACATGTTGGGCGGAGACATGGACATGAGAAAGGCCATGCTCAAGAAAAACGAATTACCCATCGTTTACGACAACGAGTCTTTTAGCAAGTTATTTCGTGCCCCGGTAGAACTGAACCAAGGACTGAATTTGATGTTCGTGTATTCCGATGTGGTGGAGTACAACGTGGTGGGACACACCTCCGTACCGTTACTGCGTGTCATTCCTTTCAAAGTGGATTCTGCCACGAACGCTGACGAGGAAGGTGGAAACACTTACCACGTCCACCGCGAATTTGTCCATCCTCACTATTTGCCTGTCAGTAAGTCGTATTTGGACACGGTCAACATTGCTATGAAAGGAGATCTGGGACAAAATGTTCCATTCACCAAAGGAAAAGTCACGGTGAAACTCCATTTTCGAAAACGGTTCTCTCACGACTCGTAAGTAAGTCATGTATCCAGTGTACCGAGGGGTTGCTCGACAGCGAGGACACGGTTTAGGAGACATGTTAAAATCGGCCTTTCGTTCGGTGGCCCCGGTGTTGAAACCGATGGTGACACGCGGATTGCACGCCTTAAAAGATGCGGCACTGACGCAAGGCAAAGAATTTCTCCAAAATGTCATCATCGACAAACAAAACCCTAAAGAAGCCTTCATGAGGGCAGGCAAAAATGTCTTGCTGCAAACGGGCAAAGACGTTTTAGGCCAACGAGAAACACCTATAAATGCCCTGCACGCTAACGAGTCAGGCATTCAGCAAGGACAAGGCAGAAAGAGACGACGAAGAAAACACGCTTTCACCAGACTTCAAGCGAGAAAGGCCAAGAAAAGAAGAACCGTTCGAGACTTAGACGTTTTCGATTATTGAGAAAAGAGACAAAAAAAAAAAAATGATGCACCGAGAATCTTGCGCTTGTTCCAAGACGGAACTGGATCTGTTTGCCATGCCCCCTACCATGATGACCATGCAAGAATCCCAGTGGGTGGAATTTCACCCCGTCTCCTCACTGACCGATTCCGCTCCCATCGAGTTTGAAATCAAAGGACAGCCCGAAGATTACATCGATCTGAATAGCAGTTACTTGTACCTGAAAGTCAAAATTCTAGATAAGACTGGAGGTGCTATAGACGATGAAGCAGTAGCTCCCGTCAACAATTTCATGCATTCCTTGTTCAGTGGAGTGGACTTGTACTTGAATAACAAACTGGTCAGTAGCAGCATGGATACTTACCCTTATCGTGCCTACCTGGAAAATCTCTTGACGTACGGAATAGATGCCAAGAACACTCATCTCAATGCCTGTGTGGTATGGGAAGCTGACGAACCTACCAAGTTTGAAATATTGGAAACTGATGAAAAGAAAGACAACAATGATGGATTTCTAGAACGAAGAAAGAGAATCACGGGAGCCGACACAAGTTTAGAACTGATGGATCGTTTGCATTTGGACATGTGGTTGCAAGAAAAGTATTTGCTGAACGGGGTGGATGTCCGCCTGAGACTGAATCGTAGCAGTGCCGCTTTCCATTTGATGGCTGATAGTGACGGTTACAAAACCAAAATCCTAGAAGCCAGACTCTACGTACGCCGTGTGGAAGTGTTACCTAAAGTGGGAAAAGACATCAGTCAGACGTTGAGTAGAACGACCGCCAAGTATCCCATACGACGCGTGGAAGTGAAAACCTTCACCATTCCCAAGGGACAGCGATCCATGATCGAAGATCATCTGTTCCAAGGACAGTTACCCAAACGTTTGATCGTTGGTATCGTCGAGAATACAGCCTTCAACGGAGCTGCCGAAAAAAATCCTTTCTACTTTCAACACTTTGGCGTGTCCAAAATCGAAGTCAGTCGCGATGGCAAGACCTTGTGTACCCGACCTTTCGAACCTGACTTTACCAAGAAGAATTACTTGAGATCGTACTTGTCCCTGTACGAAGCCACCGGACAGTTAGGAACCAATACCAGTCACGGTATTACGTACGAGGATTATGCAGGAGGCTACGCTTTGTGGGCTTTCGATTTCACTCCAGACCAAGGCAGCGACGAGGGACATTTCCACCCTATAAAATCCGGCCAGATTCGTGTGGAAATTCAGTTTAAAGACCGAGACCCTGATGAAACGGTGAACGTCATCCTGTATGCAGAATTCGATAATACCATAGAAATCAACAGTTTGAGAGAAGTCATCCTAGATTACTAGAAACCATGGAAGACTGTTATCCCTCTTTACCTAGTGGAGAAACTTTTAGTGTTGGATTATTGTTAAAAAATGTTAGAGTTCTTGTTGTTTAGTGTTAAGTGATTTTTGAATTAAAAAATGTTGTGTTTTGAAAAAAATTGTTTGATGTTATATTGTTGGATTATTGTTAAAAATGTTAGAGTTGTTGTTTAGTGTTAAGTGATTTTTGAATAAAAAATGTTGTGTTTTGAAAAAAATGCCTTTGTCTTTTGTTTAGCTATAAGAATGTTGGATTGATGCTCTTTCATTTCTTACTATCCCTCTCATGACACTCACTAAACGTTGCGACTCAAAAACCGTGTGGGGGATGTTTTCCTTCACGTCCGCGCTTTAACTTTAAGAACCGGGTTGTTTCCAGTCTAACCATCCATTGTCGACTCATCCTCCTAAGAAGATGTGCTCCAAACTAGCTAAACTCAACGAAGCCTACGTGAATTTGCATAGGGTCAGATACAGTCTGATACCGAAGCCAGAAGAAATAGAGAATGTGAGAATGTTAAAAATCACTGAAGACCTGATAGAAGAGCTCTTCAGAGAAGAAATGAACAGGGAAACAGAAGAATGGACAGAGAAGTACAGACTTCAGAGACAGCAGCAACAACAACAACAAGAGCAGCAGCAGCAGCAACCTGAACCTGACAGAGGCTTTGTCGATTGCCGTATCGACACCAAAGAGTTCTTCTTTTCTTTCCGAAGAAGCAGACCTATCGCCAGAAAGTCTATCCTCAGAGGACATCGCATTCTTAGAAACTAAAAAAAGAATGCCATAGCAAACAAAAAAACAGCCCTTTTCAGGGCTACCCCAATACTCTAGAAAAGAAATAACGATCGATTTGCCAATGTGTGTAGGTAGAGTAGTGTGAAAATAAACACTAACTCTTTTTTAAAAAATGTGAGGGTATGTGTTTGTGTGTTAGTAAGTGCTTAAGTAAGTTGGTATGAATAGTAGATTAAAATCATGTTTTTTTGGTGTTTGAGGTGTATATTTGGAGTTAGATTGGATTGCTTTGCGTATGTGGATAGTCTAATGAAGTGATTTATAAAAAATTTTAAAATAGTGATGGGTAGCATAAAAAAGTGAGTGAGTGTTTCTTTTAGGTCCGCGCGTTGTTGTTTTTGGTCATGATGTAGGTAACATCAATTTTATGTTTTTTTAGGGGGATGTTTTCCTTCACGTGCGCGCTTTCACTATAAATTGAAACTCGCTGGGCAGTCTAGCTACCCTTGTTGATTGATCAACACCAAAAATGAACACGAGACTGTCTAAACTGTTGGAACTTCATGTGCATCTGGAATATGCCAGGCGCCTGTTGAATGAACTGGCCGCGGAAGCCATTGTGGAGGAGGGAAGGATAAGAGAGGAGGAGGAAAGAAGAAAAAAAGAAGAGGAGGAGAGAAGATATAAAGAAGAAGAGGAAAGAAGATACAAAGAGGAGGAGAGAAGAAACAAAGAAGAGGAGGAGGAGAAGGAAAAGAAGAGAAGAAGAATAAATTTCAGAATCCCAGAGAGCGAAAATTGGGATTCTGAAGCGACATATCCTGCCTCTGCTCTCTCCCCCAAAAAAGTAAAAAGTAACTGGGGGATAAGATGTGTATGTGGCGCCAGGCCTGGAAGGTGCCACCATTAACCAGGTGTCCATGAAGTTCCAAAAAGACAGCCCTTTTCAGGGCTACCCAATACTCTAGAAAAGAAATAACCATCAATTTGCCAATGTGTAGGTAGAGTAGTGTGAATATAAACACTAACTCTTTTTTAAGATAGTGTGAGGGTATGTGTTTGTGTGTTTGTGTTTGTGTGTTTGTGTTTGTACCCGCTCACGTACGATTGTGTGGATAGTAGATTATGGATTTGTTTATTGTTTCTTAGCGTATGTGTTTGTGTTTGTGTGTTTGTGTTTGTACCCGCTCACGTACGATTGTGTGAATAGTAGATTATGGATTTGTTTATTGTTTCTTAGCGCATGTGTTTGTGTTTGTGTGTTTGTGTTTGTACCCGCTCACGTACGATTGTGTGGATAGTAGATTATGGATTTGTTTATTGTTTCTTAGCGTATGTGTTTGTGTGTTTGTGTTTGTGTGTTTGTGTTTGTGTGTTTGTGTTTGTACCCGCTCACGTACGATTGTGTGAATAGTAGATTATGGATTTGTTTATTGTTCTTAGCGTATGTGAAGAGTATAGTTTGGGTTTTGTAAGCGCTCACGTAAGATTGTGTGGATAGTAGATTATGGATTTTGTTTATTGTTTCTTAGCGTATGTGGAGAGTATAGTTTGGGTTTTTATTATATGAAATGAGAAAGTATAGTTTGGGTTTTATTATATGAAATGAAAAAGTAGGGGGATGTTTTCCTTCACGTTCGCGCGTTGTTTGGTCATGATCTAGGTAAGATCAATTTTACGTTTAAGGGGGATGTTTTCCTTCACGTACGCGCTTTAAGTATAAGAACCCACAGTATTCGTCGTTCAAACCATTCTGCAAAGAATAAAAAAAGAAGATGGCTTCTAACCAAATGGACAAAATGCAAACATTACAAGACGTTTTAGACAACTTAGGAATGATGGAGCAGATGTTAATAAGACTGGTTGAAGACCATTATTCCTATAGTCCCCATCGTGTAAAGATGGAAATTAATAACTTAAAAAAGGTAAAGGACAAGATTAGTGGTGTCATGAAAGAGATAAAGGAGGAGAAGGAGGATGAAGAGGAAAGAATAAGAATAAGCAAATGGAACGAAAAGATTGAAAAAGAAGAAGAAAATGAGAAGAGGAAGAAAGAAGAGGAGGAAGAGAAGAAGAAGAAAGAAGAGCAGGAGAAAAAGAAAGAGAAGAAGAGAAAGAGTGTTGGAGATAAAATAAGAACTTTGTGGAGAAAAAGAAGAAATTAGAAGCAGAAGAAGAAGAAAACCCAAAGGCCCTTTTCAGGGCCAGCCATATTTCTCGAAAAGAGATAGCCTTTCCATTGCCTACTCTTTTTTAAAATTTAAATTTAAATTTAAATTTAAAATTTTTTTAAAAATTCCCAAAAGCCCAAACTCTATTCCTCATGTTAATTTCCCCTTGTCGCTAGACAGACCCACACTATAGTTCCATGTTAAATTCCCTTTGTCGCTAGAGTGACCCACGATTTTTCTCCATGTTAATTTCCCTTGTCGCTAATCTGACCCACGATTTTTCACCATGTTAAATTTCCCTTGTCGCTAATCTGACCCAGGGGTCTCTGTAATGCTAATTCCCATTGTCGCTAATGTACCCCACTTAACTACTGTAACACCTAGGTTTCGTATTGCTTGTGTTAATTTAGTGCTGGTGTTGCTGATATTTATTATTTGAGGTAAAGGATGTAAATGAGAAGGTATTTGTGTTTTGATCAGAATGGTCTCAGTTTTATCAACATTCGTCTGCAGCTTGTTACATGTCATCCATGATCAGAAATGCACCTCTCTACACCTTGGATGGTAGCATCAACTTCAGTTGGATGGCTAGATTTGTATATTAGGGTGTCATCAGCGTACAATTGGTAAGACACTAGATGATGATATATAACTCTTGAAAGCGACTGAGTGTATAAAATGAAGAGAACAGGTCCAAGAACAGACCCCTGTGGAACACCACAACATAGATCAACTGGGCTGGGGTGTATTCCATTTGCAGATACAATTCGTGTCATGTTGACCAAGTATGACTTGAACCATAGTAAGGCTGTATCAAGAATGTCAAATACAAGCTTGAGACGGTGAAATAATATATAATGGTCTATTGTGTCAAATGCTGCAGACAAATCAAGGAGGGTGAGGACTGTAATCTCTCCGCTATCCAACGCAGAGAGAATGTAATTAACCACTTTTAGAAGAGTAGTTTCAGTAATGTGGCAAGGGCGATATGCAGATTGTACATTGCTAAAAAGACCGTTTGAATTCAGATGAGGCACAAGCTGGGATAGAACAACCTTTTCTAAGATTTTTTATATGAAGGGGATATTAGAAAATGGGCGGTAGTTCTTTAAATCGCTATGGTCAAGTGTTGGTTTCTTCAGCAGAGGCTTTACAGTGGCAGTTTTGAAAAATGATGGGAATTACCCGGATGAGAGAGAGGTGTTAATGACCTCAGTTTGTGAAGGCAATACTGGATCTAAGCACTCAAGCAACAGTGATGATGGAATTGGATCAAGTTCACATAACTTTGGTGCACTCTTCATCAGGATTTTACGTAAGAAATCCATAGAGACAGGTTGAAATGCTGCTAATGGTTGCCGCTCAAATTCTGTATCCTAACTGTATGGTGATGACGAGTCAATTGAAATCGTGGTATCAAGCTTATCTCTAATGGTTTGTACTTTGTCACGGAAGAAATTTGCAAACATGTCCGGAAGGTCGACTGGAGAGAAGGTAGTTGGAAGTGGTGTTGATTGTTCATTTACATAGGCTTGTTAGTAATCTCGAAGAGCTCTTTGCAGCTGGAACTTTCCATGATCTCAGTAGTGTATTGGGCTGGTTTCGCTACATCAACTATATTTGTGACATTCTTCTTAGCGGCTTCATATATTTGCATATGAATATTGAGTCTGGTGGAAAGCCAAAGCCTCTCAGCTTTATGCCAGTCTACCTTAGCAGTGGGAAGTTGGTTCCTAACACTGCTATACCACGAAGAACACTTTTTAATTAATTCTCTGCATTTGGTAGCTGGGTCATGTTTGTCGAGCAAAGAACGCAGCCAGTTATCGAGTTGTTCTGCGGGAGGAGGTAAGCAAGTTGTTAGGTTTGCTTGGATGTTGTGCTTTAGTTTGATTATATTTATCATACGGAGGTTTTTCTTATTAGCAGATAAAGATGGAGGGTTAGGGACTGATACGTCAAGATGGCATATAATGCAGAGGTGATATGATGCAAGGTCATGGGATACCAGGGAGGACCGTATAATGTTATCATCAGGTCTATGTAAAATCCAGTCTAAAGTGTGACCATGTTTATGGGTGCGTTGGTTAACTGTTTAATGTTGAAAACATTAATGGAATCTGTGAGTTTTGATTTGTTAGGGTTTCCGTGAGAGTCAAAGTGAAAGTTGAAATCTTCAACAATAATCAGGTTGCCACCTATCGAATTTCCATACTCCAGGAGATTCGGAAAATGCTCCAAAAAGAGAGATTCAGCCAGCTTGTTTTTCTACTAGGAGGAGGGCAGTATAGGCAGAACAAAATGGACTGACCTTTGCTCCAGTGTGAGTGTGGTTTGGACTAGTTAAAACGATGTGTGGTCAAAATTGAATGTTGTGGTGTGGTTAAGCCGTTTGATCATGGAATTTTTTGTGATGACAGCAATTCCACATCCGCGAGAGCTACGGGAGAACGCCTTGATGGAGTAAACAGTGGGTGTTAGGTCCGCCCAGTTGGGATCATCGCCTGATGTTTTTAGCCATGTTTCTGTCAGGAAAAAGACATCATAGTCTGGTCGTTGATAAAATTAAGTATTTCTGTGCACTTTTCCGGTTGTTCTACTGACTGCGTATTTAATAATGCAATAAGCAGAGGTATCTCTTGGATAGTTGACACAAAAGATGTCGAATTAATTGGGATTTGAATTAGGTTATCTAAATTAAAGTCAAATTTTGTTTCATATTGTTGAGCCGAAATAAGGGAGATAAGTGGAATTCTTCTTCCTGTTCTACGCCGACCAGCTTTGAAACAACGTTTCTTGTTTCGCTTCTGTTCACATTTAACTAATGATAAATGTAATCCCACTTCGTTTAGTCTAGAGCACAATGTAGTGTGGAGAGCCAATGAGTGATCATTTAAAGCAATTAATGAGAGTCCATCATAGCATAAACGGGTGGACTGGCGAGTATCACGTGATGGCAGTTTGTTCACAAAACAGTGGAGCAAGACAGCTGAGAAAAAGTCTAATCGTTCTCATTTCCAAAACAAGGAGATGAAGAAACACATATGAATTGAACAGCCAATACATAATGAACACAATAACGTAGATGAAGACAGCCAACAAGCACTAAAAAACGAAACAGCTTGTTAAAACCGGTTAAGCGATAGCGGCCATCTTGTTTATCAATCAACAATGTCATGTGGTACCTCACAATAAAGCCGATCAATATAGTCTTATCTTTATGATCTTAAAGAGAAATTAAAAAACTTTTCAGGATCTCATCACCCATTTTATAAGACAAATAATAGTATCCTTTTCCATTTTGCTCTGCATGTTTCTGTTCAGCAACACACAAATAAGAAATCTTCCTCTTACCATATTACAGCTGGTAAGCAATGTTGTTTTCAGTAGATTTATAAGAGGTATGGCTGGCAGTTGTTATGTATTGTTCATAAGTTTGTTTTCACCAAAGTCAGCAATATATTGCATGTTGGCTAAGAGGTACAAGGGCTGGTTGGTGGAATGGGTGGGATTAAATGTACACAGAGCCAACTAAATTTGCTGACGTGTTATTTGTTTTCATTTTGCACTCAGCTATATTGCAGGTTTTCATTTCTCCTGGAAAAGATTTTCAATGGTTTTGTGCTTCACCCTTCTTGAGTATTATTTCAGCATATTCAACAATTTTCCCCATGATCTACATTCTTAAGAAAATACACCCTTTATGCCTTATGTGTATCACCCTGTATAATCAGGCAACCACTTCTCCTTGAGCAGTTTCCACTTTTGCATATCACCCTGTGTAATCAGGCAACCACTTCTCCTTGAGCAGTTTCCACTTGTACATATCACCCTGTGTAATCAGGCAACCACTTCTCCTTGAGCAGTTTCCACTTGTACATATCACCCTATGTAATCAAACAAAGACTTATCATTAGGCACAGTTTCCAGAAATGATGTTCAGGCAGAATAATTCTCTTCCTGGGCATGGGCTGATTGTATTGTTAATCAGGTAATTGCTTGGCCCATTCCATCATATTTTTTTTACTTCAGCCAATCAAATATTTAGTATTGTCATTGGAATATTATTAACTGAATGGAATATCACTGAGAGTTGCTTAATAAAAGAAAGGATACATATAATATGAGATCAAATTTATAATTGTGAAATAGCTTCAAAGACTATTTATATAACACCATATAAGATTGGAACCTATTTCCTAGTTTTATCAAGACCATTATGATATGAGTGTTCTTAAAATGACTGACAAGTCTTACCTTTAATGTGAAAACAACATCGAGTTCAATGATTTATTCCTTGCTTGAATTGGTTTGTAGTCATATGTTTAATTCTAAAATAAGATTTTAAGTGTTTGAATTGGTTTTAGTGATATGTTCAATACTGAAATTACACTGTACTAGTTTAAGTTTGGTTTTAGCTAGCATATCTATTTCTGAAGTAAGATTTTACTAGTTTCATTTTTTTGTAATATGGTTTAATTACGAAATATGATTTTCTAGCTAGATTTGGTTCTTAGTGATGTATTTATTTCTGAAATAAGATTTTAATTTGTAATACTCAGAAGTAATATCTCAGCCTAATATAGAATTATAATTTAGTCAAATACATAAATTTTAATTTTAGCCTAATGTAACAATTTTAATTTATTCAAATATATAATTTATAATTTACTCTAATACATCATTTTTGATTCTCAGTCTAATATAGCATTTTGTTTGATATTAGTATATTAATGAAGTTGGAATTTTATTCTAAGAGAGAATTTTTAATTTTAGTCTATTATAGATATGTAGAATTATTAATTTTACTCAAATATATAATTTTAATTTTAGTCTAATATATGATTTTATATTTAGTCAAATATAAATTTTTGTTTTTGTTCAATATACTTTGTTTTAATTTAGTCGAACACAGAATTTGCAATTTTACTTGATTATATATATATATTTGTATTTAAGTCCAATTTAGATATTTTAGTCTAATTTACAATTGTTAGTTTTAGTCTTATATAAAATTGTCAGTTTAGCCTACTATGGAATTTTTAACTATGGATTAAAACATAATTTTTAATTTAGTCATAAACAGAAGATTTAATTTTGCCTAATATAGAAATATTAATTTAGTCTAATATATAATTTTTTTTTTTATTTCATGGTAATATAGCATTTTAACTAGTCTTACATAACTTTTAAGTTTAGTCTAATTTAGAGATTGTAATTTTAGTCTATTATAGAGTTTTTAATTTTAATTTACTATATATTTTATTTCTTTTTTTGTTCAATATGGATATTTTAATTTAATCTAATACACAATATTTCAATTTTAGCTGATTGCATACATTTTTCCAGTATTAGTCTACTACAGAATTTGTACTTTGTTTATAATAAAAAAAATTAATTTTAGTCTAATATAGAAATTTTAATTTTGCTTGATTATATATTTTATGCTTTTGTTCTAACATAGAATTAGTAATTTGTGTTGATTAAATACTTTTTTATTTTTAGTCTCTTATATCATTTTTAATTTTAGTCTGATTTGAGTGTTTGATTTTAGTTGATTATATGATTTTTAATTTTATTTTTATACACATTTGTTGGTCTAATATAGCCTTTATAATTTTAGTTGATTAATTACTTTTTAGATATAAGTAAAATATAGATTATTTAATTTTATTCCAATATAGGTTTTATATTAATTTTAATATGGAATTTAGTGTAATATATACGTTTTAAATTTAGTTATATATAAGTTTTAAATTTAGCTGAATAAAAATAGTTTTAATTTAGTCTAATATAGAATTTTTACTTTTAGTCAAATATAGAATTGTTATCTTTAGGGTATTAAACTTGTTTTATATATATTAAGTTTAGTCTAATATATAATTTTGAATCTAGTCTAACAATCCCATTTTTAAATTAGTCTAATATCTAATTTTTAGTCTTTTTTTATAAATAATTAGACTGATATAGAGTTGCTAACTTTTGTCTAAAGTATTTCCTTTTCTAAATAGAATATGTAATTTAATCTAATATATCATTTTTAATTTTAGCTTAATATGCAATTTATACTTTAGTCTAATGTATAATTTTAAATTTTATCGTAATTTAGACTTTTTAAATAGTCTAACAGCATTTTTGATTTTAATCTAATTTAGAGTTTGTAATTAGATTCAAATATAGAATTTTTAAGTTCAGTCTAATTAATTTTTCCAATATTAGTATAATATAGAATTTGTTAAGTTGTTATGATATCTAATTTTAATTTTTATTTTAGACTAATATATAACTTTGTAGACCTCTCCGGTGGCCTAGTGGTTAGAGCGTCCGCCTCAGATGCGGGAGGTCGTGGGTTTGATCCCCGGCCGAGTCATACCAAAGACTTAAAAAATGGTACTAACAGCTGCCTCGCTTGGCGCTCAGCATTAACAGGTTAGTGTTAGGACTGGTCAGCCTGGTGTCAGGATAATGTGACTGGGTGGGACATCATGCTACATGTCTGCGGCATGATGCCCCAGTGCTAGACATCACTATAAACTGCCACATTGCAGATATCGTAGCGATATGACTGAAAAATTGTTAAAGCTACGTTAAAAATCCAAATCACATCACAACACATATAACTTTGTATTTTAGACTCATATATGTATGTATATATATATATATATATATATATATATATATATATATATATATATGTGTGTGTGTGTGTGTGTGTGTGTGCTCTGTCACATATTGTGTTTAGGTCTGTATGTATTATAGTTGTCTTATACATGCGGTAGCATATGTATTTTGTCTGTCTGTATTATAGTTGTCTTGTGTGTGTCTGCTGTGTCACATGTTGTGTTTTATATATAACATGGTTATCTTGTGTTTGTGTGTGACATGTATTTAATGTCTGTATATAATAGTTGTCTTAAATATGATAACAGTGCCATATGTCATGTGACTAATTTAGATTATTTTTACGAGTCCATGTCTTTTTATATTTTACTGTATTTTGATTCTAAGTACAGATTTTATTATTATTATTGTTATTATTATAATTAGTAGCAGTAGGAGTAGTAGTATAGTATCATGTCCAATGACATACCATGCTTATGTAACTGTGTTTACATAATGAGGTAATATATGTTTAGACTGTTGATATTATTATTGTTATTATTAGTAGTAGTATTTTTTATTACTGTTAGTAGTGGTTGTTGTTGTTGTTATAGGGTTTAATGCCATGTTTCAGCACAAGATAGGCTATACATGGTGGCCAGTATTAATGGTGGAGGAAGAACCCGGGAAAACCCTGGAAAGAACCACCAACCCACGAGACCCTACTGGCAAGCTTTCTCACATGTCCACATTGGCAGAGCCCGAGTTAGTAGTGATATTAGTAGTATTACTAGTAGTAGTAGTAGTAGTAGTAGTAGCGGTAGTAACATAGGATCATGTCCAATGACATAACCTGCATGTGTAACTGTGTTGGTATAATAAGGTCAGAAAGTAATAACTGTTTAGACAGTTGATGTTCTGGTAGATGCTGTACATGGTTCCTGTGTTGGTATAAAATGGTCATAATGTAGTACCTCTTTAGACTGTAGATATTCTGGTAGATGCTGTACATGGTTCTTGTGTTGGTATAATAAGGTCAGAAAGTAGGACCTGTTTTGACTGTATATATTCTGGTATATGCTGCACATGGTTCATCTGTTGTGCTTGTATGTCTACCTGAAAATGTGTCAAACCTTTATTAGCTGTCACCTCTGTACAGATAACACCTGTTCATACCAGACAAGTTAACTAAGTCATATCTGGTTTTGCTATATGAATGATATTTAGTCCCAATTGATCTATTGTGTCAATGCTCACACTAAATGGTCCTAAACAATCACACTAAATGGTCCTAAACAGTGACCCAAAATGGTCCTAAACAGTCACCTAAAATGGTCCTAAACAGTCATTCTAAATGGTCCTAAACATTCACCCTAAATGGTCCTAAACAGTCATCATAAATGGTCCTAAACAGTCACCCTATATGGTCCTAAACATACAATATACCAAATATGCTCATATATACGTCAGATCCAACAGCAAATCTCACAGACCCAGATATACCATAACATAATGTGCTAGCAGATCTCAGTAGATGCAGATTGTTTACAGTAATCAGTAAGACAAACACAGACCTTGATATGCCAATTTATTATGGAACAGCAGATCAGGGTTTATGTCATTCACAACTGTAGCGGACATATATGCCAGTATATACAGTATATCATTTATGTATGTACTTGGCAGTTTTGCAATCCATGCATCTTTAGTGTCTTCAACATGAAGATTTCAGAGTACATCGCTTCAGTGCTGCATATAAACAAAAATGATTGTTTCCGTTATTGACACTGTGATAAATTTTACTTATCTATACCACTTATATATACAGGTCACTTCTGGCCATTAACACAATGCTTTCACTATACAGAGTTAACTGTATAATTTATGGTACACCCTCCTTATTAGACAACTCAGTATAAAATGGACCTAGTTTGTAGGATAGTAATGGATAATGGATGCTATTTTATCATTTTATAGCATTATGTGTATAATTTATTATTAGTAATCTTGAATTACATTGCAATATTTAATAGCATTCTTTGTATAAAATATTAATAATAATTATGAATTCCATTTCATCACTTAATAACATTATGTGTACAAAATATAATGAATAATTATGAATTTGTTTTCATTTTTTATTAGCTTTATGAGTATGAAATATTATGAATAATTATAAATTTCATTTCATCATTCATTAGAAATAATATGCATAAAATATCTCAAAATATAAGGTAATTTATTGAAATGGTGGTCACATTTTGTGACTCCCATGAAGAGTATTGTAGTGAGGGAGTACTCTTGAATACTCAACACTATCAGTTCTAAATGAACACTCAATACCATTATTCCACTTGAATACGCAATGCTCTCTTTCCATATGAATACTTAATGCTGCCATTCCACTTGAATACTAAAAACCATAAATCACCTTGAATAATAAAAACTGTCATTCCATTTGAATACTCAACAGTCATGCAGCCTGAATACTCCATGTAGCCACTCTACCTGAATACTCAAAAAAGTCATTCCAATTAAATACCAAACACTGTCAGTCCACTTGGATACTCAACACTGTCATTCCAATTGAATAATCAATAATGTTATTCCACTTTAATACTCAACACTGCCATTTTTCAAAACTGTCATTACACTTAGGTCCTAAACGCTGTCATTCTTCTTGAATTTCCAACAAAGTCATTCCACTTGAAAATTCAACAATATCATCCCACTTGAAGAATCAACATTGTCAGTCAACTCAGTACTCATTCCATTTCAATACTCAACACTGTCTTTACACTTGAATGCTCAAAACTATCTTTACACACAAATACTCAACATTTTAAATCCAACTGAATACTCAGTACTGTCATTCCACTTGAATATGCCACATAATTATTCCTCTTGGATATTCAACACTCATTCTCTACATTAACATTTAGTAGCATCATTCTCCTTGAATATGCTACACTATCATTCCACCTATATGCTCAACACTGTCATCTCACATGAATAACTCAACAGTATCATTGCAATTGCATACTCATCACTTACATTTGTACTGAATACTCAACACTGTCATTCCACTTTAATACCCAACACGGTCATTCCACTTGCATGATCAATACTTTCATTCCACTTGAATACGCAATAGTCATTACACTTGTACAGTACCAGATAAGGCTAGTGCGGGGCCTGTAACATGTTTTAAAGGGGCCATAAATAAATTTTTAAAAAAACTTAAATATTGCAACACATACATTTTAACTTGCATAGTAAAGTAGTTGTATTTTTTCATTTGCCAGATAATACAACAAATATGTCAGACATTTCAATAATAGCATTATTTACATGTAGGTAATTCAAGATAGATTGACATCATGGAGCCCTCGACATGCTATTTTCGCTACTAGGCTAATCTGACTACAGTGCTATAATTCCTCATGAAAATCCAACACTGTCATTCTAATTGAATGATCACCTCTGTCATTCCACTTGTATGCTCAAAAGCTATTCCACCCAAGTTCTCAACATTATTGTTCTACTTGAATATTCAACATTGACTCTCCACTTGGATAATCAGCACTGTCAATTTACTGGAATATTCAACATTAGTGTTACAAATGAGTACTGAACATTATCATTACACACGAATACTCAATAATGTGATTATACTAGTATGCTCAACACTGCCATTATGTTTGAACACTCAATGCTATTATTACACCTGAATACAAAAAGTGTCATTCCACATTAATATTGAACACTGTCATTCCACTTGAATACTCAATGCTATTATTACATCTGGATACAGAAAGTGTCATTCCACATTTATACTCAACACTGTCATTCCATTTTAATACTCAACACTGTCATTCCATTTTAATACTCACTATTGTCATTCCATTTATAAACACAATATTGTCATTCCACTGTAGTACTTGATGTTGTCATTCCACATTAATACTCAACACTGTCATTCCATTGTAATACTCCCACTGTCATTCCACTGTAGTACTCAATGTTGTCATTCCATTTTAATACTCAATATTGTCATTCCATTTTAATACTCACCACTGTCATTCCATTTTAATACTCAATGTTGTCATTCCACTGTAGTATTCAATGTTGTCATTCCATTTTAATACTCACCACTGTCATTCCATTTTAATACTGAATATTTTCATTCCACTTTAGTACTCAATGTTGACATTCCACATTAATACTCAACACTGTCATTCTATTTTAATACTCACCACTGTTATTCCATTTTAATACTCAATATTGTCATTCCACTGTAGTACTTGATGTTGTCATTCCACATTAATACTCAACACTGTCATTCCATTTTAATACTCCCACTGTCATTCCACTGTGGTACTCAATGTTGTCATTCCACATTAATACTCACCACTGTCATTCCATTTTAATACTCAGTGTTGTCATTCCACTGTAGTATTCAATGTTGTCATTCCATTTTAATACTCACCGCTGTCATTCCATTTTAATACTGAATATTTTCATTCCACTGTAGTACTCAATATTGTCATTCCACATTAATACTCAACACTGTCATTCCATTTTAATACTCCCACTGTCATTCCACTGTAGTACTCAATGTTGTCATTCCATTTTAATACTCAATATTGTCATTCCATTTTAATACTCAATGTTGTCATTCCACATTAATACTCAACACTGTCATTCCATTTTAATACTCACCACTGTCATTCCACTGTAGTACTCAATGTTGTCGTTCCATTTTAATACTCAATATTTTCATTCCATTTAATACTCAATGTTGTCATTCCACTTGTTTTGATTACATGTACTTTGATAACTCTAAAATTTCTAGTAATACCACCAGGTCTGGAGTAAGAGTTTAAGTAGTTTCAATTTCAGCTAACAACTCCAAGTCTGGCATAAGAGTATATAAGTAATTTCAATGCTGAGTAGGAAGTCAACATTTTGTTTAAGAGTATATTTCAATGCTAAGTAATAAATCCAAGTCTTCAGTAAGATTATGTTACATGTAATGTTAATTTTGTAAGATATATAGAGCTAAAATCAATTTTCTTAAGCCAGAAACTTTGACAAATTGAACAATCAAAAATGGAAAAGGGTCTGCATTACCTAAAACTTGTACAGTTCTATTCCATTCACAAAGCAAGAGTTTTTTATGGTTTTAATTATAATGGTCAGTTATTGAAAACATCTGTGAATATAAATTTCAAAATTGTTTTTAGAAAGAAATATGAAAGAAAATCCATTTTACACGAAAAATATGATCTCACCAAATTCCTGAAAAATAGAGCTACAGTCTAGGAAGACATGGACTGTTCTACAGTGCCGACTGCATTATCTCCCTTGACTAAGACTTCAACAACAATCATCCCATACATTGTAGTAAAGTGTATATATTTAATAGTCATTACGAGTGAATGTAATGTTCTTTTTGTGTGGCTTACAGTGAAACATTGTGTAAAAGACAGCAGAAAGGGCAATTCAGTTATATCATTATCATTTTCTTTTCTTTAAAAGAAAGTGTATAGGAAGACTTTGGTTGCAAAAAATATGGAATTGGCAATTATGTTGTGTACTGGTGGGAAAGTATTAGAAAAGAGATTTACAAGTACTTCATTGTAAATTATCTTCCAAGTAAATTACAAACAATCAAACTAATGTAAAGCCCTGCTAAGACTGACAATGGAGTTAGCTCTATAATTTATGCAATTAGTGAAGGAAGTGAAAGTGTGCAACAGAGGAAGAAAAAGTAAAACACAAAAATTGAAAAAGAAATTATTCCTGTCCATACATTACAAAAATGTAAACTGCAAACATATATTTTGATTTAGACCTTTGCTGTGTATAGGAATGCTAGATAAATAAGAACAGTAAATATCAAGCAGACAAACATCTCAATAAATATACAAGGAGGTAAGGGATAACAATTTTAAATGGAAGAGGATTTTCTACACATGTAAAACCATTTACTATCTTAACTAACTGTCCGCTTGCTTCAAAAAATGATTATTTTCATTTATTTGTAATCAGATTAAGGAAAAATTATCAGAACGCAGATTTGCTATATAGCATATCCTAGTGCTAAAATTAGAAAATGTTTTAACTTTGACCTCTGTAAATATGATCTGTTTCAGCCCTTATATTATGCAGTCAGGTGTTCCGTATATTTACATTTATTAATTAAAAAATGGCTTGTGGATGCTAAGTAACTCTGACACTGTCATGTGTATAGTCATGGATCTTAATGAATTAAATCATCTGTGGGAGCATTTTCACTACAAGCAACACTAGGTCACAGCGACCTAGTGTTGTGCTCTACCAACATTGCATAAGTTTGGATTATGTCATCCCAATGCTTTCCTGAAGATTGAATTATACTGAAATCTTATTTGTATTATATACTTAAGTGTCAAATATTAAGACTTGTTGGTATATACTTAAGTATCAAATATCAAGACCTTTTGGTATATACTTAAGTGTCAAATATTAAGACTTGTTGGTATATACTTAAGTATCAAATATCAAGACTTGTTGGTATATACTTAAGTGTCAAATATTAAGACTGGTTGGTAAAATAAGTTTCATATTTTTTTTTATTCCTGTATTTTCACATGTGAAACATATAACACTATATGTTCACATAGGAAAATATAAGATTTCTGATCATGCCAGTTGATTATTTATTGTGAGTGTCTCAAACTTTATACCTGCAACAATAAAAATAACTACTTTGTGAGCAAGAAATAAATAAATAGAAACTGCCTTACATTGGCTTGGCTAATATGAGTCTGCGAGAAAGCTTGCCATGAGCTTCCTGTAGGTGGGTGGGTTTTACTGGAGTTTTCCCAGGTTCTTCCTCAATCAGTTGTACCAGCTACCATATTGAGGATAGTTTCAGCTTCTTAAACTCATTGAAACAATTTTCACCTTTATTGGACCTGCATGGAGCATCTAAGTCTGCAGTGGAGGTATAAGTGATTTACACACACCAATCTAGATACACAGTGAAATGTTTGTCCAACTTATAATATTTTCCTTTGATAACAATTTTATACAAGTACTGATACCCTTTGTGTCTGATTGAGATATTTTTCAGTGGATTTGCAATTAAAATCGTGAAAAAAGTTTTTTTATTGTAATTTGGAAAAAAATGAAAGAATGTATTTTTCCTAATTTTGACAGTATACATCAATTTTATTTGTTTTTAGAATTTCTCCAATGGCAAAGAAAGCACATTATCTTAAGGTCATTATTTTGAAAACTTTCAGTGTTATATTTGAATGTTATCTTAAGCACTTGTCACATTTATTTGACATTGAATATATATATATATATATATATATATATATATATATATATATATATATATATATATATATATATATATATATATTGATTTCACTATAGTCTTTAGGTGAATATGCTTTTATAGATCACTATATATATTCCATTTTTCTCCAAGATGAAAGAAAAAAGAAATATCCTTAAAAAAAAAAATTTTCTTATGTAATTTTTTTTATTATTTTCAGCCGGAAACTGATACCATGCTGTGGAGCCTAACACATAGGAAAATGTCCTGTTATATGAGGCCGCATAACAAGAACATTCGTTGCTGATTTGTTTACAGTATTAGGATTCGTGGAAGAAACATGACTGGTTGTTTGGCATATTCTTCAGTGAATGATACATATTTGTTTATTGAAGAAAACTGCTTCAAAATGATAGCGATGTGACCCTTTACATAGACAGTTATGATTATTTTAAAAGGAATATATGACTTGTCACAAATATAAAATAAACAGAGTCTGAGTGAGCCTAAGAAAATATTTTATGTAAGGTATACTTTTACATGAAAGGAAGATCAAACATGAGCAAAATATAATAGAGCTAATGCAAAATGCTTACAAAGGACAGCGAAGAAGATGACAACAACAACAACAATAATAACAATACAATGATTAAATAATATCAGGCAGAACCTGCCATAACGTGTTCATCTTACTGAATGAAATACACAAAGAGTTTCTGGATATTGAAAATATGTACATGTGCGTGTGTACGTGTATGTGTGTGCAAAGTGATGGATATATCATTTTGGTACCCCAAGTCACTGTCAGAGTTGCTGCACCTCTACTCTACCCAAACAAAGCCTTAAAATCAGACCCTACCATTATGCCCTTAACAAACATAAACGATACCTAGAGGTTTATATATGCAAAACAAATATATTTTTAACAAATCTATATCTTCATGCTTTAAAATAAGCCGCTGCTTGAATTTTGCTGCTCTAGCTGGAATCTGCCTTTTCTGTCTAATGGGCAAAATGTAATAATGTGTGTGTGTGTGTGTGTGTGTGTGTGTGTTGGTGGGGAAGGGGGGAGACTGTCGAGCTAGAAGTGGATTTGAGTTGGGGTTTAGTTTCACTTCTGATTTAATTATCTGCAATGCTAGACAAAAATAGTTTCAAAATACTTTATTAACCTAATGATACATTAATGATGTAAAGAAATAAAATTCAGTAGATTATTAGGTATTTCTGCAGTTATTTTACTGAAATCCTTATAAACAATGTGTAGTTTTACCTTCTTATCTATTGTTTCCATTAATGTCTACAATTTCTGAAAAGTTTTTTTATAAGGCTTATAAATTAGAAACAATATATTTTTAAAACCAAAATACTATACACTGATAAACGATATTAAAATAACTAAATGACAATTAAATCTGATCAAAGTATGTAATATGTATATAAACAATTAAATCTGATCAAAGTAAGTAATATGTATATAAACAATTAAAACTAACTTCACTTGCCTTCTGTAGATTTGTCAATTGTTCTCGAAAATAATTTTAGCAACAATAGCCAAGAACCATTCAACGTACGAGGCTTTGGTAATATTTCACTTTAACACATTTCAGGTCATTACATCCATCTTATGTTTTCACCCTGTATACATTTCAGGTCATTACATCCATCTTATGTTTTCACATTGTACACACTTTAAAAATGTTTAGAATTGGACATTTTGAAAAATAGCAAAACACCATCTTACCAAGATTAAGTATAACTCGAGGTGGAAAATAATGAAAAATGGAAAAGTCATATGTAGGTTGCTATGCAGACATGATTACATTTTCTGAATATTCCATGAATTGTTTGTTTATTTAATTATTTCTTTTTCACACATATTGTTAAACAGTTTGGCCACTTACGTTTTGAAAGTAAACCTTTTCAGAACTATTAAAGAAAAACCACTTGACGTCGACAAAGAAAAGAAAATGTATATTGTGTTTCGCATTTTTTTAATAACGGCTATACAAGAAATAAATTAAGTAAATGTAGCACATACACTCATCATCGAGTTCGAGGTATAGAAGTTCCGTAGGAAAGATATTAATTTCACTTTCCTATTTTGAACAGCATTTAACTCCCAACATTAATTACATTTGTACTTGATGGAATATTAGTTTGTTCCTATCGATGCCATGGAATATTAGTGTGTTCTCGTTGATGCATTTTTGTTATTCCTTCTGTGTTGTTTTGTTAAACAGTTTACTGAAATCATGAAAAATAATTGATTGTGTTACCTATTTATAATTTAATTCACATTTATTTTAAATTTTATTGATTGTTTGTCAGTTTAAATTTTTTAATTATATTATAAAATAATCTTGTTTACATGATTTGGAACTTTTTTCAGATAATAGTTTGACCTTGACTCTTCAGTTGTAAACAACTAAGGCTGACCTAGTTACTGGTCTTAATTCAAAATTCGTAACAGTCATGTGAACAAGATGTTTTTAAAATTATTTTTATTGTGGGATTAATAAGGGTCAGATCGTGGCTGTGTTGGTTACGTGACCCTCGACTCATAAATAGTTTTACTGAAGCAAACAACTTTTTTTATTTTATTCTTAGAGTAAAACGATTGTTTTTCATCAGGGCTATGTTTTGAGGACGTGATGTAAACATGATCATGTGATCCTCATACGGGTGTCCATTCTGCACCTCAAAATTACTGTATAACCATTGTTTTAGAGAAAAAATGAATCGGACTTCTAAACACTGGGACGTAAAGGTGTTTCTTTTGTTTCGTCATTTTGGGAATTACTTTTTAATGTTTATCTGAATTATTTGGATTCTAAAAGATTAATTTGTTTCTCTGGAGATATATTGAGTGCTCATGCAGAATTATTGAACCAATATATTTCATTAATTCAAACACTGGATTATTTTTTGTGTTTCTACAAGGAACTTAGACTTCAAAACAGTACAAAACACAGCATACGTCATCGCCTTCCATCTTGGATTCTTTGTTTGGACTCGAATTTGAAATCATTAGAACATTTTATTATTAGGACATCAAAAATTTAATTCATGGATTATTCTTGGATAAACTTTAAGTTCTTTTTTCGTTTTTGCAATCTTGTTCCAGGGAAATAAAGTATTTGTTAAATTTTACAAAGCTTGTTCTTTTCACTTTTGCAGTGTTACTGTTTATTGGAGGATAAACATGTAACAATGAGACTCACTTTCAACTGACTGATAACTACAAAGTTTTTTAATGATCATGATTCTTTTGATTCTTCTTATCTTTAATTAGCAGATGTCTATTCCTTGATATCAAACAAACAAGGCTTACTTAAGGGGACTGGCTGCCCACTGATTAACAATTAGTGATATATTTATTTTGACTTACTTAAAAGGACTGACTGCCCACTGATTAACAATTATAGTGCTATATTTATTTTGACATACTTTAAAAGGGACTGACTGCCCACTGATTAACAATTAGTGATATATTTATTTTGACTTACTTAAAGGGACTTACTGCCCACTGATTAACAACTAATAAGCGCTATATTTATTATGGCTTACTTAAGGGACTGACTGCCCACTGATTAACAATTAGTGATATATTTATTTTGACTTACTTAAAGGGACTGACTGCCCACTGATTAACAACTAATAACCGCTATATTTATTATGGCTTACTTAAGGGACTGACTGCCCACTGATTAACAATTATAGTGCTATATTTGTTGTGATTCCTCCTAGTCTACTTACCCTATACATATTCATTAATATCAAACAAGAGTCCCTCAAGGGATGATCAATATATTAACAAGTAATAAGTAATTTATTGTGATTCATCATCCTTTAATTAGCAGATATGTATACCTTGATATAAACCAAACATTTATCTACAGTAAGGATAACTGCTTGTTTAAAAATGAACATTTAGCTTACAGCCTAAATTGATGTCATCATTTGCATTATCATGTCACTGATTTGACACCTCCTGTCAACTAAGTTTATCATATTACTACAAACTCTGGTAGTGATTTTACAGTAAAGGATGTAGTTATGACTATTGTCTCGTATGAATAATGTGAAACAAAACTGACTATGCAATTTTAGTAATGCCAATAATAGTCATGCAAACGAAAGCCAATGAAAATTAGACAGGACCTTGAAAAATCTTAACCACTTTACAAACTATCAATTATTAAATTGACTTTGCAGCTCCAAATGAAATGATCATTACATAATGTTATATATTTACCACTACTTATAACCCATGTGTATCAGATGGTTAAGTGTATATAAGTTCCATAACATGGATTTAATATTACTTGCAACCTAACTAAATGTACCTGATATGTCATGGATTTAACATTACTTGTTTGAACCAGTTTATCTAAAAGCATGCAAGATGACTATATTAATATGAATGTATGTAGGTCATAGTCAAACTCACCAAAGTTCATCCAATGTTTTGCTGATGTAAGCATACATGCCGTATCTGAATGATATCTTACCAGAAATGAAACCTCTAACTCACAAGCAAATGTAGATGGATGCAATGAAAGAAGGATGGATGGCAAATGACTCAAATAACGTCAAGCAAAAAATCAAACTATAAGCTCATTTGATCTTTGACCTGGTGAACTAAATATACAAACTCCTCCCAAAACACACTCAAAAGATGCTATAGAAATTGTATTCACTCAGAAAGTCTTAAATCAAAATCCTGAACATGACTACCCTACTGTAAAGTGACCGCTTTATTTTGCTACTCCTTTAGTCTTGACTTAACAGGAAAAAGCATGCAGTCACAGAACATGGATGATCCATAATGGTGCTTGAAAATTTACCTAAATGCAAATCCTAACCAAGGTATGACAGATGGACAATGCTAATACTACATGCCCTTATTACTGTTATAGCAAGGCATTAAAACCTAACTAAAGTGTGGTAGGCAGACAGATGGACAAGGGTAACACTACGTGCCCCTATTACTATCATAGTGGAGCATTAAAACCTAACTAAAGTGTGGTAGACATACAGATGGACAAGTGTAACACTAAATGCCCTTATTACTGTTATAGTGGGGCATTAAAACCTAACTAAAGTGTAATATACAGACAGATGGACAAGGGTAACACTACATGCCCCTATCACTGTTATAGTAAGGCATCAAAACATATCTAAAGTGTGATAGACAG
The DNA here is from genome assembly GCA_028554795.2 of Sinohyriopsis cumingii. Classification (NCBI taxonomy): domain Eukaryota; kingdom Metazoa; phylum Mollusca; class Bivalvia; order Unionida; family Unionidae; genus Sinohyriopsis; species Sinohyriopsis cumingii. Next base: position 343,099 of record JAPYKE020000360.1, on the reverse strand, counting down.
ATGGACAAGGGTAACACCACATGCCCTTATTTATGTTGTAGTAAGGCATTAAAACCTAACTAAAAGGTGGTAGACAGACAGACGGACATGGGTAACACTATATGCCATTATTAATGTTATAGTGCGGCATTCAAACCAACTAATGTGTGATATACAGAAGGAAGGACAAGGGTAACACTACATGCCCCTATTACTGTTCTAGTGGGCATTAAAACCTAACTAAAGTGTGATAGACAGATGGATGGACAAGGGTAACACTACATGCCTTTATTATTGTTACCATGGGGCATAAAACCTAACTAAGGTGTGAAAGATTGACACTACCTGTCTGTACTGTTATGACCATCCAACTTTATAACATACATCATTACTGGCATCTACCCAGATCCAACTTTATAACGTACACCATTACCGGTACGGACCCACATCCAACTTTATAACGTACATCATTACTGGCATGGACCCAGATCCAACTTTATAATGTACATCATTACTGGCATGGACCCAGATCCAACTTTATAATGTACATCATTACTGGCATGGACCCAGATCCAACATTATAATGTACATCATTAGTGACATGGACCCAGATCCAACTTTATAATGTACATCATTACTGGCATGGACCCAGATCCAATTTTATAATGCACATCATTACTGGCATAGACCCAGATCCAACTTTATAATGTACATCATTACTGGCATAGACCCAAATCCAATTTTATAATGTACATCATTACTGGCATGGACCCAGATCCAATTTTATAATGCACATCATTACTGGCATAGACCCAGATCCAACTTTATAATGTACATCATTACTGGTATGGACCCACATCCAACTTTATAATGTACATCATTAATGGCATAGACCCAGATCCAACTTTGTAATGTACATCATTAATGGCATACAACCAGATCCAACTTTATAATGTATATCATGACCGGCATGGATCAAGATCCAACTTTATAATGTGTATCATGACCGGCATGGACCAACATCCAACTTTATAATGTATACCATTACTGGCATGGTCCCAGATCCAACTTTATAACGTACATCATTACTTGAAGAGACCCAGATCTAGCTTTATAACATACATCATTACCTGAATAGACAGATCCAACTTTATAATTTGCATCATTACTGGTATAGACTTAGATCCAACTTTATAATGCATATCATTACTGGCATGGACCCATATCCATCTTTACAATGCACATTATCACCGGCATGGACCCAGATCTAACTTTATAATCTACATCATTAGAAGCATGGACCTAGATCCAACTTTATAATGTATGTCAATACCTGCATGGACCCAGATCCAACTTTATAATGCACATCATTACTGGCATAGACCCAGATCCAACTTTATAATGTACATCATTACTGGCATAGACCTACATCAAACTTTATAATGTACATCATTACTGGCATAGACCCAGATCCAACTTTATAATGTACATCATTACTGGCATAGACCTACATCCAACTTTATAATGCACATCATTACAGACATAGACCCAGATCCAACTTTATAATGTACATCATTACTGGCATAGACCCAGATCCAACTTTATAATGTACATCATTACTGGCATAGACCCAGATCCAACTTTATAATGTACATCATTACTGGCATGGACCCAGATCCAACTTTATAATGTACATCATTACTGGCATGGACCCATATCCAATGTTATAATGCACATCATTACTGGCATAGACCCAGATCCAACTTTATAATGTAAATTATTCCAACATGGACCCACATCCAACTTTATAACATACATCATTACACGCATAGACCCAGATCCAACTTTCTAATGTACATCATTACTGGCATAGACCCAGATCCAACTTTATAACGTGCATCATTACTGGCATAGACCCAGATCCAACTTTCTAATGTACATCATTACTGGCATAGACCCAGATCCAATTTTATAATGTGCATCATTACTGGCATAGACCCAGATCCAACTTTATAACGTGCATCATTACTGGGATGGACCAAGATCCAACTTTATAATGTACATCATTAATGTCATGGACACAGATCCAACTTTATAATGTACATCATTAATGGCATAGACCCACATCCAACTTTATAATGTACATCATTAATGTCATGGACACACATCCAACTTTATAATGTACATCATGACTGGCATAGACCCAGATCCAACTTTATAACATACATCATTACCTGAAAAGACAGATCCAACTTTATAACATCATTACTGGCATAGGCCCAGATCCAACTTTATAATGTACATCATTAATGGCATAGACCCACATCCAACTTTATAATGTACATCATTGCCTGCATTGACTCAGATCCGTTTGTTCATATTAGGAATGTAAGCCAAGATTGCACAGGTGCTGAACTGTACTGAAATTGATATACTGAGTTTATTCAAACTCTGAAAAAATCACAATTGAAATAAAATATTTTCAATGACATCTAGCTTGAACCATGTGACACAAAATCAGATCATTACTATCTGTTGGTTTTGCTAATTACTGGACTCATTATTATATGTGGTTCTTGCTAATTTCTATGTAATGCCCCAATGCCAGATACCACTATAAACTGCCACACTGCAGACTGCATAGATATATGACAAAATGTTTTCTTAAACTATGCTAAAAATTCAAATCACATATGCAATCACTCACACACACACACACACACACACACACACACACACACACACACACACACACAATATGTTTTATGTTGTGGTAGCAAGAGACCCAAGCAGGCCAGACATATTTTACCTGCTAATATAACAGTTGACCATTCACAAGGACAGCTAATGTAGTATCAACACATAAGTAAACAATCTAATAAATTTTATATCATGATAATTTCACCAGTTTTATTGCATCCTGCACAATAGTGAATTCATGTGAGATCTTTCTCATTCAAGCATGTATTAAAAGTTTGATCAATATGAGATCAAACATATGGCTTCCAGAATGGCAACAAATTCTGCCAAAACAGATGCAAGATCACCACATTAAACTCTGTCTGTCTCGCCCACCTTGATGATATATGTTTATATTCCACATTTGATCAAAATCATAAACCAGCCGTCTCACCCACTTTGATGATATATGTTTAAATTCCATGTTGGATCAAAATCATAATCCATCTGTTTCACCCACCTTGATGATATATCTTTATATTCCATCATCATCATCATCCTCATGACCTAGTGTGGTCGTCGAGGCACTGTGCTGCTGAACATATAACCAGTTCCCTCCACTTGTCTTGATCATGTGCCAGTGCCTGTGTCTCCACAAAACTTTTCCTGGTCCATTCTGTGATGTTGTCAGTCCACTTTTTTCTCTGTCTACCTCTCCTTCTGCCACCCTGGACGCTGCCCTGCAGGACTGTTGTGGATAGACTGTTGGCTCTAGTGACATGGCCATACCATTTCAGCTTTCTCTTTTTGACGTTGGTGAGGAGGTCCTCATATTGGCCTACTTCGTGCCTGATAGTGATACGCACTTCATCATTTGTGATGTGGTCCATGTAAGAGATGCCAAGGATGGTTCTGTAGCATCTCATTTCAAGTGAATGGATTCTTCGTTGTAATTCTACTGTCAGGGTCCATGCCTCACATGAGTACAAAAAGACTGAGATGACTAGAGCTCGCAATAGTCTGATTTTAGTTTTCAGACAAATATTCTTGTCTCTTCAGATGGGTCTTAGCTTTGACATAGCTGCTATTGTTTGTGCTTCTCTTGACAAACTTTCTGCTCTTGATCCCTCTTCGGTGATTATGGAACCAAGATATCTGAACTGGTTCACTGTTTCCAGTTCATGCCCTTTGACTTTAATCTTGGCTGAGATTTGTTTGCCACTATTTGTCATCAGCTTTGTCTTCTCAGCGCTTATCTCCATGTCAAATCTGGAAGATGTTTCATCCAGGTTCTTCACTAAGGTGGCAAGCTCGTATTCACTGCCTGCCAGCCCATCAATGTCATCTGCAAAGCGGAGTTTGGTGATGTTATGCCCTCCAATGTTGACTGTCCCACTCATGATGTGCTCTAAGTAGATGTTGAAAAGCATGGGTGACAGGAGACAGCCTTGATGCACTCCCACTGTTGTCTGGAACCAGTCCCCCACAGAACCTTGGGCAATTACTGCACTGGTAGCCTTGGCATACAGCTGCTTGATGGTAATGGTTAACTTTTGTGCTTCTTCCACTCCGGAACCCGGCCTATTCTTCAGCGATTATTTCTTCTGCTTGTGGTTTCAGTCTGTTCAAGATGATCTTCAGCATTACCTTACTAGAATGGCTGATCAAACTGATAGTTCTGTAATTTTGGCACAGCTGGAGATTGCCTTTTTTGGAAAGTGTTATAATCAGTGACTGGGTCCATTGTGTTGGCCATTCACCTGTCTGCCAGATCTTTTTGCAGATTTTTGTTAGTAGCTCTTTCACTGATTTTCCCTCATTCTTGATAAGTTCAGCTGGGGTGTTGTCTACTCCAGCTGCCTTCCCATTCTTCAGTGCTCTTATTGCTGACTCTGGTGAGGTCTTTCACAGTTTGCAATGCCTTTTTGCTGTTATTCTTTACCAGACTGTTCTCCATTTCCATGCACTTTTGTCCAATCCAATTTTCTTTTGCTTTGCTCAAGTTTTTTCTGATATTCTGCTTTTTTTTCGGTACTCCATTGCCCCTGTTGTGTGTCTGGTGTTTTGAGTTCTCTTCGGGCATCACACAACTTCATAATCTTTTATGTAACCCAGGGTTTTTTTCCTCAGGCGATGGAGGCCAATGATGTCCTTGGCAGCTGCTGTCATGACTGTGTTGAAGGTGTCTGTCATCTCATTGACATCTCCATCCATCACAAGGAGTGGAGCAAATTTTCGTCCAATTGTGGCTTGGAATGATGTGCAGATATTAGGGTCTTTCAGTTGTTCTAGGTTGAATTTGAGCCTGATGTTCGTTGGCTTGTTAATTTTCTTCAGCCTCACTCGGCAGTTCATAATCATGAGGTCGTGATCACTTCCAACATCAGCACCTGGGAATATCCTTGTTTTTCCTCTATTGATACCAGATCGGTAACGGTTTTGAACCAGTATGTAGTCGATCTGGTTGTGATTGGTTCCGTTTGGTGAGTGCCATGTCCAGCATCGTGAAGCTTTATGTTGTCCCATGGTGTTGGCTAGAACCAAGTTGTTGTATCTTGCGAACTTGAGCAGCCGTCTCCCTCTTTCATTGGTAAGCTCATTGCAAGAAGGTCCACAATGTACTTCCCAGTCTTTTAGAGCATCTTTGCCAACTTTGGCATTCCAGTCTCCTTGGACGATGAGGATGTCCTTTTTACTGACCATGTTTAGAATACCCTGTAGTTTGTTGCAAAACTCCTCTATTTCTTCATCATCATGGTCGGTAGTTAGAGTATAGACTTGGATAATTGTGATGTTAAAGGGAGATGCTTTCAGACGAATGGAAATGATTCTGCTAGATATTGGGCAGCATTCAAGCACAGATCCCTTGATGGCTTTGTTTACAAGGAAGCCTACTCCATTTACGGGACATACTTTATATAGGGCCTTCAGTGATTTACCTCCACAGACCACTGGGATCTATTGTATACAAGACCATAGCTTACTTACCTGGACAGAACACTGGGATTTTCTGTATATCAGGTCACAGCTTACTTACCTTGAAAGAACATGGGGATCTCCTGTATATAAGGCCATAGCATATTTACCTGGACAAACACTGGGATCTACTACATATAAGGCCATAGTTTACTTACCTGGACAGAGCACTGGGATCTACTGTAAACAAGGCCATAGCATACTTACCTGGACAAAGGGATCTCCTGTATATAAGGCCACAACGTACTTTCCTTGACATAACACTGGGATCTCCTATTTATACGGCCATAGCTTACTTACCTGGACAGAACACTGGGATCTACTGTATATAAGGCCATAATTTACCTACCTGTACAGTACACTGGGACCTACTGTTTATAAGGCCACAGCTTACTTACCTGGACAGAAGAATGGGACCTACTGTATATATGGCCACAGCTTACTTATCTGGACAGAAGAATGGGACCTAGTGTATATATGGCCATAGCTTACCTGGAAAGAACACTGGGACCTACTTGTATATAAGGCCACAGCTTACTTACCTGGAAGAAGAATGGGACCTAGTGTATATATGGCCATAGCTTACTTACCTGGACAGAACACTGAGACCTACTGTATATAAAGCCACAGCTTACTGACCTGGACAGAAGAATGGGACCTACTGTTTATAAGGCCACAAGTTATTGACCTGGACAGAAGAATAAGATCTACTGTATATAAGGTCATAGCTTACTTACCTGGACAGAACACTGGGACCTACTGTATATAAGTCCACAGCTTACTTACCTGGACAGAAGAATGGGACCTAGTGTATATATGGCCATAGCTTACTTACCTGGACAGAACACTGGCACCTACTGTATATAAAAGCACAGGTTACTTACCTGGATGGACCATGATTATCTACTGTATACATGGTCATAGCATACTTACCTTGACAGAACATTGGGATCTAATGTATATGAAACCATAGTTTACTTACCTGGACAGAACACTGGGATCTACTGTATACAAGGCCATATCATACTTACCTGGACAGAACATGGAGATCTACTGCATATAAGGACATAGCTTACTTACCTGGACAGAACACTGGGACCTACTGTATATAAGGCCACTGCTTACTTGCCTGGACAGAACACTGGGATGTACATTATACAATGCCACATCTTACTTACCTGGACAGAACACTGGAACCTACTATATATAAGGTCACAGCTTACTTACCTCAACAGTACACTGAGATGTACTATATATAATGCCACAGCTTGCTTAGCATGACAGAAGAATGGGACCTACTGTATATAAGGCCACTGCTTACTTGCCTGGACAGAACACTGGGATGTACAGTATACAAGGCCATAGCTTACTTACCTGGACAAAACACTGTGATCTACTGTGTAAAAGGCCATAGCTTAATTACCTTGACATAACACTGGGATCTCCTGTATATAAGGTCATAGCTTACTTACCTGGACAGACCACTGGGATCTACTGTATATGCCAATTAAATTCTTTAATCAAAGGATTACTTGCATGTCAACACAATACTGGTTGTGTTGTTCCAATTAAAAGTCAAGTGCTGAAACTATAAAGACAGATAATTGCAAACCAAACTTCAGGAATATAAGATTTTTAAATCAATGGCTGCCTTGATAATGCTGGTAGGTATTAGGACATAAAAAAACAATGAAAAGGCATGTAGATATATTATAGAGGATAACCCATTGTGTGTGGTCTGTTAGGCCCCACCGCAACAATAATAGGGGCATGTAGTGTTTTCCTTGTCCATCCTTCTGTCTATCACACCTTGATTTGCATTATATGCCCCACCTTAATAATATTAGAGGTATTTTGTTGATCTGCCTATTTCACCTTAAGTCATATATGTCCTATAATGACAGTAATAGGGTCCTGTTGTGTTACCCTTGTCCATCCATCCAAGCTGAATTGATGTATAGAATTGAACTGGCAACCTTCTGGCCATGATATCAATAACTTAACAACTGAGTTACCATAGTAACTATGGAGTGGTTTTGCTTTCATTGGTTTCCAGTTTATGACTGCATGGGTGATAAGGACAGTCCCTGCTGACTGGACAGATTAACTCCCCTTATAATGTCAAGTTAGTGATATAATTAAAGAGTGGGGCTATGAATATTTTCTGAGGAATAAATCAATGAGTAGTACCCATAGGCAGGTAAATATCATAGGACAATGCATATACATTAAATGATTTGCCATTTCTATGCAGAGAAGATGGTCATATATATGATTTATGGAAAAGATAATTGACAATAACAGTTACAAACACAATAAAGCAATGCCTTCCTTTCTACATTTTCAATACTGGTGTGAACTATGTGACATGGCTAAAATAGATCTTGCTAATAACACTGTACTGGACTAGACATGTGTCCATATGACATGGATGTTCTGCCAATATTATGCAACTAAAGTGAAAAATTCACAATCACAAAGGGACATAACTCAATAAAATTCAGCTAGGAAACAATTAAAATCAAGGGGCCCTGAGTGTTCTGGTGTACTTGTGTTTACAGATCATAAAAGTGCTGATTGGGTATCTTAAATAATATAAGCCTGTTTACTAAGTTTGATAAAAATTAGATCAAAAATGACCAACATTCTCTGAGCCAATCAGATCAAATAACACCTCATCAATAAGTGTTGATCCAGTTCATAATTCATCTCAGATCTTGATGATTTAAATCAGTTACTGAATTTACTCCAAAAATATGTTTTCCAGAATGGTAAGAAACTCAACCAATTAGATGCAAGATCAACACATTAATATGAGTGTATCTCACTCTTAATACTGAATCTGTCTGAGATTATAATGGCATTGAATATCAAATCATTTGGTAAGAAGATAGCTTTTGATGAGTGTGTGTTGCTGGGGGGGGGGGGTATTGTGTAAAAACTATGAATATTAACATACAAAACCTTTTGATATGTTTTAGTATGCAAACATCAATACAACTTAAACCATAAATATACAATGGCAAATCACTGTATATCCCCAAGATCCTCAAAATGTTTGCATATTGATTTTGCTTATTCTTAAACCCACCACAATATAAAACCCAGATCCAAGTAAAACACGGACATTAGTCAATTATCCAGATTTTACTGCAACAACCATATTTTCATACTTTTTTCCTTTTACTCCATTAAGTCCATATTTTAAGGGTCATTTTCATAAAACTTATGGTAAAATTGTAAGAGTTGGCAGATCTGTAATGGTGCTTCTTGCAATGACTGCATATATGATGCTTGGTCAGAAATTTCTGTATATTTGACCTTTAATCACCACACTGAGGGACTACAAATGCAGGAAAAATAATGAAGTCTCACCCACCCCCAAAAGCTGAGATCTAGCTAGTTAACAGATTTGTATATTTTCTCCATACAGTTTGACTAATATTGGTTTTTAAATGTATATAAATTATGCAATACAATTTAATTTTAAGCTTTTCAACAAAAGTTGTCAGTGTATTTTTCCTGCCATAAGATCAGTCCCTGTCCATGTTGCATGATGGTTTGTTTTTATGCAGTCCCTGTCCATGTTGTATGATGGTTTGTCTTGATACAGTCCATGTCCATGTTGTATTATGGTTTGTCTTGATACAGTCAATGTCCATGTTGTATGATGGTTTGTCTTGATACAGTCAATGTCCATATTGTATGATGGTTTGTCTTGATACAGTCCATGTCCATGTTGTATTATGGTTTGTCTTGATACAGTCCATGTCCATGTTGTATTATGGTTTGTTTTGATACAGTCCATGTCCATGTTGTATTATGGTTTGTCTTGATACAGTCCATGTCCATGTTGTATTATGGTTTGTTTTGATACATTCCATGTCCATGTTGCATGATGGTTTGTCTTGATACAGTCCATGTCCATGTTGTATTATGGTTTGTTTTGATACAGTCCATGTCCATGTTGTATTATGGTTTGTCTTGATACAATCCATGTCCATGTTGTATGATGGTTTGCCTTGATACAGTCAATGTCCATATTGTATGATGGTTTGTCTTGATACAGTCCATGTCCATATTGTATGATAGATTGTCTTGATACAGTCGATGTCCATATTGTATGATGGATTGTCTTGATACAATCCATGTCCATGTTGTATTATGGTTTGTCTTGATACAATCCATGTCCATGTTGTATGATGGATTGTCTTGATACAGTCAATGTCCATATTGTATGATGGATTGTCTTGATACAGTCAATGTCCATATTGTATGATGGTTTGTCTTGATACAGTCAATGTCCATATTGTATGATGGATTGTCTTGATAAAGTCCATGTCCATATTGTATGATGGTTTGGTTTGATACATTCCATGTCCATGTTGCATGATGGTTTGTCTTGATACAGTCAATGTCCATGTTGTATGATGGTTTGTCTTGATAAAGTCCATGTCCATATTGTATGATGGATTGTCTTGATAAAGTCCATGTCCATATTGTATGATGGTTTGGTTTGATACATTCCATGTCCATGTTGGATGATGGTTTGTCTTGATACAGTCCATGTCCATATTGTATGATGGTTTGGTTTGATACATTCCATGTCCATGTTGTATGATGGATTGTCTTGATAAAGTCCATGTCCATATTGTATGATGGTTTGGTTTGATACATTCCATGTCCATGTTGCATGATGGTTTGTCTTGATAAAGTCCATGTCCATACTGTACGATGGTTTGGTTTGATACATTCCATGTCCATGTTGTATGATGGATTGTCTTGATAAAGTCCATGTCCATATTGTATGATGGTTTGGTTTGATACATTCCATGTCCATGTTGCATGATGGTTTGTCTTGATACAGTCCATGTCCATATTGTATGATGGATTGTCTTGATACAGTCCATGTCCATGTTGTATTATGGTTTGTCTTGATACAATCCATGTCCATGTTGTATGATGGATTGTCTTGATAAAGTCCATGTCCATATTGTATGATGGTTTGGTTTGATACATTCCATGTCCATATTGTATGATGGTTTGTCTTGATAAAGTCCATGTCCATATTGTATGATGGATTGTCTTGATAAAGTCCATGTCCATATTGTATGATGGTTTGGTTTGATACATTCCATGTCCATGTTGCATGATGGTTTGTCTTGATACAGTCCATGTCCATATTGTATGATGGTTTGTCTTGATACAGTCAATGTCCATGTTGTATGATGGATTGTCTTGATACAATCCATGTCCATGTTGTATTATGGTTTGTCTTGATACAATCCATGTCCATATTGTATTATGGTTTGTCTTGATACAGTCCATGTCCATGTTGTATTGTGGTTTGTCTTGATACAGTCCATGTCCATGTTGTATTATGGTTTGTCTTGATACAATCCATGTCCATGTTGTATTATGGTTTGTCTTGATACAATCCATGTCCATGACCATTCCAATAGCCTGGTAGTTAGGGCAACTGCATCAGATGGAGGAAGTTGACGGTTCTAACTCAGGCAGAGTCATACCAAAGACTTACAAAAATGGTACTAACAACTACCTTGTTTGGCACTCAGCATTAAGAGGTTATTAGTAGAACTGGTCATCCTGGTGTCAGGATAATGTAACTGGGTGGGACTTCATGCTACATGTTTGTGGCATGATGCCCCAGTGCTAGACATCACTATAAAGTGTCACACTGCAGATATCACAGTGATATGACTGAAATTTTGTTAAAGTCATGTTAAAAATCCAAAACACACCCACCCATCATGCAGTTTGTCTGTGTGTAAAACTAATGATCTTTTACAGAAGCCATTCTTCTTGTTTCAGTCAGTGACATTAACTTTTGATCTTTGAATCCCAAATCAACAACCTTTTCAATTACACCACGTGCATGTTTTTCCTCAAAGGTTATTCAAAGCATGCCATGTATAATTAACATAGCTGTGAAAACACCACTCTTCTTTCAGAACTAATGACCTTGAACTTTTGACTTCAACACCAAGGTGCAGTCTTACACAATGTGCACAACAGCCACACAGTTTTTTTTAACCAAATGTGATTGAAAATTCAAGTTTTTGTGCAGGAACTATTTTTTGTTTCTGTCACTTAAAGTTTGACCTTTATCCTTTGGCCCTGATATCAATAGGGCTCTTCCCAGCTCCAGGCTGAAGCCATCCACAAACTATGCTAACTGTAGATGTAGGACAGCAAAAATATTTGGAAATAAAAAAAGGAAATCAATCAGTAACAGACTGCCTTTTTAGCAGGCATTATAAAAGATGAAAAAGAGTACAAATCAAATTGTGTCCATTTTTCCATCATAGACTGTATCTAATCATGAACTATTGCATAAAATGGATTTTACATGTTGCAAATTTGATAATTTCACTGGGTGGCTACTTTTCAAAGTACTTATCAAAAAAGTTTCTTGTGCACTTTGATTGAGTGCATTTTTCAGTAGCATGATTCAAATTAAGATGTAAAGCTCTAAACCATATAATTGAATTTCACAGCTAATACATCCTGAAATATTGTAGTATCTGTAAGTGGTACATAATGGAATACAACTGTCTCTCAGCCGCAAGCTCTCTGAAGACTAAAAACTTTTCTAATTGGAATTATCTCATTCTTTCACAGATAAATGAGTAATGTTCAAGAAGAATAAAAATAAAGAAGATAACATCAATTCCAAAACATTGGCAGTAAACATTTAATGTGACATGCCTTGCTATTTCAATGTATCTCACTGTATAAATGTTATTATATTGTTATACTGAGAAAATTAAATAAGCACTGCATCTACTTTTCTTGGTCTAATGTGATTAACTTTATTTTATTATATTTGTTTGGTAAAATTTAAGATCAAGACTGTATGATATTGTATGTAACTACAAATCAGAATGTCTATTTTGCACAAACACACACACAGACACAAACACATGCCATAAAAGAAAGAAACTATACAAAAGAGATGAAATCTATTCAACATAATATAATGAAAAAAGCCTAGTTACAACAATGCAAAAAAAACTGATTTGATACGGAAGATTATCTGAAATCAAAACATTGAACTTGTTTCACCCAAAAAAGAAGCCATCAGAGTTATAAAAAGAAACATATCCCCAGAACAGAAAGCACCATGCAAAATATAGACAAATAAACAGAATACAGAACATATTGTATATTCAATATTTAAGGGTATTTTAATAGAGAGCTGCAATTCTGCCAATTTTGTTGTCAAAATTAAGTATGAAATGATGTTAAATATGGGCAGTTGTCTCCCTTGGTTTTTTTATTATAATGAAGTGTCTGATATAGACTATAATATGTGTATGGTAGACTACCCTGACAAAGTATACATATAATAAAAAAGACCATTCACAATTTTCTACATATGCATAATGAACATTTATACAAATATTACAAGACAGCAGATAGTTTTAGGACAAAAAAGTGCCCCTTGAGAAATATCTTACTTTATTGTTTAATTTTATCTCCTTATGACCATAATAATTGAATCTGCAATAAAAATTGTGTCCATTCAAAACTTCTCAAGTGTCCTATTTTTCATACATTTCACAAGAACATAAAAGAACATAGTAAGAGGCAAAAATTCTCACTTTTGAGATTTTGTTCATCTTTTCCTATTCCCTGCTAAACTGTATTATTTCATCCTAGTTCTTCTGCTTTAAAAGTGGTTGCTTCCACTGCATCAATGACAATGCTCTTGAAATCCCACCCACCTCCTTCTCCAGAACATGCAATCATTGATAGTAGTGTATCTTGGAGAGCAAACCGCATCCTTCAGAGTGTCTAGACACTTACTTTTATGCATGGTAGTGATAGTGGTGATCTTGGAGAGCACACCTTATTCTTTGGAGTGCCTGGATGCTTTGTTATGCATGTCTGTGATAATTGTGTATCTCTGAGATCATACCTCATCCTTTAAAGTGCCCAGATGCTTACTTTATGCACGGCAGTGATAGTGGTGCATCTTGTACAACAAGTCTCATTCTTCCACTTCCCTGGATGCTTACCTGTCTCTAAAACATTTTGCTGTACCCTTTATGAAAAAGTGAGAACAAAATATTTACTGCGGTTAACAATAAATAAATGCTATATGTGTGATTCATCTTCTTGTTTTCTATATAGCAGATGTTTAATTATTGATATCAAAGGAACACAAGCCCCTCTTAGCAACTTACACTCTACTGGTTGACAATTAATAAGTGTATGTAATTACTATAGGGTCTAATAAGCACTGTGAGTGTATGTAATTGCTTTAAACTCTGGTATAGACTGTGTGTAAAAGGAAGCCATTGTGACTTCTGTCTCTTATACATAATGTACAACAAGGCTGTCTATACAACTTTAATAATGGAAATAACAGTCATGGGTAATCTTTAACACATTACAGCCTGCTATTTAATAACTGACTGTGACAGGTATTGTGTTGGTAAAAACTAATGTGATCACACATTCTGGATTGGCTGTGTATATTTTATGTTGATAAGTACCTATGTGATATCAACAAATTTTTGATTGAATGTAACAGATTTTCTGTTGGTAAAAGCCAATGAAATCTCAATTCTTGATTAACTGTACTTTTTGTATTGGTAGAAACAAACGTCATCTCGATAAATTCTCGATTGACTGTGACAGGTTTTCTGTTGGTATAAACTATGTGATCTCAATGAATTCTGGATTAACTTTACATTTTCTATTGGTAAAAACCAAGGTGATCTCTATAAATTCTGAATTGATTGGATGCTCAACTAAGTAAAGATATCCATTTTTCACAAATTTAAATACTCCAACATTTAACAAGCGTTCAAGCTTGACATGTTCATACACTCATGTTGCAAGAAGGGCATACTGTGTATGTTACAGTTTATAAACTTGTTGTGGTTAAAATTTCCTTATATAGCTACTATTAGGTTATGGCATTTGTGCCCAACTCTAAACAACCATCTGGACATAGAGACCATGCCCATGACCTTTTTAATTACTAAAAGCAGAGTATATCTATGGCACACCATTCATGAAGTTTAGTGGAAAAAGATGGTAAAAGACACAAATTATAATCTAAACAAAATGTTTCTTATTTCTGGTTGTAGTGACATTTCTAGCCCAAGATCTTTAGATTATGTTCTTCCCATAACATCAAATCATCTGCAACATTTGGTGTCATATATTTTCAATTAAAGACAATTTAAGTTTAATTTTTGACATAGCGACCTTTACCTCTGATCATCAAAAACATGTTTCATCTTCATATGCCTGCAAGATAATTTCCAAACAAATGATTTCCAATACAGTCAAAATGGGTTATATAACCTGCACTCTTTCAAAAAGTGTTTAATCAAGACTGCCTTATTGGAAACATGACAGGAAAGTTTTAATGTGGACTTAACAAAAAAAAAAAACACATGGATACCACTTCATAGTGCTTCAAAACTGACCTAGAAACAAATCATAACCAAGGTGTGACAGATTGTTCTATGGACATTGGTAATGATACAGGCATTTATTATTGTCATGTTTGTCCTTCACACCTAACAGATCCATCAACACTAGATCTATTCTCATCATTTTCATATTCTGATATGTACTGGCAATGTCTAATTCACTAGTTTAACAGTCAAGAGAAATTCCATTTCTGACATTGCTATCAGATAGGGATATGTACAATTGTTGCAAAGTCCAAATAAATCATATACGAATCTTATTTTGTATTGTATTTAAGCATTTATAACATGTATCCAGATATAAATAATGTCAACAACTATTTCTGTTGAAAATTCACCTTCAAATCAGGGTCTATGCCATTTGCTATACTTATAATCATATACTAACAACATTTACCCTGATCTAACAGATTAATGTTCCTTATTTGTTCACATTAGCTATATCAGCCAACTTTAAGGATAGTTCCTGATCTGCCAACACAGTTATATACTGGAACATCTGGGTCTATGCTGTTTTGTAATTTGTGTGACATGGCTAAATAACATTTTGTCACCACCACTGTACAGGACATGAAATTAAGATCATGTCAACAACACGGTACAATACTAGAAATTAAAATCTTGCCAACAACTCTATACAGGATGAGAAATTAAGATCTTGTCAGGAACATTATATAGGACTAGCAATTAAGATCTTGTCAAACTAGAAATTAATATCTTGTCAACAACACTGTTCAGGACTAGAAATTAAGATCTTGTCAACAATACTGTACTGGACTAGACATTAAGATCTTGTCAAGAACATTGTAATGGATGAAAAGGGTGCCCACATGACATGTCTTGCATGTTGATGCAACTGAAGTATAAATATCAACAAGGGCCATAACTCAGTAAAATGCAGCTGGAAAACACTTAAAATCAAACCTGACCGTGCTTTATTTAGATCAGAGATGAAAATTGTCACTCTTTTATCAGATAGCTATCAATTAGATAAATATTGATAATGTATATGATGGTCTTTAAAAACCCTGTTTAAATATGAGTTATCTGCAGTGTGTTTGGTAAAACCATCTTGCAGACATAAAATGTATCAGTATATGAATGCATCATCTCAATGGTCTGTTACATCATGTGTGTGTTTGTATTCATTTAAATGTCAATGGTCTGTCACACAATTAGGATGCTTTGTATTCATTTCAATTTCAGTGGTCTGTCACACAATTAGGATGCTTTGTATTCTTTTCAATGGTCTGTCACACAATTAGGATGCTTTGTATTCTTTTCAATTTCAATGGCCTGTCACACAGTTAGAATGCTTTGTATTCATTTCAATGTCAATGGTCTGTCACACAAATAGGATGCTTTGTATTCATTTCAATTTCAGTGGTCTGTCACACAATTAGGATGCTTTGTATTCATTTCAATGTCAATGGTCTGTCACACAAATAGGATGCTTTGTATTCATTTCAATTTCAGTGGTCTGTCACACAATTATGATGCTTTGTATTCATTTCAATGTCAATAGTCTGTCACACAATTAGGATGCTTTGTATTCATTTCAATGTCAGTGGTCTGTCACACAAATAGGATGCTTTGTATTCATTTTAATTTCAATGGTATGTTACATCATGAGGATGCTTTGTACTCATTTCAATTTCAATGGTCTGTCACACAATTAGGATGCTTTGTATTTGTTTCAATGTCAATAGTCTGTTACATCATGAGGATGCTTTGTACTCATTTCAATTTCAATGGTCTGTCACACAATTAGGATGCTTTGTATTTGTATCAATGGTCTGTTACATAATAGGGATGCTTTGTATTCATTTTAATTTCAATGGTATGTTACATCATGTGTGTGTGTGTCTGTGTTTTGGATTTTTAACATAGCTTTAATAATGTGTCCATCATATTGCTACGATATCTGCAGTGTGACAGTTCATATTGATGTCTAGCACTGGTGCTACCAAAATATACTTAGCATAATGTCCCAACCAGTCACATTATCCTGACACAAATCAGGCCAGTCCTAACGGTAGCCATTTAATGCTGAGCGCCAAGCGAGGCAGCTGTTAGTACCATTTTTATAAGCCTTTGGCATGACTTGTCCAGAGTTTGAACCCATGACCTCCTGCATCCAAGGAGGATGCTCTAACCACTAAGCCACTGGAGTGTTCTGTTACTTGATGAGGATGCATTGTGTTCGTTTGAGAAATGCAAGTTTGGGTATATTTTCGCTATTAAAAGCTAAAAATATAATATAAATTTCAAATAATGTATGAGTAAAATATTGAATATCATGATTCATGTGGGTTAAGCCCTCCATAATGTGTTTTGCCTTATGGTTTTATGTATCTTTGCTGGGCAATGAGAGCAAAGTGTCTTGCCCAAGTATACATCCATCCTAGTTGGTATAGAAACTGAACCCAGTAATTCTCCGTAGGATTCGAGCATGTTAACCAGTAAGTCACCATGCTCCATATATGGTATA
Organism: Sinohyriopsis cumingii; assembly: GCA_028554795.2. Lineage (NCBI taxonomy): Eukaryota > Metazoa > Mollusca > Bivalvia > Unionida > Unionidae > Sinohyriopsis > Sinohyriopsis cumingii. The sequence continues at coordinate 325,501 of JAPYKE020000360.1, read as the reverse complement.
TTGATTAACATCATCAGATATTGTGTCTTTGTCCTCTTACAATGCATCATTATAACAGTGTCTCAATAGTGTCATTATTCCCTGCTTTATAAACTCAGTTTAAAGCTAGATATGGTATCATCTTAGAGTAGCACCTGCCATATTTTATAATGCTTTAAGTTCAGATTATTAGTTTAATCCCTAAGAATGTTTATCTTGTTATCTTCTTTAACTTATTATCCTACATTACAATGTATATATTGTTTATTCCCATTATTTTATATCAAGCCTGCATTTAAACACCAGTGATTAACTCTATCAAACCTATTTGCAACATACATTGATTGCTCCCCTTTCTCTTAAGAGAGAAAATTGTTTAATAGAAAAAACACAATATTGCAAAACATATTAAAAACTAGTTGCAACTGTACTAAATTAAATGTTTTCTCATAATAAATCTCATTGGATATCCAGATGATATAAGCATTTTTATTATTTTGTATATGAATCTAATCAGAAATAGTCATGAAAGTGCTGAGATAAATAGTCTAACCAGCTTTTATAATTGTAACCATATAAGATCTTGATGTTTCAAATCAATTTACTATGTTTACTGAAAATTAGATCAGAAACACTTTCACTGGAGATGCAACAAGTTGATGCTATGAGATGCAAAATCACAGCATTAACATGTGCTGGTCTTGCTTATATAATAATGCAATTGATATGAGTGTATATATACCACTCTTAATACTGTATGAGTGTATTTCACTCTTAATGCCTTATGAGTGTATCTCACTCTTAATACTGAACATGTCTGAGATCTTGATAGTTAATCTTATTTTCCGATTCCAACTAAAACTTTCCAAGACACTGATGTAATCCTACATCCAAATCTTGATCAAAAATATGGACTACAGATTAAATTATAGCAAATACTGATGTACAGATTATGGATGACAGATTACAGACACAGGGATATGGCATACAGTTACATGGCCTTACTACCAAGTAAATGAAAAATTCCAGGGCAAAGTAATTTGACAATATTTGCAACTTCAGGACATAATCATAATATTTAAGATGTCTCATGGCAAACTGATCAAAATCTTTTGAAATTTCTCAGATCTGCTATCACAAACAGAATTAAAGATTAAAATCATTGTGCACAGAGCAGCATTTTAGAATCTGAATTAGCCTAGTACTAAAATGAGTAATCTCAGGCAGCCTATATAAGTTATCCCATGTGGCCTACATTCAATTCTTTCCTATCTTTGTGCTATAAAATGATATAAAAGTCACAAAGTGTTGGATTTCTTACATTTGTACAGCTGACATGAGCATTTTTGAAATTTTAAATAATCTAGAAATTCAATCTCTTGAATGGCAGCAATTCATACAATTGGATGCAATCAATAGGATGGCAACAATTCACACAATTGGATGCAATCTCTAGGATGGCAACACTTCATACAATTGGATGCCATCTCTAGGATGGCAACATTTCATACAATTGAATGAAATCTCTTGAATGGTAGCAATTCATACAATTGGATGCCATCTCTAGGATGGCAACAATTCATACAAATGGATGCAATCTCTGGAATGTCAACAATTTCATACAGTTGGATGCATTCTATTGAATGGTAGCAATTCATACAATTGGATGCAATCTCTTAAATGGTAGCAATTCATACAATTGGATGCAATCTTTAGAATGACAACAGTTCATACAATCTCTAGGATGGCAAAAAGTTAGACAATTGGATGCAGTCCCTAAAATGACAGCAATTCATACAATTGGATGAAATCTCTTGAATGACACTCTTCACTCTTCATGTACTAAACTCTTTGTGAATAATATGCAGTTTCAAGAGTGAAGAGTGAAGACTTTTAAATGATTGATGAGTGAAGAGTTTTGTGAGTGAAGAGTGAAGAGTCTAATGATTGATGTGTGACAAGTTTTATGATTGATGTGTAAAGAGTTTTATGAGTGAAACCATTCAATTATGAATTAAAGTTGAAGCATTTTTTCACTCCTTATATAGACATTTATTTCACTCCTTATACTAACTGATTTCACTCCTTATGCAAGTTTTTTTCACTCCTTTTACTAACTGATTTCACTCATTATGTTAGTTTTTTTCACTCCTTATACTAATTGATTTCACTCCTTATACTAGTTTATTTCATTCCTTATACTAATTGATTTCACTCCTTATGCTAGTTTATTTCACTCCTTATACTAATTGATTTCACTCCTTATGTTTGTTTATTTCATTACTTATACTGATTGATTTCATTCCTTATATTGGTATATTTCACTCCTTATACTAGTTTATTTTGCTCCTTTTACCAGATTATTGTACTGGAAGTTGACCAATGAATTTTCACATATCTACAGGAATTAAATTGGTGTCAACATTCTGTGTGAAGCAGTTTTGCTTCAAAAGCTGAGGTACAATCTACTGTGGGACACTAGACCAGTAACATGAGGTATAATTGACTGTGGGATACTGGACCAGTAGACTGATGTACAATCTACAGCAGGTCACTAGACCAATACAATTCAGTACAATCTACAGTGGGACACTAGACCAGAACACTCAGGTACAATCTACAGTGTGTCCCTAGACCAGTACACTGCATTTCAATCTACAGTGGGTCACTAGACCAGTGCACTGTCGTACAATTCACATTGGGTCACTAGATCGATACATTGCATTACAATCTACAGTGGGTCACTAGGCCAGTAGACTGAGGTACAATTTACAGTGGGACACTAAACCAATACACTGAGTTATAATCTAGAGTTGGGCAATATACAAACTCACTGCAGTATAATCTACAGCATGCCACTAGACCAGTACACTGTGCTACAATATGCAGTGGGGCAATAGACAAAAAACACTGCCAGTAGACTGAGGTACAATCTAGAGTGGGTCCCTACACAAGTACACAATGTTGAACCTAGGCTGAATCAATTCTCTTCTACACTCCCTTGGCCACAAACTTTGACATTCATTATACAATTTGAACCCAGGACCTTTGATTTTCCAAAACCCAGTTTCATGGTAATTTGCTGTATAAAAATTTTAATGTATGTGTATTCATGTTGGAAGAGTAGAATGTGATGACATAAATTGATTAAGAACTCTAATCGATATAAGTGACATTGATCACTTTGACTCACCATCGATATTACAGTACACTTTGTAGTCAGCTATTCTTTTCTATTAGTAATTGTGTGTGATCATACAACAAAGTGAGTTCATGGCATGACCTTGCATCTTTGACTATTAGTAATTGCGTGTGATCATACAACAAAGTGAGTTCATGGAATGGCCTTGCATCTCTGACTATTAGTAAATGTGTGTGATCATACAACAAAGTGAGTTCATGGCATGGCCTTGCATCTCTCACTATTAATAATTGTGTGTGATCACAATGATGTCATATTTTGGATCCAGTTTGGATCCAAACATTGAGCTAGTACCATTATGATCATGGATAAGAACAATAATAAATGGGATCTGTACATATTAATTAAATGAACTTCCATTGCATTGGATGAACTTGTTAAATTTATGGATTCCATATTACTGGTTTGATTTTGATCAATCTTGGGAAATAAGGAATGCTAAGGAGTTGTATAATTTGGAACCTCCACATATCTATGTTTTGCATGTCTGTGATCTAATGAGTATAGAGACCACATCTATGTGATTTTGCATGTCTGTGATTTGATCATAGAGACCACATCTATGTGATTTTGCATGTCTGTGATCTAATGATTGCTAATCTGATTCTAATCAAAGTTAGGAAAGAAGTTTTTATCATCTTTATTGCAGATGTGATCTGTAATGAGTGGCATCCATACACATGAATGGAGTCATCTATATTGGTTAATCTGATTTTCATCAGACTTGAATATAGGCTGTCTGCCATATTCCACTCTTCAGTGACAGGTCAACTGATATGCATACATTCCTTATGTAGTCTTGGTTCAATGTAGAGTCAATAAACTCAGAGTGAATATGTCATGAGTGAGTGCTACATCATGCCATTGATGGTAGAACAGAATATTTGTTAGTTTATGCATTGGTGTGTTAAGACCATTTTCTTAGTATATTCATGAAAATTAATGGAATGTGCATCTGCAGGTTTTACATCACCAGTTCTATGCGCTTCATTGCCTTTTGATTACTTTAGTGTTTTGTGTTAATTTTTCTAACACTTCTAATTGCAGGGTAATGAACACTTCTAATGGCAGGGTAATTAACACTTCTAATAGTATGGTAATTAACACCTCTAATGGCAGGGTAATTAACACTTCTAATGGCAGGGTAATTAACACTTCTAAAAGTATGGTAATTAACACTTCTAATGGCAGGGTAATTAACAGTTATAATGGCAGGGTAATTAACAGTTATAATGGCATGGTAAAGAACACCTCTAATAGTAAAGTAATTAACACTTCTAATGGCAGGGTAATGAACACTTACACTGGTAATGAATTTGCTAAGAGAATGACACATTGTAGAGCTTACATCATCTTATGCAACATGGCATGTACAGACATGCTATTTACAATGGGTTAATCATCTCACACACCATGACCTTTACAGACATGATATTTGCATTGTGTTAATCATGTCACACACCATGACTTGTACAGACATGATATTTGCAATGTGTTAATCATCTCACAAACCATGACTTGTACAGACATATTTGCAATGTGTTAATCATCTCACACATCATGATTTATACAGACATTATATTTGCAATGTGTTAATCATCTCACACACCATGACATGTACAGACATGATATTTGCAATGCGTTAATCATCTCACACACCATGACCTGTACATACATAATATTTGTAATGTGTTAATCATCTCACACACCATGGCTTATACAAACATGACATGTTGCAATGTGTTGCATTATCTCACACATAATGGCCTGTACAAACATGATATTTGCAATATGTTACATTATGTCACACACCATGGCCTGTACAAACATGATATTTGCAATGTGCTACATCATCTTACACACTATGATCTGTACATACATGATATGTACAATAACTTAGATCATCTGACACACCATGACCTCTGCAGACATGATATTATGTAATGTGTTGCATCATCACACAGACATATTTAAAATGTGATATGTCATCTCACACACCCTGACCTGTACAGACATGATATTTACAATGTGATATGTCATCCACACACAATGGCTTGTACAGACATATTTATATTGTGTTACATCATCTTACACACAATGGCCTGGACAGACATGACATATACAATGTGTTACATCATCTCACACACAATGGCCAGGACAGACATGACATATACAATGAGTTACATCATCTCACACACAACAGCCATGACAGGCATGACATATACAATGCGTTACATCATCTCACACACCATGACCTGCAATGATATGATATTTGTAATGACTTACATCATTTCATACACCATGACCTGTGCAGACATGACATTTGCAATGTGTTACATCATTTCACACACCATGACCATACTGACTGGAAGTTGTCATCCAATCTGCTGAAGCAACATATAATAATAATAATAATAATAATAATAATAATAACAATAACAATGATAATAATAATTATATAAAATAATAAATATGATACGTCAAAACAAATATCACACAACTTGTGTTAATGTTAATGTTTCAAAATAAAAAATATATTTTGTCTATAATTGTTTTGTATCACAGTGGTATTGGCATATGTCCTAAAGCACACAATATATATATGGGATAAACAGGTTTCGTATAAAAACTAAATATTATAGTTGGTTTATAGTATTTTGGAACCTGCTGAAAAAGTAGATAGGTTGTACTTTGCAATAAAATTTGTGAACATGCTGGTGTGACATATTGGCCTTAGAATGGTTTGGAAGCAATCTTATAACACACATCCTGGCCATCTTGTTGTGTATTTAGTTTTTATACATGGTTCTGAAACAAAATAAATTGTTCCTATTTTAATGTCAGTCTAGGGAAACCACTTTTAGCTTTCTTCATATAGAACTTTAGACGAATAATTATTTAAATCATTTATTGAAAGTACTAAAGTGCTCATTAACTGGATAAACAATATTTCCAGATTATTGTGAATTCATTAAAGGATGTGAGAATAGTAATATTGCTTTATTGTCTTCAGCATAATTGTTACACAGGATTGAAGGATATGTAAACATTTGGTTACCTACCATCTTGTAAATGTTCTTCAGGGTCCCTCATCTCATGTGTAGTATAGTGTGGTTGTCTACTGTACAGTCAAGGTCCACAATCTATTTATTATTCTTCAAAATACATATAATATAGTGTTTGTCTACCTTGATGTCAAGGTCCAAGACCAATGTAATATTCCTCATCATACATGTAGTATAGGTGTATTTGTCTCCCTTGTAATCAAGGTCCAACGCACATGAATTATTTTTCAGCATACATAGTGTGGATATCTCCCATTTAGTCAAGGTCCATGGTCAATGTGTTACTTCTCATCACATATGTAGCATATTGTAGTTGTCTCCATTATAATGAAGGTCCATTATGAATTTATTATTCCTCATCATGCATGTAGCATAGAGTGGTTGACTCCCTTATATTCAAGGTCAAAGAGGAATGAATTATTCTTCATCATACATGTATTAAAGTGTAGTTGTCTCCCTTTTAGTCAAGGTTCAAGATCAATGTATTATTCCTCATCATACATATAGAGTATTGTGGTTGTCTCCCTTGTACTCAAGGTTGAAGATCAATGTATTATTCCTCATCATACATGTAGTATAGAGTGGCTGACTCCCATATAGGCAAGGTCAAAGATGAATGTATTATTATTCATACATGTATTATAGTGTATATGTCTCCCTTGTAGTCAAGGTTAATGATCAGTTTATTATTATTCCTCATCATACATGTATAGTATTGTGAATGTCTCCCTTTTGGTCAAGGTTAGTGATCAATGTATTATTTTTCATGAAACATGAAGAGTATTGTGGTTGTCTCCCTTGTTGTCAAGGTCCAATGTATTTTTTCTCATCATATATGTAGAATGTCGTGGTTGTCTCCCTTGAAGTCAAGGTCCCAGATCAATGTATTATTCCTTATCTCACATGTAGGACAGAGTTGTTGTGTCCATTGTAGTCAAGGTCACAATCAATGTTTCATTCCTCGTCATACATGTTGTATAGGTTGGTGGTCTCCCTTGTAGTCAAGATCCAAGATGAGTGTATTATTCTTCATCATACATGTATTGTAATGCAGATGTCACTCTTGTAGTCAAGGTTCATGATCAATGTATTATTCATCATCATACATATAATATATAGCGGTTGTCTCCCTTGTGGTAAAGTTATAAAATCAATGTATTATTCCTTATCATGCATGCAATATAGAGTGGTTGTCTCCCTTGTGGTCAAGTTCTAAAATCAATGTTTTCTTCCTCATCATACATGTTGTATCTAATGGATGTCTCCCTTGTAGTCAAGGTCCATGATGAATGTATTCTTCTGCATCGTACATGTATTATAGTGTAGTTGTCTCTCTGGTAGTCAAAGTTAATTATCAATGTATTATTCCTCATCATATATGTAGGACAGGGTGGTTGTCTCCATTTTAATCAAGGTCACAATCAATGTTTGATTCTTCATCATACATTTTGTATAGATTGGTTGTCTCCCTTGAAGTCAAGATCGAAGATGAATGTATTCTTGATCATAAATGTACTGTAGTGTAGTTGTTTCCTTTGTAGTCAAGGTTCATGATCAATGAATTAGTCCTCCTCATGAATGCAATATAGAGTGGTTGTCTCCCTTTTTTTAAAGGTCTAAAGTCAATGTAGTATTCCTCATCATACAAGTAGTATAGAGTGGTTGACTCCCTTAGAGGCAAGGTCAAAGATGAATATATTGTTCTTCATTATGCATGTATTATAGTGTAGATGTCTCCTTTGTATTCAAGGTTCATCCTCAAAGTATTATTGATCATCATACATATAGAGTAATGTGGTTGTCTCTTTTATATTCAAAGTTAATTACCAATGCATTATTCTTCACCATACAGGTAGGACAGAGTGGTTGTCTCCATTTTAGTCAAGGTCCAGATCAACATATTATTTCTCATCATACATGTAGTATAGAGTGGTTGACTCCCTTAGAGGCAAGGTCAAAGATGAATGAATTGCTCTTCATTATACATGTATTATAGTGTAGATGTCTCCCTTGTATTCAAGGTTAATGATCATTGTATTATTCATCATCATACATATAGAGTAATGTGGTTGACTCCCTTGTAGTCAAAGTTGTTGTTGTTGTTGTGTTCAACGTCATTTTTCAGCACAATATAGGCTATACCTGGTGGCCAGTATTAATGCTGGAGGAAGAACCCAGAATAACCTCGGAAAGAACCACTGACCCATGAGAAGCTACTGGCAAGCTTTCTCACATACCCACATTGGCTGAATCTGAGACTCGAACTGGCACAAACACAGGTGAGATGGCAGTGATCCCTAATGGAGAGCGCTTTAGGCCACTCGGCCTCTCGGGGCCCCCGTAGTCACAGTTAATGATCAATGCATTATTCTTCATCATCCATGTAGGACAGATTGGTTGTCTCCATTTTAGTCAAGGTCACAATCAATGTTTTATTCCTCATCATACATTTTGTATAGATTGGTTGTCTCCCTTGTCAAGATCAAGATGAATGTATTATTCTTCATCATAAATGTACTGTAGTGTAATCATTTTCTTTTTCAGTCAAGGTTCATCATCAGTGTCATAGTCCTCATTATTGCATGCAATATAGAGTTGTCTCCCTTGTGGTAAAGGTCTAAAATCAATGTATTATTTCTCATCATACATGTATTAATGAGTAGTTTTCTCCCTTGTGGTCAGAGATGAAAATCAATGTATTATTCCTAATCATGCATGCAGTATAGAGTGTTGTCTCCTTTGTGGTCAAGGTCTAAAATCAATGTAGTAGTCCTCATCATGCATGCAGTATATTGTTGTCTCCCTTGTGGTCAAGCTTAAAATCAATGTTTTATTCCTCATTATACATGGTGTATAGAGTGGTTGTCTCCATTGTAGTCCAAGTCTAAAATCAATATATTATTCATCATACATGTTGATATATATAATGGTTGTCTCCCTTATACTCAATGACCCAAATAAATGTATTATTCTTCATCATACATGTACTATAGTGTATTTGTCTCTATTATAGTCAAGGTTCATGATCAATGTATTATTCCTCATCATACATGTATAGTATTGTGGCTGTCTCCCTGGTACTCTAGGTCCAATTCAATTTATTGTTTTTTGCCATACATATAGAGTACTGTGGTTGTCTCCCTTGTACTGAAGGTCCAATATCACTGTATTATTCCTCATTATACATGTAGTATAGAGTGGTTGTCTCCATTGGAGTCAATGTCAAAGATGAATATATTACTCTTCATCATTCATGTATTATTGTGTAGATGTCTCCCTTGTGGTCAAGGTTCATGATCAATGTATGATCATCATACATATAGAATAATGTGGTTGTCTACCTTGTAGTCACAGTTAATGATCAATGTATTATTCCTCATCATACATGTTGGTATAGAATGGTTGTCTCCCTTATAGTCAAGGACCAAAATAAATGTATTATTCTTTATCTTACATGCACTGTAGCGTATATGTTTCCTTTGTTGTCAAGGTTCATGATCAATGTATTATTCCTCATCATTGATGTAGTGTATTGTGGTTGTCTCCCTTGTAGTCAGTGTCACAAGTCGATGATTTATTTCTCATCATGCTTGTAGTATATAGTGGTTGTCTCCCTTGTAGTCAAGGTCCAAGATCAATGTATTCCTCATGATACATGTAGTATAGAGTGGTTGGCCCCACTGTAGTCAAATCCCAAATTCAATGTAATCTTCCTCATCATTCATGTAGTATATGGTAGTTGTCTCCCTTGTGGTTAAGATCTAAAATTAGTGTATTTTTCCTCATCATGCTTGTAGTATATAGTGGTTGTGTCCCTTGTGGTCAAGGTAAACAATTAATGTATTATTCCTCGTCATGTATGTAATATAGAACGGTTGTCTCCCTTGTGGTCAAGGTCTAAAATCAATGTATATTTCCAAATCCTTCATGTAGTATATAGTATTTGTCAATTGGTAAAGTCAGTGTATTAGTTCTCATCATATATGTAGTACAGAGTGGTTGTCTCTCTTGTATTCAAGGCCCAAAATCAGTGCATTATTCCTCATCATGCATGTAGTATAGAGTTGTTGTCTACCTTATGTGTGTGTGTGTGTGTGTGTGTGTGTGATTTGAATTTTTAATGTGGCTTTAACATATTTTCAGTCATATCGCTACGATGTCTGCAGAGTGACAGTTTATATTGATGTCTAGCACTGGGGCATCATGCCGCAGACATGTAGCATTATGTCCAACCCAGTCACATTATCCTGACACCAGGCCAACCAGTCCTAACACTAACCTTTTGAAGCAGAGCGCCAAGCGAGGCAGCTGTTAGTACCATCTGTGCAAGTCTTTGGTAAGACTTGGCCAGTGATCGAAACCAACGACCCCCGCATCCGAGTCAGACGCTCTAACCACTAGGCCACCAGAGCGGTTATGTCTACCTTGTAATCAAGGTCCCAAATCAATGTATTATTAATCATCATACATGTATTATGGAGTGCTTGTTTATCTTGTGGTGAAGGTTCAAGATCAAGGTATTTCTCAGCATTAGATATGAAACAAACTGACCAAGAGAACTAGACAAGCTAACTTTAACATAGCACAGGTAGTAAAGCCTACCTGACGATTGTCATAGCCAAGGTCGGGTTCTACCCTCTACCTATTTTTGTTGTAATTTTTAAATGAAAAAAGATGTTTACTTGAACATATAAGCTGAAGGCCTGACCTTATTATAAATTAGTCAAATGTTTTCATTAAAATAATTAGTTTTCAAGAACATGATGTTATGATTCAGGTCAAGAGACAATTTTAATCTGAGGAGGTTGTAGTAAAGAGTTATTCATTCCTTTCTTAAGATCAGTCTGTATAATCATTTATTGTTGTGCTCAGATATGATTTGAGAGGAATGTGGAATTATTCATTAAATTTGCAAAGTTCTTGTTTACTTTTTGGACTAGAACTACTTTGGAATTATTGTAAATTCATTCAAAGACCTTGTTTATTATGTCATTGTAATATGTCCAGACCCTTATTTGTTCTTTCTCTTACTTAGCTTAAGATGATAGTTGTTGTTGTTGTTGTTGTAGGGCTTAACGCCATTTTTCAGCACAAGATAGGCTATACATGGCAGCCAGTATTAATGGTGGAGGAAGAACCTGGAAACCCCCGGAAAGAACCACCGACCCACGAGATAAGATGATAGAGTTGTGACAATAAAGACAGACAACATGAACACTTGTCTATATGTAGCTTTTCTCAGGGAAAATGAAGGTATTACAATTTGGGGGGCACATGATTACGGTCCAAGACAACATTTTAAATTAATATAGCATTTCATAAAGCTATGTCAGTAGATATCAAACTGATAGTGAAGCCTTTAATAAATAGGATAAAATTAATCTTGATATTCGAAACCATTGTACCAGGGGTCAAGGTCATAGTTGTATGATGTATTAATAGTTTAGTTCCTGTATTTTACTTTTATGCTGCAATGAAGGAAGATAAGAAGACAGTAATACTTCTTAAAAGTTAATAAAAGTAAAACTTGTGTTTCACTTTAGAATGTACACTTAATATCACCGACCTTTTGTAGAAAGTCTTAGAATCAAAGTGGATCTGTTTGTATACCTACCCCACTTTTGTCTGTACAATTACTCACGTAAATAAGGGATTTAACCAAAATTGGTATGCTTTCTAGACATGGTAGAGACACATGATGAATTTGATCGTCAGACCTATGGATAAACAAGGTTATATTCTTTGTGTATTACTGCTGTACCATTACTCTATAACCCATATTACACCCATCAATCATACACCAAAATGAAGGGAATTAAAGGTTCTTTGAATTATACCTTAGACACCCTATCCCGCCAATTCCTTCTCTCATTCTGACTTCCCTCTTAACTCCTTCTCCTTGTCTGCTCCTTCTCCAGTTTATCCTCGACTCCTTTTCCTCCTCTTCCTTGACTCTACTCTCTAGCTAACCTTTGATTCACAATCGACTTCTCCACTAGTCTCTATTCCATCTTTCTCCTAGAGACTCAGGACTAAACCACACTGGAAGTCTGTCCCCATAAAGCTTCCTGTGAAAACACAAGAACGTAAGAATATTTCCTTAGCCATCTCATCTCACACTAAACCAACAATCAATCATCAGATAAAGGCTATTACATTTTTAGGTCACAGATTCATGCACATCGAGATACCCGTACGTTCTTTTATGGTCAACATCATAATAAAAGCATGGTATCAACTACTTATGATACAGACATCAATAAATTGCGTCACATCCGTATATATATTTTTAATCTCATTATACTGAACAATAACACAGCAATACGATGCATCTCTGTACATTACACTCCCACAAGTGTACACAAATATTCAAATATCCATATTAACTAATTTTGCACACTGCATTCATTTTCCAAAGCTACAATACAATTCAACAGTTGCAATATCTAGAATATCACATGAATAAATGCACTAGTTGACACCCAAAAAGCGGGGCTCTCATAACAAATATGAACAGGACCACTATAGCGGTGCATAACATATATACATGGCTTCTAACCAGTTCCCTTGTTCTTGACTTACGTAATTGCAGGCAGGCAAGGTGACAATATATGTAAGTGTGTGTGTGTGACAGAAAAAATATATAAATATAATGAAGTAATTGACATGATTCTCTGTTTTGATTTAGTCTATATTGAAGACAGTTTTAATCCATGTTTTTATAACATTTTGTAGAGTTAATCTACAGGTATCATTTCAAAATAACAAAGTTGTATATTCTTTTAGTGGTAATACACTTATACACACAAGAAGTTTTAAAACTGTTGACAGTGTAGAAATGTTTATCATTTAGTAATAACATGCCATCCTGAAATATTCATCAATCATTTTACTTTTAGATACAATATCAAAATAAAATATATTGGTGATGCAACTTTTGTCTTTTTTGGGGAAGTTTCCACAATTTTGGAATCATTGTTTCTTTTATATTTTTATTGGCAACCACATCACTGCCATATTAGGTAGTTTGTGTCCCAGCATCACAAACAGGGGTTGCTCTATACATATTGGCCTCTTCTGGTATTTACAAAACGAATCAGAAGAAATAAGTAAATATGTTACATATCACAGTAGAATTTTGATTGTGTGAGATTTAAAGTGTTTACTCGTGTTTTTATTTTTACTCTTAGAAAGAAATATCTGAATACAGGTTCCTACATATCAAATAAGCTGCCATTTGAACATTAACATTGTCTTACTATGTAATATATAAGCTGCACATTTTGGTAATACATAAATTATGGCCCATGGGTCCCACTACTAGTTTATTTTTTGTTATATATAAACATCTTTGTACAGTTTTGTATATCAAGCTTGTAGTAATCTGCCATTATTTAGACACCTGCAAGGATACCATCTGAAAATTTATTGTTAAAGTATTTTTCTTCTTCTGATATAATGAGTTGATGGTGGAACCCTAAGTACCCCTCCTTGCACTGAGCACGCCTGTATATAATTCTGAAGTATACAAATGAGTGACGAGGCAGGACTCCATATATATATATATATATATATATATATATATAACTGGTATATTCTAAACTATGCAATACAGTTACTCCGTTCAATAAATCTTAAGTTTTTCTTATTTCTGTTGTATATTCATTTGTATATATATATATATATATATATATATATATATATATATATATATATATATATATATTAATGTGTATCACGGAAGTGAAAGGCTTTGCATTACTAGCACATCTATTTTATTTATTTTTTGCTTAATGCTTGATGGGTCCCATCATTTTTCTATGGAGACCGCTCTTTATTCCAAATGCCCACCTTATCCTAGTTTTTGCAAAGGATCACCTGCCTGTGTGCAGTTCAGACCAGTCTACCTTAGATCTGAGGCCAAAAGGTCTAAAATCCGGAAACAAAATTGCATTCCAACCACGAGCAAATTTTGGGTTAAAAAAAAACAGGTCGAAAAAATTCAGTTTTTTCCTTTGCATTTTGTAGTGCAGCTAGAACTTCCAGATTATTTGGTATCATTTTAGAGCTATATCTGTCTGCGTTTTTGTAATACCACCCACATTGGTTATCTTAAATGACCTTGATGCTGCAGAGCTCGGAAACAGGGTATAGCCTCATCAAGCCTACAGATGGGATTGGGGCCTAATCAGTTAAACAAAGTTGGACCTTGAACCCAACTTCTAATAAACATCTTGTTTACAAATTACACTCATGACAATTTTATTGATGACATCGTTAAAACATGACATAAGTACGGCAAGGTTCACAATTTGGTTTATTGTAAATGCACAGAACATACTGCTTCACAGCATTACAACACTACTGCTGGCAGTGGAATGGATGCCTTGTCATCCTTATTATGTGCACACTTTGCACCAAGTGTGCTGGATCTTGCAACCATTTCTCTGGTGAAAAAGTATCCAGAAGAACAATAACACTTTTCCTAGGATTTCCAAATGCTTTATGGTTGGCTTGGGACAACTGGGCCTGGATTAGATAAACATCAAAATCTGCCACAAGCTTGATCTTGGAATTTCCACTGCTCTATGATTGGCTTGGGACAAATGGGCCTGGATTAGATAAACATCAAAATCTGCCACAAGCTTGATCTTGGGATTTCTATTGCTCTATGATTGGCTTGGAACAACTGGGCCTGGATTAGATAAACATCAAAATCTGACATAAGCTTTTGTAATTTCCATTGCTCTATGATTGCCTTGGGACAGCTGGGCCTGATTAGATAAACATCAAAATCTGCTGCAGGCTTGATCTTGGGATTTCCATTGCTCTATGATTGGCTTGGGACAGCTGGGCCTGGTTTAGATAAACATCAAAATCTGCCACAAGCTTGAACATGGGATTTCCATTGCTCTATGATTGCCTTGGGACAGCTGGGCCTGATTAGACAAACATCAAAATCTGCTGCAAGCTTGATCTTTGGATTTCCATTGCTCTGTGATTGGCTTGGGACAGCTGGGCCTGATTAGATAAACATCAAAATCTGCCACATGCTTGATCTTGGGATTTCAACTGCTCTGAAAAATAAGATGTGTAATAAAATGTAAACTTAATAATTGCAAAATAAATCACAGGATTTTTACTTTACTAGTACATGTAATGAAGAAATTACACTCCGCAAAGTTGTATATAACTTTGGCCCATCAGTTTTAAAGATATTCATACCAGTAGCATTGCATTCATAAGTTGATTTGTCACATTGATTTAATCTATATAAAGTGTTAAGCTTATTGCATTGGTATGTTTCACCTCGTACCATCTCTGCCTGCAGTTGTTGCCTTTCATCTTCTTTTCAAGATCTTTCTTCAACTCTAAAAGAAATTTTAAAAAATCTTATGTCATCAACAATGAAAGTCATTCATTTATCCTTGTCTTGTTAGTATTGTTTCCTGGGTATCTGATTTGGTCCTAAGCTGTCAACACAATTATGTGCTGGAATATCTGGGTCTGCACTTTGTGACATCGATAAATAATATCCTGGCAAGATTGTACTGACTAGAAATGTGTCCACAAAATATGCATGCACACAGCAATATCATGAAACTGAAGTGAAAAAAATCCTAGTCAACAGGGGCCATTAACTCAGTAAATTGTAGCTGGAAAACAAATAAAATCAACAGTGCCTGAGTGGTCTGCAGGGATGTCATTGGAGGGGACAGGGTGGTTTGCATGAATTTGCATGTCCTGTAAAATTGCCATAGCCTATATCCGTTGCCCCCACCAATCAAGTTTTGCCCCCCACCCCACAAAAAAGTTGAAATGACGTCCCTGGTGGTCTGAGACACATCTTTACAGCTCATAAAAGGGCTCATTGTATATTTTTATAATATAAGCCTATTTACTAAGTTTGATCATAAATGGATCGGAAATAATCACCAATGTTCTCAGCCAATCAGATCCAATATCACATCATCAATAATTGTTGATACAACTCATATCACAGATCTTCATGATTTAAGTCATCTCACATGCTGATGTTGTCGAGTCTGAGATCTGAATCTATGCAGACAGAGGTGACATGTGTGAGTGATCTATAAAGATGAGTACCTTAGACCAATCAACTCTTGCTCTTTATGAAACAGGTCAAATTTTTATCATAAACCATATAATCTTGGTCCCATCAAAGTCAGATCAGAAATATTTGATTATAAACCATATAGTCCAGGTCTCATCACAATCAGATCAGAAATATGTCTTTCAGAGTGGCAACATGCTCAGCTAATCAGATAAAATGTATCACATTGTGTGTGGATCTCACTTCTGCTTGAATATATGTAAGGTCCTGATAATATAAGCATATATTCCAAGTTTGATCAAAAGTTGTAAACAGTTGACCTCTATAGTGGTAACAAGAGGACCATTAATAGACCTGGTATCATTCAAATTCTTACACAACAGCTGACCATTTCACTGACCAGGCTTATGTACACATCATATATAAACAACCTCCCTAATTTTACATCATGCTGAGTTTACCTTTTCTGCCTTTTACTGAATTCATGTGAGATCTTTATTAAAGAAACCTATATTAAAAGTTTGATAAAAAATCTGACTGGAAATATGGCATTCAAAGTGGTAATGAGTTCAATCAATTAAAAGCAAAATCATATCATTATTATACAAAGATCTCACTCACATTGTACTATTATGGGATATTCAAATTGAATTGAAAGACATGGCCACCATAGTAACAGCAAACAAGTGTTGAGATTTTTTTTATTTTGTTTTTGTGGGGTTTTAATCACATTTTTCACTACATGATATGCTACTTATGGCAGCTGGTACATTTGTGGTAGAAGAACCGAGGAATACCTTGGAATGAACCACTAACTCACAGGAAGTTACTAACAAGTTTTTTCATGTATTCAAATAAGTCAAGCCAAGATGCATGCAGACAGGAATAAGTGATCTATAAAGACAAGCACCATATACCACTCAATCACCTGGGAAGCCAGATGTTGATGGAGGGAAAATGGATAGATGACATACAGCAAACATATTACCATAAATTGACTTATGGCAAGTGCTTTATTAAGCACAGGTAATCAAATACAAATCCATCTCATCAATATGCTTGGATCTGAGTCACTCACTATGAAACTCATCTGAGATCTAATCTGTCAACAAACCAATGCTATTTGCACTTGACAGAATATCCACCATTTTATTTGTCAAAAAATCCACATATACCAATATTATCCACAAATACACACACATACACCTTACAGTAACACAGAATACACAAATATACATACACAAATACAATTATTTAAAACAACATATGAGAATATATTTTAATGGGACTATTATAATCATATTACCTCTTAAAGAAAAATAAATAATATAAAATATTTAATATTTTTATTTACATATTATGTTAGCAGAGCTATGAATTCTAATATAATTATTTCCTTTGGAACTAACCTCTTACTGAAGACTATTGATTTTGAAGTATGACAATTAAGAGTTTTCTAAAGCAGTTATGTCCCTTGGTTGAACAAAAAAGTTTGTTTGATGCTGTTAAATATTTGCTGTGGTCTCCCTTGATCAGCCAATATAGCACTTGAATTGTCAGATATGGACTGTCATGTTTGTGTTTCATTTGTCCGCTGAGTCGATGAGGACCAGTCTAGTCATCCTAGGGCTGGAGGGCTGGTTCTGTTTTTTGCATGTGCAGGTGGCTGATGAGGCCAATCCTTGCATGGAATGTTCAATTGCAGATGGGACAAGGGATGATTGGAACATCTCCAGAAGGGTTGATAGCACGTGCTTTTCTGGCAAGCTACTACAGCTCTGCAGCAGCTGCTGTCCTGCTAGATTCACACAACTAATGGAGACTTTGTGCACAAATGAACACCAAGGGACTTGATCGCTTGCTGTTTGCTCCCAGGAATCAGGGTTTATGTTGAACGCTTTAAATGCAACTTTCAGATTTTCTTTGTAAGCATTTCTTCTGACCTCCATGTAATGTACAGTTTATGAGAATGATGTCTCATGTTGGCTGTAATGTAGACTTCCCTCAGACAATGTTGTCTGATGTAGACTGTAATGTAGACTTCACTGACATTGATGTCTGATGTAGACTGTAATGTAGACTTCCCTGACAATGATGTCTGATGTAGACTGTAATATAGACTTCCCTGACAATGATGTCTACTGTTGAGTGTACTGTAGACTTCCCTGAAAATGATGGCTAGTGTAGACTGTAATGTAGACTTCCCTGATGATGATGTCTGATGTAGACTGTAATGTAGACTTCCCTAACAATGATATATGATGCTGAAGATAATGTAGACTTCTCTGACAATGATATCTGATGCTGACTGTAATGTAGACTTCCTTGACAATGATGTCTGATGCTGACTGTAATATAGACTTCCTTGACAATGATGTCTGATGTAGACTGTAATATAGACTTCCCTGACAATGATATCTGATGCTGACTGTAATGTAGACATCCTTGACTATGATGTCTGATGCTGACTGTAATGTAGATTTCTCTGACAATAATGTCTGATGTAGATAACATAATCTTCTACACAGGCATAATGATTATTCATCAAAAAATTACAAGACAGTAGGTTACAGGCCTTTAAAGTTCCAATATGTCAATGGACATGACCGATTGCTGTAGCAGGATAAGAATTTATTTATGTAATTCCAGTTCATTGTTTTTAAAGTGGCTGTTTTTGTCCCCTCCCCCCTTCTCCAGAACATGCATGGCAGTGGTAGCTGTGCCTCTTGGAGACCAAACATATCCTTCAGATGGCCTAGATTTCTGTTTTGTCTCTAAAACCATTTTTGTAGCTCCCTGTAAGAAAAAAAAAATAGTTTTTTAACAGTTATCAATTAAAAGTTTCTTATTTATTGTGAATATTCTTCATGTCATTTAAATACCAGATACATGTACTTATCATGAGCATAAAACAAACAAGAGTCCCTTGCTGGGACTGACACTCAACTGTTTGATGGTTAATCAGTACTATATTTATTGTGATTCTTCTGATTCTTCTTGTCTTTTATTTAGCAGACACCTATTCCTTAATATCAAATGAACAAGACTCCCTAGAAGGGTCTGATGTAACTGGCAAACAACTAATAAGTGCTCATATTTTTATTATTGTCTTCTGGGTGCAGATGCCTATTAATACAGTGTCAAACAATCAAGATTCTTTCAATGAGACTTTCTCTCTTACTCATAAATACCAAAAAAAATGATTATTCATACTTAACTAGTGACAGAATTAATGCATTCTCCATTCAAATTAATGATACTGGTTGACTGGCACATACTAGCTATGACCAAAGGGTAAACTAGTAAAAATTACATTTAAAGCTGAGCACGCTTTTTTGTTTTTACTGTGTCTTTTGGTGGATAAATTTCTTTTTTTTCATATCATAAGCAAAATTGATGATATTTAATAATCTGTTAGATATGTGAAAATCAGATTTTGTGCTGTATGTGACAAAATCATTTATGAATAAAATACATATGTCTGAATAGTATAATTAACCAACACAATCCAATGTAATGGTCTATCTATGCAATGCAATGGTTTATCTATGCAATGCAATGGTCTACCCAGCTCTAATGTATCTAACTTTGACATAAGCAAAGCCAAAATGTCCCTCTTTCAATTAATGATGATCACATAGAAATTTTCCTTTTAAATTTGAAAAACTCTGGTTACCAAGTAATTAACAATCAATATTAATTTACAAACTATATAATGTCTTAAAAAATGTGTACCAAAATGTCCTTTGTATTAACTGTATGTGACAGACAGAATCGGATAACAAAAAGTGGATTATACATTTATATACAATACAGTCACCTAACATAATTTTCAAAACTGATTAAAGTTAATAATCAAATCAAAATATGACATAAAAGTACACTCATAATGATTTAAATGCATTATAAATTTCTAGATTATACATTTATATACAGTCACCTAACATAATTTTCAAAACTGATTAAAGTTAATAATCAAATCAAAATATGACATTAAAGTACACTGATAATGATTTAAATGCATTATAAATTTCTAGATCAGCTCTATCTACAATGAAAAATTACATCTGAAAGTAAAAACTTGACTGGTCAGCCTGGTGTCAGGATAATGTGACTGGGTGAGACATCATGCTCCATTCCTGCGGCATGATGCCTCAGCACTAGACATCACTATAAACTGCCACACTGCAGACATCATAGTAATATGACTGAAAAATTATCAAAGCTGCATTAAAAATCCAGTCACACACACAGACTTCATGCAGAAATATTCTTTCTTCTTTAGAGTTTTTGATCTATGAACAGCGGTCCCCCAATCAACAGGCTTTATTTTCACCCTATGTGTAAGCCCTTTCCAAAGCTTGAAATATAAAACTATTGTCATTCTACAGAAAATATTTTTGTTGCAGTCAGTGACTTTAACTTTTAGGCCCAAAACCCAAGAGCCTTTTTCTTTATCCCTAGTGCAAAACATTCACAATAAGTGACTGAAATAATGTTAATATGTGGAAATCATTTTTCTTTTCATTCAGAGAAGTGTTATTGACCTTTACCTTTTGACTCTAAAATCAACGGGTTTGTTCCTTACACCAAACAAAAGTGAGCGATAAAGTGTGGTTAGCGATGATGGATATTTTTTGTTGCTGGTTTTAATGGCACCTTAACATTATATATATACTGGCCTAATGCCTGTCTGACAGTCACACTGAGGCTTCCAACCTGGGATGGTAAGGTCAGGTATCAAACTCACTACTCTTGGTTTATGAGCCTGATATCCATACAAGTGAAATACCATGACAACAACTCAACCAAGTTTCTTTTACAGTTAAGGACCTTGACCTTGGACCTTTTAATCCTCCAAATTAGTAATCCTTTTCATTGCTTCACGTGAACGCCATCCACAAAGCATGGTAACATTAGATAAAGGACAACTGAAACTAGTGTGCAGATATCAAATAGGTGATATATGAATGTTATAACATAATCTGCTCTGCCTTTTGGCAGGTATGTAAAAATCAGAGAGATTCCAACTTAATGTTTTGTGCCCATTCCTCTACCATATACTGTACCTAATCATTAACTGGTACAATAATTGGTTTACACACACTCATATCTGACAATTTCACTGAGTGGCTACTTGTAGAAGAACATGTCCATGATTACGTTTGTACAATTGTCTTTGTGTTCAGTTTTAAACATCATAAATCAAAAAACAGAGTTAAAACTCTAAAGCAAATAATTTAATTTGAGAGTAAACACATTCTTAAATAGTGTGGTATGTGTAAGACGTTATTAATGGACTACAACTGCCCCTCAGTTGTAAACTCACCAAAAACTGGAATCTTTTAAAATTTCAGTAATCCTTTTTCACAAATAGACCTGTAATTTGGAAATGAAATAACTTCTTTAGAAAAGTATATAGGAGACAGAGGATATTTTACATGACATGCAGTCAAGGATTTTCATTGAACCCAAACACTGGAGGCATAAGACCCTTAAGATGGTGTGCCTTGTTAACAATTTCAAGGACTTTCACAATATGACTGTTACTGTATTATTTTGTTAATAAAATGAAATAGTTACGGAAAGTAGTTTTCTTCTAATAAAAATGCATTTTTAATTATAAATTGTATTTATTTCATACCAGTTAAGTCTAAATTTGTCATCTTCAGTACAGATCTAAAACTTTTGATCCCATATCAAGGGCATTTGTGTAATCAGTACAGGTTGCATTGTTTTTGTCTCTGATTTTACACACACAATTTTTCACATGCACACACCATGCACAGAAAATCATAGAAGAAAACTGTTGAGCTGATGTAAACACTGTCATAGTGTCTACTAGATAATCGGAAAACAAAGCAAACACTAGTTTGACTAAAGACAGTAGCCACCATTTCAGTAGTAGAAAAAGAAGCAGCAGTCCCCATACACCAATGGTATATACACCACAAATACCTCCCTATACTCAAACAGTCCCCATCCATCAATGTTATATACACACACAAATACCTCCCTATACTCAAACAGTCCCCATACACCAATGTTATATACACACACAAATACCTCCCTATACTCAAACAGTCCCCATACACCAATGTTATATACACACACAAATACCTCCCTATACTCAGTTCCTATACACCGATGTTATATAGGCACACAAATACCTCCCTATACTCAAACAATACCCATACACCAATGTTATATACATACACAAATACCTCCCTATACTCAAATAGTCCCCATACGCCAATATTATATTTGCACACAAATACCTCCCTATACTCAAACAGTCCCCATACACCAATGTTATATACATACACAAATACCTCCCTATACTCAAACAGTCCCCATACACCAATATTATATTTCACACAAATACCTCCCTATACTCAAACAGTCCCCATACACCAATGTTATATACACACACAGATATCTCCCTATACTCAGTTCCTATACACCAATGTTACATATGCAGACAATTACCTCCCTATACTCAGTTCTTAATTACACCAATGTTACATATGCAAACAAATACCTCCCTATACTCAAACAGTCCCCATACACCAATTTTGTCACATATGCACACAAATACCTCCCTATACACAAACAGTCCCCATACACCAATGTCACATATGCACACAAACACCTCCCTATACTCAAACAGTCCCGATACACCAATGTCACATATGCACAAAAATACCTACCTATGCTCACAATAAATCAACCAATATACATACACAATCACAAATGCATGTACATACACATGTATTTAAAACAACAGATGAGAATAAGTTTAAATGGATTTTTACAATATTTCTCATATAAACATTTTAATATAAAACATCATATTTTATTTTACATATTATACTAGCAAAGCTATCAATGCTAAAGACTTATTTTCCTTTCATCATTACTGCTCATTTCACAGTACAGTTATTTGGGGCTTTCAAAGAAAGTGCAGTAACTCTATCAATTCTGTTGTTTGATTACAACTCAGATTCCAAATGATGTTGCAAAATATTTGCAGTTGTCTCCCTTGATTTGTCACTATTAGCATTCATGCAAAATGAACAAGGCAGTAGGTAGCATGGTTACATTTTCTCAGTGGATATGAAAAATTATTTTAAGATAGAAAAAGTGTTGTAGAAAAGTATCTGATTCTTAATATGTCTCCCAATGAAGTGAATACATATGCAATATATATTTGGTCTTTTCAATATTATGTAAGTGTTCCATTTTTTAAACATTACAGATGATCTTAGTCAGGTAACTGGAGAGAAAAATGTTTCACATTTGCAGCAATATTCACTGAAGATTAAACTATTTTAATCCTGGTTCTCTTACCTTTAAAGTGGCTGTTTCCACTGCATCATTCAATGCTTTTTGAAAACAACCTCTAAAATATGCATGGCAGTAACTGTAATGCCTCCTAGACAGCAAACATCATCTTCAGCTGTCTTGGTTTTGTTTCTTCTCTAAAAGCATTTCTGTTACATCCTGTAAGGAAATGAGAGAAATGCTTTATGGTTGTTAACAATTAATAAGTGATATCTTTATTGCTATTCTTCTTCTTCTGTTTGTCTTTAAATCTGCAGATACCTATACCTTGATATCAAACAAACAAGAGTCCCAGGAAGGGACTGATACTCTACTGGTTAACAAATGACAATTATCATATTTACTTTGATTATTCTTTTATTTTAATTAGCAAATGTATATTCCGTGATATGAAAAAAAATGTATTAAGGATGACTGCTTTTATAGCTCAATACCATAATGGCCATATAGGATGTAAAACAAGCACAATTTTATGACAGATCAACCTGATATCATAAAAACCCTCTTAGTAAACACCCCATATCAATATGACCATTTATTCACAAGGTGTTGCAATTAGAAGATTCTAAAATTTCCCCTTCATTGGAAATTATAATGGATGTCTAATCAAAACAGTATTTGCTTAGGACTAACTATAAAGCAGAAGTTGCACAAGTCTTTTGGTGATATAACCATCCATCCTGAAGGAGTAGCAATAACAGGACCATGGCTGCCATATATGAGGTCAGACCAGCACTATATTCAGTTAGTAGAAACTATACACATGATAGGTTAGAACCCCATGTCAACATGAATAGCATTAACAGTACCATGGCTGCCATATCTGAGGTCAGATCAGCACTATATTCAGTTAGTAGAAACTATACACATGATAGGTTAGAACCCCATGTCAACATGAATAGCATTAACAGTACCATGGCTGCCATATCTGAGGTCAGATCAGCACTATATTCAGTTAGTAGAAACTATACACATGATAGGTTAGAACCCCATGTCAACATGAATAGCATTAACAGTACCATGGCTGCCATATCTGAGGTCAGATCAGCACTATATTCTGTTAGTAGAAACTATACACATTATAGGTTAAAACCCCATGTCAACATGGAAAGCAATCACTGTACCATGGCTGCCATATCTAAGGTCAGATCAGCACTATATTCAGTTAGTAGAAACTATACACATGATAGGTTAGAACCCCATGTCAACATGAATAGCATTAACAGTACCATGGCTGCCATATCTGAGGTCAGATCAGCACTATATTCAGTTAGTAGAAACTATACACATGATAGGTTAGAACCCCATGTCAACATGAATAGCATTAACAGTACCATGGCTGCCATATCTGAGGTCAGATCAGCACTATATTCTGTTAGTAGAAACTATACACATTATAGGTTAAAACCCCATGTCAACATGGAAAGCAATCACTGTACCATGGCTGCCATATCTAAGGTCAGATCAGCACTATATTCAGTTAGTAGAAACTATACACATGATAGGTTAGAACCCCATGTCAACATGAATAGCATTAACAGTACCATGGCTGCCATATCTGAGGTCAGATCAGCACTATATTCAGTTAGTAGAAACTATACACATGATAGGTTAGAACCCCATGTCAACATGGAAAGCAATCACTGTACCATGGCTGCCATATCTAAGGTCAGATCAGCACTATATTAAGTTAGTAGAAACTATACACATGATAGGTTAGAACCCTATATCAACATGGAAAACAATCACTGTACCATGGCTGCCATATCTAAGGTCAGATCAGCACTATATTCAGTTAGTAGAAACTATACACATGATAGGTTAGAACCCCATGTCAACATGAATAGCATTAACAGTACCATGGCTGCCATATCTGAGGTCAGATCAGCACTATATTCAGTTAGTAGAAACTATACACATGATAGGTTAGAACCCCATGTCAACATGAATAGCATTAACAGTACCATGGCTGCCATATCTGAGGTCAGATCAGCACTATATTCAGTTAGTAGAAACTATACACATGATAGGTTAGAACCCCATGTCAACATGAATAGCATTAACAGTACCATGGCTGCCATATCTGAGGTCAGATCAGCACTATATTCTGTTAGTAGAAACTATACACATTATAGGTTAAAATCCCATGTCAACATGGAAAGCAATCACTGTACCATGGCTGCCATATCTAAGGTCAGATCAGCACTATATTAAGTTAGTAGAAACTATACACATGATAGGTTAATACCCCATGTTAACATGTCCATCTAGAAGACATAGAAATGACAAGATTTGCAAGAGTGCAGTCATAGTGGCCATACTTGATATGAGATGGACACCATTTTATTTAGTACCAGCTAAATATTAAGTGTACTAAGATCCAAGATTCTATATAGGATATAGTATATGCATGCTTCACTCGACAAGTATGTGCATATTACTTCATCTAGTGTCTCATCTAATATGTGTATGTTTCCATCATCTAGAAGGTGCATGTTTCCCTATTTTGTAAGTGTATGTTTTCATCATCTAGAATGTACATATTTCTCTCATCTACAATATACAATAGCCCCGCATCTAGTATGCGCATAATTCCCTAATCTGGTATGTGATGCCTCCCACATCTAGTATGTGTTTATTTCCTTACATCTGGTATGTACATTTTCCCCTCATCAAGAATGTGTTTCACTCATCTGGTATTTGCCTGATTACCTCATCAAAAATGTGTGTTTTCCTCATCTGGTATGTGCCTGTTTACCTCATCTAGAATGTTTGCCTATTATCTAGAATGTACATCCTGTCATCATCAAGTATGTGCATGTTTCCTCATCTAGTATGTGGATATTCCCAAAACCAGTATGTGCATGTTTCCTAATCGAGTATGTAGATATTCCTGAAATCCAGTATGTGCATGTTTCCTAATCTAGTATGTGGATATTCCTGAAATCCAGTATGTGCATGTTTCCTAATCTAGTATGTGGATATTCCCAAAATCCAGTATGTGCATGTTTTCCCCCAGTAATATATGCATATTTCTATCATGTGTTGCTACGCTCAGTAGTGGATGTATGTTTCCCTCATCTAGTATGCACATGTTTCCCTCATCTGGTATGTACTTGCTTCCCTCATCCAGAATGTACATGTTTGCCTCATCTAGAATGTTTATGCTGTCCTCATCTGGTATGTGTTGCATCCCTCTAAATATATACACAGACACATACCAGAGGAAGGTATTATTCTTCTTTTTGTCTTTAAATTTGCAGATACCTATACATATACATATATATATATATATATATATATATATATATATATATGCAAAATATAAGCTTAATTTATCACAACATAATATTAAATGTAGGTCACAGTGACCTTTTGTTATAGGTCTTGAAACATAAAAGACATAACAGAGATACATTAGATATGGGTCAACATGACCAACCTTTGTGATTGGGTTGTATCACTCATTAGGATGCATCTTCTCACCAAGTTTCATGGTTCTAATAGACACAAAGTAATTGCCCTGAAGTACCCCACTGTATATGCATAATTTATGCCCTGAAGTACCTGTGTATATACAATGCATGCCATGAAGTACCAATGGTATACATACAATGTATGCCCCAAAGTACCTGTGTATACACAAAGCATGCCATGAAGTACCCATGGTATATACATAAAGTATGATGTGAAGTACCCCAATGTATACACACAAAGTGGATGGACAACACCACACTCATCCTGGTTAAGAGTGATGTTGAGTGTAGCTCAGTGATAAATACCTGTGCTGTTGAAATATGATCTGTGCACAATGCCTAAACTTAAGCTAGCATCTAACTGTTAATAAAATTCACATATACCACAGTGAAAGAAACTCACATATCTTACTGTTAAAGAAATTCACATATCTCACTTTTAAAGAAATTTATGTAGGTATGTCACTGTTAAAGAAATTTATATGCATCACTGTTAAAGAAATTCACATGTGTCACTGTTTTTCACATGTATCTCTGTTAATAAAACTTACATATATTACTGTTAAAGAAATTAACATATCTCACATTTAAAGAAATTCATCTGCAACACTTTTATGCAAATACCAATGATTCACTGTTAAAGAAATTGACACATTTCACTGTTAAAGAAATTAACAATTATTTCACTGTTACATAACACTGTAAAATATATTCTCATAAATAACTGTTAAAGAAATTCATAGTTCCAAATGCTGAAAGCTGTCTTCATGTGTAACACCACAGGCTTATACAAAACAAGGACTTTGTCCAATACGGTCTCTCTCACTCTTTTTAATCAAAGGCCTAAAAAAATCTCTAAAACTGAGCTGTCAAAAATGGCTCAGCTACCAATGGCATCATCTTCTTCGCTCAATCTCAGTGAAAAAAACAATGACAGCAATAATTTGAGGCCAACATTCAACAAATGCTTTCCTCAAACTAGTTTTACTAAATTTATCAAATATATACCCCAGTCTTAGGGGGCCCTGAGTGGCCAAATGGTCTAAAGTGCTTACCATTATGGATCACTGATATCTTGCATCTGTCTGTGGGTTTGAGTCTCGGGCTCATTTAATATGGGCACATGAGAAAGCTTGCCAGTAACTTCCCATGGGTCGATGGTTCTTCCTGTGGTTATCCCTGGTTCTACCACCACCAGTTTGGCTGGCCACTTATCCATAGCCTATCTTGTTCTGAAAAATGGCATTATACCCCATAACAACATTCACAAACTAAGCTTATTTTGGGTTCTTCTTTACTTCAATTACAAACCATACACAAAGTTTTATAACTATACATGGCAGACAACTCAAGACATTGTGTTATGGCCATTTTCCTTTTTGGAGTCCGTGACCATGACCTAGGGCCTTTTGATTATTCCTGACAATAAGTGCAAGCCATACCAAAGGCCTGGTAATTTTGCTATAACTCTTTGATTTTAAACTAAGTAAAAAAAAGGAGCAAAAACAACACATCTAGAAAACATTTTTAAAAACTGATTTCCCTAAAATACAATGTGAAACTTTAAAAGGATCTTACTGTATTGTGAATTAAATCACAAATAATTCTAAATGTTCTATTACAGCTTCAAAATGTAGATTATTCTGAACAAATCCCAGTTGTGTTCCAAATGATTTCTAATCTTGAAAGTGAAGATAAAATAGCCTGAAATAGTGTTGATTTTCTAATAGTCTTGATGAATCACAATGATATAGTCCAAAACATCTCTAAATGAATTCATAATAATCCGAAAATAGTGACTGAGTCTGAAAGAATTATTGAATACTTTGTAATTCCAAAGAATCCTTTAAATAAATAAAACCTCTCATATTAAAACTAAAATCAAAGAAAACTTTTTACCTACAAATGATAATAACCTTAATAAATAATCTTCCTTATGCCAAGTACAAGCCATTCTCAAAGCTTCATGACTGTACATGGTAGAAAACTCATACTATTGTGTTGAACCCATTTCAGTGTTTAAGCAAGTGGCCTTGACTATTGACCTTTTGACCATGACTTCTTCCTTTCAAACCACCTACAAAGTCTAGTAGCCATAGATGGTGGAACATTCAAGTTATGTTTCTGAAACCATTTTCATTGTTCAGTGACAGTGACCTTGATGGTTGATGCCAAAATTAACAGAATTCTTCTTGAGGCCATATACAATGCACTTGCAAAATTTAATAACTGCCGATTGTGGAGAAAGTGGGTCTTTGTGCAGAAACTATGTTTTGTGTGTCCTATCACTATGGACCAGGTATGTGTGTCTTACTGTTATGGACTAGATATGTGTGTCATACTGCTATGGACTAGATATGTCTGTTCTACTACTATGGACTAGATATGTGTGTTCTACAGCTATGAACCAGGTATGTGTGTTCTACTACTATGGACTAGATATGTGTGTTCTACAGCTATGAACCAGGTATGTGTGTTCTACTGCTATGGACTTGATATGTGTGTTCTACTTCTATGGACCAGGTATATGTGTCCTGCTGTTATGGACCAGGTATGTGTGTCCTACTGATATGGTCCAGGTATTTCTTTCCTACTGATATGGACCAGGTATATGTGTACTCCTGCTCTTGACCAGGAATATGTCATACTGCTATGGACTAGATATGTGTGTCCTACTGATATGGACTATATATGTGTCCTACTGCTATGGACCATGTATGTGTGATCTACTGCTATTGACCATTTATATATGTCCTACTACTATAGACCAGGTATTTGTTTCCTACTGATATGGAACAGGCATGTGTGTCCTCCTGTGCTTGACCAGCTATGTGTGTCCTACTGCTATGGACCAGGTATGTATGACCTACTGTTATGGACTAGGTATGTGTGATCTACTGCTATGGACTATATATGTCCTACTGCTATGGGCTAGAAAAGTATATCCTACTGCTATGGACTAGATGTGTCCTACTGCTATGGGCTAGAAATGTGTGTCCTACTGCTATGGACTAGATATGTGTCCTACTGCTATGGGCTACAAATGTGTGTCCTACTGCTTCAGACCAGGTATGTGTGTCCTATATGTGAGCAGCACAATACCACATCATTGTTACAGTTTATTCTGTATGTGGGATGCCACTTTCCCAATGCCGACTTAATGTTCCAAAGCTTATTTGTGGAGTTTTGTGGACATACGGTCAGAAAGCAGTAAAGTGGTATACCGCTTTCTGCTATTGCAGTAGGGACATAATAATGTAAATGGTAAAACTTGAAAAGGTCTTCAGGAAGATAAACCCTTCCAAATAAAAATAAACATGTGGTCCTAAATCTAACAGAGAAGATAAAGATAATCAGATTCCTTGAAAAGGATATAAGTAAAGAGAAAGGTATTAAATATAGTTTTACAACATATGGATCAAAGTTTTTTTTTTATAGAGATTGCAGTCTTTAAAACTGTCAAAAAAGTTCTCTGTTTTTTTTTCAGATTTAAAACCTTCTTAATTGAAACATTTATGTTCTCACTAAACATTTATTTCTCACAGAGTCCAAGTCGATACACTTACAAAAATGTCTTCCACTCTTAGTGGACAATAGAATGATAATATGCACTCATGGTCAAGTTTCACCCTTCAGGTATGTGTGACCTACTGCTATGGACCAGGTATGTGTGACCTACTGCTATGGACCAGGTATGTGTGACCTACTGCTATGGACCAGGTATGTGTGACCTACTGCTATGGACCAGGTATGTGTGACCTACTGCTATGGACAGGATAGGTGTGTCCAAGATGAACCCTTCCAAATAAAAATAAACATGTGGTCCTAAATCTAACAGAGAATGTAAGGATATTCAGATTCTTTGAAGAGTATAAAAATAAAGAGAAAGGTATAAAATATAGTCTAATACAACATATGGATCAAAGTTTATTATAGAGATTGCAGTCTTTAAATCTGTTCAAAATTTTCTCTGATTTATTTTTTAGATTTAAAACCTTCCGAACTGGAACGCTTATGTTCTCACTAAACATTTATTTCTCACAGAGTCCAAGTCCATACACTTACAAAAATGTCTTCCACTGTTAGTGGACAATATAATGATATGTACTATGGTCAAGTTTCACCCTTCGGGAGGCAGGCATGAGTCAGGCATGTGTTTCCAATATGTAAGTGGCACCATACCTTCTCATCTGTACAATTTGTTCCATATGAAGGATGCCGCCTTCGCCAATGTTGATTTAATATTCTAAAGATTATCTGTACAGTTTTTGTTCCACATATTTGCCAAGTAGACATGTAATATGAATTAATATATTTGAAGTCTCTGTAGAAAATATATATTCAGATGCTGATGACTGCACAGAAGCCTTGGCTGCTACATCAGCCCATCTTTATATTCACCAATGTGATCAGGCAGCCATCTTGTTTCTGTAATATTTGGGATATGACTAGTATGTCACATTTAATACCATATTGTCCAATATAATATCAGGTTGTAAAATGTTTTACCACTTAGTCAAATTTGATATCAGTTTGTCATACTTAATGTCATGATGTTAGTGTTATGTATATCTGTTGTTAGTATATTTAATTTGAATTGTGAAATTGATCTTAATTCATAAGTTAAAGGTTGGAGTTGGGCCTACCTGAATAATGTCTTTTTTATAAACAACATATTATATCACTACTTTTTGTCTATGATTTTATATCATATATTAAAATCATTATTATTTGGAGGTAACATGTTTATGCGGCCTTTTGACCATGGAAATTTCTAGAAGGGATCTTATTTATGAAATTGATGGGAAAAATTATCACCTCATCATGGTTCTGTTATTATGCCCTAGGTTTTTAAAATAAGGTTGATTATATTAGAATTACTGATTCTATTTTAACATCAGTCTTTAGAGGAATCAATATTATTGTATTTCATTTAATAATTGAGAGGAATTATTTATTTAAAGTAGTCGTTGGAATTAAGAAGACTGCTCATTAATTTGTGAATAAAACAATATTTTAGAATTGTTGTGAATTTGTTCAAGGACATTTTGGATCATATTATTGTGATACAACAAGACTGTTGACACCTTAGCACACTTGAAACTATGGAAAAGTGGTTCAAATACCCTCCACAATTTACCGCACGTAAAGGCCATCTATCTTTATATCAATGAAACTTTTTATTCAAATTTGGTTTAGCAACAATTACATTCTGTGAAAGAAATTTGAAGATATAATCATAATTGCTTTCGGACAGAATTAAATGTAGATTAAATATTTGAAAATAGCATTTAATATTTTATGTAAGCTGGAGACTTTTTCCAGTGCTGTGAAGAGTTGAAAGGCTTCATCTTGTTAACTGTCTCTTTAATGGGAATTATAGTAATAATAACAGGATAGTGGAATGTATGGTTGTTGTTGTTGTTGCTGTTGTAGGGTTTAATGCCATTTTTCAGCACACGATAGGCTATACATGGCGACCAGTATTAAAGGTGGAGGAAGAACCCGGGAAACCCCTGGAAAGAACCACCGACCCACGAGAAGCTACTGGCAAGCTTTCTCACATACCCACATTGGCTGAATCCGAGACTTGAACCCACGCAGACAGAGGTGAGATAGCAGTGATCCGTAACAGAGAGCGCTTTGGAACACTCGGCCGCTCATGGCCAAGGAATGTATGGTAATAATAGCAGTATACTGTGATATATGGTAATAATATCAATATACTGGGATGTATGGAATTAATAGCAGAATACTGGTATGGATGGTATTAATAGCAGGATACTGGTAGGTATGGTAAGAATAGCAGGATAGTGTGATGTATGGTAATAATAGCAGGATAGTGGGATGTATGGTAATAATAGCAGGAGAATGGTATGTATGGTAATAATAGCAGGATAGTGGGATGTATGGTAATAATAGCAGGATACTGGTATGTATGGTAATAATAGCAGGATAGTGGGATGTATGGTAATAATAGCAGGATACTGGTATGTATGGTAATAATAGCAGGATAGTGTGATGTATGGTAATAATAGCAGGAGAATGGTATGTAAATATAACATACTTTAATAAGATAAACTTTCATTTTAAGCCAGGAAAGTTTCTCATAACAAGTATGTAACAAGTGACAAAATACACAAATACAAGTTAAATAACTTTTGGGAAAAAGACAGTCTAGGGGAGGTAACCTATTCATTCCAATTAATATCCTTAACAGAGCTGTGCCTGGGGTAGAAATTTATGTATTTAAAAAGTACAGAACAACATATACTAAGTGTTAGATTCTGTGAGACAAAAAATGAATACATTCATACATTTCATGATGGATCCTGTGTGAAGATCACATCAAGGAAAGATTAGAGATGAAATAAGAAACATGAATTTGTTTACAGATCATACAAAAATAAGTTTAAAATTCATTGTTGTTGTTGTTTTTGTTGTAGGGTTTAACGCCATTTTTCAGCACACAATAGGCTATACATGGCAGTCAGTATTAATGGTGGAGGAAGAACCCGGGATATCCCCGGAAAGAACCACCAACCCTCGAGAAGCTACTTGCCAGCTTTCTCACATACCCACACTAGCCAAATCTGAGACTTGAATCCACGCAGACAGAGGTGAGATGGCAGTGATCCATAATGGAGAGCGCTTTAGACCACTCAGCCACTCGGGGCCCCAAAATTATTTGTAACATTGAACTTAAATACATTAAATTTGTAGACCAGGTCCATCTACAAGTGAAAAGTTACATTTAGAAATAAAAATAGAGAAAAACAAGAGACATTTGGTAAATACAAAGAGTATCATAATTGAGACAATATACACCAGTCTATATTTAATAATTGTCTAAGTTGATAACTGAAATGTATATGAAGTAATTATTTTCCTTTCTTCAGTCTGAGTGACCTTGACCCTTCTACCACAAATTCAAGATTTTTTTCCTCCTCCCCTAAATGAAAACCGTCAGCAAAGTTTGGGCCAGGTCTGTAAAGTGAAACTAAGATTGTGAGAAATAATTCTTCTTGTTGCAGTCAGTGACCTTCACTTTTGACCTTTACACAATTCCAAATGATTTGCTTCCTACCTTACCCAAAATGCAAGCAATCCACAATGTTTGGCGGAGGTATGTCAAGCAGAACTAAAGTTTTCCTCTTCTTTCAGTCAGTGACCTTAACCTTTGACATTTTTACTCGAAATTCAAATGGGTTCTTTCACACACCAAAGGCAATCCATGTATAAAGGCTGGCAAACATAGGAAAACTGGTGTTATTGTGCAGAAAAATATAATTCAGTCAGTGGTCTTGATCTTTGAGCTTTTGAACACAAAAGTCACACATTTATTCTTTATATATAGTGCAAGAACACCATACAATCTAAAAACTGTAAATAGTGGAGAACTTGTGTTAATGTACATAAACTGTTTTTCATCTTACTGAGGCACCTTGACCGTTGACCCTGAAATCAATAGTATTCTTCCTTGTCCCAAATGCAAGCCATCATCAGTATTTGCTAAATGAAGAAAGAGGGAAACTTACTGTGTACAAACCAAACTGGTAATGGACAGTTTGAAGGATGGAATGACAATCACACTCAAAGGACTAGTAATCATCAAAGGTATACAATATAAAGATGAATCTTACATAAAAAATGCACTGTACACCAATATATACACACCTAAAGAATACTCTATAAATAAGTATACATACCAATAAAGAATAAACCATACATATTATCCACATACAACAGTACCAACATAATACACCAAACACCAATATACTCATAAAACAGTACCAACATAATACACCAAACACCAATATACACATACAACAGTACCAACATAATACACCAAACACCAATATACACATACAACAGTACCAACAGAATACACCAACACCAATATACTCATAAAACAGTACCAACAGAATGCGCAAATCACCAATATACACATACAACAGTACCCACAGAATACACCAACACCAATATACACATACAACAGTACCAACATAATACACCAACACCAATATACTCATAAAACAGTACCAACAGAATACACCAACACCAATATACACATACAACAGTACCAACATAATACACCAACACCAATATACACATACAACAGTACCAACAGAATACACCAGACACCAATATACACATACAACAGTACCAACAGAATACACCAACACCAATATACACATACAACAGTACCAACAGAATACACCAGACACCAATATACTCATAAAACAGTACCAACAGAATACACCAACACCAATATACACATACAACAGTACCAACAGAATACACCAACACCAATATACACATACAACAGTACCAACAGAATACACCAGACACCAATATACACATACAACAGTACCAACAGAATACACCAACACCAATATACACATGCAAACAGAAGAGACCATGCATCAATATACCCACAAACAAAAGAAATATGCCGTACACCATTATAAACACAAAGATGAAATACACTAAGGAAAAATACAAAAAAAAAATACACAATACACCAATTAACACATGACCAGAATTTCCCAAACAACAATATGCACATTCAAGCTAAAAATATTAGCACACAACACAGGGGTGAAATACACCATTTCTGAATATACACACCGATTTACATAATACCAATATGGATGTAAAATCATATACATACAAATATACATAAATATACACACCAATGCTCATGTATAAAACAACAGATGAAAATAAAGTTCAATAGAATGTTACAATTTATATCACCTCTTAATTAAATGAACAAACATAAAACATATTATACTTGTCTTTACATGTAATGCTTGATTTTGTGAACCAAGAAGTCCAATTCCTGCATATATAAATTTAGTACAAATAACAGTTTAGCATGATTTAGTAAACCAAAAAGGCCAATAAATTTAGCATAAATAACAGTTAAGCATGATTTTGTACATCAAAAAAAGGATATTTCTTGCTTCTAATATCCAAGCTCAACTCAGTATAGTCAAATTTGTGACCAGTCCCCAGTTTTCGTCAAATCTCTCAAAACGTTCTCCTCAAACTGAAATTTTACATTATCATGGTTATGATACATCATAAAATATCAGCACTCCTGGGAAAGGTAGTGAGTGGAAAAAAGACAAAGTTACTTTATACTTTCAAAACTGGACACCATAGCAACCATTTAGTCTTAAATAAAACAAGTGTTGACCTCCTCAAATATGAGGAAGTCCTCAAAATTTGCTTGAAGATAAAAGAAGACCCATACAAGGGAGAATTTAATAAGGAATGTATTTCAATCCATGATACCTTGTGAGTGTTCTGTAAAACATGTTTCAAACTTTGCACTAGGAAAGATATTCAGTTTCACTGTGAGGATTACAATTCTTAAAATACTTTGCACAAGAAATTCAAATTCCAAGCCTAATTTAGGACTATCAGTGTACCAGATGTGGTCACCATGGCAACATGCATATAAGATTTTTTGTTCCATTCTGACTCATCATAGCCCTCTTGTCTACAGCATGGATGACCACTGTAGTGGCCTGAGTGGTTAGAACACTTACCTTGGATGAAGGAAGATGTGGTTTGATCCTCAGATGAGTCATACCAAAGAAATATAAAAATGGTACTTAAGAGTTGCCTTACTAGCCATTTAGAGGTTAGTATTATTACTGGTTGGCCTAGTGTCAGGATAGTGTCTCTGGGTGGGACATGATGCTAAATGTCTGTGACATAATGACCCCATGCAAGACATCACTATAAAATGCCAAACTTCTTGCAAGTAAATAAAAACAAAGAAAAAGTTAAAAAGAAAAATACAAAATTATAAAAATATATGGCCAAACTTGTTATGTAATAGCTGGATAGCTGGACAAAGGTAACACTGCAAGATCCTGTTAATGTCATGGTGGAAAATAAAAATTCACACATTATCATCCAGGAAACTGACAGCTATTTACATTATGCGCCATACCCTGTTACATACCAGCATTGTCAAGGCAGCCATTTTAATGATCAAATCTCATGACAGTCCCATCTTGATACAGATGTCTAATTAGGACTCAATGGCTGCAAAACCTGACAAAAAACAACAAAAACATTTATATTTTATAATGCATTAAGTCATTGATATCATGGACTCAGCTGTAAATATTCATACATATATACACCTACAAATCATTTTCTGTCAGCACTGTTGCACTTACGGCACTTACAATCGTATGCACATAGCTAAATAAGCCAACACAGGACAATAAATGTCTCCAAAAGACATGGATACTCCCAACAATCTCATACCAGTTAAAGGTGAAAAATTCTAAGTTAGCATAGGACATATCTCAGTGTAATGCAGCTGGAAAAAGAATCAAAATCAAACATGAAGTAAACATGTTTTAAGGCACACTCTATGAAAATTTTCACTGCTCAGTATGTGGGTGATACTACTTTCATAAATATTAAAAATGTACACAGAGAAAACCTTAGATCTCATGGAAATATCTTGAATGTAGGGCAAATAAAGAAAGAATGCAAGCATAATGCAGAATGAATGCAAATAAAATGAAAAATAAGGAAAAATATGATGGGCATATTTGATAGATAAGAGGCCCAAGTGAACCTAATATCATTCAACGGGCTTAAATAACTTAACAGTTGACTTTTGAAGTATGTTAATTTTCCATTTTTACTACAGTCTGATACCAATTGTTTTCCAAAGATAGACATAGATTTCATTAGTAGCCTAAAGAGTCATGTGACTGTTTGTAAATGAAGGAAGTGTTCAGGAGAAAAGCATGTTGGTATTCATCTTCTACTGAATGTTTTTTAATGAATGGCTTGCAAGGGGAAGAACTATAAATAAACCTGTAATTTGCAATATACAAGGGTTTCTTCCCTTTCTTTCCTTAGTGCCAGAAAAAATTCATTTAATATAGGAAGCAAATTATTATGTAGAATAAACTGAGTTCTAGATACAGTGTATGCTGAATTCACTTGATTGACAGGTTGCTCATTGGATATCCTGATGATACAAACCTATTTACTTAGTTTGATACAAATCTAATTATAAATAATCACCAAAGTTCTTACAACCTCAGCCAATCAGATCCAATATCACCTCATCAATATGTGCTAATCCTGATTATTTCAATTGTTTTACTGACTTTGCTATCAATCATACTACAAATACCATATCTAGACTTAAAACAAGTTGATACAATGTGATGCAAAATCAATTCATTAATGTGTATGTTTTGGTAATTAATAAAATCAAGTGAGATCTTGATCAAATAAGTCTCTAGTACATGTCTGATCAAAACTGGATCATGAATATAACTGCCAGGTTGGGTTACAATAACAGCCAATTATCACCTCATCATTAAAATGCATTGATCTTTATCAGACCAGGCAAGAT
Source organism: Sinohyriopsis cumingii (assembly GCA_028554795.2). Taxonomy (NCBI): domain Eukaryota; kingdom Metazoa; phylum Mollusca; class Bivalvia; order Unionida; family Unionidae; genus Sinohyriopsis; species Sinohyriopsis cumingii. The sequence goes on along the minus strand of JAPYKE020000360.1, from coordinate 286,953 downwards.
CATGATAATATAACCATATATCCTAAGTCTGATGAAAGTCAGATCAGAAAAATAATCTATTTAGTGGTAACATATTCAGCCAGTCAGATGCAAGATTGCCTCATTAAAATGCATTGATCTTTATCAGACCAGCCAAGATCATTTACAGTCTGATGAAAGTCAGATAAAAAAAATAACCTGTTTAGTGGTAAAATATTCAGCCAGTCAGATGCAAGATTACCTCATTAAAATGCATTGATCTTTATCAGACCAGCCAAGATCATTCTAAGTCTGATGAAAGTCAGATCAGAAAAATAACCTGTTCAGTGGTAACATATTCAGCCAGTCAGATGCAAGATTACCTCATTAGTATGCGTATATATCTTGCTTGTTATTAAACTTGTTTGTGATCTGAATTATACATAGCCCTGAATTCCAAGTTTAATTAAGGCTGGATAAAACAATTGCCATCCTAAGCAACAGCATGAGGCCCATGTGGGTCTCATATCATTCACATAGCTTACATCACTTAACAGTTGACTATATCTCACTAAGCAGGAATTATTGTAGTTGTAAGCATACATATTCCAAACTGACGGACACATGAGCATAAAATAATCTCATTTCCAGCTAGATAAACTAGCAAGCACATGTAATCAGATGCAAGATTGCTTTAGCATTGCATTGGATTTTTCTTGTCAATGAAGACATTCAACATTTGCATGTTGTAATCATATATATTCCAAACTGCATCAAAACTGGATCAGAAATATGTTTTCCAGAATCTCAGTCAATCAGATGCATTATTATCACATTAAAAGGCATGTATCATGACATTAACAGGAATGTATCTCTCTTAAGTCAGGACTTCTCTGAATTCTTTTTGGTGTACAAGCAAATATTCCAAGCTTTATCAAAATTAGACCAGAAATCTGGCCTCTACAGTTTAAAGAAAAACTCTGGCAATTAATCTGGTAACAGGATAAGCCACCACAGTGATAACAGGCTTAAAGTCATCACAGTGATAACAGGCTATTAAGCCATCACAGTGATAACAGGCTAAGCCATCACAGTGATAACAGGCTAAGCCATCACAGTGACAACAGGCTCAGCCATCACAGTGATAACAGGCTCAGCCATCACAGTGACAACAATCAATGAGATGGAAAACAACATTAGTAAGTTGAATATATCTCACACATATTAAAACTTGTCAATGATAATCAGGATAAAATCTTAAATTCCAAATTGGATCAAACACATGGCTTGTAGAGGAGTAGCAAGCAATAGACACATGGTAATGACATAAGCTCACTCAGCCTTACTGCCAGGCAATCTAAGAGTTTCAGAGTAAAGTAACTTGACAACATGTGCATCTTCAGGTGACGACCATATTATTTACCAAGTTACATGGCATGCCAAACAATAACTGTAGTCCTAGTTGCACTAACTAGATTGAGTGCTAGATGGAAGTATGGACACAGGGATTCCTATACACATCTCCACTATTCAGACAGGTCTAGATCTAGTCAAATACTTCACCAACAGTGAATAAACAGAAATGACTCATACAAGTCAGAACGGCTACTCAGCTCAAGCTGACTTTTTGGTTTCATATCTTGGTTGACCCCAGGGGAACCATCTGACTTAAAATTTTGTCAGATCCAGAATAGTTTCATCACGAATAAAATTATCAAATCATATATCAAAGAGTTGTATTTCTTTCATTTTACAGTTACAGTCAGTATTAAGAATTCTGTAAATACATTCTCCAAAATGGCAATATATTCACACAATCAGATACAAAACCAACTCACTAATATTTGTCGATCTTGCTTGGCCAACTTCATGGGGTTTCCCTGCATTCTTCCTCCACTAAATATACTTTCTATCCTGTAATTTCCTCATCTGACAGTAGCTTTCCAGCTTCCCAATGGTACTTCCCAGTTTTCCTGGATTCTTTCTCCACTTAATGTACTGACTCCATATATAGCCTATAATGTGCAGAAAAAGTGGTGTTAAACCAATAAAACCAAAATGACCATTAACATTTAGGCCATTAAATCCACCAAGAATGTGATTCTCATGGGTGAGATAATTGAGCAAGGTATTACAAACAGACAGGCAGAAAGACAGACAAGGATAACAAAATATAAGTAAGGGATAAGTGTACCATGACTACAAATGGTACTTTAAATAAAGATAAAAGAGATCTCACAATTTGCAATGCCTTCTTCATTACAGAAACTGTTAATCATATTGATTTTGTATTCCTTTGAAACTCATGTTGATGTATATATCTACAGATATATACATCAACATGATTGTATTCCTTTGAAACTCATGTTGATGTATATATCTACATTATCATCATTCTGTGTATTTATTGATATCATTCACAATGTGTCATACCTTTCCACTCGAGTACAACAAAGTGGCATAATTACATGAATTATGTTATAAATATGATAAATTAATTAACTCAACTGTTATTAAATTCACCCTAATCAACGTTGCTCTTTATTACTCAACCAACGACAATTCATAATTTCCGCGTGTACAGCACAATACTGTGTATTTCGATGTATCTTGGGGGTTTTGTGTGCATTTCGGTATTGCTTGTAACCCCTTAAAAAGCCAATAATTTGTACGATCAAAAATTGTTAATTAAATTTATGAAGCATTTTAATTCTGTGATCATTATGAACAGTTTTCCACCATTCCGATAATGCCATTTTATGTTCCAGTAATTATCTTATGTTTTGGTTTGTACCTGTAAAAAAGGACACCTTCTAAGTGTCCTTATTGATTATGTAGTTCTTAGCAATATTTACTAGAACCTCTCGATCCATTTTATCGATACATTCCCTTTGCTTTTAAAAATGCGTGTTCACCATAGTAAAATTACTTTTATGGATATGTTAATCTTAAGTGATGGTTTTTCTCGATCATTAGACAGTTTCATAAAACAATTTCAATACCAACTTTGTTTCTTGCATATTTGTTCATGATATGTAGGAGTCCTCTCACTCAAATTTACTTAAATAATCAAACGTGCTCCAAAAAAAGTTTTATTCATTAAGCCGCTTTTTGCATTCCGAAGTGTTTTCTTACCATCTTGATGATTAAGACTTGAGTATTTTTTTCCAATGGTCACAAAATACCCCATTTAACAAATTAATATCAAGATATATGCTCTTTGAACATAAACATTTTAAGGGCAACACCGAAGCTGCCACCATGAAACAAAATAGTAAACCCCCAGTATCATCTCATGAACGTGACCCAAGGGCCTTAACCCCAGGCACATTATATATATATATATATATATATATATATATATATATATATATATATATATATATATATATATATATATGACGTCTTATCCTCCTAGGAAAGCATGCACAAAGTGTGGGCAAAACATAATATCGATATAAGTGGATGATGTTGTGAACATTTGAGAGAGTGGCTGATGTAAAGTGAAGTTGTTTACATTTGTAGCACGTACAATAGAGATAATATTGGTATACTAATGTGTTACTTTCATGTGCCATGGTTGAAATTTCGTTGGATATTGTACTTGTAATCTAAGCACATGGCTTATTAATGACCGCTACGTTTTGCTAAAACGAAAGCAGCCTGAATTAGTCTAAAGTATTATATCTTAAGCAGTTATTAAAATAGAGAAATAATTTTTAATAAACAAGACAATTCCAGTTCTGAAAGTGCAATTAATGAATCACCAATAATATACAATGTAAAAAAAAATAAGTTATCGGCTTTTATTTTTCCATTTTATCTCTGAAGTCCAAGAAGTGAAAATGACCAAGTGGAAATATCAGTTATTTGAAAGATGCACATCTCAAGTAAGGCCAAGTTCTATACTCTATAACCCATATTTCGTGCATCAATCATACAACTAAAAACAAAGGGAATTAAAAGTACTTTGAAGAATATCTATGATATACAAGGTCCTTTTTATAAATAGCAAGTATAACCAGCGAGGAAAACTGGGGACATTTTCCTTCTTTAAAATAATCGTATCATATGTAAAGTACGAAATTGCAGAGTGCTACCGATATGGTTTTATTTGACATTTGACCTTTTCAGGTAATTCAGGTGATCTATAAAAAAATCATACCCCAAGTCAGGTGAATTTCAGGCCAGAAGCCTAGGATAGAAAGTATGTATGGACAAACAAAATGGATAGGCAGAGAATATCACAGTATCACTGATGTTTTGTCTTCTTCAAGAAACATGGGAATGAAACCCAGAAATATGCATACCAGTGTAAGTAATGCTATCTTCAATTTACGATGACCCAACCACTGCATCATTTACATTAGCCATCATAAGCTCTATCTTTGGTCTCATATCCCCTAGTAGTATAAGGGGTGAGATTAGCGACAATGGGAATTAGCATTAAAAACACCCCCTGGGTAAGATTAGCGACAATGGAAATTTAACATTAACCACCTGGGGTAAGATTAGCGACAATGGAAATTTAACATGGGCAAAAAACCCTGGGTAAGATTAGCGACAATGGAATTTAACATTGGAGAAAGGAAAAAAAAAAAAGGAAATATTGAGATTAGCGACAAAGGCATTCGAACAATGGAAAAAAAAAATATCGATTCTAGGGACAAAGGCAATTGAACATGGGGAATAGAGTTTGGGTCTGTCTAGGGACAAGGGGAATTAGTATTACATGGGAATAAAGTGTGGGTCTGTCTAGGGACAAGGGAAATTGAATATGGGATTTTTTTTAAATTTTTTTTTAAAATTTAAATTTAAATTTAAATTTAAAAAAGGGGTAGGCAATTGAAAAGTCATTCTCTTTTCGAGAAATGTGGGTGGCCCTGAAAAGGGCCTTTGGTTTTATGTTAATATTAATATTAACATAGACGGCATCTGTCACATCTTCTTCTTCTTCTTAAACTCCTTCTAACTGCACAAGTACCCTCTTGAGGCATCCTTGTCTTTCTATGTAAACTCTTCTCATCCATAGACTAGTATCTGTCCTATCAACAACAGTCCACTTGGACCGGACATACATGAGCATGTCCGTCCTAAACATCATGGAAGACACAAGGGTGGATGATTCAACTGTGGTCCACATCGAGGCGACGAGAACAGGTGAATCAATGCAGTGAACTGCGCTTATTTATAGGTAGAGGAAGGATTGAAACAGATTGAGTTCATTCACCAATCCGAACACGCGTTACAAAATTCAGTCAGTCCGCATCCAATCCGAAGAGAGCAGTCTGTGACGTCATGTGGTCTATATAGATTCGCTAGCGCCTGTGTGCTGTCAATCTATGCGACAGTGATTCAACATGACGGAAACTCAGAAAACGATCCATTGGGGTGCACCAGCAGCGGAGACCGCCCAAGGGAACCCGGACTTACTTTCAGAAGAGGTACATTGGGATTTTGTGGATTTTCTTACCTCGCAAGAATTTGTTCCGGAACCTTCGTCTCATTCTTCATTACCGCAAGTGGAGAATTTTAGACAGAGACAGAAAGAAGAATTGGAGAAATTTATGCAACGACAAAAGGAAGCGGAACAAGCTTTTCTCCTACAGCAACAGCTACAGCAACAAGAAGAGGTAAGAAAAAAAACAACAAGAAGAAGAAGTAGCAGCAGCAAGGAAACAAGAGGGTGAAAATCAAACGGCTACGGTACTGTTGGACATTTTAGCGGAGTTAAGAAGTCTGAAACAAATGTATCAGACTTCTTTATCACGACCGAAGAGAATACGACCTTCCCGAGCTAAACACGCCAACCCTGTGACTAAACATATCGTACCACCCTTAGTGATTTCAACCCAATCATCATCATCAGAAGTAGGCCTCGGGCGTGGCAAAGGCTTAAGGCAGTTAAAGTTGATTGCTTAAACTCACCCCTACACCAAAAAAGGCCCTTTTCAGGGCCACCCACTTCTCTCGAAAAGAGATAGCCTTTCAATTTGCCAATAACTCAAAAATCAACAAAAAAAATTTTTTTACCCTTATAGTACATGTCTGTGTATGAGTGCGTGAGTGTAGCTTCTTATTTTAAAATCAAAACTCAAAGACACTTACCTTATATCATTAATGTATTCTTTTCTCCATAGTTACAATCCAATTCACAATTCACAACAGAACACTTTATAAATTACATTCACTTCTTCTGTTTCTTTTTTTACTCTCTCTTTTTTTCAATTTCTTCACCGTCACAGTCTTTTCCTCCTCTTCCTCCTCACTTTCTTCCCTTCTTCTTTTCTTCACCTGGCTGCTTTCTTCCTCTGAAGAATCTCTCTCTTCTTCTGAAGAATCCCTCTTTTCTTCCGACTCCTCTTGTTTCTTTTTTGGGCAATCTGGAGACCAATGTCCTTTTTCTTGACAATAATAACAGGTATCTTGACTTTTGTCTTTTCTAGCCCCTGTTTTTGTTCTTTTTTGACGGTCTGACACTCTGAAGACCAATGCCCTTTCTTCTGACAGATATAGCAAGTATCTTGACTTTTATCTCGAAAGGAAGGAGAGTAGTCCGTCGGCTGGTCTGAAGAGAATTTTCTAATGACCCCTCGCAAAGCTCTGACGAAACGTTCCATCTGGGTAGTCTCTTCCATCGTTGTGCTCGGTTTGAGAGTGAAATGAATAGTGAAAGGACAAGACACACACCCTTTTTATATACGCTGGTTTGCCATGACTATAAATTAGTCTATGGTGTTTAAACTTGAGTCATTTGACGTTTTGCACTCAAGACGAAACGATCCTATTCATTCGAGAAGAAAGAAGAAGAAGAAGAAAGTAAGAGGCAGAAACGTGATCTATCGCCTCGTACCAGAGCTGAAGTCTTGGCACAAATTCATGCCAGTGATTTTAAAGAGGACATGAGTGAACCAGAATCCGAAGCCTCTAAACCAAGTTCACCACTCTTAGTCAACCCTGAAAAGTACTATTCCATTCGAGAGACGGAAAAGCGCTCCTCTAGGAAATTTAGAACCACGGCTTACACCTACACAGTGAAGTTTAAAGATTTCAAGTCCGACGTACCATTGGAGAAAGTAGAAGGGTTTATCATCGAGATGTGGGATTCTTTGCTCACCGCACTCAAGCGACAATGTCAACCCAAAGAAGACGATCGCTTGACACTATCCATAGATCACGACAGCTTGAAATCCCCTGTTTGGATCGAGTTTAGCAGACCCGCAGAACTAACCCCTTCCAAAGTCATGGACAAGATTCAACACGTACAACAATCTAATGACCAGTTTGACATCACCGATGGTAAAGCCACACTGAAAATGGCCCACGTCTCTCCTCCTCAAGGGACCGGACAACGCAATAAGGTGTTATTGGTGAACGCCCTTCGCAACACCAAAAAGAGTCTCGTCCAAATTCACAATTCTCAAGACCAGATGTGTTTAGCCCGAGCCATCGTGGTGGGACGAACCTATGCCAATAAGAACGACACGGTAGAATGGAAAAGAGCCTGGAAAACTATTCAACGATCCGACTGAGCCAAACAACGAAACGAAGCAGAACTCCTGTTACAACAAGCCGGACTGTCCAAAGACACACCCTGTGGCATTCCTGAGATGCAGAAATTGCAAGATGCCCTAGCTTCACTCTACAACTTAAAAGTGCACCCTCAAGAAATGCGCGGACCTCTGTTGTTTCGAGGGAAAGACTTTAAGGACGGAAAATACATTCATGTCTATTATCACGATGACCATTTCGATACCATTACCACTATCACTGGATTCCTGGGATACAGTTATTACTGTAAGAAATGTGACTATGGCTATAACAATCGAGAGCAACACAAACATTGCGGATGGAAATGCCCAGGATGTTTGGCCTCTCCACCCTGTCTGAGCGAAGGACAAGAAAGAGTAGATTGTCCTGCTTGTCTGCGCACGTTTGTCAGCCCTGCCTGTTACCAACAACATCTGAAGACGCAAGGTTCACAGCAGAAATGTGCTTGTCAACTGCTGAGATTGTGCCCTACGTGTCGGCAAGGCCTACGTACCAATAATGCCAAGACACACGTATGTTCAGGAAAGAAAAAATGTCACATTTGTCACCACATCGTGGACCTGCAACACCAATGCTACGTGCAAAAATACCAACCCCCACCAGAGAAAGAGGACGGTCACAAGAAGAAAGGCAATTTCATCTTTTTCGATTTCGAATGCATGCAAGAGACTGGCATTCACATTCCTAATTTCTGCGTGGCTCATCGAGCGTGCAAGAAGTGCATTCAAGAACCTATCTTCAGTCATTGCCCTCACTGCAGTAAGATTCCCGGAGGGCGTGAAAAAATCTTTCGAGGACCGAACACGTTAGCCGATTTTGCCCAATGGGTCTTAGATCCCATCGATAAGACGTGGAGCCAAGAGGACATCGAACGTTACGGAGATTGTCATCGTCATGCCACGGTGATGGCTCACAATTTTCCGGATACGATGGACAGTTTCTTCTCAGATACTATACGGAACATGGCACCGAACGTCCTAAAGTCACTTTGAACGGAGCCAAAATCATTTTCATGCAAGTGGGACAAGTGCAGTTTAAAGATTCGATGAGCTATTTGGCCATGCCTTTGAGTCGAATGCCTAAAACGTTTGGAATGACAGAAATGGCTAAAGGTTATTTTCCTCACTTTTTCAATACGGTAGCAAATCAACACGCCGTTCTACCCCATTTGCCTGAGGCTCACTATTACGACCCCGACAACATGCGTACCGAACAACGAGAAGCTTTCTACGCTTGGTACCAGACTCACGCCTCCGACCCTTTCGACTTTCAGGAAGAAATGCTAAAGTATTGTCGTTCTGACGTGGACATTTTACGGCGTTGCTGTGGAAAATTTCGAGAACTGTTCAAGGAACACGGAGGGGTTGATCCTTTGAAAGAAGCTTGCACCATTGTCAAAGCGTATTCCTTAGTGTATCGACAACGATTCATGCCTGAAAACACCGTGGCTGTCATCAGTCCTCAAACGACCCACTATGTCAAACGTCAATACTCGGTCAAAGCCCTACGTTGGTTACATTACTTGTGCGACAAGGAAGACAAATGGATTCAGCATGCCCGCAACGGAGGAGGCGAAAAGACCATCGGAACGTATTCGGTCGATGGCTGGGACTTAGAAAACCCGAAGATCGTGTACGAGTTTAACGGTTGCTTATTTCACGGATGTCCCGTCTGTTACCCTGATCGTAGCACTAAAAATCAGTTTTTACAACGAACCATGGAAGACTTGTACCAGGACACTTGTGGTGGAAATGTGAGAACACGAGTACGATCACCGTATGAAAACCGATCCCGAGTTTAAACGTGCCGTGGAAAGTTACAAGCTGATGGACCCCCTAAACCCGAGGGATAGTTTGTACGGAGGAAGGACCAATGCCACCTGTTTGCTGTACCAAGCCGACGAAGAGAAAGGAGAAGAAATCAAATACTTGGACGTGTGTTCGCTGTATCCTTACGTGTGCAAATATTGTCCCTTTCCTGCAGGGCACCCACAATTGTTCACGGAACACATCGACCTCAAAAACATTCGACAATATGAAGGCTTGATGAAGTGTAAAGTTTTGCCTCCCACGAACCTATACCATCCCGTCTTACCTCACCATTGTCAAGGCAAACTGATGTTTCCATTGTGCCGTACTTGTGCCGAAACGTGCAACCAAGACCAACCTTGTCAGCACACCCAGGAAGAACGTGCCTTGACGGGAACCTGGGTCAGCGTAGAATTGTTCAAAGCTCTGGACATGGGATACCAACTGTTAGAAGTGAACGAAATTTGCCACTTTCCCAAGACACAACAATACCAAAAGGGTAACCCCAGTCAGAAAGGCATTTTCGCCGACTAAGTGGATGCTTTTTTGAAACTGAAGCAAGAAGCCAGCGGCTATCCTTCCTGGTGTCACACTTCCGAAAACGAAAAGACATTCAAAGAGAAATACTATGAACAAGAAGGCATCTCTTTAGACCACATCGAGAAAAACGAAGGCAGGCGGTCGTTTGCCAAAGTGATGTTAAATTGCTTGTGGGGTAAAATGGCAGAACGACCGTGTTTACCCAAGACGGAATATTTGACAGAACCTTCCCGCTACTTCCAGATGATTCACGACAAAACCAAATACATGAAACACGTGGACGTCGTTCGCGAGGATTTGATCTTGGTCAATTACGAAGAAGATCTGGACTTTGTACAAGACGACCCTTTTGGAAATGTCATCATTGCGGCTTACGTGACAGCTCATGTTCGCTTAAAATTGTATGAAGCTTTAGATCTGTTAGGGGAACGTGTCCTGTACTTTGACACGGACAGTTGCATTTACATCCATCACCCGAGTCAACAGCACCCTGACATCGAAGGAGACCGTTTAGGAGCCTGGACAGACGAACATCCCGACGACAAGATTCTAAGTTTCGTCAGTGGTGGTCCCAAAAATTACGGCTACGAATACCGGGACCCACAAGGAGAATTGCACACGACGTGTAAAGTGAAAGGATTGACTCTGAATTATCGTACCAGTCGTGTGGTGAACTTTGGGGTATTGAAAGAAGCCTTGTAATCGGGAGAGGATGCAAACTTTAAAGTGACCACCTATCAACCGAACAAAATTGTACGTTTACCCACTCACCACATCGTCAGTCGACCCTTGGAAAAAGTCTATCAAATCGTGTACCAGAAGCGAGTGCGACTTCCCAATCATTTCACCTTACCGTATGGACACGTCGGTATTGGTCTGTATATAAAAAGGAACCCTAGGCAAGATCTATAGTTCATTGTGACTACCAAGACCAAGCGAACAAGATGAATACTTTCAGAGAAACACAAAACAAGTTTAGACAGGCACAATTCAAGTGTGGGGGCTTCTGAAGTGGAATGCGATTGTGAGCCTTGCGACTTTTCAACCTGTGTGAGTGACGGTGCCAGAAGAACCCGTCACCCAGGACGGGACTGTCGTGGACAGACCTGAAAGACCCTTTCGGAAGGACACTTGTGTGACCTTACCCCCTACTATAGAACTGGTTAGAACATTACCCAAAATATGTTGTACAGACACTTGTGTTTATTCCACGTTAATGGTTATCATGTGCCTTTTATCCTTATACTTAAGCCTTTGGCTTTTATGTATTTTTGTCTTTCGTATTCATGTTTGAAACATTCAATAAACGTGTTCTGAAAAAAAGTATATAAACTCTTGTCTTGTTTGTTTTCGTGTCACAAGTGACATTTCTCACACTATGGCTACTCTGCTGTCTCTGCTCCCTCTTCCTCTACTGTCAAAGTCATCGAAGAACACTTAGATCGTGCCAGTTGGGAGGCTTTGTATCTTCGCCATCCCTTTAACATGCTCATTGCTGGACCTAGTGGTTCAGGCAAAACCGAATTCGTCAAACGTTTGATCGAACATAAACATCATTTGATCGATCGGCCACCTCAACGGATCGTGTGGTGTTACAAAGAGTGGCAATCGGCGTACAGCCTCTTGCGAGAAAGTCAAGGCGATTCCATCGTGTTTGTGGAAGGCATTCCTAAAGAAGGCGACGGCATCGTCTCTGACTCCCGTCTAACCCATTTGGTCATTTTTGACGACATGTTAGGAGAAGACGAAGAAGAAATTAAACTGTGGTTCACGCGCAAAGGGCATCACCGTAATGCCAGTGTCGTTTACATCACCCAAAATTTGTTTCAACAAAGTAAAGCCCATCGCACCATCACTCTCAATGCGCATTATGTTGTCTTGTTTAAAAGCCCTCGAGATAAATCGCAAGTGCAAGTCTTAGCCAAACAGTTAGGAACGCCTTGGCTGACTCAGGCGTACGACGATGCCACTCAAACTCCACACGCCTATTTACTCGTCGATTTGAAACCTACGACCCCAGAGGATTTGCGATTTCGTACCCACTTGTTTCACCACTGGTGCCAAGACGGAGGGCCTGTCCTGTACACGTCTCCGTCCTCGACTTAATTTCACTCCACAAAAAAATCTATAAAAACCTCAGACCCTTTTCGTCTGTCTCACACAGGGTCAACATGACGTCCCTTCAGTCGCATCTTCCCGTCAAATTGATTCGTGCCTTGTATGGCATCAGTCGAGAAAAAAATCCACAAATACGAGCTCGTGTCTTAGAAGCTAGTCTCAAAGAAGTCTTACGATGGTTCACGGTGACGGCACATCAATTACTCCAAGGAATCATTCAGATTCCTCATCAAACCAAACGCTTTTTCGATCGAAACAAAGTCGCTTTGGTCCAACTGGCCGATCCCCGCATCGACACTCAAACCAAAAAACAAATCACTTTGAAACCTGGAGGGAGCGGTACTCTAGGAGGGGTCATCATTCGCTCTCTCTTAAGATGGGATCCTAATGCCCCCAGACTTCTCCCCAAGAAAATAGTCCAACGAAGCCCCAAGAAAAAGAAAAAGACCAGGTCCCCAAGAAGAACTTCTCCAGTGGCGGGACCCTCCTCTGACCAGACACAACCCCAGAAAAAGAAAAGAAGCCCCCAGAAAAAGAAACAGAGAAAAAGTCCACAGAAAAAGAAAAGTCCACAGAAGAAAACTAGTCGCAAGAGAGGCACTTCGGCCAGGACGCAACTTTACACTCGCAAACCACGACCTGCCACGGCGGTGACCGCATCTCCGGCAGCCTCACGTTCATCCACTTCTCCGTTGATGACACCAAGAACTGAAGAGTACATGGAGACGTTGATCACACCAAGAACTTCTCCGTTGATGACCCCAAAAATTACTTCCCCAGTGGTAGGACCCTCCAATTTAGTGGCAGTGGCTGCTGCTCACAAAGTACCTTCTCCCAAAATCAAAGTCCAAGAAAGATCGGGCATGTTACAAAGTTTACTGGATTTGCCCAAGCAAGAACTGGCTCGATTTAGTCCGTTACGTACCCCGGCACGACGTGTCATGCCTGTCCTCAAATTGATACGACGTAAAGACAATCAGTGGCGTCGCGTTCCAGTATAAAAAGGTGTGTGACCAAGTAGAATATCAGTGTTTTTTGGAGCTCCTGAAGACTCAAAGATGTCACCCTCCAGAAAACCCCAAGGAAAGAAAAGAAAAGGACTACCACCACGTTTAATCAAACATGGGGACATGCTATCTGTCCTGTCCAAAGCTTCTCCACCTCTACGAAAAAAACTCATTCAATCGGCCTCCAAAGAGGTCATCGATACCGTGTGCGAATGTTGTTTGAACGTCTTGAAAGGCACGATCCCTTTGTCCAAACACCAGAAACAATGCTTAAGCAAACATCGTCACGTTCTTCGCCAAATGGTTCAAAAGAAAATTCCGATTCGTCAAAAAAAGAAGATGTTGGTCCAACGTGGAGGCATTTTACCTCTCTTGTTAGGCCCCTTACTGAAAGGAGTCTTGGGAACCATGTTGGGAGGACTGGTGGGAGCAAGATAAAAAGGCCCTCGGAAGTCCCAAGATTTCAGAATCGACCCTTGACAACCCCATGGAAGGACGAAAACTAGCTTTAGTGCCTTACAAACGATGGATGGAATACCATCGGTGGCAAGAACAACGCACCCCGCATTTACCTCCCAATCCCCATTTGAGCGAGATGTCCCAGTTACAACACGAATTGCAGTCCTTGATGGATCGCCAAGATTTGTCCGAAACAGAAAAATCGCAAAAGTACGGTCAACTCTTGCAACGGCTGCAACTCTTTCACCAGAAAGCTTTAGACGAAACAGCTCTACCCACTCTGAAAGATTTTAAGACCTTGATGAAAAGTCCAGCACCATCACCAGTACCAGTACCAGTACCACCACTACCAGTGACCAAGACAGAAAAAGGAGAAGAAGAAGAAGGGTTTCAAACTCCACCAGAAAAAGTACGCAAGTTAACAACACCACCTACCTCCAGAATTGGATGGATTAAAAAGATGATGGCCACCCCTTCTTCATCACAAGAGAAAAAGAAAGTGAAGACAGAAGTGAAGACAGAAGTGAAACAAGAACCGATATCCCCCGCTCAGACATCCTCCTCTTCAACACCTATTGCCGGTCGCACACGCAAAGCATTGCAATCCAAGAAAATACCCCAAGAGAAAAAGAGTAGCATCCTCCAAGAGTGGGTGTCTTATTAACACACCAACCAACACAAAAAATGAAAAAATCTTAGCCAGCATTTACTACGATCCCTCCCATCCTGCAGGTTACGCAGGAGTTCAAAAATTGTATCGTGCTGCCAAAACGCGACTGAAAAGTCTCCGTTTACCTCAAGTGCAACGATGGTTACAAGAACAAGCTACCTACACTTTACACAAACCCATTCGACGCAAGTTTGCCACAAGTCGCACCCGAATGGAAGGCATCGATCATCAATGGCAAGCCGATTTAGCCGATGTCTCTCATTTGGCCAGCTACAATCGTGGCTACAAATATTTGTTTTGTGTCATCGACGTCTTTTCCAAATTTGCCTGGGTCGTGCCCTTGACTTCCAAATCGAGCAGCGAGTTAGTGCGAGCCCTGCAACGAGTGTTGAAACAAAGTGGCCGTCACCCTCTTCGATGGCAAACGGACAAAGGCACCGAATTTCTGAACCAAGCTTTCCAAAAAGAATTAAAGAAACGTGACATTCATTTTTTTACCACCGAGAATCCAGAAACCAAAGCCAGCATCGTGGAACGTTTTCAACGCACTTTGAAAGAACGCATGTGGAACTATTTTACGCATCACCACACTCTGAACTACATAGACATCTTACCGCACCTGGTGCAAGCGTACAACCAATCTTACCATCGAAGCATCGGACGTGCCCGTGCAAGACGTGACTCCCGACAACGAAGTGTTGGTGTTTGAGCGCCTGTTTGGTACGTCCCCGACGAGGGCTGTCCCCAAGAAAAGTGGAGAGTTGGCTGTAGGAGATTTGGTGCGCATTGGCAAAACCAAAAGCACTTTCGACAAAGGTTACTTACCTAACTGGACGACCGAATTGTTTCGCGTCACTGGACGAGTGCATGGCCGTCATCCTGCCGTCTATAAATTGGAAGACATGAACGGAGAAGTGCTCAAAGGAACGTTTTATTTGCCCGAGTTACAACGTGTCACCAAAAAAGAAGACGATGTGTACGACATCGAAAGCATTCTCGAACGCAGAACCCGTAAAGTGGGCAAACGACGTGTCAAAGAAGTCAAAGTACGTTGGAAAGGATATCCACCCAGTTTTGATTCTTGGATCGACGCTTCGCAAGTCATCGACTATAAAAAGAAGTGACCATCATGCCCTTTCACATAGACGCAGCTACGTCGACCACTCCTCCTTCACCTAGTTCTTCTGTGCAAGATTTACAAAAACAACCCTTGTGGGTGTGGTGTGGAGAACGTGTGCCTAAAACGCAAATCGTCTTTTTCTGCCAAATCTTCGTGGTGTATTGCGTCATCGGGGCAGCCATTGCCAATTTGAGTTTGCAACAAGGAGACAAACAATTGTGGACCATTTTATTGAGCAGTTGCATCGGTTACCTGCTTCCCAATCCCTCCCTGAAATTCACCTCGAACGGGAACCACGGGAACCTTGTGTCCAGTGCCAGTGCCAGTCACCACTCCAACAACAATCACAACCAGAACCTCATTATGGGCGGAGACAATCCTCTGACGTCCAGTAACCCCTCGGACAGCCACAGAACTCTGGAATTATGAGTCACCAAAACCAATTTTACTTGACGTTACCTAGTGACAGTTCCATGGAGGTGTTCCCCAACAACACGTTGTGCTGCTACACGGCCAAATTACCTCAAGCCATCCAGTTAGATCACGAAGCCCATTGGGAAGTGGCTTTGGTAGAAATGATTCACCCTACACAAATCCAAAACATCACCGAAAAGCAAAACACTTTTGAGGTCGAAATCCTGAACCAACAATTACAAGAAGTCATGAATGACATCGGGTTTTCAGGGGACACAAGACCATCCAACAATTCACCCTTCAATATCTACACCTTGAAAATTCCGGCAGGGTTTTATTTTAGTGGTCAACATTTGTTGGACACCATTACTTCCAGGTTCGAGTTAGCCTTTGGCAAAGCCCTGAACAGAGTCAAAAAAAGTGTCACCCTGGAGAACCATAAAGTGGCTCGTCGCTTACTGATGAAATTTCGGGATACCCAAACGTTGTCCATCAGTTTTAATCGTGACTTGTTTGATATTTTAGGTGGATACAAAAAAATGGCTCCAAATTTTAAACCGAAGATCAACAGCAATACGGAATTTTACAAGTTTTTTCGATTCCCTGTAGAACTGAACCAAGGACTGAATTTGATGTTCGTGTACTCCGATGTGGTGGAGTATAACGTGGTGGGACACACCTCTGTGCCGTTACTGCGTGTCATTCCTTTCAAAGTGGATAGTACCACAACCAGTGACCAGGAAGGTGGAAACACTTACCACGTCCACCGGGAATTTGTACATACTCATTATTTGCTTGTCAGCAAGTCGTATTTGGACACGGTCAACATTGCTATAAAAGGAGATTTGGGACAAAATATTGCATTCACCAAAGGAAAAGTCACGGCGAAACTCCATTTTCGAAAACGGTTCTCTCACGACTCGTAAGTCATGTATCCAGTGTATCGAGGGGTTGCTCGACAGCAAGGACACGGTTTAGGAGATATGTTAAAATCGGCCTTTCGTTAGGTGGCCCCAGTGTTGAAACCGATGGTGACACGCGGATTGCACGCCTTGAAAGATGCGGCACTGACGCAAGGCAAAGAATTTCTCCAAAATGTCATCATCGACAAACAAAACCCTAAAGAAGCCTTCATGAGGGCAGGCAAAAATGTCTTGCTGCAAACAGGCAAAGACCTTTTGGGCCGACGCGAAACACCTATAAATGCCCTGCACGCTACCGAGTCAGGCATTCAGCAAGGACAAGGCAGAAAGAGACGACGAAGAAAACACCCTTTCACCAGACTTCAAGCTAGAAAGGCAAAGAAAAGAAGAACCGTTCGAGACTTAGGCGTTTTCGATTATTGAGACACAGCAACAAAAAAAAAATGATGCACCGAGAGTCTTGCGCCTGTTCCAAGACGGAACTGGATCTGTTTGCCATGCCACCCACCATGATGACCATGCAAGAATCCCAATGGGTGGAATTTCATCCCGTCTCCTCATTGACCGATTCCGCTCCCATCGAGTTTTAAATCAAAGGACAGCCCGAAGATTACATCGATTTGAATAGCAGTTACTTGTACTTGAAAGTCAAAGTTCAAGATAAGGATGGAAATGCTATAGACACTGAGCCAGTAGCTCCCGTCAACAATTTCATGCATTCCTTGTTTAGCGGAGTGGACTTGTACTTGAATAACAAACTAGTCAGTAGCGGCATGGATACTTACCCTTATCGAGCGTACCTGGAAAATCTCTTGACGTACGGAATAGACGTCAAGAACACTCATCTCAATGCCTGTGTGGTATGGGAAGCTGACGATGCAGGCGAATTTGAAACATTCAAAACTGATACAGCCAAAGACCACAATGCGGGATTTGTAGAACGAAGAGACATAATCAAAGACGGACACAGTTTAGAACTGATGGATCGTTTGCATTTGGACATGTGGTTGCAAGAAAAATATTTGCTGAACGGGGTGGATGTCCGCCTGAGACTGAATCGCAGCAGTGCCGCTTTCCACTTAATAGCTGATAGTGACGATAATTACAAAACCAAAATCCAAGAAGCCAGACTATACGTACGCCGTGTGGAAGTGTTACCTAAAGTGGGAAACGACATCAGTCAGACGTTGAGCAGAACGACCGCCAAGTATCCGATCCGACGCGTAGAAGTGAAAACCTTCACCATTCCTAGGGGACAGCGATCCATGATTGAAGATCATCTGTTCCAAGGACAGTTACCCAAACGTTTGATTGTTGGTATGGTCGAGAATACAGCCTTCAACGGAGCTATCGCTAAAACTCCTTTCTACTTTCAACACTTTGACGTGTCCAAGATCGAAGTCAGTCGCGATGGCAACACCTTGTGTACCCGACCTTTCGAACCTAACTTTGACAAGAATAATTACTTGAGGTCGTACTTGTCGCTGTACGAAGCCACGGGACAGTTAGGAACCAACACCAGTCACGGCATTACGTACGAGGATTATGCAGGAGGCTACGCTTTGTGGGCTTTCGATTTCACTCCAGACCAAGGCAGCGACGAGGGACATTTCCACCCTATAAAATCTGGCCAGTGGAACTTCAGTTTGCAAAGCCACTGGACGAGACAGTGAACGTCATCCTGTATGCAGAATTCGATAATACCATAGAAATCAACAGTTTGAGAGAAGTCATTCTAGATTACTAGAAGCTATGGAAGACTGTTATCCCTCTTTACCTAGTGGAGAAGCTTTGAAGATGGAATGTGAGGAGACCGTGGAAGGAGAATCCCAACACAAAGACGAAAAGGACATCGTGATCAAGTCGAGATGTCCAGAACAAGAACAGCAATTGGTCTCCTACTGTGCTACATACCTGGCAGACACAATTACGACATGGATGAAGCATGATTACTATGGATGTCAAAACATCAGTCAAGAAGAAAAATTCAACGAATATCTGGACGAAGCTTGGAGTCTGTTTAAAAAAGACGTGTTACGTTGGTGGTATAAAGACTTGCGTGAACATTTCTGTCCTCCATTAACGACTCGAGATATCAATTACATCAAAACCCTCTTTGACAAATTCAAAGAGAAAGTCGAGATCGAAATTGATCAATTATTATCAGCAAAAGAACATTTAGTGACTTATTTTGATCGTGATTTTTCTAGAAAAGATGAGAAAGTAAATCGTTGATTTTGTGACTAGTATGCTTATTTTGTTGTCTTCAGCTAGGAAACGTAGTGTCCATCCATGACTCATTGACTTGCAATAGTGGAAATCACAATTTCATTCACAACGTTGCCAACCCTGTTTACAGTAGAGTGTAAATTGAAAAAAATGTTTGATGTTATATTGTTGGATTATTGTTAAAAAATGTTAGAGTTGTTGGTTAGTGTTAAGTGATTTTTGAATAAAAAATGATGTGTTTTGAAAAAAATGCCTTTGTGATTTGTTCGGCTATAAGAATGTTTGATTCATGCTCTTTGACTTCTTACTATCCCTCTCATGACACTCATTGAACATTGAGGCTCGAAAACCGTGGAGGGATGTTTTCCTTCACGTCCGCGCTTTGACTTTAAAAACCGGGTTGTTTCCAGTCTAACCATCCATTGTCGACTCATCCTCCTACGAAGATGTGCTCCAAACTAGCTAAGCTCAACGAAGCCTACGTGAATTTGCATAGGGTCAGACACAGTCTGATACCGAAGCCAGAAGAGATAGAGAATGTGAGAATGCTAAAAGTCACTGAAGACTTGATAGAAGAACTCTTCAGAGAAGAAGTGAACAGGGAGAAAGAAGAATGGACAGAGAAGTACAGACTTCAGAGACAGCAGCAACAACAAGAACAACAGCAGCAGCAACAGCAGCAGGAACCTGAACCTGAGAGAGGCTTTGTCGATTGTCGTATCGACACCAAAGAGTTCTTCTTCTCTTTCCGAAGAAGCAGACCTCTATCGCCAGAAAGTCTATCCTCAGAGGATATCGCATTCTTAGCAACTAAAAGATTGCCATAGCAATTAAAAAAAAAAAAAAAAAAAAAAAAAAAAAAAAGCCCTTTTCAGGGTTACCCCAATACTCTAGAAAAGAAATAACAATCAATTTGCCAATGTGTGTAGGTAGAGTAGTGTGAGTATAAACACTAACTCTTTTTTTATAGTGTGAGGGTATGTGTTTGTGTGTTTGTGTTTGTAACATCTCACGTACGTTGGTGTGGATAGTAGATTAAGATCATGCTTTTTTGGCTGTTTGAGGTGTGGGAGAGTAGATTTGGGGGGGTTGATTGGATTGCTTTGCGTATGTGAATAGCATATTGGAATGATTAATGAAAAATTTTTTTAGATTAGGAATGGGTAGTATAAAAAAGTGAGTGAGTGTTTATTTTAGGTCCGCGCGTTGTTTTTTGGTCATGATCTAGGTAAGATCAATTTTATGTTTGTTAGGGGGATGTTTTCCTTCACGTCCGCAGTTTTAGTATAAATTGAAACTCGTTCGGCAGTCCAGCTACCCTTGTTGATTGATCAACACCAGAATGAACACGAGACTGGCGAAACTGTTGGAACTCCATGTGCATCTGGAATATGCCAGGCGCCTGTTGAACAAACTGGCCGCGGAGGCCATTGTGGAAGAGGGAAGGATGAGAGAGGAGGAGGATAGAAGAAATAAAGAAGAGGAGGAGAGAAGATACAAAGAAGAGGAGGAAAGAAGATACAAAGAAGAGGAGAGAAGATACAAAGAAGAGGAGGAGAGAAGATACAAAGAAGAGGAGGAGGAAAAGGAGAAAAGAAGAAGAAATTTCAGAATCCCAGAAACCGAAAATTGGGATTCTGAAGCCACATATCCTGCCTCTGCTCTCTCCCCCAAAAAAGTTAAAAGCAACTGGGGAACAAGATGTGTATGTGGCGCCAGGCCTGGAAGGTGCCACCATTAACCAGGTGTCCATGAAGTTCCAAAAAAACAGCCATTTTCAGGGCTACCCAATACTCTAGAAAAGAAATAACCATCAATTTGCCAATGTGTGTGTGTGTGTGTGTGTGTGTGTAGGTAGAGTAGTGTGAATATAAACACTAACTCTTTTTTTATAGTGCGAGTGTATGTGTTTGTGTGTTTGTGTTTGTAACTGCTCACGTAAGTTTGTGTGAATGGTAGATTATGGGTTTCTTTATTGTTTCTTAGCGTATGTGAAGAGTATAGTTTGGGTTTTGTAACCGCTCACGTACGATTGTGTGGATAGTAGATTATGGATTTTGTTTATTGTTTCTTAGCGTATGTGGAGAGTATAGTTTGTGTTTTGTAACCGCTCACGTACGATTGTGTGGATAGTAGATTATGGATTTTGTTTATTGTTTCTTAGCGTATGTGGAGAGTATAGTTTGGGTTTTGTAACCGCTCACGTACGATTGTGTGGATAGTAGATTATGGATTTTGTTTATTGTTTCTTAGCGTATGTGGAGTATAGTTTGGGTTTTGTAACCGCTCACGTACGATTGTGTGGATAGTAGATTATGGATTTTGTTTATTGTTTCTTAGCGTATGTGGAGAGTATAGTTTGGGTTTTCTAACCGCTCACGTACGATTGTGTGGATAGTAGATAATGGATTTTGTTTTAATGATTTGCGTGTGTAAATAGTAGATTTGGGGTTTGTTTATTGTTGCTTCACTTATGTGGATAGTATATTATATGAAATGAGAAAAGTAGGGGATGTTTTCCTTCATGTTCGCGCGTTGTTTGGTCATGATCTAGGTAAGATCAATTTTATGTCTTGGGGATGTTTTCCTTCACGTCCGCGCTTTTCGTATAAGAACCCACAGTATTCGTCGTTCAAACCATTCTACAAAGAAGATGGCTTCGAACCACCTTGACAAAATGTAAAAATTACAAGACGTTTTAAACAATTTAGGAATAATGGAGCAGATGTTAGTGAGACTCAATGAAGACCACTATTCCTATAGTCCCCATCGACTAAAGATGGAAATTAATAACTTAAGAAAAGTAAAGGACATAATAAGTGGTGTCATGAAAGAGATAAAGGAGGAGAAGGAGGATGAAGAGGAAAGGATAAGAATACGAAAATGGAATGAAAAAATTGAAAAAGAAGAAGAAAATGAGAAGAGGAAGAAAGAAGAGGAGGAAGAGAAGAAGAAAGAAGAGGAGGAGAAAAAAATGAAGAAAAAAGTGTAGGAGAGAAAATAAGAAGTTGGTGGAGAAAAAGAAGAAATTAGAAGCAGAAGAAGAAGAAAGAAAACCAAAGGCCCTTTTCAGGGCCACCCACATTTCTCGAAAAGAGAACGACTTTTCAATTGCCTACCCCTTTTTTAAATTTAAATTTAAATTTAAATTTAAAAAAAAAATTAAAAAAAAAAATCCCATATTCAATTCCCTTTGTCCCTAGACAGACCCACACTTTATTCCCATGTAATGCTAATTCCCCTTGTCCCTAGACAGACCCAAACTCTATTCCCCATGTTCAATTGCCTTTGTCCCTAGAATCGATATTTTTTTTTCCATTGTTCGAATGCCTTTGTCGCTAATCTCAATATTTCCTTTTTTTCCTTTCTCCAATGTTAAATTCCATTGTCGCTAATCTTACCCAGGGTTTTTTGCCCATGTTAAATTTCCATTGTCGCTAATCTTACCCCGGGTGGTTAATGTTAAATTTCCATTGTCGCTAATCTTACCCAGGGGGTGTTTTTAATGCTAATTCCCATTGTCGCTAATCTCACCCCTTATACTACTTCCCCTGTTGAAATAGACATAATTGATTATAGTGCGTGTTCTTTATTAACGTTAGTCCGCTAGCCAGGAGCTAGTAAATTTTCTGTCAAACTATTAGATTTCATAACATTTTATTAGTCTAATGGGTTGTAAAGTTGGGATTTTCAGCAGTCATTGTTTATGTATACTATCATATGTAATTTTCGAAAATCTGAATGTCCGTGTTTTTTTTGAGCTAATTGATCTTATTGTTATTATTCTTGTTGTTGTTGTTACTTTGAAATTCTACGATCTAATTTATAACAGCTTAATATCATGCAACAATACAGCATTTAAGAGATAAAATAATTGCTACGATGTAAAATTGTTTTGTTTGCTGTATACTGTACAATTTTCCTTTCTTGTGTTGCTATTGCACTTTGTACAGGTGGTAGCGTGGGCAATGTCACTAGTATGGATATGATGAAGTGCATATCACTAACCAACGGGAAATTTAATATGGACAGGTACCCAAACGATAATTTGTCCTTCTTGTCTTCGTTCACATTTCATCTCCTTTAGCTAGAGATTGTTTCCTTTTAATTGCTTTTCCTTTATTTGCTTAATATCATCCTCAGTACACATGACGTTTGATGAAATCAGATTATTCATGTCTTTAGGAATTGCAGCATTATGTTGTTATGACAATTGCAACATTCTATGTCCAAATGTTCTATTTTTTCTAGCTCGACAAAGTGTCTGATTGTTATATCTGCAGTGCAAAATCACTTCCTACGTGGTCATATTTGGTCCGCATTTGCACGATTTTAACTGCCATAGTTTTCAAATTAAGTTCCTACCTATTTACTAGTGCTTGTTGTATGGTCCCTTTCTATCATTCTACGGCTATTGACATTATCTCCAATTTGCTGGGTTTGTCAGTATACAATTTCATTTATTTCTTTATAATTTGTAAAAATGTTTTGAAAGATTCCACGTCTCCCTTATTAAGTGAGAATAATAGCATTACTGTTTAGAAATGAAACTGTCTAGATATACAAAACTAAGTAAATGAAAGTCACCAATATACGTTATTTTTGCGATAAAAATATCTGAAGGTCACTAATAGGTAGTAAATATTTGTCATTAGCAGTCACTATAGGTTACTAATTGCTACTGCTCAAAGTTTTGTAGATAACACATTTTCAGAAATTATTACTAACTGTCACCCATTTACACCAAATGTTACAAACTAGAAGCTACCCAAATGAAGTGAACAAATAATCAGATAACTTAAATTAATATGAATATATCCAACAAAATAGCACAGGATACAAATATACTTTCCAGCAGTAGAGAAGACAATGAATCGCTTTGGTAACAACTTCTCAAAATCACTTGTTGAAAGTAGTATTGTCTAAAATATCCATATGAATTAGTAGGAAAGAAACACAAATTAATAAGATGAATAAATATTTAAATAAATACAGACTGAAATAAGTAGGTAGGTTAAGATATCAAAGTGAGAAAAAAAATCCTTCATTGCCAGTGCGAAAGGAAATTGAAAGTGCATTTAATGAGACGTACCCAAAAATAAAAATGTAAGAATTAATATCCGAACCATTTCCTAAAATAGTACAAGAATGACAAGGTTGACAATTTGACGAGTTCAAACGTAAATATAAATCAAACTTTAAATGAATATTAACGTAATAAAGTTCACATATTTTATCTATAAAAACTCTAACGTTAAAGTCTTGAAACAAATCGAACGGTAAAGAGTTCTAAGATAACACCACGACATAAATGGTTTCTCCAATAGATATTAAGGCTGAGGGTGTGATGATATTCGAAGGGAGTAAAGTTAAGACACTTTTGTTGTACACATCAGAGAATTTTTCACTGATGAATAAAAACATTGAGAGGTTTGTGGTTTATTGTTTACACGACAAATGCACGAGAAGCAGGACATAACAGCAAAGATAGCAAAGGCAAGAAAACCTCCAACGTAGACAAAACAACGATGAAGCAAAGACAAACTTAAACAAAGCTTGATAAACTCAAGCACAGTGTTGGAATGAAAGATTGCTGATAAAGTTCAAACTCAAATAATATAAAGGCTTTGAATCTCGCAGTGAGGCAGGGTCCAGTGTGGAAGACTGATAAATAAAGGTAAACAAAAGGAAGCAGGATATGAGAATTAAGCAGGTTCCTTCAGCAATGACGGCGAAGGCAACATCAGTTCCAACGTTAAAAACTATAACGTTAAAGTCTTGAAACAAATCGAACGGTAAAGAGTTCTACGATAACACCACGACAACATAAATGGTTAAGATTGGTCAGAGATCAATTAAACTTGATAGGGCAGCATCATTTAGTAATGTAGATAAGAAATATACATGTTGTGATGCAAAATATAAAAGGCCAGTATGCAATTTTTGGTCAGATTGACTAACACATTAAGAAAATAATCATTCGGAAACCTTCCTCTGCTGACACAAAGAGTCAAGTTAAGACAAGCCTTCTCAGTAAAAGTGTTAAATATGTTTACAACTTGAGAAAACAAAGAACATTTTTATACAACTTATTTTATACTCATGCTAAGAAAAACTGATAGGAATTTCGGACTCAATACACTGTTTGGTGATATTCATACTCTGTTTGATGATATCCATACACTGTTTGATGATATCCATACACTGTTTGATGATAGTCATACTCTGTTTGATGATATTCATACTCCGTTTAATGCTATTCATACTCTGTTTAATGATATACATACACTGTTTGATGATATTCATACTCCGTTTGATCATATTCATACTCCGGTTGATGATATTCATACTCCGTTTGATGATATTCATACTCCGGTCGATGATATTCATACTCCGTTTGATGATATTCATACTCCGTTTGATGATATTCATACTCCGTTTTATGAAATTCATACTCCTTTTGATGATATTCATACTCCGTTTGATGATATTCATACTCCATTTGATCCGCCGATAGCTAATAACACTTAATGGCTGTTTGGAAGAATATCGGTAATTTGTCGGATTGGCTAAACAAGAAATGAATATGCCTATCTGAATCAAATATGAATTTCTTTTTTTTTTTAAAAAAAACAGCAATTATTATTCTTATGAATTAGTCCATAATACTCTCTAAAACGATATAAAAGGACTATCAAATTAAATCCTCAAAATTATAAGCCTGCAATTTTATTAGATATTCGGCAAACAAAAGAGAATAACGATAAACTATTGCTGGTTTCATTTGAGAGTAGTTTTCCAGAAGAATTAGTTTCCAAAGGGATTAGTAGGAATAACAAATGAATGAATAAGATGTATAAAGTTTGAAAGAAACAAAGAACGAAAGAGATGTACAAATATTCTGAGACTAAAATTAGTGGAAATGTTCAGATACCAAGTGAGACAGAACTATTCACTGCCAATACGAAAGAAAAGTAAACGTTTATTCCACGAGGCGTACCTTAAAATAAAATAAATAAGAATAATAACTAAACCATTTCTTCAAAAAGTTCAAGAATGACAAGGGTGACAAGTTAACGAGTACAAACATGAATTTAAATCAAACTTTAAATAAATGAGTTTTATCGTGAATGAGTTAAACTATTTTATTACTTAGAAGTGGACAATGTTGTTCCAATATATAATAAGGCTGAATGTGTGATAATATTAAAAAGGAGTATATTGAAGACATTTTTGTTATATAAATCATTTTTCACTGATGAATGAAAACATTCAGATATGTGTGGTTTATTGGGTGCACAGACAGTGTCAGCGAAGCCGGATATAACCGAAAAAAGCAAACGTAAAAAAATGTCCTCCAACGTAGACAAAACATGGAAGAAGCAAGGAAAAATTCAAACAACACTTGATAAACTCAAGCATAATAATAAAATGAACGATTGCTGATGATGTTCAAACTCAGGAAACATAAAGGTTTAGACTCTCGCAGTGAAACAGGGTCCAAATGTGGAAGACTGATAAATGAAGGAAAGCAAAAAGAAGCAGGAACGCAACAACAGTCCCAACATTAAATACTTCTACGAGCTCTAATATAACACCAGAGACAACACGACAAAAAAAGCGGTTCAGTTGGACAATGACTAATTAAACATGAAATGTCGCCATCATTTATTAGGTAGATAACAAGTGCATATTTTGTGATGCAAATCAGAAAAGACAAATATATTTTATTGCTTTGTTTTTTGTGTTTCTTTTCGTTTTTTGGGGGTTGGGGTGGGGGTCAGATTGAATCACACAAAGAAATTCGTCATTGGGCAACTTTGCTCTGCTGACACTAAGATTGAAACTAAGACACGCATCCTCATTAGTAGAGGCAAATATGGGTTTGCAATTAAAGGAAACAAAGAATATTTTTATATAACTAATTTTAAAACCGATTTGCATGTTATATTCAGTACAGTTTGATGACATTCATACTCAGTTTGATCCACCGATTCATAGTAGAACTTATGGGTGTTTGGAACAATATCGATGATTTGTTGGATTGGCTAAGCAAGAAATGAATGTGCCAATGTGAACCAATTATGCAGTTTCTTTGTTTAAAAAAATATTAATCTTATTAAATAGTTTAAAATACTCTTTTTAAAGATGTAAAATACCTATTAAAATTTAATCTTCAAAATTGTAAGCCTGCAAGATTTGATAGACATCCGGTATATAAAATAGAAAATACTGATAAAATATTGTTAGTGTCCTTTGAGAGGCTGTATTGTACTTTAAAATTTATGTGCAGGAAGGGATAAGGGACATGACATTATCGATTAAACCTGCCGATATGATTCGCGAGGGACGGGTACACTATTCTTCTATTATAACATAATTTCCTCTTGCATTCGAGAGTGAAAGACAGTCATTTTTTGTCTGCCCACCATTCTATTTACATCATATCTGTCTCTGGTACAATATTCTGCTATTAAAGTAAACCTTTCTTTATGGAAAAATGAATAGCATTCGAACAAAGAGATACTCTTTTGCTTCGGGAAATTAAAACAGCCCAAAATACTCCCATGGACTCAGGCCACAATCATTGCTTCCGGAAACATACCGAAATGTTGCCCCAGTCTAATTTAGAGCAATTGATTCTTCTCGTGTTTTAGTGTGATACTGGACGCGAATATATGCATCCATGGCATTAATTTAAAGTCTTTTCTTTGGAGATATTGAAAGTGAAGCTTGTGATTTCACTCTAATTTATTTATAGATAAGTCTCTGCAAAGGATGACACATAACCTACGACAAGAACTTAACCGTGAGTTAAGAGCTGAAGCTACATTAAATTGGTTTAGCATACGGTGGACGCAGAGGAAAGTTCAGTACAAACAAATGTAGGGACTATGTAGAGAAAATATCTCAGTTTGAGTAGGTATTTCAAAATAAACAACAATCTAATAAAAGAGAAATCTTTATATTCCTCTAAAAATTTAAATTTGGATGAGTGCGGATTCTGTAGGAAGAAAAACTCGGAACACGTAGAGTAATTTAGAATTAAGTAGGAACTTAACGATCGAGCGTACCCATGCCGAATAGATACTAGCTAGTAAGACAACAACGTTATTCAAGCGAAGAAGTATTAGTAAATTTATTGTCCAGATAGTTTAAAAAATCAGAAAATTTGTGTGTTTTCATATAAGGTTACATAATGGTTTAATGTTAAAAATGGCGGCTGCTAAAACAGAGACTGAGGATGGACCTTGTTGTCCAATTTGTTTGGAACAGTTCAACATACCCAGACAGCTGCCGTGCACCCACTCTTTTTGTGAGAAGTGTTTACAGTCTCATACAACAACCGAGGCTACGAAGCATCAGAACCTGAGGTATGTTATTTGTCCGGTTTGTAGAAACTCTGCAAGTCCCTATATTAAGGACAGACCGGCAAGTGAATGGGCAACTTTGTTTCCCGTCAACACTGTCTTGCAATCGATCTTGCCAGCGAAATTGAAAGTAGATCGTTTTTGTGACACTTGTAAGAATGAGGATGTCACTGCCCCAACTGAAGGGTTCTGTGTAGTATGCAAAGAGGCCATGTGTGGAGACTGCTTGAACTTTCATAGGAAACAGAAAATGTAAAAGGATCATACCATTATTAGTGTGGAGGAATTAGAATGTAATCCAGGGAGTATGATGAAACTTGCAGAAGGATTTACATGTCTGGAACATCATGGAGAAGATATCAAATACTACTGCAAAGATCACAATATTCCATGTTGTGGCACATGCTTCTTCGATGGACATAAAATTTGTTCCAAAGTGATTGACTTAAAAAAAGAACTGCCTGCTGTACTTAGTGAAAGCAAACCAGACGAAATGATTGATGATATGAACAACATCGAGATCCATTTAAAGAAGTTTATGGAGACGACTGAGGCCTTTGTTAATAATCTTGAGCCCCACATTAATAGGATGACTGACCAAATCAGAGAAGTAAGAAAGAAAATCAATTCAGTTCTAGACGAATTAGAGAAACGAGTGAAGACAGAGGGAATCAGAAGTTAGAAAGAAATAGTTTTAAGGCAACAGGAAGAAAATCATCAGTGTTTATCACTTTTTCATTCTGTGAGAAATTCTCTCTATCTCCTTGAAGCTGTACATAAATATGGGAGCGATTTGCAAAAGTTTTTGATGATGGAAAAGATGAAGTCGCAGTTACATTCATATTGCAATCTGGTTAGAGAAAAGTACAAGAAATCTGACACAATAACAGTAGAGGAGCAATTCTCTCCTACACTACAATCCATTTTGACTGACTCTTTGTCTGAACTGGGGAAAGTTGTGACTACAGCCAGCTCCAACACTCTACCCTTAACATTTTTGCAGCGGCAAACAAAAGGTAGACTTTTAGAGAGAACTGATGCAATTGATCTTAAAGTTGCTACTGAAGCAGCAGAGAGGGCGAATCCCACAAAGTATTTCGCTTAACAGAGCCTTCTATCGAGAACATTTAAGACAGAGATATTATTTTCACAAAATAAACCCTCCATTCAGAAAACATGTCAAAATAAGTCTTCTCCACTGACTAGAAGGGTTATCTCATGAAAATATCTACAACTATTTATGTTAATACAAGGGTCTACCTTGCGAAAACACTCGGTGGCGTCGTCGCCCTCTCTGCTGCTGTGTGAAAGTCCCTGGCAGAGTTTGCCTGTCGTCGCCGTTTCTGCTGATGTAGGTCTAGTTAAAAATTGTATCTAACCCAACTCGATACCGTGTTCGAGGATCATGTACATTTATCGTTACAAATCCGTGTGGTTTTGCCTGAGCACGACTAAAGAAATTTCTGAATTTATTTATATCCATATCGCCGCTGTACCAGGTTTGATGTATATTTCGTAACGTGTGTGTGTCAACGCCGTTGAACAGCGCAAGAATGTTACAGTTGTCCCTGATCACTTTCGGGATTTGTGTATATCGTTGAGTTACATAAATCACATCCACGTTTTTATGTCTGCCGCGTGAAAATATCCTGGCAGGATTTGTTTGTTTGTCCAACATCACATAGTCGTACACGACTAAATTATTGATGCTCCCATCAATATCATCGATACCCGGCGACTCATCGATGTCAGTAATAAATTCAATAACATCATCACCGTCATTTATTGATTTTGCATTCTCATTAAAATCTTTTAACACGTTGTAGCATCGCTGATCGTCCACAGATGGAGCTACCAAATGCAACTTATCCCACTTCATCCACCTCATTATTAAATTAAGTAACAACTGCGTCTTACCCGACCCAGATGGGCCTATAATAATCATTCGGACAGAATTTGGTAGCACTGAGTAATGTTTGATTGGCTCTCGTCGTTTTGTAGCAGAAAAGTCAGTGATCTCCATTAGATATATTATAAAATAATATGGATTTATATTGTGTGAAATGTAGAACACGTACCCCAACTGCAGATATAACAACCACTACAACAAAAAATAATCGAAAAGCGCTTACAGGCAAGTGTGAACGATGCGGTACAAAAAAGTTTAAATTTATTGTAAAAAAAGGAGGTGATATCGCAGCCAAGTTAACAGCGTTGCCAGGAGCTCCGTGGGCGAAATACCCAGGAGAAAAACATCTTCCAGGATATAATTACTGTGGTCCTGGAACCCGACTTGATATCAGACTTAATGACCAGAATCAGCCCAATCCAGGTGAGTATCCGATAAATGCTATTGATAAAGCGTGTCATGCGCATGATGTAGCTTACCGAAGTAAGGATTTGCAACAGCGCCATCTCGCGGATGTGAAATTAATTCATGCATTAAATGCCATCACTGATAAATCTTTCAAAGAAAAGTTAGCTAGCTGGTTAATAAAATCTGCGATGAAAAGTAAATTAGCGCTAGGTGTTGGTATATAATGGAGTCGATTTATTATTCCTCAAAAGGATATTGGAGAGGTAGCGCAGCAATTAGTAAACTCGCTGAAGCAGCAAAAGTTACGCGAGTTACTGCTAAAAATTGGTTATCCCGACAGGCAATATGGCAAATTTATCTACCGCGTCCTAAACAAATTCACTTTGCACATTTTGATGTTAGTGTGCCAAATGAAGTACATCAGGCTGATATATTATTTCTGCCACACGATACTATTAAGATCCGAAGACATCAAAACACATATAGATACGCGTTAACTGTAGTTGATGTTGCAAGTAGATACAAAGATGCGGAACCGTTAGCGACTAAAACAGCATCCGAGGTTGCTTCTGCGTTTGAACGAATTTATCTACGAGGTGGTCTACGATGGCCAAATTTATTACAAGTTGATCCTGGCAAAGAATTTCAAGGTGCAGTATCATCTTTGATGAAGCAACATAACGTTACCATCAGACGAGGCATACTGAAATTCATCGTGATCAGGCAATTGTTGAGCGATTTAATCGAACGCTAGCTGAGCGGTTTTTTGGATATCAATACGCAAAGGAATTCATTCAGGATACGAGATCGCGTGAATGGGTTGCAAGATTACCAAGCGTGATAGCTGCGCTAAGTAATGAAATTACTCGAAGAACCAACATGAAACCCATTATTGCAATTACAAAACAAAATACACCAATACAGCGAACAAATATTGAAAAACAAAAAATACTGGGTAATGTCACTGTAAGATATTTATATGAACCAGGTGAACTTGAAGGCGGTAAAAAAGGAGCGACTGATCCTGTCTGGAGTATCACCACACACAAGATATCTAACATAACAACATCCACTGGCAGACCAGCAGTCTACAGGTTGGATTCAACTGCTCCTCAACGTGGATTTACACGTGAGCAATTACAAGTAATTCCCGAGGACACACAATTACCACCCCGATCACTTAACTAGCACTAGCGCCTCTACGTCGACTACACTCAAGACAGGTCAACATCATATTATCGCGTGTATGACCGCGACTGTTATCTTTTCTATCTACGGTGAATTGTCTTGGATTATTACTCGAATACTGCCATAGCGTTATACAATTAGAGCTCGCGCAGTGATTATTCTGCTGTTGTTTCAGCGCAATGACGAAGTCATCGTCGAGGTCGAAATCGCGATTATTTCTTTTGTCACTCTGTTTGTAACCGGCGAGTTTTTTTCTTATTATGTCGCTGTTGTTTTCTTTATTAATTGTATCAGCTATTGAATCTTCCAAGACAATTCTTCGCAGTTGAGATATTCTTCTGATTCTGGACACAGCCAAGTAGACCAAGTTTGACCATTCGATGCGGTCGTCAACAATACAGACAGTTGTATCACTGATAGTTAGTCCTTGAGATGAATGAATTGTCATTGCGTATCGTAGCGTCCACGGGGATTTATTCATTTTTAGTGCATCTTTGACAGCATTAATATCAACTAACACAATATCATTCAATACTAAATTCTGTTTCCTTGACTCTGTCAAGTTTCCAGGAACATCAACATCCATATTCTGTAACCGCGTATCAGCTGGTCTATAACATAACGGCACTGGCAGCATTGGAAACTTTTCTAGTTGTAACTGAAATAACTGCTGTTGAAGTGTGTCTCTGACTATCTTTCTACTTGCCACTATCAAATCGTTGGTTTCCACGCGCTCCAAAAGTCGCTCATTGAAGTTTCAGGAATCATCTCGCGCATAATTTCACATTGAATTTTATTCGGTTGTAATCTGATTAACGTTTTAAATTCCTTCAATGTTGCATCAAGTGCTCTATGATCATCAGACACTTCTTCATAATAATCAACAAAATCTTTTAACCAATCATGTGGAGATACGCCGACAAACGGAGGTGGCTGACCGTGATCGCCGCACATTATCACTGCAGTATTCGCTGTTAGCAGCCAATCAAGAAACGTTTTTAACGTTTCCAACGGTACCGTACATATCTCATCCCAAATTATTTTCTCGGGAATATATCTTGTTCCCATTCGATCTGACGTCCACACACCGCCGCTGTATTTGAAAAAGCTGTGATAAGTACAAGAATTGACTCCTCGTTGTTTCATCTCCCTGGCAAGCCTGTGTGTAGGTGTTAGCACAATCATATCCGAATTTCGAAATAATTCAATCGCTCGTGTTGTCTTACCAGACCCACCCGGACCGTTCAAATAAACAGTTTTGTGTCTAGTGATTGGATCATACACAGATGGTGCGTTCGACATTTCTGATAATTCTGATTTACAATAATCATACTTAATTGTAACATCAGCGGATTCACAATATTCATGTAACATCTCCGCTTTTATTCTCCACGAACTCCATGATTCATCGTAAAAGTCTTCGACTTTCTTTGTAAAACGAGCCAGTGATTCTGAGTATCTTTTATTGATATAAAATGAATCCGTTGCGACTCTAACTGCAGTATCAGGAAATCGATTTATCATTGATAGCAAATTTATAGAAACATAAGCCAGCATCGAAGATCTTAAATGTGTGTATTGAGGCGATTCTCCGTCGATATAACTTACAACTGTGCCCAACTTTCCCCCGTCGGACAAGAGCGCGTCCTCCCAATTACAAAATATTTTTCTCGCAACGGCATCAACAATTATAAAATTCAATTCAGCGTCATCGATAATCAGTCGCGAGTGATGTAGTTTATGATTATATGCACCACCTTGAGTAAATTTACCGATTATTCTTCGTACGAGATCTTTTGCTGTTTTTTCACTATTGTTGAGTTTGATCTGGAGAACTTTAGGAGTCTCACTGATAATGACATCCATGGGAGTATTTGGACTCTCTCGTGCATACTCGCTAATAACTTCATCGAGACTGATACGCTCCGGTGTTGGTAACTAAACTGAAGTCTGCGGTCGATATGATATGATTGCTTCACTGACAGTCAACGATACCAGTATTCGGCTGTCAAGCATATATCGCAATAACACTATTGGTGCCCAGCGCTTTTCATTAGCGTGTCTGCCAAA
Organism: Sinohyriopsis cumingii; assembly: GCA_028554795.2. Taxonomy (NCBI): domain Eukaryota; kingdom Metazoa; phylum Mollusca; class Bivalvia; order Unionida; family Unionidae; genus Sinohyriopsis; species Sinohyriopsis cumingii. Next base: position 253,210 of record JAPYKE020000360.1, on the reverse strand, counting down.
CCAAACATAACATCACGGATGAAGTTTTTCAGCAAATTCAAACGAAGTCACACGAGCAAATCCTGTCAAATCAAAGGCGGGTAATGGACCGTTTATAGCAACTCGTGTCATCGAGTTCGTGGGATGTCCAAATCGCTTAAAGTATTCGCGGCACTCGCCCATCCCGAGAAAGCTTCCCGGATAGCACGCAATCATATCCACGGAAATCATATCCCGGTAGTCATACTTGGTATTCCACAGCCCGCCATGCCCATACTCGACACAACTTAATTGTATATCCGAGAGAAACTGACTTCGGGTTGGTCTCCACGAATTTCTCTCTCTGGCGGTGTGAGCGGCAAAACTTGGAATTGTAAAACAATTAACCAATACTGCTCAGTGTTTTCTGAATATTTCTCTGCGACTTTTTTCATTTGTTGTTGCAACGACTCCGTCCTGTATAATTCACAGTTGGTTTTTACAAATTGATCATATTCGCCAACTTCGGAGCTTTTAAACAACCACATCGACACAGGATCGGTTTTGCTTATCTGCTTGATAGCATCAAATATGTTCCCGCGATAATATTTCACAACACGATCCCGCAGAAATATCGTAACTGCGTTAGTCCAAGCATGAACGTTATGATCAATGATATTTATTGGAGCCCCGTATCGATTATATTTCGATTTGTATAATACTTCCTTTGTTATCGTTGTTACGGTTACGGGAAATCTTAATGCGCTTTCTAGCTTGGCAACATCGTTTACTGACGCTCCTGTGTGTTAGACCCGCTCCGCCCACGATGCTATCTTGGACTGTCTTAATGCAGTCAAACCGTTTCCGCGTATCGCATTTTTAAAATGTTCCATTACTCGCTCGGCTACACAATTCAGGGCCAACGACGTCCTCATCGGGGTAAGTTTATCAATTTTTGGTTTTTTTATCGAATAGATTCCATAAATGACTGCGGTCACAGGATACGCTCGAGCGTAATATGGTTTATCAATCCCGGTCAGTATTCCTGGTTTACAACCACTACTTAAAAGAATCGTCTTTCCGCTAGCAAGAACAGGGTCGAGTTTATCACGGATAATCCATGTATCAGAATCTGCTTGCACAATAAATTTTATTCTGAAAAGATATTTCCGACCACCTTGATGTTCATCAAGGGCGAGATAATCAATAATTGTTTTTGCTCGTGCATCATTCATTGTAGCATCGATGACTTTGTCAACGACATTGACAGAATCGTCGCGGATAATTTTAAATGACGACCACACGTGAGATGCGCCGTCGTCGCGGAATTCTTTTTTGGCATTCCTGATAATATTAAATAGATCAGTCAGGGATTGTCGTCGTGAGTCCCGGGTTAGTCTGTCAAGATCGAATCTCCCGGTGCCAACGGCAGATAATCTTTCAAACTCCTCCATATTATATTTAAGACAAATATTTAAATAAGAAATATTATATATAACATGAACCGGTGCAAGTGGCTTGGTACAAAATCATCAAACCCTTGTAATAAATCCTGCAGAGGTGAATTCTGTGGACAACATTCCCAAAGCGTTCGAAGGGGGAGTTTAGGACCAATACCATGCCTTCGATGTGGTATTAGGGTCAGGGATAAAACACAGTTGTGTGCGGGTTGCGCAGGAAAACGATACCGTGAACTCAAGCGATATTACAATAAAAAAAAATAACGATACTGCGTTGAAATCCGAGCGCGATTATTTAACTAAGTTTTCAGACAAATTATAAATTAGACAAATATATTATTATATAAATGTATCAAGAATTTGTCCCACATCCATCGAGAATTACGAAGCATCTCGTGAGGGAATAGTCAGAAATAGCAGATTGAAAAAACCAGTTGGCGCTGTTACTAATGCTGGTTATCTTAGATTTACTGTTGGGAAAAAACATTATCTTTGTCACAGGGTCGTACAACAGTGTTTCCATGGAGAGATCAAAGATGGTCTTGTAATTGATCACATTGATGGACAAACCCTTAATAATAATTGATCCAATTTAAGGGCTGTGACGCAAAGCCAATATTTTAGGGCTGGTAATACTGGCCGTAGCAATAAGAGCGCCAAGAGAGTTGTATCTATAAACTTAGATACAAATGAAAAAATAATATTTCAATCAATGAACTCAGCTGCCAAGTATTTTGATAATTGTATATCCTCAGTACGAAAAGTCGCTGAAAAAATATATAAGTCCGCGCTGTGAAAAAAAATAATAATCAAAGGATTATTTTTCATTATCACTAAAATCCGATGATTTTCAAACGGAGATAATTCCGTTAAGCATATCTCATGCAATTTGTTCCCTCCCTTTGTGCAATACTCATTGAGATGTCATTACAGGTAAGTTTATCCAGCGCGACTTAGCGGTATATTATTTACAGCTAGTCTATAACACTTCCGCGTTTACAGATATTTTTCAATTCAGCTTAGAACCTGTTAACGATATACACCACAGACGGGTAAACGGTTCTCCGTATACAGGTAACAACGATCTCCAATTATTTCCCGTTGATTTTATCAAAGTGACTTCGTCAAAGTGACTTTGTCAACACCCGCGGGTGTCTATTCATCTTTTTTTTGCGGATAAAATCTATATTTTGTTACACTTGTTCGGGTTTATGGTTCATATGTAGTTTCCACACAATCATATTTAAGAAAAACAAATAAAACATTTTAAACAAATCACGCCTGAGCTATTTTTGAACTTTCAAGTATCAGTCGGTTTATATACTATAGCGTCCGAATTATGTACGGGGTTTCGAAACCCAACCAAGTTGCACAACTTTCCCCGTTACCGCCCTGACGGGGTGGTCTTTTACCATTCCGCGGGATTGATTTTGGGGGAGGGAGTGCAACTTTGTTGGGTGTAGAATATAACCCCGTATCTGTCTGTGCTGTCCTACTATAAATACTATATGTTGTACCGTCCTTAGTTACTACTGTAAAATACTATATGTCTGTACCGTCCTAGGATAAGTTAGAATTAAGTTATCTAGTGTAAATACAATGCTACTGTAAGCTTGCTAAAATGCGGTGGCAATTTAGAAGCTTTACAAATGTAAATACTACATGTTGTGCTGTCCTACTGTAAGCTTGCTAAAATGCGGTGGCAATTTAGAAGCTTTACAAATGTAAATACTACATGTGGTGTTGTCCCTATATGAACCTTGCTAGCATATCATTCAGGTAAGCTACGGGTTTACATGGGGAATGTCTCGTCGCTCACATGGGGGTCATGTTTCCGCTCCTGAGTTTGGTAGGATGTCATAAGACACCCTAGAGACTCAAGGAGATGTGATGTTTTTTTTTTCTTTTAAATATATAATATTTATATATATATGAATTACGAAATTATGAAATATCAATAATGTGATTTAATATATCACTACATTCTGAAACAATTATGTCTGATTTTGATTCATTACATGAAGGTAAATGCGCAGGGCGTTATATTCTTCCTGCTTAGTATCGATTTGTAAAAAAAATTCAAGATAATTTGTATAAATCGCTGGCTACAGTAGAAGAAGCACAAATAAATGAATTTGTCTCGTGCAATTGAAAAGATTAGGCTGGCATTGGCGGGCGAGTATGAAATGAAAAAGATAATAAATACTCGCGTTAGGAAATTGAAAAATTGCATGTCCGCTGACGAAGTCAAGGATGATGAAATTAAGGACGAAGTCAGTGACAAAGTCAATGACGATTTCATCAACGATGAAATCAATGAAGTAAATACCTCACCTTGATGAAATCACCTTGATTTTACTTGGAAGTCAAGTACTTGGAATCGAAAGTAAAAAAAATATATTACTTTTTTTTATACTTCCTTAATTTTATCAAGATGACAACAAAGTCCCGGGACAGCAAGGTCCCTGGACAACAAAGTCAAGATGACAGCGTCAAGGTGATAATAGTTTCCTTAGTTGGTCGGGTTCAATGCAGGAGTGTGCATAATTGAGAATTTGATCTATGTCACATACTATTGCGGTAATATGCTCGCGTCTGAGATTATCTAACTGTTGCTGTGTTAGTAAGAAATCTTCGTCTCCATATTCATCAATAAGCAATTTAACGTTAATTTCTTCTTGTGCAAATGCAGCCCTAACTGCTTGCTCGAGTGATTGTTTGTCATACACGAAAACATCTGTGTGGTGGTACATATTTATAAATCTGTAGATTTATCGATCTAAATACGCGTATATACTCGAGGATTTGATGTATACCGCAATGCGCGATCACAACATGATCTTTTATCAATACTTGCAGTTGCTCATCAGTCAGTATAAAAACGTCATTACCGTATTTATCAACCATTATTTTCTCCGGGGTAACTTTTCCGGTTTTGACAGCTTTATCAAGAAGTTCCTTATCATGTATGAAACATTTCACGCGGTGATACATCATATAATACTTGCTTGATTAATTGTAAAGTCTTCGACGTCCAATATATTTTTCTGCAGATTTCAATATTTTGTTTACTAATTTATGTGATTCTTACTATTAAATACCCCTATGAAATTAGCAAATCGGACAATTTCTGTGATTTTTACTAGTAAATACCCCTATGAAATTAGCAAATCGGACAATTTCTGTGATTTTTACTATTAAATACCCCTATGAAATTAGCAAATCGGACAATTTCTGTGATTTTTACTAGTAAATACCCCATACATTTCAGTGAATTTGTCAGTGTTGCAGAAAATATATATAAACTAAAATATTTTTACTGCAATATCGTTTTACGATTTCGCTTGCACAAAAAATACTTGCTTGTGAATTTTACTAGTAAATACCCCTATGAAATTAGCAAATCTGACGATTTCTGTAATTTTTACTAGTAAACACCCCTATGAAATTAGCAAATCGGACAATTTATGTAATTTTTACTAGTAAACACCCCTATGAAATTAGCAAATCGGACAATTTCTGTAATTTTTACTAGTAAATACCCTATAAATTTCAGTGAATTTGTCAGTGTTGCAGAAAATATATATAAAGTAAATTTTTTTTTGCTGCAATATCTTATTGTGACGATCTCGTGAAATGCATGAGTCATGCTATATTTTTTTATTTAAAATAATTTATTGAAATATCTTTTATGTTGACGGTGACATCACTGCTACCATCATCACTGTCGTCGTCAGTGACATCACTGCTATCATCATCACTGTCGTCGTCAGTGACATCACTGCTATCATCATCACTGTCGTCGTCAGTGACATCACTGCTATCATCAATGAAATCATCATCACATTTTTTCTTCAAGGACATTATTATAATATAATATTATTAATTGAAAATCGTTTAACGATTGAAAGTCCCGAAAATCGAAGATTTTTAGGATTTCACAAGCTGACTAATATGTAGTGTTTCATTTCGCAAATCAAGGGGATTCCCACGCTGGTCTGTCAGCGCGAAATTTATTCCGGTCAGCCATGGATTATGACATCGTAGATAGACCGGATTGATTGGCTCTTGCACAATCAGAAATCCAGGTGGTTCTTTCGGAGTAAATGAATAAAGAATAAATCCTTGCTGGGCTTGATTTGATACTGTCGTGTCTGTGCTGTAACTGCCATCAATGACATCACAAACAAGATTGACCGCGACCACTTCAGTTATATTTACGATGCCCGAGGATACATGCCGGCCTTCCCCTTCGGAGTTATTATTGTGTCTGAGGATAGTTGGCTCCGGTAGCATTTTTCTGTGCTGTGCGAGTATGTCATCAAAGGACTCATTGATGAGGTCAGTGACGGATTTTCTTAGTTGTTCTGCGTTATACCCGGGAAATTTAAAATTCGGCAACGTGGCTTCTGTTATTTTATACTTATTCGCAAAATATCTTTTAGTAGAGTCATGTTCAATAAAAGATAGTATTCTCTGAATAAATAGTGTGTTTATATATTCCATGTCGGCGGTCAGTTGATTTAATATTTCAATCCGCGTAATAATTTCGCTGCGTGAACTTGTTATATCGAAAAGATGTTCTTGGAAGAGCCGCCGTAGCTGCATTAGTTGTGTTTGATGTAATTGATTAATTTCTTCAAATTATTCGGTAGCTAATTCTGGAATAAAATTAAACGTTATTTCATCAGGGGATTTTTTATCGGTAAAAACTAGCACAAAAGTGTCACTGACAATATGCATACCAGCAGGTGTTGCACCTTTTACACCATCCAGATGTTGTTTGTATGACGGTATAATTTCATGATATGTTTTATTATCAGTGACATAATCAGACTTTTTAGGTGCTGGTGGTATTGGTTGTGCCGGTGGAGCGACTTCAGGCCATCCTAATACTGTTCTGATCGAACTGTTATAAATATCCACGGCGTAGTCTGGGGTGTTAATTTCGATGGCCGCCGACAGCGTTGGCTCATGAACAGTTATTGCTATTTTGGATTCCTTTGTTGTGATCTTTTTTATTCGACGTTGTAATTCCTCATTGATTTCTTCGATTTGATAAGACCCGGTTGGTAGCCCAATGACGTTCCAGTCTGGGGTGCCATCGGGTTTATTTTTATATGCAAACACAAACGAATTATTTGCTGGCAATCCACCAAACGATTTTGATCTGATATTGGGCCAACTGTGATATACTCGTAATTGTGCTAACGCGATTTCGCTTATTGGAATCGCAGTTGGAAAATTAATACTGAATTGTGACTTAGTTGATGTTACTGTTAACAAAGATGTTCGCGCCGGGCTTGTATTTGCGACTATCTGCTGAAGTAATTCCGTCATTATTTATCTGCTGTCGTTTCAAATCGAAGTTCTTTGTGTAATCGTTGTACACCCCTGCCATTTGCCCGAATTCGAAATCTGATATTGTTGTATCGTCAAGACTGGATGATATCAACGACGACAATTTCGAGTAGGTGCTTTTGGCCGCGCTGTTTAACTTTTCATATTCGTGCAATTTTGTTAGCGCACACGAGGATATTTTTTTCGCAATTATATTAGCAACTCCTGCAATCGTCGTTGATGTTGAAATTGTGATTGTAATCGCGATTGCAGTTGTCTCTGGTGTCAGCGCTGATAATAATACTCCCGTGGATGCAACTACCGCGGATACCGAATACACTGTTGTGTCTAACATGGTTACATGCCGTTTGTATTTTTTTATCTTTGTTGTGCATTTGTCAATATTATCTTTTAACTCTGAATGCCATTTGCGTACTTGATCATATCTGTATCGTTGCGCTGTTGCCATTTTATTATTTTATGCAGTAACCAATTGAGGCGTTTCAGCTACAAATTCCAAACACCACCAGTAAGATGTTGCGGTTAATTTTTTGTCGGCGGCTTCCAGTATAAATGTTTCTTCGGTTCCCTTGTTTAATATGATAGTCACAACCCCGGAATACTTATCGGTGGAATGTCTCCAGGGATATGTTGTGAAGATTGCAAATTTAGCGGCACTAAACACAGAAAACATGTACACGCCAATGACTGTTGCTGTATATTTAAACGTATTATTTTGCTGAGACCATGTTGCAAATCCAGATGATACCGTGTACACTATGTTGGTGATATGCCCAGGAGTAACTCCAGTGGGGACTTTAATCAAACTGGTTTTGGTAACGATGTCAGGAACCCTACCACGATATCCTGCTGTGTTTGTTTGATCGTGTCAGTGTTGGTCTTGATATCAGAAAGTTTCATGTCGATGACGGGAGGAGTCCCAAAGAACTTATCCGTGGCATCATCGGTTTTTTGAAAGCTTCTTCGAAGTCTTGTGAACGCGTTTACATGAACATCATACTCTGCCCGCAACGTGGTTAGTTTACCGTCAATGGTGTCAACATATTGTTTGTTTGCGGCATCTTCCGGCGATGTTAGAACCGCTAACGCGGTTATTTTGTTACCGCTGAGATTGAGTTCGCCTGTCATTGTATCACCGGTTTTCGCTACACGTTCCCCTGCAGCTTTTTGTGTGTCATCTCGAAGCGCCACGAATGATATCAGCGAATCTTTAATTTTTCCGCTGTCGGTGAACACAGCAAGGTTACCCGGGACAGCTCCAATAACCCTACGAATTATTTCATGGCATCTGATATCGCTGGTTTTTAGTTTTCCGTGCCGGTCCTGAAAAATAACAACCTCATCTGGGTCTATCCCGATCAGACTTAAAAGATTATCGATTTCATCTTTGGTCGCATATTTTGATAAAACCAAGTCGTGGCGTTTTTTTTTTGTCTTTGTTTCGAGAAGAGATCTTCCGTAAATATCAACCATTATTTGATAGGAAACTGTTTAAATCGACCCATGTTATACTCGTGCACGATTTTATGAGGTGAAATCTTTGATTTCGAGATCGCATCAAGAACATTTAATACTTCAGGGCCACATATCGGAGGATCGGTCAACGTTTGTGTTGGTAACGTTGAGTACCAAACTTTCGTCGTGGACAAAGACGCGGGGGCCTCTTTTGTATATTTTAGAAATTCAACTGGCGGTGCTAACCCATACGAATCAAAATAGATAATTCCACGTGGATCGATCGCGTAAGCAACCCAGTGAGTTCCTGGACCATCGCTGTTATCAAGATTAATCGGTTGTTGTGGTAACTGATCTCGCATATAGACACCCTATGAATTATTTTATATTTAATTGTTTAACAGCATCAGGCAAATCAAAATTTGACATTGGTGTGAAAACACTTTGTGTTTTCAAAACCGTTTTGGGTACCATGAAGGCGGAGTTCCTGGAAGTCTTAGCCCTCGTCCCTTTTTTTTTATTCCTCCGCCAGTGATTTTTTGTGCTAGTTTAGTTCCTGCGTAACCAACTGCACCCAAAGCCGCGGCTTTTGCAACAGCGGGAGCGGCAGCTGCAATCAGCGCTGGTAACGCTGCGAAAAGAGGAAAAATACCGCCGGTTTTAACCATATCTTTGACAGCTGCAGGAGAGAAATCAAGTTGAGTTCCAGTTTTCAACTGCGCTGCTTTACTGAAATGTTTTAGTTGGGTTTTAGTCAGCGACAGTTTGTTTGGACCACCATAAGCGATTTGATCGTGTTTTAGTGTTATTTTTATCCCACATGTGCTCGCGTTCTTCGATTGTAATTTTTTTTACCTGACCAGGAGTCAGAGTGACATTAACGTGACTGTATGACATTTTTATAATAAACGCGATTGATCTAATTGTTTACATGTTTTCCACTGGTGCATCAACGAATCTCATTCGGCCGCCAGCACCTTCAAGCAACATTGCTTTATCGGAAAGTATGACCGCGATTGCTCTGTAATTAGCTATAGCTCCTACTTCTCTATTCACGGTAGCCCGAAAGTGTATATCAACGACAGACTGTCTGGTTAAATCAAGATGCTCTAACGAGAAGTAATAAATTGGATAATGAGATATAAAATCCAATTGTGATATTTGCAAACCAGTATCGATATTTAGATCGCGCGCTAGATATTTCGTCAATCGTTGATATGCGCGTGCAACATGATTATTATCAAAATTTAACAGTATGTTCTCAGACGGTTCTTGATGTCCGTTTATTCTCAGAGAAATGTCAGTGATACCAAGTTGATCAAATATCATATGCGAACGTGTTTCATTACCCACCCGTGCAACATTCTGAAGAGCAATAAAAATATGTCGCGGCGCGGAAACCCCCTGCTGTGATGCTCTATGCCATGGGAATAAACCGTTATTGGTACTTTGAGCACTATCTGTGGTTGTTGTAAGCCACGATAGCAGCACTTTACCGCCTTGATCCATAAAAGAAATCAGTCGCTGTTCTTCAGTAATTGCAGGAGCCATTACCGGCATCATCAGTGATAGTTTTGTTATGTTTACCTTACCAGCGTCACCTAGAGGTCGCCATAGCGCATCATTGTCGTTGGCTTTTCTAACAAGCACGACCGTATGTTTTGCTCCAAAAATTACTTTTCTGACATCTCTGCAAAATCCAAAGATGTGCGACAGCGGAATGGCACATGAAAAATTTATACGATTACCTTTCAACATTTGTCTACGTGCAGCGAAACCTAAATTAAATTCTGCATTAGCGCTAATAATCATGTTTTCGATTTCAGCATCAACAGGAGGAACAGCACTGGTTTGTGGTCGTCTAATAATAAACTGATCACTGTTAGGATAATTAGAAGAGTCCTTGGCAAACATCACTGATGGACCGGCTGATCTTGTATAATCATCAGAATATCTTGCTAGACCAATTATTGTTGTAGCAACATCGACATCCTTCTGAATTGATTCAATATTTTTTCCATCAATCATGTAGATAGCACTATCAAACAAGACCATAATTCCGTTATTGACAAAACCGATTTTAACATCATTTCCGTATACTGTATCATCTGTTTTTATAATTTCTCCTTCTACTTCAATAAATGCTTCAGCGGGAAGGAACTATCTACTTGTATCTTGAACTTGCAATTCAATTCGTCCTCGTTTATTTGGTTCTCTTGCGTCATAAGAATAATACTGATAATCACGCACTGATTCATTTTTAAGGACCGGTTCGTCTATGTCGAATGCTGGGTCGGATTCCCGTTTAAACATTTTATTATAGAAGTTATCGTCTAAAACGAAGACCACTTCCCGCCACCAAACTCGTGTTTATTTGTTCAGGATTTATCAGCGCTGCTAGTTTTTGATTTGCGGCTTCATTCATTAGTCTACTAACATTTGGGGGCATGTCTGCGGTGGCTGGTAATTTTACTGGTGGAGGTTTTCTGCGTGTCAGTCGCGCTAGTCTGTCCTTGATTGCCAGGAATGCTTTACTGGCAGCGCTACCAACAGCGCCAGTAGCTTTATCTTTGATATCATCAATGGCTTTCATCGATAATTGTTTTGCGATCGGTATTGCTTTAGGTGCCATCCTCGCGAATAAACCCCGAACAACATCGCCGAGTCCGTTTCCATAAGTCATCTTGTATACGGGTACTCGTGAATTTACATCCCTGACCATGATTGGTCTACGATGAGAATTGTGTACGATCATTTTATTTAATTAGTTATTTCTCTAATCGCGGCGACTTTCAGTCGCTATCTGTGAGTTCATCAATAAGTTCTCGGTAGATGTGAGCATCCAAGATGCCGCCGCGAAATAGTCGCTGACAGATACCAGCTGCTTCATTAATTATTTGTGGTGAGTTATTTCCAGCCCGCGCTCCTCCTAAGAGAACTTCTAACCGTGATACGTCATTGATAATATTGTTAGGGCAGGGAATAAAATCACCCCCAAACCACTGCCAGTTGCTCCGATGTCGGGTACATCGTAAAATACTTCTGGAGATCGTGGTCGTTTTTTTTGGCTTCTACATCTTTTGCAAATTCTTTATACCCGGGATCTTTTGGATCAATAGGTAAATTTTAGAAGCAAAATATAATAAAGGAGCCCAGTCTTCGGGTTTTATTTTTTTAATGTATTGAGGTTTCAGATATTTTACTTTGGAAATACAACCATGTGCAGCAATATCGAGTAATTTATCCCGGTCAGTAAAAACACTAAGAGCTTTACTGGTAAAAATATCCTACAGGTGTAGACCGAGATTTCTCTTATTGCTGCATCGATGAAGTTTGCACAGGCGGTGAATAGAGAGGTGGAGGCCCTTGTTGACTACTTTTGTCAATCTCCTGCATTGCCTTTATAAGTTTTGAAAATTCTGATCGTTGGATTTAACCGTTTTTTTGTCATAGTATGCACGATACGCCCATCTAACAAAATTGTCATCAGTTGTGGACCTATATTTTGAGCTTAAAACTCTATCTTTGTTTTATAAACCCTCTAATATCAATTCAGGTAATTTTTCTTCTGGTGTACTTTTAAGGAGTTTAATAAAACCCGGATCAAATTTTGCAGTCAGTTCAACACTTTCTTTTACTGCTTTGGGCGCAGCAGCTTCGGCGACTTTAGTGCCTTCTTCAGCGGTGGGTGGAGGCTGAGCTGCAACTATATCAGTTGGAAGTTTTTGTAACATCTTTTATGTTTGTTTGGTTCTTTTTGCAATCTTTTCAGTCTGCTCGGCGGTTTGTTTTAGCACTGGAAGAATACCCTTTTCATCTCCCAATAGAGCTCTTTCTGTGATCTCCGCAGCTTTTTCAGTAGCTGTTGTAATGGGTTTAAATAATTCTGCTGCACCTGTTGCAAATTCAACTTGTGCTTGCTGACGTTCTTGAAGTTTTTGTCTTACAGAATCTCTCACAGGAAGAAATTTTTTTATTTCTTCTAGTCGCTCTCGAGCCAGTCTAGCGGAATGTGCTTCTCCAATGTTGGCCATTATTGTTAACTTACATTTTTAATTCACAGCAGCAGAAACGGCGACGACAATTAAACCCTGCCAGGGACTTTCACACAGCAGCAGAGAGGGTGAAACAGCACCGAGTGTTTTCGCAAGATAGAACCTTGTATTAACGGAAATAGTGGTAGATATTTTCATGAGATAACCCTTCTTTGCAGCGGAGAAGACTTATTTTGTCATGTTTTCTGAATGGAGGGTTTATTTTGTGAAAATAATATCTCTGTCTTAAATGTTCTCGATAGAAGGCTCTGTTAAGCGAAATACTTTGTGGGATTCACCCTCTCTGCTGCTACTGGTAATACACCATGGTATGCTGGCATCACATTTCTCCCTGGAGACAGGGTGATTCTTGCTGATTTTAACAACAAACAATGCATCCTATTCAGCTCTTCCTATCAGTTCATGACAAGTCATACACTAACAGGTAAACCATGGAACGTCTGTGTACTGGATGACCAGGAGGTGGCAGTCTCGTTGTATAATAAAAGTAAAATCCAGATCCTGTCAGTGACTGGTGATGTCATCAGGCCAGTCAAAACGATAACAACCAAAGTCAGTGGTAATGGAATAGCAGCTGCTGGGAAGGGGGAAATGGTTGTGAACGGTTACTGTGGTAATAACAAGGGTCAATGGAGTCTGTTTAACATGAGAGAAGATGTAAAGTGTACTCATCTTTATGACTCTTCATGCTATGATTGCTACAACTGCGTAGCTCTGAATAACATGAAAACACGAGTGTATATTGGTGTGAATCATGGCAGTTCACTTCTCTGTTTTGACGTGGATGGCAGGAAACAGTTTACCTACAGCCCTGACAATCTCAGGTGCACCTATGGAGTAGCTGTGGACAGATATGACAACATCTATGTTCTTGGATATGAGTCTAACAATATTCATCAGCTGTCGCCAGATGGGTCTGTGATACAGGTTGTAAATACAGGAGTGCTGAAATCTCCATGGGTGATTTGCATTGACAAGAGTAAGGATATCTTAGTCATCACAAGTGGTTCAGACGAGAGAAGAAAACTATACATTTATCAGCTGAAATAAATTTAACACAAGGTACTTCATACCTGTAAAGTTCAGTAAGTTCCATGAAAACAAAATGCGTATAGAAGTTGTTTGGTAAAACAACTCATTTAAATATGTAAATAAATGCTGAGTAAATTTTTAGGGTTACATTCCTGTAAAGATATAGATGTATGCATAATGAATAAATGCATATTGAAGTTCTTATGTGCAAAAGAATCAATTTTGAAAGGTAAATAAATCCTGATGAAATGTTTGTCGTTTGAAACATTGTTGCACTAATTTTCATATGATGTACACATGGCTTGGAGTATTGCTAATTACTATGATTGTTATTATTATTATTAATGGTAGACCATTCACGATAATCTTGTCTGAAAAGGAATGTTATCTCATGTTAAGCAAGTTCGATAAAACAGAGAATTGACTAAACAAGTATATTAATTCAGTTAGAATATTTATACATACACGTATTTTTATGTATTAAATTACTGGATTGGTGTGCATAATTTACAAATCAAGTGTATTTATGAACAAATAACATTCAGAAAATCTTGTCTGAAAATGAATGTTATCTAATTTTCCTCAAGTTAGATAAATCAAAGAGAATTAACTAATTAATTATTTTACTTTGATTATACGTATTTATATGAATTGAATTACTGGATTACTGTGCATGATTTACAAGTCAAGTGTATTTATGGACAAATACAATTTCTCACTGTCAATCTACAACATAACCAATGGTGATAAAGATGTGCAAATTATTTCAAACTGGTGACTGTTACATTGAAGCCATGTTCATATGTCTGGAATGTTTTATCATTATTAACCAATAACCTTGCAGGTATACAGAGTTTAGCACTGAATGCATGAATTATTAATCTGAAAAGAAATGTAGTTCAAAGAAAGACCTACAATCTCCTTAAGGGCTTCCAGTCCTGGTGACTAAGCTTTCCAAAAGTCAGCATTGTGATGACTTACTCTTTTCATAATTGTAAAAAATAGTTGCCAAGAAAGATAAATAATAGAAAGAGAAAATAAGAATTGGTATATATAATATATCAAATTAAATGAAAATGAAGGCAATTTTAGTTCTACATTTCTCTAAAGATACAAGCGAGATGTAGAAAATGTCTATCAATATTTAATGATGAAGTGTGTAAACTATTTATAATGACTAACATGTATATAATTGTTTTTATAATTTGTTGTACAGTACTTACATGTATAGAATTGTTTTTATAATTTGTTGTACAGTACTTACATGTATAGAATTGTTTTTATAATTTGTTGTACAGTACTTACATGTATATAATAGTTTTTATAATTAGTTGTACAGTACTTACTTAAATGCAATAAATATTAGGTAGAGTTTCATTTTGTGAGCAAATCACTTGCATGACTAAATAATACTGCTTATTATTATTATTATAATTATTATTATTATTCTGCTATGTTATTTATTGATTATTACTATGTTAATTATTATCTAATTGTTATTATTATTAATATTATTCTGCTATTGATTATTACAATGTAAATTATTAATTATTACTATGTTAATTATTGATTATTAATATGTTAATTATTGTCTAAACATGATTATGAAAGTTTACTGAATTAAACCTAAAATTAAGGTGTACACTTTTCTTTTTGACCATCATACCAGTTACTATACATATTTCCAAATTAATAAATTATATAAATATAGACCAGTAAATTAAAATGAAACAATTACTTCAAATTATATGCATCCTAAAATAGCCTGAGGTAGTGTAAAATGTGTAATGTACATACTATTAACAAGGAGTATAAAGCAATTATGTTAAAGTATATGCATCCCATAATAGACTATAATAGCAGGAGGTTGTACAGAATGACCCATGTACATACTATTAATAAGGAGTATAAAGCAATTAGTATATGCATCCCATAATAGACCATAATAGCAGGAGGTTGTATAGAATGACCTATGTACATACTATTAACAAGGAGTATAGAACAATTACTTTAAAGTATATGCGTCTCATAATAGACTATAATAGCAGGAGGTTGTATAGAATGTATATGATGTCTGCAATGTGACAGCTTATAGTGATGAATAGCATGGGGGCATCATGCCGCAGACATGTAGCATGATGTCACACCCATTCACATTATCCTAATTATATAATTATGTACTATAACATATGAGAATAGATTTGAATAGGAATTTTACAATCATATTTACCTCTTAAATAGAAAGAAATAATATAACACATTTAATATTTGTCATTTGCATTTTATGTTAGAAGAGCTATGAATTTTAATAGACTGATTTCCTTTGGAACCAATGTTATTGCTTAACATAATTGATTTTGAAGTCCAATGGTTAAGGGTATTCTAATGAAGTTATGTCCCTTGGTTGAACTATAAAGTTTATTCTATGCTGATAAATATTTGATGTTGTCTCCCTTTAATCAGTCAATATATCATCTTGAAATCCAGATGTGGACTATATTGTAGACTTCCATGACAATGAAGTCTCATGTAGACTGTAATGTAGACTTCCCCGACAATGATAGATAGAAGAAAAAGAATTATATATACATGCATGATAATTATTTATCCAAAAATTACAAGACAGAAGGTAGTATTATAGTGCCATTATCTCAGTTTATATGACATTGTTGTTCTATCATAGAAAATAATGTCCCCTGAGAAATTGATTTATGTGATTCCAGATTATTTTCTTTGAAAGAATGCATCCACTGTATCAGACCCTTCCTCACCTCCAGAACGTGCATGGCAGTGAGTGCCTCTTGGAGAACAAACATGTCCTTCTGATAGCCTAGATGTTCTTTTTCTTTCTTTCTTGCCTCTAAGTTCATTTTTGCTGCACCCTGCTGTTGTCAAAGGGTTTAACGCCATTTTTCAGCACACGATAGGCTATACATGGCGGCCAGTATTAATGGTGGAGGAAGAACCCTAGAAAACCCCGGGAAGAACCACCGACCCACTAGAAGCTACTGGAAAGCTTTCTCACAAGCTCACATTGGCTGAATCCGAGACTCGAACCCACGCAGACATAGGTGAGATGGCAGTGATCCATAAAGGAGGGCGCTTTAGACCACTTGGCCACTCAGGGCCCCCTGCTGCACCCTGTAAGAAACAGAGAAAGCAAAGTTTCATTACAGTTAACGATTAAAAAGTGACATGTTTAGTGTGTTCCATCTTCATGTCCTTTAAATAACAGACACATGTACTTATGACAAATATCAAACAAACAAGAGACCCATGCTGGTGCTGACACTTAACTGTGTGAAAATTAAGTTCTATTTTTGTGACTCTTCTGATTCTTCTTCTTGTCTTTTAAGTAGCTTTTCCTAAATAACAAATGAACAAGAGTCCCTTGAAGGGAATGATGCTCTGCTGGTTAACAACTAGTAAGGACTATATTTATCTTATTCTTCTTGTTCCATTTTTTATTACAGGTACCATTTTTTTAATATCAAATTTAGGATGCTTATCAAACAAACAAGAGTCCATCAAAGTGATTTAATCACTATTGCTAAAC
The DNA here is from genome assembly GCA_028554795.2 of Sinohyriopsis cumingii. Classification (NCBI taxonomy): domain Eukaryota; kingdom Metazoa; phylum Mollusca; class Bivalvia; order Unionida; family Unionidae; genus Sinohyriopsis; species Sinohyriopsis cumingii. The sequence goes on along the minus strand of JAPYKE020000360.1, from coordinate 236,333 downwards.
AATTAAATGTGGCATTTTATTGTAATTTTTCTTATTGTCATTTAAATAACAGATACTTATGATAAATATCAAACAAAAAAAGAGTTCCATGCTGGGACTGACACTCAACTGTTTGAAAATTAAGTTCTATATTTAATGTGGTTCATTTATCATTCTTCTTCTTGTCTTTTAATTGTTGATGCATATTCCTTAATATCAAATAAACAATTCAGTCCCTGGAGGGGAATGATGTTTGAACAATTACTAATTGCTATATTTAATATATTCATCTTTTTGCCTTTTAATTACTGATACATATTTCTTGATTTTGAACAAACAAGAGTCCCTCAAAGGGAATGATGCTCTACTGTTTAAACAATTTCTAATGTTTATATTTATTGTATTCATCTTTTTGCCTTTTAATTATTGACACCTATTCCTTGATATTAAAAGAAAAGTCCCTTGAAGGGACAGACTCTCTATTGGTTAATAATTGTTTATATATATATATATATATATATATATATATATATATATATATATATATATATATATATATCTTTCCTACTATATCTGTCTTCAATAACTCATACAAATGGTAAATAATATAGTATAAACTATATTATTATTAGTAGTAGTAGTAGTATTGTACACACAGATCTAATTTATATGTGCTTTTAATATAGGGCATTTATATTACAATTCTTCCAGTTCTTCTTTTTGTCTTTTAATTAGCAGGCTTCTATTATACGATATCAAAGAAAACAAGAGTCCATTGATGGGACTCACTTTCAACTGATTGATAACTACAAAGTGCTTTAATGATCATGATTCTTTTGGTTCTTCTTCTTGTCTTTAATTAGCAGATGTCTATTCCTTGATATCAGACAAACAAGACTTACTTAAAGGGACTGACTGCCCACTGATTAACAATTAATTAGTGTTATATTTATTTTGATCTGCTTAAAGGGACTGGCTGCCCACTGATTAACAATTAATTAGTGTTATATATATTTTGACCTACTAAAGGGGACTGACTGCCCACTGATTAACATTTATAGTGCTATATTTATTGTGATTCCTCCTAGTCTGCATGCCCTTTACATATTCATTGATATCAAACAAGATTCCCTCAAGGGATGATCAATATATTAACAAGTAATAAGTAATTTATTGTGATTCATATTTCTTTAATTAGCATATGTGTGTAACCTTGATATCACCCAAAAATTCATCTGCATTAAGGATAACCGCTTGTAAAAAAATGAATATTTACCTCAGTGTACAAAATAATGCAGTCATTGCATTATGATGTCACTGATATGACATAACCTGTCCACTAAGTGTATCATATTACTACAAACTCTGGCAGTGATTTTACAGTAAAGGACGTGGTTATGACTAATGTATCTTATAAACAATGTGAAACAAAAACTGACTGTACAATTTTAGTAATGGCAATAATAGTCACGCAAATGAAAGTCAGTGAAAAGTAAACAGGACCTTGAAAAATCTGAACCACTTTACAAACTATCCTTTATTAAATTGACTTTGCAAATGAAATGATCATTACATGATGTTATAGATGTACCATTACTTATAACCCATGTGTATCAGATTGTTAAGTGTATGTAAGTTCTATATCATGGATTTAACATTACTTGCAATCTAACTAATGTAACTGATGTGTCATGGATTTAACATTACTTGTTTTGTTCTTGTTGTTGTTATAGGCTTTAATGCTATTTTTAGCTCAAGATAGGCTATACACGGCGGCCAGTATAAATGGTGAAGGAAGAACCTGGGAAAACTTCGAAAAGAGCCACCAACCCACGAGAAGCTACTGGCAAGTTTTCTCATGTACCCACATTGGCCGAGCCTGAGACTTGAACCCATGTAGACAGAGGTGAGATGTCGGTGATCCATAATGGTGAGCACTTCAGACCACTCTGTCACTTGGGGCACCTATGTTACTTGTTTTAACCAGGTTATCTAATAGCGTGCAAGATGACTACATAAATATACATGTATGTAGGTCAAAGTCAAATGCATCAAAGTTCATCCAGTGTATTGCTGATTGAAGCTCACATGCCATATCTAAATGATATCTTACCAGAAATGAAAGCTCTAGTTCACAAGCAAATGTGGATGGATGCAAGGATAGATGAATGGAATTGGCACACTTGATCTTTGACCAGGTGAACTAAATATACAAACTCCTCCCAACATACACTCAAAAGATGCTATAAAAATTGTATTCACTCAGAAATTAGTCTTAAAACAAAATCCTGAACATGACTACCCTACTGTAAAAGTGACTGCTTTATTTTGCTACTCCTTTAGTCTTGACTTAATAAGAAAAAGTATGTAGTCACAGAATATGGATGACCCATCATGGTGCTTGAAAATTTACCTAAATGCAAATCCTAACAAAAGTATGACAGATGGACAAGGCTGACACTACATGCCCTTATTACTGTTATAGTGGGGCATTAAAATCTAACTAAAGTGTGATAGACAGAAGGAAGGACAAGGCTAATACTACATGTTCCTATTACTGTTATAGTAAGGCATTAAAACCTAACTAAAGTGTGATGGACATAAGGAAGGACAAGGGTAACACTACATGCCTTTATTATTCTTACTGTGGGAATGATTACAAATCAAATAGTGTCCATTGTTCCATCATATACTGTATCTAATCATGAACTGTTGCATAAAATGTTTTTTACATGCTGTAAATTTGATAATTTCACTGGCTGGCTACTTTCAGAAGTACTTGTAAAAAATGTTTCTTGTGCACTTTCATTGAGTGCAGTTTTCAGTAGCATGATTCAAAGTAAGATGCAAAGTTCTAAACCATATCATTGAATTTCACAGCTAACATGTCCTGAAATATTGTAATGGAATGCAACTGTCCCTCAGCCACAAACTCTCTGAAAACTAAAAACTTTTCTTAAATTTGAATAATCTCATCCTTGCACAGATAAATGATTAATATCTGTGGTTCCCACTAATTAATGAACTCATTAATATCTGTGTTTCCTGCTAATTACTGGACTCGTTAATATGTGGCTCTTGCTAATTACTAAACTTAATATATGTGGGACTTGCTAATTACTGGACTTAATATATGTGGGACTTACTAATTACTGGACTTAATATATGTGGGTCTTGCTGATTACTGGACTTATTAATATATGTGGTTCCTTCTAATTACTGAATTCGTTAATATCTGTGGTTCCTGCTAATTACTTGACTCATCAATATATGTGTGTCTTGCAAATTACTGGACTCATCAATATCTGTGGTTCCTGCTAATTACTGGTCTCATCAATATCTGTGGTTCCTGCTAATTACTGGACTCATTAATATATGTGGTTCCTGCTAATTACTGAACTCGTTAATATCTATGATTCCTGCTAATTACTCAACACATCAATATATGTGTGTCTTGCTAATTACTGGACTCATCAATATATGTGGGTCTTGTTAATTACTGGACTCATCAATATTTGTGGGTCTTGCTAATTACTCAACTCAAGTGAGATGATGATCATATAAGCCTATACTGCAAGTCTGCAAATTCAACTTGGGTCTTGAGTATGTATTCCAATTTTGATCAGTTGGATCAAAATATAGTTAGACTGCTCTGGTGGACTAGTGGTTAGAGTGTCCACTTTGGATGCTGGAGAACATGGGTTCAAGCCCCAGCCAAGTCATACAAAAGACTTACAAAGATGGTACTAACAGCCGCCTCTCTAAGTGCTCAGCATTAAGAGGTTTAAGTGTTAGGACTGGTTGGGTTGCTGTCAGGATGATGTGACTGGGTGGGACATGGTGCTGCATTATCTACAGCATGATGCCTCAGTCCTAGACATAACTATAAACTGCCACACTGCAGACAGCAAAGCTACCTTAAAAATTTGAATTACACATGCACACACACAATAAATATGGTTTATGCGCTGGTAACAAGAGACCCAAGCAGGCCAGATATCATTTACCTACTAACATGACTTAACAGTTGACCATTCACAAAGAAGGGATATGTAGTATTGACACCTAAGTAAACTATCTAGCAAATTTTATATCATGTTACTTTCACCTATTTTATTGCATCCTGCACATTACTGAATTCAAGCGAGGTCTTCCTCATACAAGCCTGTATTAAAGGTTTGATCAAGATGAGACAAAACATATGGCTTCCGAAATGGCAAAAAACTGCCAAATCAGATGCAAGGTCACCACATTACTGTCCATCTGTCTCACCCACCTTGATGATAGATGTATATGTTTATATTCAACATTTGATGAAAATCATATCAAATATATGACCTCATGACTGATAACAAGTTCAGTCAATCAGATACATGTACAAGACAATCTCATTAATATGCATGAATCTTGCTCATTGTCACACTTGTCTGCAACGATGATATAAGGCCATATGTCAACTTTGGTCAGAATTCGAAATAAGGTTTCTAGAAGGCAACAAGCTCAGCCAATCAGATGCAGGATCACCTAATACATACACATGCATCTTACTCCTGGATCTAAGTTATAATCAATGTGCACTGTGATCTTCATAATGTCAGGATAGATTTCAGGACTCATAAAAAATCTGATATGAAATATGGCATCCAGAGTGGCAACAAAATCAGCCAATGAAAATTAAGATCAAGTCATTAATATGCATAGACTGTCTCACTTATGTTCATTCATTTTTGAGATACAGATAATACAGCTCTATATTCCAGTGTAATCAAATCAGATAATATTATGTAGCCAACATAAGTGCAACATGCAAAAGTTGACTGACAACAAATGACGGACACAGCAGCATACCATAAATTCAGTTATGGCCAGGTGAGATAACAATCACATGTAATAAAATCACCTCATCAATATTATTGGATCTCACTCATTATGAACCTCATCCGAAATATTAATGGTGTAAGCATATGTTCCAAGCTGTATCAAATTTGAATCAGAAATAAAATGCTTTCTACAATCATTACAAGCTCAGCCAATCAGACATACAATCAACATATTAATGAGTATATATCAATCTTAATACTCATTACAAGCTCAGCCAATCAGACATACAGCTACATATTAATGAGTATGTATCAATCTTAAAACTCATTACAAGGTCAGTCAATCAGACATACAATCTACATATTAATGAGTATATATCAATCTTAATACTCATTACAAGGTCAGCCAATCAGACATACAGTCTACATATTAATGAGTATGTATCAATCTTAATACTCATTACAAGCTCAGCCAATCAGACATACAATCTACATGTTAATGAGTATGTATCAATCTTAATACACATTACAAGCTCAGCCAATCAGACATACATTCTACATATTAATGAGTATATATCAATCTTAATACTCATTACAAGGTCAGTCAATCAGACATACAATCTACATATTAATGAGTATATATCAATCTTAATACTCATTACAAGCTCAGCCAATCATACAATCTACATATCAATGAGTATGTGTCAATCTTAATACGCATTACAAGGTCAGCCAATCAGACATACAATCTACATATTAATGAGTATATATCAGGCTTAATACTCATTACAAGGTCAGTCAATCAGACATACAATCTTCATATTAATGAGTATGTATCAATCTTAATACTCATTACAAGTCAGCCAATCAGACATACAATCTACATATTAATGAGTATATATCAATCTTAATACTCATTACAAGCTCAGCCAATCAGACATACAATCTACATATTAATGAGTAATATCAATCTTAATACTCATTACAAGCTCAGTCAATCAGACATACAATCTACATATTAATGAGTATATATCAATCTTAATACTCATTACAAGGTCCGTCAATCAGGCATACAATCTTCATATTAATGAGTATGTATCAATCTTAATACTCATTACAAGGTCAGTCAATCAGACATACAATCTACATATTAATGAGTATATATCAGTCTTAATACTCATTACAAGTTAGTCAATCAGACATACAGTCTACATATTAATGAGTATGTATCAATCTTAATACTCATTACAAGGTCAGTCAATCAGACATACAATCTACATATTAATGAGTATGTATCAATCTTAATACTCATTACAAGCTCAGCCAATCAGACATACAATCTACATATTAATGAGTATATATCAGTCTTAATACTCATTACAAGGCCAGTCAATCAGACATACAATCTACATATTAATGAGTATGTATCAATCTTAATACTCATTACAAGGTCAGTCAATCAGACATACAATCTACATATTAATGAGTATGTATCAATCTTAATACTCATTACAAGGTCAGCCAATCAGACATACAATCTACATATTAATGAGTATAGATCAGTCTTAATACTCATTACAAGCTCAGCCAATCAGACATACAATCTACATATTAATGAGTATATATCAGTCTTAATACTCATTACAAGCTCAGCCAATCAGACATACAATCTACATATTAATGAGTATATATCAGGCTTAATACTCATTACAAGGTCAGCCAATCAGACATACAATCTACATATTAATGAGTATATATCAATCTTAATACTCATTACAAGCTCAGCCAATCAGACATACAATCTACATATTAATGAGTATGTATCAATCAAAATATTCCAGGTGAGCTGAAAGTTCCTAAGTCTATATTCATATTCCTAATCCCACCTCTGACTCCAACCATAAATTTGAACTTTAACTATCACCCACCAAGGACTCCTGGTGCAGGGGCTAATCAAATCATGACTGCCCCTGAAATGGAACCTGAATAACCACTTTCATCAGACTTAAAGAATATGGAACCTTAACACCACCTTCATGGGACTTCAACAATGTGAAACCTTAGGGACCATCTCAAGACAGTGTAATCGTAACTGTAAAATGAATGGACACAAGGTATACATTTACACGTATTGTAAACATGCCAATCAGTTGATGAATTTGTTTAATGTGCAAAAGTTACATTTTTTGATAAGTATTTTTACCTCATGCTACCCTATTTAAATAAATTATTATTATAACCTTTCTTCTCATATTTCAGATTGCATTTTTACTATTGATGGAACATGTTTTCTACTGTAACTAATGTACCTTTCCTGATTATCTTTTCCACTTCAGTGGCATGATATGTACAAATTTAGCAAGTTAGAATATCAATCAGCCAATTAGAATTTCAATAAGCCAGTTAAAATGTCAATCAGCCAAATAGAATATGGAACTAATTTCAATCAGCCAGCTAGACAGTCATTGAGTCAATTATAATATCAATCAGTCAATTAGAATATCAGTCAGCCATTTAGAATATCAATAAGCCAGATAAAATATCAATCAGTCAATTAGAATATCAGTCAGCCATTTAGAATATCAATAAGCCAGATAAAATATCAATCAGTCAATTAGAATATCAGTCAGCCATTTAGAATATCAATAAGCCAGATAAAATATCAATCAGTCAATTAGAATATCAGTCAGCCATTTAGAATATCAATAAGCCAGATAAAATATCAATCAGTCAATTAGAATATCAGTCAGCCATTTAGAATATCAATAAGCCAGATAAAATAGCAATCAGTCAATTAGAATATCAGTCAGCCATTTAGAATATCACTAAGCCAGATAAAATATCAATCAGTCAATTAGAATATCAGTCAGCCATTTAGAATATCAATAAGCCAGATAAAATATCAATCAGTCAATTAGAATATCAGTCAGCCATTTAGAATATCAATAAGCCAGATAAAATATCAATCAGTCAATTAGAATATCAGTCAGCCATTTAGAATATCAATAAGCCAGGTAAAATATCAATCAGTCAATTAGAATATCAGTCAGCCATTTAGAATATCAATAAGCCAGATAAAATATCAATCAGTCAATTAGAATATCAGTCAGCCATTTAGAATATAAATAAGCCAGATAAAATAGCAATCAGTCAATTAGAATATCAGTCAGCCATTTAGAATATCAATAAGCCAGATAAAATATCAATCAGTCAATTATAATATCAGTCAGCCATTTAGAATATAAATAAGCCAGATAAAATAGCAATCAGACCAACAAAATATGAATTAGCCAATTAGAATTTCAATTAGCCCATTCAAATTTCAATAAGCCAGTAAAACATCAATCCGTCCAATGGAATATGAGTTAGCCAATTAGAATTTCAATCATCCATTTAGAATGTCATTGAGTCAGTTAGAATCTCATTCACCCAATTAGAATGTTAATCAGGCATTTAGAATATCAAGCATTCAATTGAAATATCAATCAGCCAATCAAATGAAAATACTGGGCAGAATAAGGAGACAGTTAAATCATGATAGAAGATAAAGGAGAGACGTACAACATGTGTGGATTACATTGGTGAAGTCTTGTAATACACACTTCAGGTTTTGCCACTGCAAAACCAAACATTAATTAATTACTGCTGTTTCCCTAAAATTAGATACATTTTCATAAAATAATATTAACTTATATCCACACTCGTTAAATAATATATGAATAATTAATATACCCTGCATATAACTAATTTAATCATTTTTAAGAATATTTTGGTGATGTGAGAAAATATGCCTCAACCTCAGAATGAAGAATGGATCAAAGGTATATTAGAATCACATCTCTAGTTTCATCAATGGTATTAGAATCACTCTCTAGTTTCATCAATGGTATTTTTTTCTATCCAATCACACATTTTGATACAAGACAAGGTAGAAGAGGGGATGTTTACACATAAATTATGCACTGAAAATGGATTCTGGAAATATTTGCTTCTAAAAGTTGTCTTCCTATTGGATATTTCTATTATATACATCATCTGAAAATTCATACTTTAAAAAAAATAGAATTATATAAAACCATTTTCCATTTTATATGTACAAGTTGTACCTTTCCAGTCCATGTGTCATAATACTGTGACTGGCTGGAGTCAGCCCAGTGGGATTCAAATCCATCTAATTCTCCCAGAAAGATAATTGCCATCACCTTTTTTCACAGACTGCTCTGGTGGCCTAGTGGTTAGAGAATCTGCCTCGGATGTGGGAGGTCGTGGCTTCGATCCCAGGCCGAGTCATACCAAAGACTTATAAAATGGTACTAACAGCTGCCTCGCTTGGCACTCAGCATTAAGAGGTTAGTGTTAGGACTGGTGGGCCTGGTGTCAGGATAATGTGACTGGGTGGGACATCATGCTACATGTCTGCGGCATGATGCCCAGTGCAGACATTGTAGCGATATGACTGACAAATTTTTAAAGCTACGTTAAAAATCAAAATCACAACAACAACAACACAACCTTTTTTCACCATTTTTTGTGTAATATTAATTTATTTTAAGAAAGAAAGCTAATACAAAATTACAAATTTCATTCGTTATCTTAATATGAACATTCAATCAAAAATATATTGACATTGACATTTATCAAGCTCAAAATTACTTCAGAAGATATTGTACATTCAGCATATTTTGAAAGGCATGACATAATTTTGAAAATATTGCATGTATATATGCAATAAATTTGTACCCTTGACAATTTTGCTTGTATACACACCCACAAATCTATACTTATTTAATATACCTCTTGTTAAAATAAGTATATGTTGAATACATGTGTGTAATAAATATATCCTAACCACATTGTATTTTACAAGCACTCTATAGCCATTAAAGTTACTTCGACAGATGCAAAGAAAAAAATTCTCTTCAATAAATTTCATTCAGAATATTTTTTAAATAATAATTTCTTACTAACATAAGCAGATTGAACTGTCCATGTTAACTCTGAGAAATTGTAGGTCTGGTGGCACTTCAGTTTTCACAGAAATTATTGATACTGATCCAAGGGAAGTAACTGCTCCATGAAATTATTTAATTGCCCTGGTAATTTCTTGTATTCTGAATAGCACATTAAGTTTTAAAATGATTTGAAATGTACCTCTCAAGGGTCTTTGCAATGTTGAATTCAATCCCACTTATTTGTTTGGGATCAAAATACCATACCTTTCACCAATATTGTGTTTACGGATATCGATTTTCACATCATAATTCTTTTTCATGTTTTCACCAGGAATTTGTATTTTTGTTTTGGGAAATTCTTTTTCATAATCTGTTGTATATTTCTAACTTTCAAATTGTTGTTTCTCAGGGCAACCTAATATGAGGTCTTCAAGCAAAGTTATCTCCCTTCCAAAGATCACTAAAGGTGGAATTTTTCCAGTAGTCTTTTGAACTGTAAACCTTTAGGCTATCATTGCAAAAGGTAAATATTTTTCCCAGTATGTTCGATACTCAGAAACAAAAGGTGAAAGCAAATTCAGTATTGTACAGTTGGCTTTTTTAACCATGATATTTGATTGGGGTCTTGTAATGGTCATTCAGGTTTTCTTGACAACCACAAACTGAAATATTTGATCCCTGATCTGTGGATCCGTGTTGTTATGTATATTTAATTTATTTTGTGTACCTGGTATTTGGCTTGGTTGAGGGTTGTGCTCACCTGATTTTTGTCATGATTGTAAGAAATAAACATGTGTTGTCTAAAAATTAAGTTCAAGACCTAACCTTATTTACAAGTTAGTGAATTTTTCCATTGGACTTGATTAGTTTTCTTATGCATTATGTTGTGATATAGGTCAGACGACAGTCTTATATAAAATGGGATTTGGTAAACAACTATTCACTACAATTTTATGATCCATCTGTTAAATCACTTATAGCTGTTTTCAGATATTTTTTGAGGCAAATTGTATAAATTAATTGGAATTACAAAGTGCTCATTGATGTTTGAACAAAGATACTAATTTTAGGATTATTGAGAACTCAAAGACATTTTGGATTATATCAATGTGCTACATCAGGACATTCCACACTCTTGGTTCATCAGGACATTCAAGACTTTGAATTAGTTCAGAACATCCATACTTGGGATTATTTCACATATAATTCACAATGCTGGAAGTTCCTCTTAAATTTTCAGTTTGTAACTTAGAGAAATTCATTATATTTTTATTTGGCTACACTTGGTTTCGCTTCTTTCAGTTACATAGTTTGGGACCATAGAATCATAATAGTGTATATGAGCAATATAACCCCAGATCTGGATATGAAGTTTTGAATTAGGCCAAATAGAATATGTGTGTTTCCAATCAGCCAGCCATTCCTGTTCCTCACTGCTGACCCTAGCACTTTCTTCACCATGTTAAAAACAAAAGATAAAAAAAATCATATTAAATATAATTTAAGAATAAAAGGAAAACCTGCCAAAACCATTGCAGTAAGAATCACATAAATTATTGGCCTTAATGTTTTGTCTGCAGTCTGTGTTTGATATATATACTTGATATAGGAATGGCTTAAGTCTGCAATCTGTGTTTGATATATATACTTGATATAGGAATGGCTTAAGTCTGCAGGTTGTATTTGATATATATACTTGATATAGGAATGGCTTAAGTCTACAGTCTGTGTTTGATATATATATACTTGATATAGGAATGGCTTAAGTCTGCAGTCTGTGTTTGATATATATACTTGATATAGGAATGGCTTAAGTCTGCAGGTTGTATTTGATATATATACTTGATATAGGAATGGCTTAAGTCTGCAGTCTGTGTTTGATATATATATACTTGATATAGGAATGGCTTAAGTCTGCAGTCTGTGTTTGATATATATACTTGATATAGGAATGGCTTAAGTCTGCAGTCTGTGTTTGATATATATATATACTTGATATAGGAATGGCTTAAGTCTGCAGTCTGTGTTTGATATATATACTTGATATATGAATGGCTTAAGTCTGCAGTCTGTGTTTGATATATATACTTGATATAGGAATGGCTTAAGTCTGCAGTCTGTGTTTGATATATATACTTGATATAGGAATGGCTTAAGTCTGCAGTCTGTGTTTGATATATATACTTGATATAGGAATGGCTTAAGTCTGCAGTCTGTGTTTGATATATATACTTGAGATAGGAATGGCTTAAGTCTGCAGTCTGTGCTTGATATATATACTTGATATAGGAATGGCTTAAGTCTGCAGTCTGTGCTTGATATATATATACTTGATATAGGAATGGCTTAAGTCTGCAGGTTGTGCTTGATATATATACTTGATATAGGAATGGCTTAAGTCTGCAGTCTGTGTTTGATATATATACTTGATATGGGAATGGCTTAAGTCTGCAGTCTGTGTTTGATATATATACTTGATATGGGAATGGCTTACGTCTGCAGTCTGTGTTTGATATATATATATTTGATATAGGAATGGCTTAAGTCTGCAGTCTGTGTTTGATATATATACTTGATATAGGAATGGCTTAAGTCTGCAGTCTGTGTTTGATATATATACTTGATATAGGAATGGCTTAAGTCTGCAGTCTGTGTTTGATATATATATACTTGATATAGGAATGGCTTAAGTCTGCAGTCTGTGTTTGATATATATATATATACTTGATATAGGAATGGCTTAAGTCTGCAGTCTGTGTTTGATATATATATATACTTGATATAGGAATGGCTTAAGTCTGCAGTCTGTGTTTGATATATATATTTGATATAGGAATGGCTTAAGTCTGCAGTTTGTGTTTGATATATATATACTTGATATAGGAATGGCTTAAGTCTGCAGTCTGTGTTTGATATATATACTTGATATAGGAATGGCTTAAGTCTGCAGTCTGTGCTTGATATATATACTTGATATAGGAATGACTTAAGTCTGCAGTCTGTGCTTGATATATATACTTGATATAGGAATGCATTAAGTCTGCAGTCTGTGCTTGATATATATACTTGATATAGGAATGGCTTAAGTCTGCAGTCTGTGCTTGATATATATACTTGATATAGGAATGGCTTAAGTCTGCAGTCTGTGTTTGATATATATACTTGATATAGGAATGGCTTAAGTCCATTTTGTAAAATAATCTGATTCTACCATTAGATACTTTATGCACTGCTTGGTTTTTGGTAAAAAACACATATCTGTACCTTCATTTAGAAACTTTTACTTGAGCCACAATTTGTACAGTTCTTGTGCCATTTTCTTCATTTCTTCCTAAGACTTACCTGAAGAATCCAGTGAAGTACAGTTTCTAAAATTGGATCTTGTAATTGTAACTTTGCTACAATAGTGAGGTTCACATTTTCTATATCTAAATTCTCTAGGTCAATTTCTGTACCATTAACTAATTTCAGAATTACCAGCATTATTTATTTAAGACTCTGCACATCAATTTTAGTCTTTTTTTTCTCTTCAGAATTAGAATTTGATAACTATAATCACATTTATTATGTTTAAATCTTGTATTTGTATGCTTTGTTTCAGTACTAATCTCTTTAGGTGTATTACAGAATTCAAGTTCACTCATTTCATCCATGCTATATTTTGTTTTTGCCATTTTATTCTGTTTTGGGGGTACTATTTGGACCAGATTCTTCCGATCATTCCTCACACCTTCTGTTCTTTTGCACAGAGCTCTACCAAGACTGAGCTGAAGTAAAAGACAGGGACAAAAAATTGTCACCATCATGTTGTAGTCACCGTCGTTTCTGAGTCATCATTGTGTCAAAGTCATTGTCGTGTTTGAGTCATCATTGTGTCTGCGTCATTGTCGTGTCTGAGTTAACCTGGAGATATAAGAGCATACAGAGGATCATGCTATACAGAGTAAATTTTTTGTAACAGTCTTATCTTTGGTATGTTGCCCATTCAATCAATACCAAAGTGTAGTTGCTTTGTACACGTTTTATTTATAGTGCCATATCTACCATATATGTTGGGACACTTTAATTATTGGTACACCATAAATTAATTTTTTTGTGCACTTTATATTCTGGAACCCATTGTTTTTTCTCGAATCATAACTTGTGGGACACCTTTTAAATCATTTGAAAGTTATATGTTGGAAAATGCACTCTAACCAGATGAAAGGAAATTATTGGGGAAAAGTTGTTTATTCAAGTCTTTTAAACATAAAATTGTTTTATTCAATTCTTTTCTACAAAGAGAATGCCTACATGTGATTGCATGGTGTGAGATTAAATTCTGCAAATATGACATGAATCTTAACTTTTGAATATTGTTAATAATAGTTAACGAATCAATATACTTTTTAGTGGGTGCAATTATACCTCACTGTAAAGTCCACCAGTATACTGCCATCATTATTATAACATGAATATGGTCATGTGATAACTCACTGTAAAGTCCATCAGTTTAGTGCTGTCATTATTATAACATGGATAAGGTCATGTGATATCTTGCTGCTAAGCCCACCAGTATACTGCTGTCATTATTATAACATGGATATGGTCATGTGATAACTCAATGTAAAGTCCACCAGTATACTGCTGTCTCTATTATACGAGGGATATGGTCGTGTGATACGTCACTGTGAAGCCCACCAATGTGCTGCTGTCGCTATTATAACAGGGACACAGTCATGTGATGCCTCAAAGTAAAGCCCAAAATTATGCTACTGTCATCATTATAACATGAAAATGATCAGGTGATACCTCACTGCATAGCTGATCATTATACTGCTGTCTCTATTATGACATGCAATATCTCACTATACAGTCCATCAGATTAATGATGTCTCTGTCATGGACATGTTCTTGTGATACCTCACTGTAATGCCAATCAGTATACTGCTGTCAATCATAACATGGACATGGTCATGTGATACCTCATTGATATGATAATGTGATACCTCACTATAAAGCCCATCATTATAGTGCTATCTTTATGATCTCAAACTGAAATTTAAAGACTTTTCAGGATCTCATCAAACATTTTATAAGCCAAATACTCATATCATTTTCCACTGTGTTTCTTTGCATTTTGGTTCACCAAAACACATCAATTAGAAATCTTTCTCTTACCACATGAAAATTGGCCAGCAATGTTGATTTCCTTTAATTTATTTTGGCAAATTCAGCAATACCTTTCATGTTGCTGAAGAGGTACAAGGGCTGGTTGGTGGAATGAGTGGGGTTAAGTGTACACAGAGTCACTTAAATTTGATGATGTATTATTTGTTTCCATTTTGCACTCAACTACATTCCAGGTTTTCATTTCCCCTGGAACTGAATAGGAACTTTTCATAATAAAGTAAAATCAGAAAGTTAGTGATTCCAAATATTTTGCAAGTGTTTGTGCTTCACACTTTTTGAATATTATTTCAGCACATTCAACAATTTTCCCCATGATCTACAATATTATGACAATGCACACTTTATGCTTTGTACATATCACCTATGTAGTCAGACAACCACTTCTTGAGCACACTATCCCACTTGTACGTATCACCCTATTTAGTCATACAACAACTCCTTGAGAACACTTTCTATGTAGTCAGACATCCATTTCTCCTTGAGCAGTTTCCACTTGTACCTATCACTCTTTGTAGTCAGACAACCTCTCCTTGAACACAGTTTCCACTTGTACATACACAGTAACACCTTGTGTAATTAGACAACCTCTTCTCTTTGAACACAGTTTCCACTTGTACCTCTCACTCTTTGTAGTCAGACAACAACTTCTCCTTGACCACAGTTTCCACTTGTACGTACACAGTAACACCTTGTGTAATTAGACAACCTCTTCTCTTTGAACACAGTTTCCACTTGTACCTATCACTCTTTGTAGTCAGACAACCTCTCCTTGAACACAGTTTCCACTTGTATGTATACAGTAATACCTTGTGTAATTAGACAACCACTTCTCTTTGAACACAGTTTCCACTTGTAGATATCACCCAGTGTAGTCATACAACCACTTTTCCTTGAGCACACTTTCCACTTTTACCTACCACCCAATGTAGTCAAACAACACCTTCTCCTTGAGCACAGTTTCCAGCCATGATTTTCCAGCCATGATGTTCAGGCAGAATAATTCTTTTCATGGACATTGTTCAATTGTATCATTAATCAGGAAATGGCTCTGCTCTTTCCATCACATCTTTTCCTTCAACCAATCAATTTTTTTTTATTTTTAATGGATTTTGCAAAAACTAAATGGAACATCACTGACTGTTACTTAAGAAAAGAAAGGATACATATAATATGAGATCCTATTTAATTTTGTGAATATCACTATTTTATTACTCTATGTGTTAGTGGAATAGCTTGAAAGACTTTGTATATAACACCATACAAGATTGGAACCTATTGCCGTATATACTCATATATTAGCCTGTTCGCATATATGCTGCCCCCCAAACTGAATAGGTATAAACACTAAAAAGTGCATGACAGGTGTATAAGCCAACCTCCAACTCGAAGACATTTCAAGATGCACAAAGTAAGTTCTAAATGCATTTATTTAGGCAAACTTGTATTTAAAAATATTACATGTATACTTATCTCCAGGTTGGTAAATTATGATGGTTATGTGTCTTGTACAATTAAATGTGCATACCTTTTTAAAAATATTACCTCAGTTTGTAGGATCGCTTATATCATTGAAAATGAGTAACTCATGAGTGTGTGATTCAACGTAAATGAACAGCTATTAAGGACTAGCTGAAATATTATCTGGAAGAATACAACTTGGTCAAAACAATGAATAAAGCAAAATCGGCATCTAATATGCTTGGGATTAAGTAAGGATTTAAGTGACGCTATACACGCTTTGCACTGTGCATGTACTGTACATTATAGTTCTCCCTGGTAAACTCAACCAGCCTGCGAATTATGAAGCCTGTATTTACCTTTATTTAACTTCATGTTGGAGAACTCAGAAAATATGCACATGCAAAATAATAACAAGATCAATCATAGTACTTTATAACAGTTTAATAATTGTCGTGTCACTGGAAGTTACCTTTTTACATGCCATTGTCTTAGAACACAGAAAAAAATATTGTTTCATGTCCCAAGATTTACAGCAACTACAGTTATCAACAAAATACCTAAAAACTGTCAAGTTTAGACACTGGCCTGTGGATAAGCCGATCTCCTTCTTCCAGGCCTTTATTTTTTCCTACATTATTTGGCTTATACATGAGTATATACGGTACCTAGTATTATCAAGATTATTGTGATATGAGTCTTTTTAAACTGACTGTTAAGTCTCACCTTTAGTGTCAAAACAACACCAAATTCAATGATAGCTATTACTTGTCAGAATGGGTTTTTAGTGACATGTTTCTGAAGAAAGATTTTAAATGTTTGAATTGGTTTTAGTGATATGTTCAATACTGTAATTAGACTGTACTTGTTTCAACTGTTTTTTGCTATTATGTCTATTTCTGAAATAAGATTTTACTAGTTTGTTTTTAGTAATATGTTATTATTATTATGATGTCTTAGTCTTATATAAAAAATGTATAATTTAGCCTAATATATAATGTATAATTTAGTCTAAAATAAAAAATGTATAATTTAGTCTAATGTAGAGTTTATAATTTAGCCTAATACGTACATTTTAATTTTAGCCTAATATAAAAGTGTTAACGTAGTTAAATATAGAATTTATAATTTAGTCTATCAGTACCATTGAAAGCACCTCACACGTGTGGCATAGGATGAACCAAACTCACTGTTTTCGAAATATTGTACAATATCCATAAATTACCCACGGGTATCATTGTACACAATAATATGAAACCCAAGTACATATATTTAATAATAAAAGGATTTATACAATTCAGTGACACTTACATACAATTTTGTATTTTGATCTATGATAGCATTTTTAATTTTAGTTGATTAAGTATTTTTTACATCTTTAAGTCAAATACATGTTCTTCAAATTTATGCTAATATAGGATTTTTAATTTAATTTTAATATAGAATTTAGTCTAATATATAATTTATAACTTTAGTCAAACATAGAGTTTTTAATTTAGTCTAATATAGATTTTTTAAAATTTTAGTCGAATATAAGATTTATTTTTAGTCTAATACAATTTTTAAATGTTATCGTGATTTATATTTTTTAATTTAGTCTAATATAGCATTTTTAAAATTAGTATAATTTACAATCTTTAATTTTAGCCTTGTATATAATTGTTAATGTTTGTCTAATATATAATTTCATTTTTAGTCTAATATATAATTTTAATTTAGTCTAATAAAGCAATTTTAAAATTAGTCTAATATCCTATTTTTAGTCTTAGTTTAAAATAGAATTAATAATTTAGGCTGCTATAGAATTTTATTTTTAATCTAATATATACTTTTTATTTTATTTTCTCAACAGATTATGTAATTTAATCCAATGACTAGTTTTTAATTTAGCTTAATCTAGAATTTAAAATTCAGTCTAATATAAAACTTTGAATTTTATTTTAATATAGACTTTTTAAGAAGTCTAAGTCTGAATTTTGGTCAAATTTATTATTTGTAATTTTAGTCTAATATGGAATTTGTTTATTTTTATTTATAATATATGGAAATTTCAATTTAGTCTAATATATTTTTTTCAATTTTAGCTAATCATATAAGTTTTCAAATGCATGTATTATTATACTACATTATTTGTCAATTGGTTACTATAAAAGATTTATAATTTTAGTCTAATATATATGTCTTAATTTTAGTTGATGTAGATTTTGTTAAAACTTTTAGTCTAACAAAGATTTAACAATTTTTGTAGATTTTAGACTATTTTTTTTTAGACTTACATAACAAATGTAATTTTTGTCTAATATATAATTTTTAATTGAGTTGATCGATTTTCTATTTGCATCTTAGTAAAATATATTTTTTAATTTTAGTATAACATGATTTTTAATTTAAGTTTGATATAGATTTTTCAATTTTATTTGATCACAAAATTTTTGCATTTTTGTCCAATGTAGGACATTTCAATTTATTCTCACATAGAATTCTTTATTTTTATCTAGTATAGAATTCATAATTTTAAGCTAATTTAGAATTTTTTATTCCAGTCTAATACAGAATGTTTTTACTTTGTGTCTAATATAACATTTTACTTTTGTCTCATATCAAATTATTAATTTAGGTAATATACAGTTCTTAATTTTCAGTATGTGCCCTCCCCAAAATATTCATACCTTACAACATGTTTGTATAATATTTTATGAAATGAATATTTTCTAATTTTTTGCCATATGTTGATATGGCCATAAAACACTTATTATTATTATTATTATTATTATTATTACTAGTAGTAGTAGTAGTAGTAGTACTATAACAAACCTTAAACTGTCTATGTGTAGTTGTGTTGGTAACATTTGGCCAGTAATTTATATAGGTTGAGGCTGTTGCCATTTTTGGTAGAGGGCACCTGTGTTGTGTTTGCATTTATGTAGCCTGAAAAAGTGTCAAACTCGTATTAGCAGCCACCTCTGTATACATGTCACCTGTCCATATTGTTGGTGTATATGTTGTTGTTTTTTTGTAATGCTTTGCTTTAGACTTGCATGTGTTTTGTTAGTTTGTATTATAGTTGTCTTTTGTGTGTCACATGTTGTGTTTTATGTCTCTCACTATTACAGTTGTCTTATGGATGTTATGTTTTATGTCTGTCTCTATTATTGTTGTCATGTGTGTGTGTCACATACTATATTTTATATCTGTATTATCTGATTATAGTTTTCTAATACATACTGTGTCACATGTGTCATGTCTGTCTCTATTATAGTTGTAGTGTGTGTGTGTGTATGTGTCTGTGATGTATGTTGTCTACCTTCATTATAGTTGTCTTGTGTGTACGGTGTGTCACATGTGATTTATCTATCATTATTATAGTTGTCTTGTGTGTGTTTCAAAATTTTGGTGTCTTACATCTCTCAGTATTACAGTTGCCTTGTATTATTTGATTATTGTTGTCTTATACATGCTGTGTCACTTGTGTCATGTATGTCTCTATTATAGTTTTTTTTGTGTGTGGTATGTCACATGTATATTGTATATATGTAGTATAGTTGTCTTGTGTGTGTTGTGTGTCACATGCTTTATGTCTGTATTATAGTAGTCTTTTGTCACATGTTGTGTTTTGTCAGTATTATAGTTGTCTTGTGTGTGTGCTGTGTTTTGTCAGGATTATAGTAGTCTTGTGTGTGTGCTGTGTCACATGTTGTGGTTGATGTCTATATTATAGTTGTCTTATCCGTGCTGTGTCACATGTTGTGTTTGGTGTTTGTATAATAGTTGTTTTATGTGTGTGCTGTGTCACATGTTGAGTTGCATATTTATTATAGTTGTTGTATGTGTGTGCTGTCTTACATGATGTGTTTGATGTTTGTATTATAGATGTCTTATGTGTGTGCTGTGTCACATGTTGAGTTGCATATTTATTATAGTTGTTGTATGTGTGTGCTGTCTTACATGATGTGTTTGATGTTTGTATTATATATATTTTATGTGTGTGCTGTGTCAGATTTCATGTATTCAGGTTTTTTATATATAAGTACACGTCTGTTTATTTTTTACTACATGTTGGTCCTAAGTACATTATTATTATTATTATTATTATTATTACAGTATTGAGTCCAATGACATAACTTATGCGGTCTATGTTTAGATACAATCATATGGTAAAATTTGGCCAGTAAGTAGTATATATTTGGACTGTTAATATTCTGGTAGATGCTGCATATGGTTCCAAAGTTTTGCTTATATATGTACCTGAATAATGTCAAAAATGTATAAGCAGTCACCTCTGTTTAAATATCACCTGTTCATACCAGACAAATTAACCAAGTTATTGTTGTTGTTGTTGTAGGGTTTAATGCCATATTTAAGCACAATATAGGCTATACATGGCAGCCAGTATAACTGGTGGAGGAAGACCTCTGGAATACTCTGGGAAGAACCATTGACCAACAAGAAGTTACTGGAGGGCTTTCTCACTTACCCATGTTAGCCAAGCCTGACACTTGAACCCACACAGCCAGAGGTGAGATGGCAGTGATCCATAACATTGAGCACTTTAGACCACTCGGACACTCAGGGCCCCAATTAACCAAGTCATATCTTGTTTGCTATATAGACCCTTACCCAATCTTGTTCATGGTCACCTAATATGGTCCTATATAGTCAGCCTAAATGGCCCTAAACAGTCACACTAAATCAGGGTTTATACAGAATTCTGACTGATAAATTCAAAGCCTTTTCCCAAACTTTCAAAGATGACAAACTTAGATTTCCAGACCTATTTTTGCTAAAATTTTGTATACAAGTTATGTTATATGAGAAAACAATGAATGCAGAATGCTACAATATTGTTTATTGATGAAATTCAAACTATAATTAATCAAATGAAAGAAACTGTGAAAACTCGACTACATCCAAATCTAACAACCTTTGACAATTTTTTTTGTGATTGTGGAAAAAAATTAAAATGTTTGGGTTTATTTCAATTTTCAAAGACTTTTAAAGACCCCAGGGTAATCTGCTCGATTTTCTCAAACTTTCATGGCCTTGAAAATGCTACCTCATTTTTCCCAAACTGTCAAAGAACCTTCAAAGACCATAAGGATCCTGTAAATGGTCATAAACAGTTACAATAAATAGTCCTAAACATACCATCTACATTCATATATAAGTCATATCCAACATCACACAAACCCAGATTTGCCATTGCACCCTAATTGGCCTTTAATAACCACACTAATTGGTCCTGAAAAGTCACTTTAAATGGTCCTAAACAGTCACACTAAATGGTCTTACATATACCCTATCTACTCACATGTCAAATCCAATAGCAAACTGCACAGACCCATATATGCCATAACATAATGTGACAGCAGATCACAGTCAATGCAGATTGTTAGGTGTAATCAGTAAGACAAACATAGACCCTGATGTGCCATAACATAATTTGCCAGCAGATCTGGGTCTATGCAGATTGTTTGGAGTAATTAGTAAGACAACAGACCCAGATATGCCATAACATAGTGGTTTTACATGTCTTTTTCAGTGACAGGGCACAATGAGTAATAAGGCCTTGGTGATGATCTGGAAGTGAAATCTGTGTTCTGTTTACATGCTACTCTGTTGACAGTCCAGCCTCTCAAAAAAAATGCAGGTCAACCTTTCACAAGAACTTCACCGTGAAGTCATCTTTGAAGGTATTTTAGATTAACATATGATTTGTATAGATTGTCACACAATGGAAAGGTCAGTATTGAGAAACATATGTAGAGAACATATAGGAAAATTAATTGTGTTCTATGGCCTGTCAGTGCAGTATTGGAGTAAAGTATAAATTGGTATAAAATCTAATCTAATGACAGACACATGATATTTGAATATGTTATGTATATTGACTTTGAAAAAATAAGAATGAAATAAAAAAAATAAAATATTAATTTTTATTTTTAAAAATTTAAATTAAAAAATTAAAAAAATAAAAATCAACCCCCCCAAATGTACATATATAATATTTTTTGGAATGATATTAAATTATATCAGCATGTATATATTCCTACATCATATACAAGCTCCAATGTTGGATATTTGTCACATTTTATCAGAGAAAATATCTTTGTAAGTCAAAATGAGACCTTCATTTAAAATACATGAAGACAAAATTCTAGTTTGTATTGGTCATTCAAACTATTTATTAGGGGTCCAAGCAATTAATTATGTGTTTATGATGTTGTCACTTCCTGAGTAACACATCTGCTGCTTGTATAGCCTTCAGTAATTGTTTATAAACATGGTTATAAGGTATTTAGTGAGAGGACAGAGATGAAAACTTAATACTAAATCATTTTAAACTGTCCAAGAATGAAAGACAGGTCAAAGGGATAAAGTATACTTTCTCCAGGTATATGTACCCTTGGATGTAAAGAAAAACACCAAAATGATGCAAGTTGAATAGAAAATGCATTCCAATTTATTGTTCAGTTTGGTTAAGATTGATTGGTGTAGTGCGGCATTGTGGCCTATATGATGTTATGGGGATTCTAATGGTCCATCTTGCTTTATGCATTATTAATTACTAATAATATTTGTTAACTGACACTCTTAAGATTACATAATAAATATTCAAACAGATTATTTCAATGTAACTTTGTGCAACTGATTACATATCCCACATGAACAAATATCCATATATGTTAGAATGTTTGGGATCAAAAGTTCACATTCAGTACATCATACAGGCTGAAATTGTACCTATAGTGAATGTGTAAGGCAGAATGTTATTTTCATCATGAATATGCCTATTTATGGCAACATTTCAATTTAATACTTTTTCAGAGTGTTAGCATCAGCTGATATTTGATTCCAATGAATCATTGAGCTTAATAATTGGTAGCCAACACTCTTAAAATGCACTATAAATGTTCCTTAAAAATGCACTATAAATGTTTAAACAAATCATTTAAATTATGTCTGCACATTTGATCTTAACAAGTACATTGCATATGTCTCACAAATGCAAATTTCCATCCTTGTTTACTAGTTTTGGGGATCAGAATTTCACATTTAGTTGATGATATAGCTTTTTTTGTACCTATAGTCGATCTGTGTGACCACATTTGGCTCTATTCACTTGCAATATCCAAATATTTTTCCCCTCATGAATAAGATTGCTTATAGTCATATATCTGTATTTAGTACATTGTCGCTTGACTTTCCTGTATACTGGTATGTACTAATGTTCGCACCAATGATCAAACCTCACCGCCCCAACATTGCCTTAAACTGTATGATACATAGTCTACCTGATTAGTTATTTAACCTGTAAATGGATACATATACTTCTAGAAACCTGATTTATTTTTAGGATGAATTTATCACTTTAATAGATGGTCATTGCTTCACATTTCTGAGTGCCACTCTCTCAAGTTCAATATTTTTGTCCATGCTTGTAACCTTAATGTTATTTTGAAATCACCATGTCTAACACATTTTAACTTCAGTTTTACCTACATCTTACTGTTTTCTAGAATTAAGTGAGACATGTTCTATCTTTTCAGGTCTAACTTGGTATCTGGAACAAAATGTTATAGTTTGATCAGCTTGGAAGCTCTCCAGTAGCCTGATGGTGTTATCAAGGTTTCATAAGGACATGTACAGTGTACTGCCATAAGTGACCAAGATTAGTTCATATCACTACACTGATATATAGCACCTCAAAGACATGGCTTAGGTCTTCATGAGAGAGATTAGCATCATTTTTCATTAAGATAGAGCCTTCCTAGAAAATGTATTTTCCTATCCCATTGTTGCCTTTTCAAGCTAATGACATTGAAATGGAATGCATTTTTGCTATAAAACATGGAGTGGTCCAATCAGAACTTTAAATCTGAGTGCACTATCAGTTATACAAGCAACTGCCTAAGTACCTGACACATAGCACATGCCATTGTTTTTTTAGTGTGTAAACCTAGATGCATCTTGACAGGCATATTGTGGTTTGCTGCCAAAATCACTATGAGTTGTGTTGCTCCATTACCCCTGGGAAAAATGTTATCAGTTGTACAGACCCAGACTATCATTTGTTTTAGATACTATTTATTGATCGACTTTGCTGTCTAAAATTGTCAAACTGAGTTTAAAACTTCCATGAAAATTAAGTTTTTCAATACTATTTAGTTTTTAAAATTGCAACGTTTTTTTTTTAAAATTTTCAATAAAATTTAATTTATCAACAATTTTAGAATTCAAATGCATTTCCAGACAGGCCTTATCTTGTGTTACAATTGTATTTTGACTGCATTGACAAATTCCAGTAATTAAGGAAGATATTGCAAATTTAGTTTTGGTTTCTCAAGAGCACTTGGATCAAAACTGGCACCCTGTGGAACACCAGCACTACACATGTTCTGACAGATGTCACATGTCTTGTTTGCAAGGAAATTCAAAAAGACTTCATGTATAAAGTTGAAATAGATGTGGCATGCAAATATAAGTTTGACTAAAATTGACCATAAAATGTGAGCCTATCGGGAGTCGGGTCACAATTAGTACTTCCATTCAGTACCCATGAATGAAGTTCTAGTGTATTTTTAGAGCATTTTTAGAGCATTTTTTCTTCTCTTATTTTGATGGTGATAGATAAGGTACATTTATGAAGTTTTGGTAGGGATTTAAAGGGTTTTGTTTATTCTTGAGAATATGAGCTTAGGTTGTTATTTTATATATGTATTTTGGTGAAAGTACACAGTGAGTAATAAGGCCTTGGTCATTATCAGGAAGTGAAATATGTGTTCTGTTTACATGCTGCTCTGTTGACAGTCCAGCCTCTCAAAAAAAATGCAGGTCAACCTTTGACAAGAACTTCACCGTGAAGTCATATTTGAAGGTATTTTCGATTAACATATGATTTGTATTGATTGTCACACAAAGGAAAGGTCAGTATTGAGAAATATGTAGAGAACATATAGTAAAATTGATTGTGTTCTATGACCTGTCAGTGCAGTATTGGAGTAAAGTTTAAATTGGTATAAAATCTATATTAATAATGATAGACGCATGATATTTGAATATGTTATGTATATTGACTTTGAAAAATAAGAATGAAATAAAAAATAAAATATTAACTTTTATTTTTAAAAATTATTTTGAAATTTTTAAAAAAATAAAAAAATAAAAATCCCCCTCCAAATGTACATATATAATATTTTTTTGAATGATATTAAATGATATCAGCACGTATATATTTCTACACCATATACAAGCTCCAGTGTTGGATATTTGTTAAATTTTGTCAGAGAAAATATCTTTGTAAGTCAAAATGAGACCTTCATTTAAAATGCATGAAGACAAAATTCTAGTTTGTTTTGGTCATTCAAACTATTTATTAGGGGTCCAAGCAATTAATTATGTGTTTATGATGTTGTCACTTCGTGAGTAACAAACCGCACCAGTGGCCTAGTGGTTAGAGCATCCGCCATGGATGCGGGAGGTCGTGGGTTCGATCCCTGGCCGAGTCATACCAAAGACTTTACAAAAACGGTACTAACAGCTGCCTCGCTTGGCACTCAGTATTAAGAGGTTAGTGTTAGGACTGGTCAGCCTGGTGTCAGGATAATGTGACTGGGTGGGACATCATGCTACATGTCTGCGGCATGTCTGCCCAGTGCTAGACATCACTATAAACTGCCACATTGCAGACATCGTAGCGATATGACTGAAAAATTGTTAAAGCTACGTTACAAATCCAAATCACATCACACACACACATCCTGAGTAACACATAATCTGCTGCTTGTATTGCCTTCAGTAACTGTTTATAAACATAGTTATAATGTATTTAGTGAGAGGACAGAGATGTAAACTTAATACTAATACCTACCCAAGTTCTCTACTAAACCATTTTAAACTGTCCAAGAATGAAATACAGGTCAAAGGGATAAAATATACTTTCTTCAGGTATATGTACCCTTGGATGTAAAAAAAACAACACGAAAATGATGCAAGTTGAACACAAAATGCATTCCATTTTATTGTTCAGTTTGGTTAAGATTGATTGGCGTAGTGCAGCATTGTGGCCTATATGATGTTATGGGGAATCTAATGGTCCATCTTGCTTTATGCATTATTAATTACTAATAATATTTGTTAACTGACAATCTAAAGATTACATAAGAAATATTCAAACAGATTATTTTGATTTAACTTTGTGCAACTGATTACATATCCCACATGAACAAACATCCATATACTTTACAATGTTTGGGATCAAAAGTTCACATTCAGTACATCATATAGGCTGACATTGTACCTATAGTGAATCTGTAAGGCACATTTCTGGCTGTGTGCACTGAAAATATCCCAAAATGTTATTTTCATCATGAATATGCCTATGTATGGTAACATTTCAATTTAGTACATTTACAGAGTGTGGTATTATAGCATCAGCTGATATCTGATTCCATAGAATCATTGAGCTTAATAATTGGTAACCAACACTCTTAAAAATGCACTATAAATGTTCCTTAAAAATGCATGATAAATGTTCAAATTGATCATTTGAATTATGTTTGCACATTTGATCTTAACAAGTACATTGTATATGTCTCACAAATGCAAATTTCCATCCTTGTTTACAAGTTTTGGGGATCAGAATTTCACATTTAGTTGATGATATAGGTTTTTTTGTACCCATAGTCGATCTGTGTGATCACATTTGGCTCTATTCACTTGCAATATCCAAATATTTTTCCCCTCATGAATAGGACTGCTTATAGCCATATATTTGTATTTAGTACATTGTCGCTTGACTTTCCTGTATACTAGTATGTACTAATGTTCGCACCAATGATCAAACCTCACCGCCCCAACATTGCCTTAAACTGCATGATACATAGTCTACCTGATTAGTTATTTAACCTGTAAATGGATACATATACTTCTAGAAACCTGATTTATTTTTAGGATGAATTTATCACTTTAATAGATGGTCATTGATTCACATTTCTGAGTGCCACTCTGTCAAGTTTAATATTTTTGCCCATGCTTGTAACCTTAATGGCATTTTGAAATCACCATGTCTAACACATTTTGACTTCATTTACCTACATCTTACTGTTTTCTAGAATTAAGTGAGACATGTTCTGTCTTTTCAGGTCTAGCTTGGTATCTGGAACAAAATGTTAGAGTTTGATCAGCTTGGAGGCTCTCCAGTAGCCTGATGGTGTTATCAAGGTTTCATAAGGACATGTGCAGTGTACTGCCATAAGTGACCAAGATTAGTTCATATCACTACACTGATATATTAGCGCCTCAAAGACATGGCTTAGGTCTTCATGAGAGAGATTAGCACCATTTTTCATTACGATAGAGCCTCCCTAGAAAATGTATTTTCCTATCCCATTGTTGCCTTTTCAAGTTAATGACATTGAAATGGAATGCATTTTTGCTGTAAAACATGGTAGTGGTCCCATCAAAACTTTAAATCTGAGTGCGCTATCAGTTATACAAGCAACTGCCTAAGTACCTAACATATAGCATTTGCCATTGTTAGTGTGTAAACCTATATGCATCTTGACAGGCATATTGTGGTTTGCTGCCAAAATCACTATGAGCTCTGTTGCTCCATTACCCCTGGGAAAAATGTTATCAGTTGTACAGACCCAGACTATCATTTGTTTTAGATACCATTTATTGATCAACTTTTCTGACTAAAATTGTCAAACTGCATTTAAAACTTGTATAAAAATTCAGTTTTTCAATAATATTTAGATTCTAAAACTGTAATGTTCTTTTAAATTTTCAATAAAATTTAATTTATCAACAATTTTAGAATTCAAATGCATTTCCAGACAGGCCTTGTCTTGTGTTACAATTGGATTTTGACTACATTGAAAAATTCATATAATTAAGGAAGATATAGCAAATTTAGTTTTGGTTTCTCAAGAGCACTTGGTCCAAAACTGGCACTCTGTGGAACACCAGCACTACACAATTTTTGACAGGTGTCACATGTCTTGTTTGCAAGGAAATTCAAAAAGACTTCATGTATAAAGTTGAAATAGATGTGGCATGCAAATATAAGTTTGACTAAAATTGACCATAAAATGTGAGCCTGTCGGGAGTCAGGTCACAATTAATACTTCCATTCAGTACCCATGAATGTAGTTCTAGTCTATTTTTAGAACATTTTTCCCTCTCTTATTTTGATGGTGACAGATAAGGTACATTTATGAAGTTTTGGTAGGGATTTAAAGGTTTTTGTTTATTCTTGAGAATATGAGCTTAGGTTGTTATTTTATATGTGTATTTTGGCGACAGTGCACAATGAGTAATAAGGCCTTGGTGATTATCAGGAAGTGAAATATGTGTTCTGTTTACATGCTGCTCTGTTGACAGTCCAGCCTCTCAAAAAATGCAGGTTATCCTTTGGCGAGAACTTCACCATGAAGTCATCTTTAAAGGTATTTTCGATTAACATATGATTTGTATTGATTGTCACACAAAGGAAAGGTCAGTATTGAGAAACAAATGTAGTGAACATATAGTAAAATTAATATATTGTTTGTCCAGATGCTATTTTTGGGGCAAGTATTGATTGTCACGCACCAGTTATAGTGCAAACAAGATTGCCCACTCAAACCAACGATTTTCAAGATTCTTCACATTGATCACTGACCTGGGAGGTGGCCATTTTTGTGTTGCTATGTAACTGGATCCAATAAACGGGTGATAGAGAGGGAGAGAGATAAACATTGACCTGGCCACATCTTTCGAGAGTCCAACCCTATCCTGCATTGGTGTATTTCTCCAACATTTCAAGAACCTTTTCAATGCCTCTGCCAATTTCATAGCCGATGGCGCTATTCTCTGTGCATTTCAGGATCACACGGACACCACTGTGAGTCCACGGAGTAGCAGTTTTGAATCCATCTTTGTCACGACTAAAGAGCATAACTACGAGCTTTGAGATCATTGTCTGCTTTGACCCCAGTATGACCAAAGTTTAACAAAAATGCTGCTATTCTGGGAATTGACTCTGTTAGCAGTTACTGAGAGTCTTTTGCTGGTTTGTAGGTGAACTGAATAATGGCCAAATGAGTTTCCAACTCACCAGTTTGCTTCTGAAATTTGAATTCGGTCACTCGTGATTGTTGTGATCCTGCCCGAATATATTCAGTTGCATTTGTGCTGATAGCAGATGCACGACAACCAGTTTGTTCTTCATCAGCACGAACACTATCATAATGTTGTCATTTCTAGGGTATTCGAGTATTGTTCTTGCACGCACATTTTTTAGATATTTATATCATTGGTGATGGTGGTGCCAGTAATAGTTATTGATTCAGCACAAAGGTGTGACTCAATAATACTAGCATGTGTATGTATACCGTGCTGCTGTGCGAGGCTTCTTAGCTGCAATGCGGCAGGTGTGCTTATATGAAGGGCAGGGACAAGTGTTTTCCTAATTAGGATATTGTGTAGATGGCTTGTTTGATTTTTGGTATTGTGTCAGAATCAAGAACTGTGATCACTTCATTCCTGATGACTATATTTATCTATTTCTGTTCTATTGTTCTTTTGTTTTGATATCCCTTTGTGAAGGTACATGGGCGGCAACATGTTTATGTGGTTTTAATTTCTGTCTTAGTAAATTAATAATATTACCAAACAGATCCACAAGGTTGGCAAGGCTGGTTACATAATTTGATCCGATGCCAAATTTCAGGTCGGATGGTGACCACAGACCTTCAGGTAGTATGTGCGTGTGTATTCTGCAGTACTCGCATTGGCATTATCTGCTGCAGATATTGCATTTTCCAAAGAAGGTTGCTTTGAATTTGTTGCGTCCCAATACCACGATGCGTTTGCCTTCCAATACCATGTACTTCCTATTTACTACTGTTTATCTATTTGACAAAATAATTTTATATTTTTTATTTTAGCAGCACTCTCTGCTTCTACTCATCATAGCGAACACAAAGTTGTAAATCAATGCTTGCCACGATAATTGACCACGCATATCTCTGAGTAAAAAGCATAATAATTTTTCGGTGCTTAAGTGAGGATATGTGACTTCATTCTACTGATGAGAGGTCATTATCTTTTCCTCGGTGCACTTAGTGTAAAAAATGAGCAAGGCATTTTTTTCTTGCTCCATGTTGAAACAAAGAATATAAAACTGACAGAGCTATTCCAAGCTCTTTTTTCAAAGAAGTCAAGGTCAGGAACGTGCATTGAGATCAATATCTTTGTTGGGTCTGATAAACCCTGGTCTGATTTTATTTTGGAAACACATTAAACGTTCATTTCAGAAGATTCAGTATCACTTACTGGCGATCATGCCAAGGCATCCCCATTAAAATTGTAATGTACACAGAAGCTACTCAAAGTCTTTGTTAATAGGTACTCTGACTGTGTCTGAATAATACTCTTCTTCTAGCGAAATCTTATTATTCATTTGGGAAGAGTGCAACATTATTAACGATCGTATCCATTGTCAAAACCTGTCATCAGACTTAATCTCAGAACCAATGACTGTCAGAACAGCGACCTCTTTACCAATCATAGGAATTCATATATTAATAGGCAATGGTCTAAATGGGTATTAGGTCGTGTTTAATCCACCTGTAACTGAAAAGTCTGGTTGGAACATAAACTTAATTAAATCGATATTGAAACCGCTAATTTGTATCCTGCTTGTACAGTTATCAGAGCTATGTTTACTTCAAGATGTTCTGTATCTTAATGCATTACACGTTATTGGTGTACAGGGCAAGTAACATTATCACCAAGTATCTTATTCAGCGACATGATGATATTTCATATATATATATATATATATATATATATATATATATATATATATATACAGGCAAGTTGCACCTCCCAAATATTCTGATGGTAATGACTCCTGATCTATCTGTTGGTGTCTCTGTCAGTCTGCCTGCCAATATATCTGTCCATATATATATATATATATATATATATATATATATATATATATATCTGTGTATGTCTTTGTGTGTGTGTGCTTGTACATGTGTGGGTGTACTTGTGTGATTTCGTGGGTCTGTGTATTTCTTCTGAAGATAATAGGTGAAAAGTAAATATTTATAACTTAACTAACTAGATGTAATCCTGTGTATGGTTACAATTTAAAAAAAAAAAATCATTGGTTACAATTTTTTAAAAACAAATATTCATTTTTTGACACCAGTCATTACGACAAAATCGGGCTTAAGTAGAATGATTTGTAGACAATTTACTGCTGGGCCTCTGAAGGTATACCTGTATAAGGCAATCCAGAAGGACAGATTATAAAAGACACCGTAATCAAATAAGACCTATGGTTTATTTGAATATGTTAATTACAATAGAATTAATTATGTGTTACTTGTGTTTGCGTATGCGATCTAATTTCTGATTTACTTAATTACATATTCATTATAATATAATTGATTCACTTTGAATGTCAAGCATAACATAGGGACCGCTCCGGTGGTCTAGTGGTTAGAACGTCCACATCGGATGCGGGAGGTCGTGGGTTCGATTCCCTGCCAAGTCATGCCAAATTCTTATAAAAATGGTATTAACAGCTGCCTTGCTTGGCACTCAGCATTAAGAGGCTAGTGTTAGGATTGGTCAGGATTATTTGGCTGGGTGGGACATCACACTACACATCTGCGGCATGATGCCCCAGTGCTAGACATCACTATAAACTGCCACACTGCAGACATCGGAGTGATATGACTGAAAAATTGTTAAACCTACATTACAAATCCAAATCACACACACACACACACACATGCACATACCATAGGAAGCATTTCAGGGTACATGAATGTTACAAGTATTCATAAAATACAGATTCCCTATTTAAAGTATTAACCGGAATGGAATTTTTTTTTTATCAATTACACATTCATACATTTTGGTATCACAATTGTATGTTCATTATAAATAGCACAGTTCAGTAAATATAATACAGATTTCAGACACTCAAAAATAGTGTTATCATATAATATAGGAGTATATAATTTGGTGGAATAATACACACTGCATGAAGTTAAGATACCCGTAACACCATGTACAAATATGACCAATCATTATACTCCCCTGTTTCAGCTGGTATCTTTTTGGACTTGTTGATCCATGACGTCACATTCAGCAAACTTGTATGTATGGATTGTAAAATATGAATAATATATGCACGACGGTAATATTATCTAGATTTAAGTACAACACATTAGCTGTGATCATTTGTAGACACACTGCAGCATACGTTAATAACAAATTATATTCAAATTGAACAAAGGGTGCTACTATTGTCAAGCATTTCAATCATAATCAGACAGGTTTATGTAATTAGAATATATCCACATTTTCCACCACTACACTACAATTGATTAATGTTACACATTATAAAGTCATTTCTTAAATATCAACCTTTAAGTTTGTGTCAGTTTTCTAAACTAACAAAATCACTTTTCAACACCATAAAACCCCTAATTAATAATGTAATGCAATCTAACTACTAATTATTAATGCATGTATTCCATCAATACTAAGAACTGCAACAAACAAGAAATCTTAAATAAGCATACTTTCTAACAATATGAGCTTCTAAAATAAACAGTTTAATATTTCATTTATTTTATTTACATCATGCACATATATTTTATTTGGGGAATTGTCTCGTCCAATTTTGTAATGATCTCTTCACTCTGTATGAACCATCCAGAAAAACTGAAAAGAAGGAGAATACATATGACAAATCATAAAATAGTTATTATTCCCATCTGACCATTACAAAAGCACAAATACAATTTGTCTGTCTTATTATATTGGAACGACTTTGAAAAGTTATTTGATATGCCCATACAATCCAAATAATCATATTTTGTGCGTATGGAAGTTATTTGATTATGTAAGACAGAGTATGACATGTTGTTTTTTTCATGTTTGTGTATATTTAGCTCCTTTAGATGTATAATTTTCTAAGGCAGGATTGGTCATATTTATTTCAATAGTATTTCCATAAGATATTGAAAAGATAGGTCACAATGACAAGCATAACAACTAATGAAACAGAGTTGACCAATCATGCGAATAGAATCATAAATATTTCATCTATGCAGATGTGTTTGTTATTATTTGAGAATATGCTCTTTTATGTAGATTTTATAATTGTTTCCAATCCCACAAAGAATTATTTTACCATTAGAAATGTATGATTTCATTTACTCCCACCACATTTGCAGCGATAGCCAATACTCCAGTATGAATGATTCCATCCCTGACACTTGGTGCACTGAAACAAGAAAGGGAATAGTTTCTAACACAGACCTTAATAGGTCCAACATTGTTGATTTTACCTATGTGTATCTGTGTGTATGTGTGTGGGTGTGTGTATGTGTTATAGAGAGAGAGTTTGTCCGTTAATGCTGACAGGCGTAGTATAATTGGAAGAGTAGTTTTTAATTGAAAGGCAGAGTCGATAACCCATTTAGATGTGGGAAAACGCTCGAATACACACAGCGCTTCAACAGCGATATGCCACATATCCGGCAGGTCCTCGTATTTCCCCTTTAATAAAGCGACGATAAAATACTCAGTCAAAGCTATCATTTCAAAAATGAACAACTGTATCTGGCGGAACAAGCCTTTATGTTCTTCCAACTTGAGGATGCCAAGGAAGCGCTAGCTTGGCTTTGTCATCATGAGTAAATCAAAACTGGACAATGGATGAGGCTCTACTCTAGATAAAATTTGCTATGACAGCTGGATAATTGAGGACCTTTTCATTTTTGGTACGCGATTCTCATCTGTGTGAAGGCATGCAACGAAACACCCTTTTCCCGATCCATTCAGGATGGGATTCCGATGGTTCTGAATGCAGTTTTTGCAATCATCATAGCCAACGGCACTGAAGTCTATGACTTCTCTTTTGCATTTAAGTCACCTGTGACTTTGATAACTTTAATATTATTGAGATGTGTTTTGTAATGTCAAGTTGCACCGAATCGATTAACCTGTCTCTGAAATTATAACGGCTGGCCATCTCTAGTTAACTTTAGCGAAGAATGTTTCACTGTGACCCCACATGTATTTCTTATTACTCTCTTCATCTTTGCAAACTGGTTTTGGCTAAGGTCGAAAGAAACTTTGTGATTTAGCATTGTATCTAAATGTACTTTATAAATACGAATTTGTAAAAAACATTTAAAATTTGGAAAACATAACTAGGTTTAGAATGGCGCATTAATTAATCACATCCGATCACATGAAACCTCCAACAGTAGTGTATAATTGATATACGACCACAGCATGTCATAGGCTGATATGCCATGATTTATTTCGAAGTCAGGCGACCATTTATTTGATGTGTTCCTGATGATCATTTAGCAGTGTTACAACTCTATGATCATTAACTCTGTAATAGAAACATGCAAAACCAACAGTTGTAGCAAACTAACAAAAATAATGTATTGCCCAAATAATGCATAGTGAAGAATCGAAAGACACAAACATTATTGTGAATTAAGTCCTAAATAATTCTAAATGTTTTATCTCAAGTCAGAAATAAAAAATCCGAATGAAGTCAAGTAGTATTGAATGTTCAGATAAGGCTCAATGATTTGATGCACAATGTCCCAATAATCATAACGGTAGTTCTTAAATCCAAAAGTAAATCAGCATTTTGGAATTATCTAATAAATAATTTAAATAAATAGTTCTAGTCAAATTATATCTGAGCACAATTTAACTTTGCTAACATATTCCCAAGTAACGATATTAAGCAATAATTAAATATTTGTTTACAAAATCTTTTTTATACACAAACTGTCACCTAACCTACAACGCAGCAGAATGTTTTGGAAACCTGAGCATTTGTAATAGAAAATAAAAATCACTAATTCATACATAAGGCTATCGCTTGAATTTAATGTTAGTGAACAGTAAACAGTTTGTTTACCACACGTAATCACTGCAAAAGCCATGTAGGCAAAAAATACCTATGGTCAAGTAGGCAACAACTGTACCCTCAATCACGGACAAAGGTCAAGCATTCCTTATGAATTATATATATATATATATATATATATATATATATATATATATATATATATATATATATATATATATATAGTAATGA
Source organism: Sinohyriopsis cumingii (assembly GCA_028554795.2). Classification (NCBI taxonomy): domain Eukaryota; kingdom Metazoa; phylum Mollusca; class Bivalvia; order Unionida; family Unionidae; genus Sinohyriopsis; species Sinohyriopsis cumingii. The sequence goes on along the minus strand of JAPYKE020000360.1, from coordinate 200,808 downwards.
AACTTTCGACACTCATAACTTATCTAATATCACTTTCATATACATCTCTTGGCCGTTGCCCCGAGCCATATTTTGACCCCCCCCCAAAAAAAAAAAACCACGTGCTTTGGTGCACAGACATTTATTACTTATTGGCCATGAAGCCTTTTCAACGTTGTAAGAAAAGACAGATTGATTAATGTCATGATCCCATCAAGGCAATACACGCCCCTATGTACCAAAAAAACTTGTAATTATGATATACTTGTCATCATGGCTTTGTCACACAACATACATATCGCAAATCTGACAAGCGTTCGGACGTGTAATGGTCGAACCACAATCACTGGTACTTTCAGTGTGGAGAAAAGAAGTGTACGCTTGTGAGAATATATGGAATAGTAATGTTAGAGCAACAACGTATCTCATCGGAACAGTACATACGAGTCATTAAGGTGGACACACCACATTCATGTCTGTGTTCTTGTCTTCAGCAGTAATGCTAATATTAAATAGTGAATATAAACACTAGCATTGAATAGAACAATAACTAGCAAATTTGGAAAGCAATATAATTTTAATTTTCCTAATTATGGTGTTTCATAGGAATATTTCAAGTAAAGATGAGAAACGACAAATACAGTGTATGAAAAGTTCCACAAAATAAAGACAGACGCAAACACATTATGTTTGATAAGCGTTTATGAGACTATCCGTGCCTGCCAACCATACACTGAAATACATGTCATTTATATTATCGATATTTTATAAATATATATAATAAGAGAAAGAGATGGCTAGAGAGATTTATAATTGTTATGAGCTAACCATGACTGAGTTTCCTACAACCTAATTGGTTATAAACAGTCATGTGAGTTTTGTGCAATGGTACCTTCTGCAGACTACTCCAAGTTCCTTGTTTATATGTCATGACTTGGCCAATAAGCTATATCCAATTTGCAAACAGTGGATAATTACCATGTTTGATCCACGAAAGTGATGTTTGTTTTATTCGACTTTCATTTTATGTAAATCCCTTATCGCACGGTTCCTTATTTATGATTGGAGTTGTCCGTGATTTTTATTTCCGCTAACACAGCATCGAACTCACCCATGCTAATTATGTGAGCCTCGATACCCACCGAATACAATTAACTAATCGTGTTGAGACAACCATGTGCTACTGGAAGCAGGTTTTCATAGACACATGCTAGTGAATGTAATCGTATTGAAATTAATTAGTCACCGGTTACAATCGAGAAACCCCGACAAAAGTTTTGATTGGCTCACATAGAGCAATTGATGTTTGTGTTAGTAGAGCAACATCAAGTGAAAGAGTTTCTGTTTCAGCAAGACAGCAATCAGCATCTACAACCAAGAATTACATTTCTACTTAATAGATAGCGTGGTTCTTTTGGTTATTTCATCTCGCAGCTGTTTTTCCACTCCGATTATTTTTTTGTACATCAGCAACATTAAGGGTCCATCATAATTATTTTTAATAATAATATAATCCCGGACTTCACGACCATCTCCAGACACAGCACACCCAAGTACAATACGCACACGCTCTTCTAGCCAATTATTCGTGTTTTGTTTTTTCCCCACTGTTATAACAGTCAAAAGTTATAGAAAATCTCTTCTTGGGAAATATTTAAATCTATAGCAATTATGCGTTCTGTCGGTTTAGCACCCCCTCATTTAGAAAGCACACCTGACCTTTTGCATTTATGATAATTTTTGTCAAATATTTATTACCAGAACAAGTGCGTCCTTGTTGAACAACAGCCTTTATCATTGGCTTCTTAAATGAATCAATGTTGGCTTAAGACACTCGTCTTTAAACATATCTGGGTGGATACAGCAGTAAATACTACTTCACCATTGTATAAAAAATCCCGGAGATTTTCGCACATTGTGACACAGATAACGATTAATCATTTTGATGTGCTAATGCGATGATTCCAGTCTTGTCTGGATATGGTAGTTCTATACCATGGCGATCCCAAGGGTCAATTTCTATTCGGTTCTTAACATGATTATATTTCATTGTATTCGAGGAACTGATAACCCCATTATGTCGCAGTGGAACAAAATTATCATCAAAATTAGCAAGATAATGTTACGTCATCAATCACTTTGTCGGTAAATTCCTCAACCCCATCACCTCGGTCAGAATTCATTACTTATATAGAAAGATAATTCTAATATTAAGCAGAAATACCAAATAATGTTAAGTAGCCAAATGAACAAGTGTGAAATGTTACTTCAAACTGAATTTCATCTTTAGCTTACAATGATAAATAATTTGTATAGGTAAAAAGGATGTAGCACCGATGTTGGTTTCTTAACGAATTAGTATTCTTAGATCAGGCCTATTATTTATCAATGCTGGTACTGGACTCCATCCATTATAATAACAGGCTATGATAAATATATACGATACAGACTCGTGCGTCGTTAAGATGTGAAATTCAGGTTTATTCAAACCATCTACAGTATTAACAAGTTGATTTTAATTCAGTTTTGGTCCTCTTCTTACCTCACAGCAGTTTAACGTAAACTGAATTTCCTCTTTGCCTAACAATGATAAATATTTCATATAGGTAAATGAGGTTTTATCATCCATTATAATATCAGGCTATGATAACTATATACGATCCAGACGATAGCGTCGTTAACATGTGAAATTCAAGTGTATTCAAATCATCTACACTATTAATGATTCGACTAGTTGCTGATTTAAATTAAAGTTTTGTCCTGTTCTTACATCGTCAGAAGTTTACCGTAAAACATAAATGAACCTACCATACCTGTAGATGCTGTCATGTTAGCAATTTGTTAATGCACGTATTGCTTTGCTGTAGAATTAGTATCATCAACATATTTTTTGATATAAACAATCGACATGGAAGAGTCATTGATTCCACCTTTTTCAGTGACTTCAGCCAGGTTGTATACGACAGCGCCTTTTAAGTTGACCAATAATATTTTGAATGTCCACCTTAGACGTTTTAAGTTTGCCAGTGTAATCTTTGCTGGATCAGGACCTACAACAACACGACCAGAAAAGTCAGACAAATCCGCATTGGAGGCAAGTCTGTTCAGACCCACACCATCGAACAGAGTAACGACCGTAAATGACAATATTAATTTTGTATAATAATTAACATACTTTAATGTGGAATCGATAAGTGGACTGCTGAGTGTATTCAAGTGCATTTAACGCTACAACCACAAGATGACTACACATTGACCTGTCCAACCGTGTTTGTACTGTCATAGTTGAATAAAACAGCGGTTGTTAACCATTCTTCGTTTAATAATTAAAAGCTTCATCTGGTGGTGCTAGTCCATAGGATTAAAAATATAAACTATTTTGAGGTGTTACCAAATATGCATCCCAGTGTGCGCCAGGTCATTTTGCCTAATTCCGGTTGAAATTATCGGATGAACGTATGTGTGGCAGCATCGATGTGAGCTCATTTCGAACAAATACACCGCGAAAATGTTTGATGTTACCATCAAGAGTACATCCTGATAATCAAAGACTTAGTCTTTTCCATACGACCACCAACCGCTTTTTTTTGCGCCATCCAAGATACAGTCATGACAGCATCTGACGTCGCAACTTTGCTACCTCAGAAGCCGAGGCTGCCAACAATGCTTGCTGCACGACATATAAATATTTCACCAATCTCTTGCATTTGTGTCACCTCAGATTTAGATGTTTCATTGTTAATGAGGTAATGTTTTGGTTGATTCATTAAAGTGAGCGAGTTGTGTTTGGTTCAACCACTCGAGGACATTTCCAGTTAATTTTGCTGAAGAACGTTTTAGTGTGATCCCACAATCATTTTTATTTGAATTCTTTGTTGTTTTTGTCAAGGTGAATGTCACCAAGATTTACTTTTAATTCTTGATTAGGTACTACTTAAATATGTAGCATGTTTCATTGTTAATATTACGTAGTTTAAACACATACATAAATGGCCTTCATTCGGTGACCAGCCCCCTCCTGTAAGAGTATTGTTGATATGTATCGCAGCATAACGTCTCGAAATAATAACGCCATGTGGAAGTGCACCAACACTAGTACTGAAGTACATTTAAACAGCGCAGTGCCCGAACAACTCTAGATGCACTAAAGAAAAGTAATAAATGAGGTACAATGTATTAAACTCTTTGTTACGAAATCTGTAGACAAAAGTCGCTGTTTTGGTACCGGTTCAGATACGATCGGATTTGGATATGCACATGAAATATGACTGGCATCCATATAGTTAAGCTGACTTTCTTCACAACGTTCCTCATGACCGTCCAGTCACTTGCAAGTGGCAAAACAACATTTTGTTAAGCTCTTTTTATAGAGTTATACTTTGGAAAGTAATGAACACGTGTTGCTGTGCAGTAAGACCATGTTGTGTGATTATTTGTCATTTAGATTGTCCCTAATACGATTTGCTGGCTCTAATGTCCTGGTATGTGCCAGTGTTGATGTAGTTCCTGACTGCATCAACGATAACGACATGATTCTCTAGTCAGTGAAAGGGTTACCGGAGGCATCCACAAATTCAATACTGAGATATTTGTAATTAACACATCCCGTACATCAAATGTCATCGTTTGGGTTGGTCTTAAGTAATAAGGTGTCCATATGTTTAGCTGAAAAAATAACATAGAAAACATTTCTACTAAACCTAAATATGTGAAGGAGAGGAATTGCACACGAAAACCTAAATGAACCACCAATGAGTTTTGATCGACACTGAGCAAAACCAAGTTTGAGATTTCGGTTGGGTCTAGACATCAAAGGGCGGCGGCAGCAGGTCTGGTAACCATACCAATATGATGACAGTTGTATGGTCTATTATCTGCATGACCAGTTGTATGTTTGGCAAAACATCGTTGTTTGGCCAGCTGTTCTCGAGTAATAAGTACTGTATCTGGCGAGTCCAAGAATCATTGTGGCTACCTCTACGTTGTCAATAATTGATTGTGTTTCCTTTCCATCGATGGAACAATGTGCACTGTTAAATAACGTCATGATAGCATTGCTGACAAATTCAATTTGGATAATGGCATTGCTTTCAATCAATTTGGAAGAAAGCGTCACCATTGTTTATACATTATTGATCTTATTTAGCACCTTCTTACATACATCTCGCTTTCTGAATCTACACTCCATTGCCAGATTTGACATCACTGAATCGAACAATCGTTATTCCACCAGCTGGTATTATAGGATAGGGTTATATGACGAGCATAAGACTTCACTAAAACTAAACGCGATTCTGCTGTTGAAAGATCGAAGTAGGAAGAAGGCGAGAACAACGAAAGCTATGATAAGTTCCATTCACAATATTAATGATAAAAAAAGATTAGCTTATGTAACGACCATTTTAATTAAAATGATCATAAGACATTCTACATGATAACTGGCATGACCCGCTTTGAATCTCTAATATTATGCTACTTTATAAAGAATTGAAGATGTTTGGCTATCGGAGATGAGGCTTTATATTCTGCCACAGTAAAGAGACACAAGAAAGTAAAAAGACACGAGCTACCTAACACGAATGCTTTCTTGGTGAATTCCTCCGATTAGATTACATAAATAAATGCAATGAACTGACAAAGAACAGCGCAAATCCAGTTCCTAACAATCCTAAGCGTTTTCAAATCTAAATTAATCTTTATCAAAGGCAAATACAAAGCAGGAGAAGACAAACAAACAAACGTCAAACAAATAAATAAACGGAAAACGCGTTGAGGTTACACAATTGTACACGATTATTACTACAGGGATAAAAACGTGACATTTTTATATTTCAAGTTGCTGGCTTCAACTTGATGCTGACAGTTTTCCACCTTTTATCGTCACAGGGACCATGATTACTAGAGTGTTCTTGGTTAGTGATTGACTTTAGCTTTCCCCTGACTTAGATGTATTTGAGGTGTTTTGGTCCCCGGAATCCCAATATAGGTTTGTTCGGGATGATGAACTTGAGTGTGGAAAACGAATTCACGATGGGCCAGTGTTTCCGAATGATTTCCTTGCTTTGGTATTGTACGGATGGTAGGTCAAGATAAATTGCATCCGATCAACCGAGTTCTTTCCATAGTATTTTTGTATGTCATTCCGGTTCGTTTGTTTAGCCCTTTGGGCTGCTCCAATTATTTGTCTTTGTTTCGTAGACACGGTTAAGCAGCGGTTCAGATAACACCTCAGATCTTTTTTGAAATGTTTCATCGTCGGAGCAAATTCTTTGTATCCCAAGAGCCTGGTTATAGGAATGTTCCGAATGCGGTGTTTTTTGATGACAACTGGGTGGTGATGATACTGGTGTTTATGAGTTGGTTTTGAGTAGATGACTATATTAAGTTTGTTTTGGCAACAAGGCTAAGACAAAGACATGATAGCGGAGGTAACACAAAGGGCCAAGCCTAGCACCGACGATATTCAGATTCTGTACATACGATGCAGGGTTCAGTGCATTGTAAAGGACTCTACTTCTCCACTTGATTTGTATTCCATGTATTCCATATATATATATATATATATATATATATATATATATATATATATATATATATATATATATATATATTAGAGGTACGTGATATAACAGGTATACCGTTTTTCCGCGTCATCTTTCTGTGGTAACCACAACGGTATATTTATGGTATCGTTAATTCGGTAATTTATGTCAGCAAAGTATATATGTACATTGACTAAGACAATTTTTGTCGTATAAGATGTTTTCATTTGCCATCATAAACTAATATATTATTTTGTTGGCTTTACAACACATCTGCATTTGTTATAGTTTAATTTTAAATGTTTTGGAAATATACTCATACTTTTTAAATTTGAATCATACGTACAAAGGTGATCATATGTGCGCACCATTAATGATAGATTTGATTCGCGTTACTTTGTCAATATTGATACCGAATGTTATTAACGATATATGAGAGAAATCCAACATTTTGAAAAATTTTGAGATCAGAAAGGAGAAATATCTCATTATCTGTTAAAGTTATTTGCTAGTTCGTAGTCATTTAGTGAATACATGTATTATTCTGTAAAACCTAGAATCACTTTAGATTTTCAAGAGAACGACTGTCTTATGTTTGAATTATACGTCTTTTCACTAGTCTACCAAATATTGTATTGTTCCATGAGCTGGTTCGTTTTGTTTACCGGCCCTATCTGATAAACATCTTGCACACATATTAGCATCTTACCCAAGGTTTTCCAGCCAATTATATAAATAGCGTAGTCAGTAAATCTTAGACTTCAGTTCCAAGCCTTATTTTTACCGGGTATCAATTATAGTGTAAGTTTAATCATCCCGGTTTAGTTACAGTTTTCGATTACAACGTAAACAACATTTAATATAAATATAGCAAATTATTGTTATAGAATGTATTGACACTTCATTTAAAGGTGATTGGCGCACCGATTTCTTTCGAGCTGACATTTGTCTCGATTCAGTTAATAGAAATAAAGTACTGATATTTTGTTTGAATTAAAGCAATGTTTCTTATTGCTATTTGAGACCCGGAATATTTTTACAAAGAATCTGACATCTATCTCAGCAAATGAAATCCAAGATTCTTAATGTAATTGTCGAATATATCGCGGTGTATTTTGAAATAAATATGTATAAATCTGCACACCGCGGGAACAAAATGTTCCATGGTACTCTTTGTGTATGTGAGTATACCTCTCGACGACGAAAGAAACACACAAATTCCTCTAGATACGCGTCAAACGTTACTTCTGTTCATACCATACACATGTCTAAATAGTATAGTATGTCAAATGTTAGAAAATAGCAATGAATCTTCGTCTCCGTCTTATATCACATTATAAAGGACGAATTGAATTTCAGCAATATCTTACCAAAGTTTCATGTTTTGCTCCGATGCTGTCTGAATGATTGTGAAGATCAGGTATATTTACTTACTTTATGTCAGGACGAATGTTGATCATAAATGTAGACACTTACCATCTGAAATGAAGTAAGTCATACAATTAGTGCTATGTCATGAATGTAGATACTTACCATCTGAAATGAAGTAAAATATTCAATTTGTGCTAGATCAGTATCAAGACGCACTTTGCTATGAGTAGGTGTGATTTTTCCGATTGTCATTGATATTCAATACAGTATACGTCTATTCGGTGCCGATGTTAGGTTATTGACTGTGGAAGGCCCAAATCTTTACATCTGCGTTCTGGGGGAGACATAAATTAAGTTAATTTGTGTGCCGATCATCAATTAGTGGATTTAATTCCAACATAGCCAGCGCAATGACGTCCCAACGGAAAAAGACCCTCCGCATTATTAACTATACGAGGTCAAATAAACACAGTGACATATATATATATATATATATATATATATATATATACATTTACACACACACACACACACATATATATATATATATATATATATATATATATATATATATATATATATATATATATATATATATATATATATATAGTAGACATGTCCATCAAATGCATTTCAGACTTTGAAAATAAAATTCAAGTGAATATCGTTATGTCTGCTTTATTTTCACGTTTTTATGATATCTTCGGGTTAGAAAATAATATTTGGGATAAATACATTACGCATGTAGCAATGGACAGAAATATTTACAAGCTAATTCAGACCAATTGTTCTGGGGTCAGAATACCTATGCTACTATTCTGGAAGAAAAGCGAAACGAAAGGAAATTCATTAAAATTGTTACTAAAAAAGATGCAACATTAAAAAAGTGCATATTGGAAATCTATGTTGAGGTATTATTTCAATGTTTTCCTATGCGCTAAATAACATAAATGTACATTGTGCAAACATCGAACGATGAAATGACCTTCCCAGGGCAAACTGTGATCAAACTAGGTTTTTGTCAAATTATTTTGTGGAAGGGGTATATGTCTCCTTTAGATATTCACAATGTTTTTTTTTTTTAATGTATGCATTTACACTTAAATGTGACCATACAAACACCACCATCATATGCTATGCAAGTGAAATTTTAGCACAAATTTAAAAACGAGATAACGACTAGGTTGTAGCTTACTAAATGATGATTTTTCAAGACTTATTCGTCAATAAACGATAGTTGCTCAAGCAGTATAATAGAAACCACGAACCAGTTTAACCTCTCCAGTGGTCTAGTGGTTAGAACTTTAGCCTCGGATGCGTGATGTCGTGAGTTCGAATCCAGGTCAATTCACATCAAAGGCTTATAAAAATGGCACTAACAGCTACCTCGCTAGGCGCTAAGCATTAAGAGGTTAGTGTTAGAACTGGTCGTCCTGGTGTAAGGATAATGTGACTTGGTGGGACATAATGATACATGTTTGTGGTGCGATGCCCCATTTTAGATATCAATTTAAACTTCCACACTGCAGACATAGTAGCGATATGACTGATACATTGTTAAGGCAACGTTAAAATCCAAATCACACACACACAGAGTTTCGTTTAAATTTATCAAGATGAATTATTATTAGCAAAGTTAGTAATGGACAATTCCTGACGAATGTGTGAAGCCAGTTATAAGATAATTAAGTGTGGTCCAAAAATGAGTGATAACAAGTAAGATATTTTCCTAATCCTCCTATACATATAGCCATTCTGATTCTGGAGTACCCACGGTTGCCAAATCTGAAAGTCGAAATTAAGACGAAATAATTTAAATGTCAGTTATCTGCAAATAAGAGCGTACGAGAACATCCGGTCATCCGTGGCACTGACACAAGATATGTGCCAGAAAGCAGAACCCTGGATATAGATACAGCTCTAATAAAAATCGCTGGTGTTCGATCGGTAGATCAGTATCGCTTTAGATCTCGTGACAAATGGTTCCCACTTCAAAGTAAAAGCCATTTATACAAGGCAGAAATGAAAAAAAATCTATTGAAGATACATATTAGTATAATAACTTGTATCTTTTTAATCTAACTCTTCAGTGAAGTTATTTTTATCGCGTTTTTAGATTCCTTATATGCTCTGTGAACACTCAGATTAATAATAATTTATAAATGTTTTGTTTCCTATATGTTATTTCAGTTTATACAACATATGCATTGATTCCAGTTGCTCAAGAAAGATGACAAATAACTGAAAATCACCACTTTTCATCCTTTATTATATCCACGTATAATTCAGACTTTATACAAATCGGAAAGGCACTTAACAACGCATTCATACTTATTATATGCCCAACAAAGCAATGCAGGCGCTTTACAATAAAAATTCAGCTATGATAGTTCTTGGTCAGATCACGTAGGTGTTTCATCCTGTACAAAACCAGAATGAGCCATATGAACAGTTTGTAATCAGTATCCTGTATATGACATTAGGTTTAGATTGTGATCTTTAAGCAACAATCAATACATAGCCATTTATATGATCAGTTTAACGCGAAATGTTAACTTGCAACCACACGGTGCTGCAGGCCATGCGGTCAAATATAGGTACGTATTTGACATTACAAGCAAGCATGTCAAAGTATATAAGATGCTTAATGGATAAGGTTATAGATGGCGTTTTTTGTTTCCGTAATGACTATAGTGCAAATGACAATTCACAGCGTTTACCCAGAACATGTTTCAAAATGTTTAACAGACCATGAAACACAAAACATTATTTGTAATGACAAACAATATTGCTCGGCTAACTAACAATGTAACGGTTACAATAATATGTAATAAGTGAGGAAAATATGGTTGTACTAGTAGCCTTTTCAGAAACAGATGCATTTCTAGAAATCGTACTGCTCACATTGTGTCGTTCTCAAGACGGTGAACTAGAGGTAGTTACTATATGTATGTATGTATGTATGTATGTATGTATGTATGTATGTATGTATGTATGCATGTATGTATGTAGGTATGTATGTATAAATATCTATCTATCTATCTGTCTATCTATCTATCTATCTATCTATCTATCTATCTATCTATCTATCTATCTATCTATCTATCTATCTATCTATCTATCGGATGACAAATTACACATTGGAGAGGAACACTAAGAAATCAACATTCAATGTAGCGAAAAAAAACGTTTTCACAGAATAAGCTTCTCAGGAAAATAATAATTGACGACATAAGACACCGAGAAGCTTTTGCGTCTCTTAACAGCTTAACATAATTGGCATGACCAAATCACCAATAAGTGAAACAGGACCTTCCAGCATGGGTGGATCATACCTATCCATACTAAAATCAGACTCGGCTTTGATATATCCAGAACATGTATTGCTTTCAAGAAATGACAACTGAGAAGAAGATTTGTTGATAAATGAAACTTTTTGAGTCAAATAATATTTATCAGCTGTACTAGCAGCATTTTGTAAAATTTCAAACGTTTTCTCATCATGATAGGCCTTGAAGTCATTATCGGTGTAATTCTTCAACTCTTTGATCAACAGGAGTTGTCTCAGCTTATCATTATCTGTATCACCCGTCTTGGCTGTGCACCTCCTATCAAATAGTTGTTGTTTCCCGTAATACATTCGACATGGGTCTGATCAGTTTCCAGGTTACATTTCCTAAACCTCGGTCGATATGACCTCAGTTACCTAATCACATCCTTCAGGACACAATACTTAACAACATGATAATAAGCACTTTGTTGTGCCGAGATTCAAGCGTAGACTGCGCTAACATTAGGTACAGTTTACAATAACCCAACGCCATTAACGATTGTTTATATTTACTGTAATTTGGGCAAAAAAATAACGAAACTCCCGATCTGGTTCATTTCCTAAATAAAACGTTTTACTACCGTAATATTTCTGATAACCTAAAAACCTAAACTTGTTTGTAAAGAAGGCGAGCTTACTCTACTTGCCAGTTCTATCTCTTTTAATTTAAATTGAATCTGCATTCCGCTTTCACCATTCTATCTTTGCGTCTTCATCTACATTGCTTAAGGCGAATATTGAAGCTTTCTTAACTATGTTTCGATATAGGTTCTTAAATATATAATACTAGTAGATGCTTACTTAATTCTCATAGAGATTTACTAATCAAACGGAAAGCAATTTTATCCAGATTACCCTTTTTCACCAAATAAAGAACCAAAATATCCTTTATGTCTTTCTTCCTTAAATAATTCCTCGCCTTAAAATGACAAAAATATTGGCAAAAGCTCAAGAAACTCGTCCTTTTCGAAGGATTGTAACCCCTCCTGGGTAGGATCTCAGCTAAATTTCACCACTTTAGGTGGCATGGTGAAAGCTGGTTGATTTCACAAAAAATTTCTAAAACATATGAAATTAAAATGCCCGGTAATAATACAGTTCCAAAATTGATTGGAAATTAATTTTAAAAGCAATTGTAATCTCGCAGATATTTGAATGCAGTTCAAATCCCGGAAGAGCCATATTTTTTGTTACTACTCAATCAATTTTAAACGAAGTCATATAAAATAGTGAAAATCAGTAAGTCTTGTAAAGTCCAAGTATAATTATTTTCCTAAATATAAAGTCAAAAATGAGAAATAGCATATAGTAAGGCCAATTAAATCATAAATACACATACAAGTTCTGTCAATAGTACAAAAGTATCGTTTGCTCCAAATAGGTTCCGGAGGTATTCCGAATGAAGTTCAATATATTGTGCTCATGTGCCAATAGTCTTGATGTATCATAATGATATCATCAAACATTCATTAAATTAATTCAAGGTAATTGTAAAATAGTTGCTTAATTCAGAGTTTATGAGTAACTTGTAATTTTTTGTGAATGGTTAAAATATTCCCCCCAACAGAATTGAGCACAATTATTTGACTCTGCTAAATGTGATCCTTATGATAGGAATAAAAAATTCGCAGCATATCATCTATACTATCGAAAACAAAGCCGCAATAGCAGAACCCAGATGTTCGAAAAATTACTTCGAAATAATTAACTTATGAACAAGGTAAAGTACTTTAACGGTCAGCCAATCATGAATTATGTTACTTGGGGGAAACGTATGTAAAAAGTTAAAATTCGTCCAATTTATTACACCTTTCAATGCCACAATATCATCTTTACTCAAACGAAATATCATCGTATTTTAATCTTGAAAATTAACACGCCAATTATAGTTTCTCTCTGATTAAGTGGAACAATATTGAAAAATATTCATCTACAAATATAACTGCTCTTACGCCAAACAATTCATTCATTCATCAATTGGTTCTTTTCAGATTTTCTCCCATGAAATATTTCTTTCAATGCCTCGTGCATGTCGTTCGTCTAATTTGTTTAGAAATATTTTGCAAATACGCCGATCTCTCTTAGGATATGTTCACAGCGGTCATTAACATTGGATATGCTTGCATGTCAACAATGTCTACCAAGTACTTTTGATCTGTATGAGTAACATAACACCTTCTATACGGAAATCTTTATTGGCATACTTGTAAAAAGGGAAGGCCTGACTTATCAACCAATCTTTCACAGAGTAAGTTTTTGTCTTCTTATTGAACTTCATTTTTTCGATATTGATTGATATTTATGTAAGTAACGGGGCATTTGGGACCATCGTGTATCATTTTTGCTTATGGTTAATGCTTTGGCGTAAATAGACCATGTTGTCATTTAATAACAAAACGACTTCTAACTCTTTTCGCTGATCTGAGCAAGAGTTCTGATTTTTAGAGTTTACTGGCTATCCTCTGTTTTATATTGAAATCATGCGTTTAAAAGACAGTAGCGATGAAATTTACTATCAAACCTAAGATAAAGAAAAATACAAATTCCACTACATTATTTAAGTGAATTTCATGAAGGAGTTGTCAGTGATACATGTAAAATAAGTTGTTATGCTGCAAGAAGTAATAGACTGACGAGATGGTCTGAGTGCTGTTGATATAGTAAATTTAAACGTAATATCAGTGAAACGATGTCTTGGCTTGAATGACAGTAAGATAGAAAACATAACTAAATTAAAGAAGAAGGGGTAAATCCAAAGCCAAATTACAATAATATGAGAAACAAGAACGATAAAATAAAATCAGCATGAAGCATGACAGAAAATACTAACACGTGAATAAAATTGAGCATATTTATATAAAAATAACTCAGATTATTTGTTTAAGCAACAGCATCATTGGCTGATACAATATATAGCGTAATATACCGACTTCATAATTTATGCCGAGAGGGTATTTCTTTATTAGTAAATATTGCCATTTTGCTAATTATTGCTTTAATTCTTTAATTTTATTGTTTTACGCAGCAGTACTAAAATGTATCCTTTTCGTAGAATGCAAAAGAAGTAAATACTTATTGTAAAAAAAAAGTAAACTGAAGCAATGGACATACATCCAAATGTGCTTATTTGCTTTATGATTTCAATATCTTGTATCATAGGCATTTTTAGTTGTATGCATGGGTGTCATAGTTGTATGCATTGCTTTTTATTGTAGATATTGTTGATGTGTTTGTATTGTTGACTGCATAACTTTACTAACTCAGTTCTCTATTTTGTTTGCCTTGATATTAAATGTTGAAAATGTTTCACCAACCTATCGAATTAGGATTTTTTGCCACATCAGTAGTTAGATTATCGTTTATTATTACTGCTATGGGTATAATCACTGTTGTAAATTGTATGTGCAATCAAAATATCACTAGCGTAAAGGAAGATAACATAACCGCCATCTATATACATTATTGTAACAATTGAACCTTGAATTTGTTGCTGGTTTGACGTTGTCTTGTTTTCATCTAAGTCATAGTTCTGTTTAACTAAAATTAATTGTTAAGCTAACTATTATATTGTCTATGACAGTAAAAAGTAGATCGGTTAATATATGTTCACTTTTGAACTTGAGCACGCAAAAGCATAGTATTTATAGTCCTATACTGTAATTTTGACATGTTAATCCTTCAACTGCTTGCCCGTCTAGTTGAAATAAATAAGCACATGGTATCCTTTCATTAACCCAACATGTTTTATTAATGTATTCAGCTGGAAGATTTTTCTAATAGGCAACTGTTCAAGATCCAAAATTATAATAACGATTTTAAGTACTTAACAATACAAGTGTTGAATGATCACGAAAACTTTTATGTACAGTGATATTTTCTGCAATCATGATGTGATGGAATATTAAACATACACACATTCTGTTAGTTTATGTTGGATCTATTTTGCTCATTGGATTACGTATATTAAATGTATGTGTGAAAGCCAGATATTCATATTATTAACTCTGGTATATTGTATCTGTAAAATGCCAATACGATATTAGGCATGATGATGTTGCCACCCATAACGCTAATTATAACTGATTCTGCCAAACATTCATATAATTTTATCCGATGTTATGTTCATTGACTCGTCATTATTATGTCTTCAGGTTTAATTGTACAAAATATGTTTTGGTCTGTGCATAAAATAGTTTCGTTATTTCTTCCCTGTCATACATTTTTACATATTCAAATTCATCTTTTATATGAAAATTGATGGCCCTGGTTAAACTATAAATTGTTAAATAGGGTTGCCGGACAAGAAAAGAATGCGCATCCTGTTATTAGTTTCAAATCGTAAGTGTGTAGATGAATTAGTAAACAAAATTATGTTCATTGCTAATTACATCTACAACATTGTAATATTACATAATGCTAGTTTTACATATTGTGTGTCACCTATCAGACTGACGAGATGATTAAGCGAATAAATAATAGATGTATGCAATTTATTACAATTTTCATGATCAATGGGGACCATGAGTAAAAGGTTCTCATAAACAGTGTGTGATAATTTACAATACATTTCCGATGACCTTTGACCTACAGATTTGTGTGACTTATATTCGTTAAGAGTTGCGCAGTTATCTTTTAATCAAATCCTGATGACCATTCCCATAGAGCATTGCGTGAATTAGCCTTTGACGTTAGATAATATTGGATATTTTTAGTGAATTTCTGATAACCAGTGAAATACAAATTATATAGATATCTCATGGCCAGGGGACAGATTATTCATTTTAATAACATTGCAATTACCAATGGCCTACGATGGCAAGCCAAATGTGGGAAAAACTAGCTAATAATTTCAAGTAAGAAGTGCAGATTGTAATGGCAAATTTATATTTTGGTGGAAGAGTACTTTAACACACTGGTTTTAGCCACATTTATAAGACGTTTGCAAAATCGAGGTAAACAATGTTTAAAAAAGACAAGGGTTGTCCAATATTTCAGCTTTTTATACTATTCCTAAACAATTAAACATGAATCAAATCTCATCTGCGTCACACATATACGCTTACATAAATTACGTACGAAAATTGCATGCATGTCATCATTTTACACCGGCATCATAAGACTGCCTAATGCTCATTTTCATTCAAGCTATGTCTAAGTTGGTAGCCGCGTTTCTTATATGGTTGTAGTTTTACATCGACAGTATTTGCAAATGATGTATATGACAGGGCTTTGCTACGGCATAATTTTCAGCCTATCTAATGCTTTCTCATCTCTCTATCTCTTTCCTTCTCTCTTTCCAGCCCTCTCCAGCTGACTTCTCCATTAAGACATTACATTTGGTCACCAGGAGACTGATTGCTCTGATTAGCCTGTGTACACTATGACCCAGTTCTATGATAAGCTGACAGAGTGTTCTCATGGGTTTTACACTTAAATAAAATATGTTATAGTTTATCAAATGTCGTCATCATGTTTAAATGAAACAATATACAGTATTTAGAAATATCACTTCAATACACAAACTAGCGGTTTACTTTTAAGACGTATGATCATCAGCTTTAATTATACGGATCATATATGACATTCGTCTGAAACATTATTTATTTAAATATCAGCTTTAATATTGTAATATTGGATGCCAAACAAGTTAACAGAATGTTACAAACAAAAAGCGGCCGTTATTAGTCTGCCGCACCAGCCGTTCGCCTATGGGATCATCCATCAATTAAAGCGATCAGCACGTTGCATTGGTTTTGTGGCTCTGATCCCCATCGTGCATGGAATTAGATGGATGGGGGTGAATTTGCCTTATTGGTTTGACTACGATGGTAGTGTAAACTGTGTATATGCATGTAACACCTGCAATACATGATGTCTGAAAATAGTTCAACAAAAAACGACGTTACTGTAATTATAATGTTGGACGTTTATTGAAGTGATATAAACAAAATTTCTTTCACATGATTTTAATTACCAAACAAATTAAGAAAAACGAGTGATTTTCGTTAGAACAAATGTAGATGTTTCCTTTTGTAACATGTGAAGGCATTCTAATACACATTTAAATATACGATACTTTGAAATGACTGAAATAAAATAAAACAATATTACTTTATTAAACCTAAATCGGAACAGTTTAAGTATGTTTAGATATAACTCCAGATTAGGAAATGACCTATATGCTTGTGGGTTTACTTGATGACCTGAGAGAAGGGTGGTTTAATTGTCGTAAAACTACTCAATGACTTAATTTCAACAGGAGATTATCGCGTGTAAATATGACATCCACTCGAAACGATACGTTTAAATCTGCAGAAATGGTGAAAAATAACAATTCACAAGGATAAACCAGAACTACGTGAGAAATTTAATGAAGCGAGTCTGAACTCCAACCCTTCGTATACAACACGTTCAAAGTCACCTCATCAAACGTTTATTTTATATGATGTGTTGAACGGACACGATTTTCATTATAAACTCGCAACTCCAGGAAAATTAGGAATGTTTTACTTTGACGGCAAAGATTTCCGACTCCATATATTTCGAGATAAGGTGTTTTGTATCGGTAGGATTATGCAGCCGAAGACAGAATTTAGTAGTCAATATATTAGGATATGCCCATAGTCATGTAACTGATGTCTTGTTAGTTGATGGTATAAAGCAACAAGTCAAGATAATGGATGCGCAAATGCATGGCTCGAGATGTGCTTGCAACGACTACAACATACATAGATGCGGAAATTACATTTCCATGCCTTGACATAAATCACCAAAGTAATCATGTTCAAAAGTATACCCGTTTCAAAATAAATCGCCAGAGCATGCCTGGAAGGCTACCGTCCATTTTCCAAAGTGATGTCAAGTATTCCAAACTGTATATGTATTGTTGTTCAAATTATCTACACTGTATTTCCGCAACATTAAGAAACGTATGTTCTCCGACCAACTGATATCAATGATAAAGACAGTATTGACTATGAATTATACATACTTATTAAAATACAAGTAAAATAATTATTTTATCAGTTCCTTATGATTTTGTTTCTGAATATTCACCAGGTTTAAAACAGACGGCATGGATAGACTTATTTCAAACAAGAAGAAAATTGTGTCAAAAGAAACATCCACACAAAGACAATAATGTTTATATGGGGGAGGAGGCAAAATTAAAATAAAAGCAAATAAGTTGTTTAGAACATAGAGCCTGATATCTACTAGCAATTGCATTTCACGGCTCGCTGGAAATACCATATTCAGCTCATGATGAATAATTCAGTAGCAGTGAAATACATGACAACATATCTCTCCGTCGTCTAGGCATGTCAGGCAAAAATCAATAATCTCACATTAAATTTTAAAAAACCGTAAATGTTATTATATTTTCAGTGTCACTCATTACTTTCTAGGATTGCACTTCCTGGATTCAATTTCGCTTATGATTTTAATAATGTGTTAAAATATACGTTGTCTTTGTCCCCACAGTGTCATGTTCCTGAACTGATCGACATTCAAAACTAAAGCTTAAATTCCATAGAGCATCGTGAATATCCCTTTGAGCGCTCGCGACGTGTTGAATACATAGTTATGAAGTCTACTCAAATTTCTTTTCAAGACTATAACGTTTTCTTTCAGTTAAAGTAACTTTCACATTTGTCATTTTGACCCTAAACTAGGTTAGCTTCTTAATCCAAAGTATGTTTCCGAACCAGTTTCGTCCAGAATACTAGTATAAAGCCAATGTGTTATGGTCCAGAAGACATGTTCCTCTTTCATTCGCTTAACATTTGCTAACGTTTGGTACAGGTATCTATCTATCTATCTATCTATCTATCTATCTATCTATCTATCTATCTAATGCAACTCAAGCAGTTGCCCGATTCAATAATGGTTCTTAATATTCAACATCCATTATTTTAGTAATTTAAGTAAACGATCTTAATGCAACAATATATAGAACAAGGATTAAATGTGCAATGCAATACATGTCTTGCAATATAAATGTCAGAATTCTAAGGACATGTCTACCTAAAGACGTGGCATATAAATAATGCACCACTGATTTGTAGCCACCTCTGGTTTGCATGTTCGGGTATTGAAACAGAAACCAGTGGATTAGGATTCTGATGCTTTGTCCGCTGCGCTACTGCACCACTTTGCATTTTCAACACGTACATGAATAATGTAGAGAAACCACGGTAGGAATGGACAAATTCTTGTCAAATGACGATCTTACGAAGATAGTAATTAGGAGATTATGATCATACTGTAGATGTTATCGATTCTAAACCTCGCAAATTCAAATTCAACGTGGAGTTGTGCAATAAGGACTTTATAAAGAAGAAACACAAAATGGAAGCCGTCATGGAAAAAAAGAGAAATTAATTAGACTGTGCAGCAATAAAATATACATTCCTCTGAAAGAAAGTTTAAGACAAAATATTTAAGACAACATATAAAAGAAGTTGAGAAAATAAAACATATCAGTTGGAATAAGACAAAACAAGTTAGTAGCATTTAAACAAAACGGAGTAGCAACCGCAATCGTTATTTCGAAGACTGACCTGACTGCACCTGTCTTATTAAAACTTTAGCAAAATGTGTAGTTCACAAAGACAACAAGTATACATCTCGTGAAGAGAAACATGATCAAGTATATTACGAAAGATGCACAATTATGCATTCAGTACCAAGTCATGGATTTCGTTTCCTTTTTATCTCCTTTTATAACAATTTGATTTTTTCTCTTATATCTTTAAAGCTAAGCTGATTAATAAGGTCATACCTGCAGATGTATATTGATAATTGTACGCAGATATAATAACTTGATCACTTCTCATATTGGATGTGCCCTCGTATTTGGTTAATTTGGGTTATAGTACCCAAAGATAATGACTTTAGCATCACGTTTTCTTCAAAAGAACAGAAACAAAGTAAAAGGAAACATAAAGTCCAATAATATTGTAATACATGCCCTTGTCAAATGCCTCTTACAAAAAGGCTTATAAGATACATATTTAATAATTATTTACCCAGAAAAGAACATTATTTTCAGATATATTACTTACATAATTCTTGATGTATTCATCCTGAAACAAAAATAATAAACTTGACATTATTAACGTTGACAGAACTTTGCTTTATTTCGTTTCAGAAGAGTTTATCTTAGCCGACTCATCATTATCAATAAAATGTTTAACATCTGTTTCATCTGCATCATGCACACATGAGCAAACACGAAGCTACAGAGTCGTTGGCATAGGCATTGCTTCGTAGCAGACACACCACCCATAGTTATGATAGATACACAATCATTCCAGAGTCCTTAGGCGGAAATCGGGGCATATATCAATAATTATACAGGATTACAAATATACAATGAAACAGAATGGAAAGTGCTATGACTGGATTATACAGGAGACTGCTTGATAATATTAAGATAATTTTATAAATTCTAATGAACAGCATTATCATACAGGCTAGATAAGTTTGTAATGGATACTCTGCGGGTAGTATTATTGAACATTCTCTGGTAAATGATGGTTTTCTACTACAGTGGAGACTTTAAGCAGTTGCTGACAAAACGTTAAATACACTCTGTCGAATGAGAGGGCAAGGGAATTATTTTGCTGATGTATCTCAGGTAAGGTGCAGGGCGTTTTACATCTATTGTTTATATATACCTAGACCGAATATAGCTCGAAATTTTTTCCGGGGCATAATACAAATCAACCTTTTATTCTTGGCGTGTTTTCAGTATGGTTAGTATGCTTATCTACCCCAATGTCTTTCTTTAGTGAAATGTTTAAAGCACTTTATGTATTGCTAAACAGTTAACCCCTCCACAAATATATTTTTTTTTGTTTATTTATGTATGTTTTTGTATGCCGAGAAATGGAAAATGTAGTCTAATATTATTTTCTTAAATGTATTCGTAAACTTGTGGTGAAACATAAACTGTAGGGAAAGTAATGGAGTAAGTTTGTCATTTGTTGTTCTTTTTGCTTTCCTGGTCTCAGTTTTGTCAGTTTTAGCTGTCAAATATTCGCAATAAGCATTGAATGTATACAATACGTACAACTCCTCCAGAACTACGTAGTAAATGTAATACTTGTATTTGAATGTTGAGTTTGCTGTTGTGTGTCATTGTTTACCATTTTAGTAATAAACTGAAACCGAGTATGACTCTTTTTGTTGTCAAAAAACTTGACGCAAGAAAATTAATTCGGAACTATTCTCAGCCCTACTCGAGAGTTGGAGAACATATTGACAAAATATCAGTGACCCGATGCCAAACAGTAAAATATTGAATAATTGTATCCTTTCAAGGTATGGGATATTTAACCGCTCTTTCATATTGGCCTTCTATCTTTAAAACCAAAGTTTATCCCAAACTTTTGTATTCATATTGATTATTTGTTTACACAGACTACATCTGTATTAATTGTTTGCGAATAGGTAATGTCTTTTGTGGATGCATTTTGGTCTCTGTTAAAGGATATCAAGGTCAAATTTAAACATTAATGTTACCATTTTATTTTATAAAACCTTTGTTCCTAATCCTAATCACACAGCCATAGCACAAGGACACGTAATAAATGTATTAGCATTTGCGTTATGACCTCTGTATTAACAATTGTGTAATTGGGTCGATGACACATATATTGTTCATAGTTTGATTTGTGACGATGTGGCGAGGGCCTTATTTTAGCAACCGAGATACACGTCACATCTGAATGTGATAGTGTCAGAAGATTGAAGCGTGGCAGGTAAAACTAACTTTGGATGCATGTATCTGATGTTCGTTCAATGTTATGAGACTTGAAGCTATGAAAAAGCATGCAACTCCTATGTACGTATGTGTCTTATATAATTATGTAAACTTTAAGCATATGCAGATAACGAACAACGTTTTATACCGTCGAATATAATATCTTAGACTGTAATTGCCTGAATAGCTCAATCTCATCCCATAAACAAATTGCATGTACATATTTTGTAACAAAAAAGACACTTTTTGTAATCTCTTTAATTTTGAACTTAAAGTAAGATTTTGTAAATTATAATTAAGTATACTTCAAGGAAACTTGTTTCGATTTATCCTACATGTATGGATTTATCATCCTTGCTTGGGTTTATCCTGCTTCTTTATATTTATCATGTTTGGTTGAATTTGTCATATTTGTTTGCATCAGTAATGTAGACTTATTTAAACTGAAACTCATCTGACTGATGGTGATTACAATACGACGTGTAAAGTTCCTTCTGCTTGTCGTCAAAAAATACTCAAACATGCGTTGAACTTTTTAATATTCCATACAAATATAAGGTGCATTATTGCAAGATCTAAATAATGTCTCTAATTATGTTATTAATGTACACAATACAAATGGCAAAGGTTGATAATTATATAATCTCAGTTTTACGTATAACTGTATTATGGCTCCGAAAACAATTATTTATTTGTCCAAGTTCTTGAAGTATAGATCGATACGCTTTAACCTAGCATAGAACTGTCCTCCTTGTTACTTGTGCAAAGTAGCTTTTATTATGTTTCAATCATATCTCTGGAATGTCTGCAATGTGCAGTTTATAGTGATGTCTACCAGTGGGGCGTAATGCTTCAGACATGTAGCATCATGTTCCTTCCAGACACATTCTTCTGACACTAATCTCTTAATGGTGAGCGACAAGCAAGGCAGCTGCTAGTACCATTTATGCACTATATATAGGTATGCCAGTAAATCATGTTTGTTCTTGCCTGTCATAATTTACAACATCTTACTTTAAGTTCAAAATAATAAAGTGGTAACGTAACTTGGTATTTGTATTCGAATGTTATTAAGTCGTCTCTCTGACGATATCGAAAATTACACTATTGAAATATCTTCGGTGAACTAATCCCCTCTCTGTCTCTCTTTCCTAATTCGTTCTCGCGCCGCGAGTTCACAATGATGACTTTGAAGAGACTGAGCATTAAAATATTTAATGAAGAGACAGATCACTTGGAACCAACAAAAACAGCGAAGACAACGAATAACACAATAGATGCGTTTAGTATATATGCGAAATCCATATGGAATTCATTTGCAAGAATAAGGAATATTTACAAATAATACACAGTGAGATAAACGGCTCAGAATTCTAATTATATAACCCATAGTCCTAGGGAATCACAAGTTATAATTCAATGACCGTCAATTTCGAGTTGGAGAAAAACATTATTATAATCGCAAGTGTGCGTTGCATTTTCCAGAAACCCACTAGATGAATTTTTATTTTCAGCCGGAAACTGATACCATGCTGTGGAGCCTAACACATAGTAAAATGTCCTGTTATACGAGACGCTACTCAACTTTTCAATAGTAACAGCAAGGACGACACGTCTTTTGTGCTTACTGAGTGACATAATGTTGCATACTTTCCAATCTAGCTTAATATGATAAAGAGGAGCTTGTTGCTCGTACTACGAATCGACATAATACATCAACACACTCACACACACACACACACACACACACACATATATATATATATATATATATATATATATATATATATATATATATATATATATATATATATATATATATATATATATATATATATGCATGTGTGTGTGTTTGTGTGCTTTACATGTCTGATGGTACAGTGATCCATTTGATGAAAGAGCATTTGTCTTGGAAAACGTGAGGTTTGCGGCAAAACATAACTAGCACTGTAAATCTCACTTGATCTTGCTAAGTGTGATTACAGGGGTGCGACCATGGCTAAAATGGGCCGTATCAGAATAAAGTCTAGTAATCAGTTATGGCGATTATGCTTATCTGCACGTGAAATGGTATATCGCACGTCGACAAAGACTTGCACGCTCATACGTCGACTCCGCTGAAGGAAAACCCGACGATGGTATAACATCGACGCTGTCGAATAACAAACTCTTTAAAATGAAACATATGTTAATGTAGTGATAACGAAGATTGATGATTGCTGTTTCCAATACTTATAAAAGAAACGTAGTTGTACAAAAACATCGAATTTAACAAAACGATCATTATCTGTTAGGAAACTAGACAAATTATTACGATTAATATACTTAAAGGAAACAAGCTCATGGAATTTTATCGAGGCCGCATAACAAGAACATTCGTTGCTGATTTGCTTACAGTATTAGGATTCGTGGAAGAAAGATGTCTGGTTGTTTGGCATATTCTTCACGTGAGTGATTCATAGCCGGGTACGAGGGACTTATAGGAGAATCACGACTGGTTTTGCAGCATGTTCCGCACGTGGATCATTGATATCCGGTTACGAGGGAAATTGTGAATGAATTGGAGCAAAACGAGGGACTTAGAAAGACGAAAAGCACAATGAAAAACAGAAAATTGTCTTGTCATCGCATACACTATCGCCGATGAGACTGCCGCGGATGTTCGCTAGCAAGAGCCACCATAATTTAAGTTGCACATGCGCGTCGGTGATTTTGAAAATTACTATTCAGTCAGTCCATATAAGTAAAAGATGATTCAACGACACTGTGAAGCTTTTCTCGAAGAAACGTCTGGGAAATGTGCTAATGTCAGAGCACGTGGTAACCTCCAGAGTTAACGTGGACATTGTTCTCAATGTGTCGTTGATTATGTGTTAAAAATCGCAACGTTGTGGTTTGACAGTGGTCTATATATAATCTGGAACGTGAAGGCATTGAGGCCATCGATAATATCAACAAAGTGTTTGAATCGATCCTCCAAAAATTTAAAATCTAAGCAGATTCTAAATGGACTGTTACCAGATGCGTAAACGTTGGACTTTATATATCATCGTACAAGGACTTTCGAGGGCCGACTTAAATTCCAACACCTAATTATTTTCCACATCGGTCTGTGAAAAACAAGAACAACGACGTCAACCTGTGTTTCTAATGAGAGGTCATGTCTACAGTGTATCTCGAATGCGATAATATAGGTCATCAAAAATATCAATAACACCTCTCTGAAACTTCAGTTTAGTAAAACAGAATTTCATGTATTGAAGTCATGCTAAAACTGACGGCAGATCTCAACCAATGTATCACTTTTAATGTATTCGTTTCGAACAACCGCATTAATGATAAGGAACTATCCCTACGTGTACAAGCAAACATTATTATGGGTGGACTGATGTTTGTTGTTGCTGAGCTACATGGATGGTCAATACGCTCAGTACCATTACGTGAGGATACCTCTCTTTTCTGGCTGCTTTGACGGCGCAAGAAGCAGAAGACGAAACGATCTTCGTTTCGATGTCTGAATCCATTTATCACGCAACAGCCTTATCGCGGTTATGATTTTTGCTGTGTGTTAG
Organism: Sinohyriopsis cumingii; assembly: GCA_028554795.2. Taxonomy (NCBI): domain Eukaryota; kingdom Metazoa; phylum Mollusca; class Bivalvia; order Unionida; family Unionidae; genus Sinohyriopsis; species Sinohyriopsis cumingii. The sequence goes on along the minus strand of JAPYKE020000360.1, from coordinate 175,245 downwards.
GTTATTGGAAGTAAAAAAAAAAAACAGCCTATATTCATATCAGAACCCGGTAAGAACATTTTGAAATTTACATCTGTGCAACGTCAGATCTGTGTCTTTTGATATGCATATTTAATTTTTGATTAACATTTTCTATGATTGTATGTTGTACGTTGGACAACGTAAACATTAATTTTTATATATACAGCCTTTGTCTATGATTTTATGTTGCAAATATAATAATTATACAACTGAGCTCCAGGCGCAGTCTTGCTTACATTTAGACTGGAATTCGCCGATGGAATGAGTCGTATGTAGGTCAAGTAAATAAATGTATAAATAGATATTTGAGAAACAAATCAAAAAATTCCGGCCTCTAACTGTGAGTTTAATCAATTGCCGTAGTGTTTAGATATGCTGTTAACATCATATATAATTCAAGACGGATTATTTATTTACAACATTCATTAGACTTACTCAAGTTTCTTCAGACTTCAGGAATAATACCTTACTTTGCATTTTGTGAACTCAAGCAAAGACATACTGGACTTCCTCATTGTATTTTATATCAGGACATTCAAGACGACAGGAGGACTTTTGGAATATGATATACCTTTTGAACTTGTGATATGACATGTATGATTATTTGGAACTTAATTCACGATATTGAAACTATTTATTGAATTTTCACTTTATATTCTACTTAAATAAATAATTTGTTGATTTTACTAAAATTGTTGGTTTCACTTTCTTTCTGTTACATAATTAAAGACCTAGTGACATAAAAGTATTTGCGCGAACTATGAATAGCTAAACATTCCTGTGAGTTCCATCTAATAGGAAACCCCAGTCATTCCGTCCAGTACAAGGAAAGTTGCGAAAACAAGTCGCATGTGGGTGCTTGATGCACCATTGCCAGACGGATCGAGAAAGTCGCCAATGCTGTATCGTGGCAAGACTATGTTGCCATGTTCGTTACATCGTTCGAGGTTGCCATGAAATGGATCCAATAACTGTTTGCCTCACCCGCAGCCACTCATTACTGGATCTGTGGTGGTCGCATTGAAACCGACGGTGGCGGGCAATGCCCTTCACATGAAATATCCAAATTTCTCTATCAAGACCAGATGACTGCTGCATATAGAGGAGCCCCGTACACTTTGCATAACGTCTACATCTGCGAATGTACAACAGCCAATCATTCCTTTTGAAGTTTCTTGGTAGTACTAGGATACTCTCATGCTCGTGTACATGTTCGAACCCGCGAATTATTTCTCGTTGCCAGGACTGGTATTGGATGCATTGCTATTAAACAGCATTGTCGAGCTGGAAATGCTTACGGACATCAACCGGTATATGTTTGTAGAGCGTGGAATCTGTGGCGGGATTTCAATGGCGATCAATAGTCAATCTTACACGAACCCACTCGTGTTCGGATATAACCGTGCAGCCCTAACAGGTACAGCATGAACCTGGACACAAACATAGGTGATCTTCCTTGGAAGCTTTGCTTTTCATGAACATAAATGAGTATGAAAACTACAGTTACATAAGGTACTTCTTCCAAGTCAAATTGGAATATCCGACAAGCTAGCTTTGCTGCGTACACACATATTACCTGTTGGCGCATAAGCGCTGTCCATGGAAACATGCATGGTTGTCCACCCATGAGCTGTTCAGTAAGTTTATCAAGTGCACACAGCTTGCTCTGAATCTGCAACGAAAATTCAATTATCTCGTCCACCTACGAAACCTGTAGTTGTATTATTCGACTCGGACTGACTGCGTTTTGCGTTTATTGGGTGCTAGAATTGTGTCTGTGTGCGTCGATTGATCCGAATATCTGGGTCAAAACGGCTACTTCGCTACATACGAGTCTGCTAGTAATACAATGTTTGATTGTATAATGGTGACCATATGAATATGAGATGCCTTATCAAGGTGCTGTACACAGAAAATGATTGATTGCTGATTCACATTACCACCAATAACTTCTACCCGGATAGTGGTGATGCAGCGCTTGAGTGCAAAATTGACAAAAACGAGTAATCTAAGAACCATTCTGTCTTCAGTAAAATCAACAAAGAAGTAATTCCTAACCGGCAAGGCGATCCCACGAGAATGTTTTCGAGATATCGCCACCAATATACAAACATTATTTATATTTCAAATTATAATCACCCGTAATCACGTGTTCCTAGAGAATTAGAACATGTAGACCATTTTTGATCATCAAGTGTACGGGCTCTAAACTATGTATTTGACATGGTGCGCTTTTGACCACTAGTGGGATGGGTTTCGAAATATTTTTGTCCGGGTTACCTGTGACCTATATAGTTTCCTCTCAACTGACTTGACTGTAGGCTCCAGTTCCATCGAAGAAAATATCTCAGGTTTGGAAACAAAGGTGCTTCACGCGAATGCGTCTCTCACGAATATATCTGATGCGAACGTGTCTGATGAAGCAATTTAACCAAGGCAGTTAATGCATACAGTGCATGCAATAAATGATACAATACATCAATAGCACAGTGCATGCGGTTGACCGATGTCGCTCTTGCATTGCATCCATCAACAACTGGAAATTTTCCAAGAGCACACAAATCTCAGCAAACATTTCTAACATATATTGTGGTTCAGATAGACTGCACGGGAAGACATAACAACTGGCTTCAAAGACATGTATCCATCCCCGATCAAACACATGCTTGAAACTTCATGACAGAGGAAGAAAGTCGCGGACAATGCTGCCATTATAATGTAGCCAGAAGAGAAACCATGTCCGATTGTCAAGACAGCCTGAGCAATTGAACAAATTGCAAACGAGAGTCCATCAAGGTGTCAAAAAGACAATCGTTCATCCTCTCATGAATCATCCCAATGCAAGTCAAAAGATAAAATGGTCAGAAATATGATGAAAGATTAAAGACATTGTAACATTTGTTGCTTTTTACCCAGCAACTGGTAAGATTATGTAATAGAAAGTTAAAAGAACCGGTTTTAAAATACCACTTTAAGATTTGAATATGTGGGTATAAGAACAAAGCATCAGACATGACTGGGAATAATTTTACCGTAAAATAAAACAAAACTCAAAACATTTGCCCATAGCTAGGAGTTTAAACAGTAGAAAAGTGATTCCGAATCCTTAGTGGGATCATACAACATTAAACGTGTTTTGTGGGGTGTTTTTAAACTATTAGTTACAGAGTTATCGAAAAGATTGAAAAGAATCATCTAGTTAACAGTGATTTTGTAGAGTGGTACAAGAATGGGAAGTGGACGCCACATTTTCCTTTCCGCGTTTGCTCCTGTTGTAATTTCTCGATCTTAGATGTAGGCATAGGTAATACAAAATTTCTATAAATTTTTATATATTTCTTTATTGAAGAAAACTGCTTCGAAACGATAACAATGTCACCCTTTACATAGACCGAAGGATATAGTTTTTTTTATATCAGGTTTTAATTATGATTATTTTGAAAGGAATATGTGGCTTGTCACAAATAGAAAATAAACAGAGCCTGAGTGAGCCTAAGAAAATAGTTTATTTTAGGTATTCTCTTGCATGAAACGAAGATCAAACATAAGTAAAATCTAATAGGGCTAATGCAAAATGCTTACAAAGGACAGCGAAGAAGATGACAACAACAACAACAACAACAATAATAACAATACAATGATTAAATACTATCAGTAAGAACCTGCCTTAACGTGTTCATCTTACTGAATGAAATACACAAATAATTTCTGGTTATCGAAAATAAGTACATGTGCGTGTGTACGTGTATGTATGTGTAAAGTGACGGATATATCATTTTGGTACTCCAAATCACTGTCAGAGTTGCTGCACCTCTATCCTGCTCCAAACAAAGCCTTAAAATCAGACTCTACCTTTATGCCCTTAACTACGATAAACAATACCTAGAAGTTTATACATGCAAAATAAGTACATGTTTAACAAATCCATATCTTCATGCTTTAAAATAAGCCGCTGCTTGAATTTTGCCGCTCTAGCGGGAAGCTGCCTTGGCTGTCTAATGGGCAAACTGTAATAATGTATCTGTGTGTGTTGGGGGGAGGAGCGGGGGGTGACTGTCGAGCTAGAAGTGGATTTGAGTTGGGCTTTAGTTTCACTTTTGATTTAATTATTTGCAATGCTAGACCAAAATAGTTTCAAAATACTTTATTAACCTAATGATACATTAATGTAAAGAAATAAAAGTCAATAGACTATTAGGTTTTTGTCCAGTTATTTAACTGAAATCCTTATAAACGGTGTATAGTTTTACCTTGTTATCTATTGTTTCCACTAATGTTTACAATTTCTGAAAAGATTTTTTTGTAAGGCTTATACTTTAGAAACAATATATTTTTAAAACCAAAATACTATAGGCTGATGAACGTTATCAAAATAGCTAAATGACAATTAAATCTGATCAAAGTAAGTAATATGTACATAAACAATTCAAACTAACTTCACTTGCCTTCTGTAGATCTTTCAATTGTTCTCGAAAATAACTTAAGCTACAATAACCAAGAACCATTCAACGTACGTGGCTTTGGTAATATTTCTGTATACACACATCGATGATCTGATGATATTTCAGGTCATTACATTCATTTTATATTTTAACCTTATGCACATTTCAGGTCATTACATCCATCTTATATTTCAACATTGTACACACTTTAAAACTGTTTGGAATTGGAAATTTTGAAGAATAGGAAAACACCATGTTACCAAAATTAAGTATAGATATATCGAGGCGGAAAATAATGAAAAATGGAAAAGTCATATTTATGTTGCTATGCAGACCTGATTACATTTTCTGAATATTCCATGAATCGTTTTTCTTTTTAATTATTTCCTTTTCACACATATTGTTAACAACAGTTTGGGCACCTACTTTTTGAAAGTAAACCTTTTCAGAACTTTTAAAGAATAACCACTTGACGTCAACAACAAAAAATTGTATCTTGTACTTCGTATTTTTTTAATAACGGCTATAAAAGAAATAAATACATATACGATTAAGAAAAAGCAGCACATACACTGATCATCGAGTTCTAGGTATAGAAGTTCCGTAGGAAAGATTTTAACTTCACCTTCCTATTTTGAACAGCATTTAACGCCCAACATTGTGTACATTCTTACTTGATGGAATATTAGTTTGTTCCTATGGATGCCATGGAATATTAGTGTGTTCTCGTTCATGCATTTTTCTTATTCGTTCTGTGTTGTTTTGTTTTCTTTGATAAAATTGCCATTATACAGCAGCGCACATGACGAACAATGCATATTAAGATCAAATACCATAGTAAGGCTTCATTACATAAGCCAAGAGCTACTGTTTGGAGATGTCTGAGTGTCCTGATTGAAAAGATATACAATTTGACTATACAAACGACATCATACAGACCTTCACTCAAATACTGAAATATGTTCAATAAATACGGAAAGCTAATAACAATCATCTGGGAAAATGCAAGAGAGAACTTGAACTACGAAATATAAGCCTGAAGAAAATCCAAATTAAGCCATCAATATAATTAGAGATTTCATTGTTCACTTATAAAACAAATGACATTTATTGATGCATTTTATGACGCTCTTCTAACTGCAAAATCATAGTGGGTAAATATAGGTTTTGTTGCATATGCAAAACATGCATTGCTAGTAAAATAACCAATGTTGTTTTACAAACGTATTATTTAACAAGTTTTATATTCTAAAGATTTTTTGTCAGACTGAACAGGTTGCAGTAAACGTTGTTAAACAGTTTAATGAAATCATGCACAATAAAAATATAACATTACTTGTATGGTTCTGTATTGGAAACCAAGCGAATAATGAAAACGTATTGTCCAAAGGTACCCTCAGGATTTCAGATGGCATATCTCAAGTGACTTCCTAGAGTGTATTGGTCAAGGATAGTCAGCTTCAATAGACGTGACAGTATACATAATGTTCAAGTGCATGTGTTAATTTCATGTCTTGTTTCGTTTGTTTAGTTTTGCAATATTCACACTAGAAGTAAGCATTTGTAATAATGTTTTGCTTTCCAAAATATAAATTTGTTCAGTGTGTTATCTGTCTGTAGGAGTGTTGTCTAAGCCAAGTTTCCATTATCAGTACACTTTCCGCTCACACTAGGTTGATGTTGAACGGTCGTCGCTGGGAACAGTTTTTGGTTTGACCGACCATAATAATATTGCAGCGGACAATCCAATTGTCCGTACAGGGCTGGCCCAATAAGCACGTAGAGCCGACCATGCAGACCATATGCAATGTACCATTACAATAGTCAGAACGCAGCAAGCGATGGACCATAGCCGGCTATAACTGCCATCAATAAAAGTTTAGCAATTGATTAGCGTAGCTTTGAGGTAAACTGCAAACACACTCACTGTCGTTTTCTTATGCAATTCCTAGCAGACAAATATTCAAGTTTTAGGAAGTTGTCAGCAAAGTTATTTGTGGAACTTGTAACACATTAATGCTACACAGAAAGGACATACGTATGGTGTTGTCAATATTTAAATGTCATGGATTCATTTATAAACCCTTTCACATAATTACATGTGTTGTCGTTTATAAACTCTGTGAGCAAGCCAACGTTATTGTTTCTTGCACTCACCAAACACTCGATAGACAGCATTGTACGTTAGTTGTCATGGGAAATAATTATCCAGCAAAGTATCAAGGATCCAAACCACGTCCTTTTAGTGCTGCAAACCATAACTCGGGTGCGTGGCGGAGAGGCCACTAGTGCTATGATGCAAGACAAAAACGTGGAGCGTCTGAAATTACTCTGCAGTTAAACGGTTGTCCGGAACCTTCAGAATAAATTTTGTTTGACTTGAAAATGATCGTGTCGCATGCGCATATGTCACACAAAGACGTCACTATGTTGAACCCTATGTATCACGTTTCATTCCAGAATTTAACTTGTCGCTAGTAGTCTGTGATCGACATTTATTTCAAAGCGTGTCACACACGATCTTCTTATTGAAGGGTTGTGTGACGAATGAGCGTCATTTACAAGCAAGTGGACAAACGGTAGTTTTCTCAAACTCGCATTTGCTTTCACAAAATTCTAATTGAATATACAAATAAAAGTAATGCTATGTAATACAGTTATAATTGGCCTTACCTAAAATGAACCTGAAAAAATAACCAGCTCAATAAGACATGCGTGTTTGGTTACACTAGAAATGTATCGAACAAACCTACCACGAAATTTTCTCTTGTTTCAGATGCAGTCACAACTGAATCAGACCAGTGCGGGAGAAAAATATACCTCAACCTCTGTACCATTAATATTGTTGAAGTCGACGGTGACAAAAATGCAAATAAGTCGCGCAATAATTTGATTTATTTAGGCGGTTTGAACGTTGATAGTGGCTGTAGCTCCGTGGCTGCACAAGCGACCGCTTTAGGTACTGTCGGAATTGCATCTCAAATACTTCTAAAGAAAAACTGATTGCTCATGTTCTCTAGAAAAGGACATTGTTTTTTATATTATCGTATTATGTTTTCGCACTTGATGGCCACCGAAGCGCGTCCATTGACGAATTTTGATTTACTAGAGATGATAAAAATACTTAAACACTTCAGATGCGCCTTTATACTCGATGAACTTGCATCTTTATAGGCTGGTCAACAGACCTGGATATCTTTCGGCCGCATACGCGGTGAGGCATCGGCACGAAATTGTACTCGAACGAACATGCACCGCCACGTGAAGTTGTTATTTATCTACATCGACGCTGGGTTATCCGCTAATGATTTATTGAACACTAACGTTGCAATCACGAACAGAGGCAAGATATGTGGAGTTCCCGTTACTGGGATATTTTATGAACGTGTTCACCGACTTAATTAGGACTTCTCGACCCCGCGTTGTCTCTTAGAACTACACCTGATAGTGTAACGGGGGATAATAGGAGATGGGAAACATGCCCTATCGTCATATGTCTGTACTGAAACCAGACACAGGTCATCCCAGTGGAAATATGTAGATTTATCGTTTTCAGTACATAATAAGATATTAAAGGCGAACAGTCCATCTTTCGCCACAGAAAACAGAAAATATGGAAATATGACACTTTGTCAATTTCAGTACATACTATCAAAATAAAGACACACATTCATTATTTTTTGGAACAGCAATGAAAAAACATTGAAATATAAAGATTTATAAATTTCAGAACATAATAAAAAAGTAATGTGGAACAGTCCTCTATTCGCAACAGCAAACAGCAAAAGTGGAAATGAATCAAATTTTTTGCATAATATGGGAAGTAGGGCGAATAGTCTTCATATCGTAACTTCAAATGGCCAACTTGGAATTATTAAAATTTGACTTACTAAATGCTTGATAAGAGAATAAAGGCGAACAGTCCTTTCTTTCTGACAGCAGTCAGCAAACTGTGGTGTAAGTATAATTTGCACGTGCAAACCTGTTTGACAAGTTTTGCATTGCTGATACTAAAAAAGCTTTATACATGTACGCGCTGTGAATTACTAGACAAATAAACAAATGGTTTTAAATCATGTAAAAATTAATGTACGATTGTAACCGGTAACAACGCAAAATAAAATGACTTTACGACTGTTACATTATATTACAATATAAAGCACAAAAGTATTCAATATCTGCAAGAAACATAACTAGCAAAAATAGTTTCATTTGGCGACTAAATGGACGTTCTGCCGCTTTAAATACGAGATTACCTGGATATATATTGTAACTATTGTCCATATTGAATAATTTCCTGTTACAATTGTATGCAATGCTTGATGACGCTCGAGCTCAGCCATTTGACGCAGCGCCAATGTGGAGCTAGCCGGGTTTAAGACCAACGCGGACAACTGGGTTATTGCTGAAGTCAACCAAGCACAGTTTGTGATGTTTCAAGCGAACGCTGTAAACCTGCTATCGTCCCACACGGAGATTAATAACGCTATTGAAAGCAACTAGGTGCATTTGCAAGAAACCTAGTTCAATGGAAGCAGAGACTCGTGTGTGCTGTTTGCTTTTATCAGTGAAAACATTCAAGTAAATACAGAACTAAAAGTTTTCATGTTTAAGATTTATTGTTACAAATACGTGATATATCCTGAACAGCCAATTAATGACGATGTTGCAGATTTTTTGACGGACCATTATATCAACTGAGTACAGCATGCCAATATCGACGGTGATTTTGTGTCGTACGTTGACGAATTATTCCCTGAGAGCGGCCAGAATCAACCTTCGAATGCACCGATATAAACTCTAAGCTTGGGTCCGATGTAAATCGATAGTTTTAATTACCCAGTTGTGATAATAAACACTCGATTCCAGCCTGGAATCGTTGCTTTGGCAAGTAAAGATGCCAGGTCCTTGACTATATCGCCGATGGAGGCAAATCTCCAAACTATTGTTTATACAGTAATGAAGTGGAATGCAACGACACATCCGCCTCGATAAAGTCTCCATCAGTTATGCTGAACCCTCACCATTATTTCGACCAGTACAATAAAGGCTAGGTACTGGTAATAATCAAGGAGCACTGTAACGTGCCATAGGCAAGGTAATCATTCACTGTGCCAAGCACATATGTAATCAATACGTATGCTTCGTGCACATATATAATGCTAACCTGTTGATAAATTATACTACACAACATACTATTGTCAACAGAAGAACTGAGATGGAACCTCACATTTACCGGCGAGAGTTTTTGGTTCGATACAATGCAGTGCCGGCAAAGTAATTACGTTAGGATCACATCAGGCAGTATGTGTATATTCGTGAATTCTCAAGAGGTCAAGAAACAGAAAAAGTGTAAAAAGTAAGTTGTCTATGAAGCTCTTTACATATAAAACTATTAGTACAACGGGAGTCGTGATAATAATGGAGGACACTGAAAACGTCCGATTATTACGTAAACAGATGCAAAACCACGAAGCAGAGCTGAAACCGGTTATTGGGTAGCGTGCGGTACGGGCGCTCGCGGATAACTGTGAACCTACACTACTTGGACCAGCATCATCGCTGGTCTAGCGCGTTTACCATATGGACCAATGCTTGAGACATTAAAATCTTAACATACTTTGAGGATGCATTACAGATTCAACGGCGTTTGGCAAAATAGTAAATTCGCTTGGGTAGAATGCTGGGATTAATATATGTGTAAACAATCTAAAAACTCTCACTTTATAACTGCTAGACAGTAAGAGCGGTGTGAAATTTATACGAACAATTATTAAATTTCCAAAGAGCAAATCAAATATTCAAACTTTTGGTTACACTGCTAGAAAAGATAAATAAAAGCATATTAATAGTACTGCCTGAACATCTGGAAAGTGGATGTTACCAGGGGCACATCAGGAGAAATGGAGATGAGATAAAATACGTGCAAAACCGTATTCATTATATGTGGTTAAAATTTACAATTTTATATATATATATATATATATATATATATATATATATATATATATATATATATATATATATATATATATATATATATATATACATACAAGGTAGAACAGTACATATTTTGATGACATGTACTGTACATGTACTCGTTACGTGAGTTTCATTCTGTCTCTATTTCTCTATCTAGCTCTATCTGAAACTATAAGCTGTGACTTTATTGCTTTATTGTCATAAGGTATATTGACAAAATCTAACAGAAGACGAATTTATAGTGTGTAATAAATATATTAGTTCGCACGTGACTAAACTTGTTGGTGGAAGTTAAAGCAAGATAATTTGGAGACCTATTGGTTATCAGTTATGATATTCATTAGTTAATCTTGTATTTACATATTTCACTTACTTGTTTCTTTTGTGTGATTTAGAAGAATATATTAATATTGTTTATTATCATTTAGCCTGTATGGAAATAATCACACACAGTGATCTGTAACCTGTTGCTAACAACACATTATTTACTTTAATTTCAAACTTGACTGTTTTTAATGAGAACCTTGTTTATGTTAAATGGGTTTCTATCTTTTGCTATTGGTTGATATATATATATATATATATATATATATATATATATATATATATATATATATATATATATATATATATATATATATATATATATATATATATATGAAAGTTTTCTAAGAAAGTGTTATAGTTGAAATAGTATTAAACTTTTCCTCCATTTACTGAAATTATTATTTAATAGGGAACCATTCAGAGGTTTGAAAATCTTGTCATCTCAGCACAAATAAAGTTACATATACCATCATCATTTAGTTTGCATTTATCATAAGATATGCGTAGTTTGATATTGAACGTCTTCGTTCTAGCTTTAGCTGTAGCTGTTTTTATTTTCCGTGCTTCTTTCTACAAACTTTAATAATATTGTATGGTTGTATCTTTAAATCTTTATTATAATTATTTAAATCGCATTTTGTTTCGACTTAAGATAGAAATTTAATTCTCCAACATATGTTTCTTTTCTGGCGTAGAATCAAATAAAAAAGTATATATTCATGCTGTTGCATCGTCCTGAACATTTTGTACCATTCGTGTCATTTTCTACTGTACCATAATTCGTATCATTTTCTACTGCTATAAATTAGTGACAACTTCTAAAGTACAAAATTCGTGTCATTTTTATACTATTTTAAATTCGTTTCATTGTCTTCTGTACCAAATTCCTAATTATACGAATATTATCATCTTTAACAAAATAAACTGCAATAACGATTTAATTATGTCTAAGGTACACGAATGCACACGTGGTAAACATACGCGCTTAATCAAGTTTCTCTTGTTTCTATGCGCAATACAAATTTCTCCCTTTCATCGTACTTCACCTTCATAAATATGTGCAAATTATTATCAACATGAAAATGGATCAATAAACTTGGCGATGTTTCTAATTAATAAAGAAGAGAAAGGGATTTTACACAGGCGTGTAGTAAGATGAGACTAAACTCCAAAGCTAAGTTGGATGGATTGCAAATTACGCACCAGAATATGCTAAGATATCGATGTCGTTTTACACACGACATGAGTACATGGAACCAGATCCAAATACGTTTCCGGGACACCTATGTATTCAACATTTGTGGTCGAAGGTCATTTACTACCGCAATATATTATAATACTGACCTCCACTTGCATAATAAATGATCCTGCAGAAAAGCTGCTTTAGCGATACTTAGGCCCGGACTTTCTAAACGAGCGACGATATTGGACAAAAAGCCACCATATGTACTTCAATAGTTGCTAAAATGTTTAAATAAGCTAGAAAACAATCTGCTTTCCATAAACTAAAATAATGCGGGATGAACACTATAAAGAATAAAATAAAGAACGTTGAATAGAGCCGCTGTACTTAAATTGTTAGTTTATCTGACTCTGAATTGAGTTGTGGGTTCCCTTCCATGCCAGCCCTGAAAACAAACCTAGATCCAACTATGTCGGCATGAAATATCGAATAACTTGACTAATGCAGCGTTATAAATAAACTATCCAAAGAACCAACTGTCAATATTAGTGCTCAAAACTGGCAAATGCGTTTTCTGCAAATATTTCTAAATCATCAAAATGAAAAAGAAATATTGTAACCTCACGTTTACGTATTAAGAACATAAGAATGATATATTCGTAGATCGAAAGGGCAGTTTAAGAGTCGTAAGTCCGTTCCTTGGTCCGGAATGATTTTTGTAGATGTCAGTGGCATTGGGTACGAGTCTTTTGAAATCTTTCTCCTTTGCCAGATACAAAAAGATCCCATTTTGTTGACTAGGTGTATTTTTTATACCTTTGATAGATATATATTTCATTTCATGTGTTTTGTGGCCGAGCATACTTGTACTACATTAGCACAAGTATAATTAATCTTAAATTTGTTTAACATGGGTATATAATGGAAACAAAAAGTTTATTTTTAGCCGTTTATTAGGATACTTGTGAATAATGTTTTTGCATGGAACAATCCTTGCCTAATTTATTAATCAGTACAAAACTGCGGGCAGTTCGTTAACTAACTACCCAAATAAAATAATTAGTGTGTCTCAAGGATAACCATCTAGCATTTGTGAACTCATCTGAATAAGGAAAATGCAGTAATTATCAAATTAGTAGTGTCACTCATTTTCTCATTACCTAACAGGTACCAAATGTTTTGTCAATATGTATTGCTTTAGGTCACTTATAACTGGAGAGATAACGCGTCATCTACTAATACAGCATTAATATTTTCAGAACAAATTTAGGCTGAGGTAACTTCACCTTGTTGTTCTAATGTAAATAAAACCCTTGCAATGATCAGCAGTATCTATTTACGTAACGTCGTGATGCATGTTCTTTGTGAATGTAGATACTTACCGTCTCCCACTGAAAGGAAATAAAGAATACAATTAATATGGCATCGTTATTCAGACGCACTACAATGAGATTTTATATGCTGCAACAAATTCTCAAAATGTTCATTACACTGTCGGAAATCACAACAATAAAGAATCACCACAGATTATTAACATATCAGGGCTGATTTGTCTTAATTTTGTATGTGCTTAGACCACTGTGTCATAACAAATATTTACGATATTTCCACTGAAATTCCATTCTGTTTGCTGATGACAAGTCGTTACTAATGATTATAGAAGAAACAATCCTAGCTGCTGGTGTTCAAACGAGAACGAATATTTTTAATATGTGGGCAATATAGTGATCAGAGTTTCTAATTCAAAGAAAACAAAATCTATCAATATATCCTTAACTTTCCGAAAGGAATATCATCCACTACGCTCCATGACTTCGGAACAGTGTCGACGGAAATAGAAAATTACTGACAACTCCGAACACTAATAATAAACAGTGCTGTTGGGGAATTACAAAGAATATAAGTCAAGTTAGATTGGCCTCAGTTGTAATCGCACAGGAAATAACCTGGGCAACTATCAATTGATTAATCACGTCTGGTTGCGGAATCGCCGTATACAACGTAATATGTAAATATTTTGACTGTTTGTGGATTAATCATCAAGGGGCTGTGCGTTTATTTATTTTGCTTGCTTCCCATATCTTGGAGGATACGGGCTATGGTGAACAGTCAGGACCCAAAGAGAGAGAAAAGCTAAATGCCCCATCATAACACTACTGAAACATTAGCATACATTTTAAAGCAACGTATTACTTGATTGTATCTTTTAAACGACCATTTCTCGAAAACTTACATGTCATTAAGCAAGCATGGAAAAAACAAATCAGAAACATAACAGCAATTTGAAACAGGGACAACTTGTACTGGTCTAGCATTAAGTGTTTCTGTTTACAATATTTATCTTCAAGCCTTGTCGACTGCACAATGAGGACCAACGTAAATGTGACAAGATGGGATACTTTCATAAATGTGTTTATGATGCATTTGCCCCGTATATTTCTGAACTGTTGCTCTTCTTGGTTGCTGATTCTAAAATGTATAAACCTAAAACTATCAATAACTTCAAGAAACAATCCGCGTTGAAAATTAACGCAACGCTCTTGCAAATGGACTAATACATACAATACAATAAATAATAAAGAAAGTATGCACTATTTGGAGTGAATCTGACGATTAAACCACACACGTGCCGTCTTGTTATTAACATGCCCGAATTGCGAATAAACATAGAATTTTACAGTTTGGCTTTCACATTAGACGTGTATGAGATAATCTTATATGCGCATCTTGTGAATGCGTTGCAAATGCCTAATACATACATAGGTACGTACGTACGTACATACCATACATACATACATACATACATACATACATACATACAGACATACATACATACATACAGACATACATGCATACATACATACATACATACATACATACATACATACATACAGACAGACATACATGCATACATACATACATACATACATACATACATACATACATAGATACATACATACATACATACATAGATACATACATACATGCATACAACTGAACTAACAGTTGTGGAGCAAAGTATGAAACGGATTCAGATTCTTAATCGGCTGTCACTATAATTAACTATATAATAGTATTATAGTTTATCGGATTCCTTGGGACTGGAATTCGCAATCATATCTCATGATTTAAAATTATATTTAAAAACAAGCAAGAGTCTTATCGAACTCTTCAGAGATTCTACATCATTTCCCTTTTTAAATCCTTTGCAACCCTTCTAGCACTCTACAACTGAGTAACAGTAATACACATTGCTTAACCTGACACCTGTGAACTCTTACAACATTTTCTCATTCCGTCCCTCTTCGCTCCCCCATTACTAACTTTATGCCTTTTTCCCATAATATTGTATTCTGGTATTATTTCGTGCTTTTTCTGTATAATGTGCATTCTTTGCAGTCAGCATGTTTTCTAAGTTGTAAGAACGGTCACCCGCATCCAGTTGTAAACTAAGATGTTAGATATAAACTGAGAAATTATCTAGTCCATTTACCCAAACAGCTGCATTGGTCACTTGAACGCGAATAGCTATTCATATATTTACAATAAACGTTGGAATGAACTACTTTATAATTCAAGGCTGAGGTGCCACGAACTACAATAAATACATTGGTATAGACGTTTAAGCTCAGGTATTATAGTTTTTCACTAGTTATCAAGGCGTCGCGATTCCTGCACAATCTAGGCGGGGATAAATTTTGCTACGATTCCATCGGTATCATGGAATGATAACCAATAATGTAATATCAGCAGCGTAGAAATCAGACCAGTCATGGAACCAACAAAAAAGGTTTTACATCAAGATAGGCCGATTAGTCTTAATACAAATATTTATACTTATTAAACTGACAATATTAAGTCGGTAAGCAAACGTTTGTGCATATCATTCCAACACTGTAATCAGAGGATTTAATTATCAACGTTATGTCTAAATCACATCTTTGAGTACGTTTCTTGCTGTCGTTGGCAGTGAGTGTATATTCCTTTAAAATTTCTTGTATATTCCAGATACAAAGAGAACATTATTGATGTATATTGTTGATGTATATGCAAACACACACACAATAGTCGGAGGGAGATATTTGATTTTTATTGCTTGGCAAAGTACTCACAAAGCATAGGGCTTGCATTCTCAATATATATATTTTAGAAAAGAAAAAACTTTGCTTTTATCTGATAAGACTACTTTTCAGCTATAAACGTGCGCTATACTTCTTTATCCTGAGATTCCAGAGAAAATACGTTCTAATATCAGGATCGACAAATTCCTGTTGATGCCAAAGATTTCTTCCAGCTAGTTACTCAAATTCGCATGATTCAAAGAAATTGATTAATTTCCTAAATTGGCGAAGGGAAATATATTATAGTGGAATTGACTGGACAAGAGGGCACATATGTTTAACCTTTTCGATGAATTTCTGCTCTCAAAAGATAATTAACAGTTTGGCTTAAGTTTAATTACATGATAAAGCGGCACAATCGTAGTAGGTAAAACATTCTAGAGAAATCATAACTGAACTTCACAGATATATGGTTTATCGGAACCATAAACAAATGAAGCAAATATTGTATTCACCCTGGTGAACAACATATTATCACAAACCATAAACTTTGACTCTGTACCTGCTACAGCTTTCACCTGATATTAGATCTAATAGTAACTACTGATAGGTTTAAGTTTCACTGCTTCATTAATAAAGGTTAACTAAATCAAATCTTAGTTTGACAATAAATTGCATTAAATTTTTCACATTATATTCCAATCAAAGTGTATAGAAATGTGCATATTCTTTGACAGTTTTCTCAATTGCATAAATATTAAGAATTAAATGGCTTCTCTGCTAAAAGGCATCCTTAGTAGGTAGTCATAGTTGAGGTTAAAAACAGGTAAAGCTGTAAAATAACAACGAGATTAGAATGCCATCGAGTAATATTAAAGATACCTAATGTGACATGACTTTGACCGTATGCAAGTATTTTATTTAGCACTGCAAAGGAATCTTGATATGAGGATACTGAAACATGCATATATAATAATGATAATAGCAAGTTTACAATTTCGTTTTGATATTGCTTGACAACATGATGTTTGTGCAAAATACGACTGTAGGTTTCTAACAAGAGAAAACGGTAAGAGGCATAGTTTAAAATCAATTATACAAGCTTCCACAACATTAAAAAAACACACACACATATAACACACGCACACAAACACACTCACGCACACGCACACACATGCTTATATCTATCTATCTATCTATCTGTCTGTCTGTATGTCTGTCTGTCTATTTATCTATCTATCTATCTGTCTATCTATCTATCTATCTGTGGGTGTGGGTGTGGGTGGGTGTGTGGGTGTGTTTGTGTATGTGTGACATTGGTACGCAATAATTGTAATGTCATCTGCCTTGGAAACAAGAAATCGGCGACAGAACATGACACTATGTATATTTTAAAGTAACATTTCTTACGTACTGGTCCAGATGCTCGGTAATGCATTAAATGTGGCATTGGAGTGAAATCAAGCAGTCAGCTCTGCCATCCATGTTTTAATATTTTAAGGCGCGTTAAACACAGGTAGAAAACTGTCCATATTAACACTACTACATGTGGCTACGTTAACATATACAGAGATAACAAAATAGTAGCTGGGATCAAACTAGTTTTAGTTCTAATCCAGGTATAGCACAAGTAATAAAATAAGTTTTTAATGAATTTATTAAATAGAGAAAGCTTTATGCTTATATACGTATTCCAATTGTACATCAGCTAAAACAACTCTCACAACATCATGGAGTTCGAATAAAAAGTCGTATACTACAGGTTTACATACTTGAATTACTGAAACCCATACTTGCACTGTTTCAACCTTTTCCACCATTGTTAACTAATCCATCGACGGTTGTTAAGGCAAATGCAACAGTAGAACAACTAAAATAATGTTCACGTCAGCATAATATAAAACTACCAAATGGTGAAAGAAAAGCTGATACGATTGAGATAGAAGAAGCATTTGAACAATGGGTTAACAAAATCGTCATCGGGTTAACGTCTTACATCTACTATTCCTCCTGGAGCTGTTGAGGATGTTCGTGATGAATCACAAAAAAATCACAAGTACCTGAGTTCTATTTTCACAAGGGTAGTATTGAGTAAACAAGTCACAAGGCTATAATCCAACCGACATAAAAACCATGTAAGGACTCTCAACAACTGTCAACAAATATGATTTATAGAATCACATCGGTTTTACACGAGTGTGGTCAATCCGCGTTAGAGCAGATATTGTCTTTAATGCACATTTGTTTATAACCCTTAATCATGGCAAGGTTCGATTTAAAATGACAAAACCGCGGATATATAGCGCTGCTCGTACAATCCCGAACTGTAACAATACCAATGTTCTGAATGTATGATTCTGTCAGCTTTATATCAGGCTAGTGACAATACAAACTTGTCTCGAAAATACCGGTAGCACCTTGGTGACCTCAACATCGGTAAAATCGGACTTCCCGTACAGCTTACCAAAGCCACACTGAGCAATTTTGAAACAGGTAACCCTGGACATCGCGGTGAATGTGTGTACTTCCGATAAAGGTTTTTATCTGCTTGCACTATCCTCCCTTGGGCAACATGGACTTACTCATCTTTATATGCTCTTGCTGTCTGATTAGTTCAGTGTATGTAACGCACTACGTATTGATAAGGTATCTTGCTCGATTGATTAACCGACAGAGCAAGGACTCAACAACTTCTCCCATGACTTGTACTGTGGTGGGAGTAGTGGAAAATCGCTGAGGACAATAATGCCAATACCAGGCAGAAACATTTTCAAATTAACTGTGGTACAGATAACGAAGAATCTTCCTTATATCAACTACATTAACGTTGAATATTTCAACGTTCCAGTGGAAATCTCTGCTTTTAAAGCCGCAAACAGGCCCAGGTCCACAGCCAACGGCTATAAAACAAAACAAGTCGCTGACCATGAGCAATGCTTAGGTGTGACGGGCAAAGAAGAGGTACCAGTATTGTATCGCGGCAAAGACTCAGAATATTTCTTAAATCGATCGAGGTTACACCAAAATTGATTCAGCAACAGTTCTATTCACAAGCTGACATGATTTAGACAAATGATAAGATTCGTTAGTTTTCTGCAGCCACTCAGTGATGGATCTTTAAAGAAGCTTTTACTACCACTGACACTAATGTAAGTGATCACTTGCGCGTATAGTGGAGCCGAACACACAACATGTAATGTACAGTTGAGAATGGACCCAAATAAAATTAAAATTCCTCTAGTGTGTCATAACTCAATAAAAGCAATGGGTGTGATAGTCACTTTATAATGCATGCGACAACCACGGCATCAAGCTCAAAATGAAGCGAAAATTCCCTACAACGTGGAAACATATATGTCGTTTAAACTAGGCCAAGTGCAGTTCAACGATTCATTACAGCTTCTGAATTCGTCATTCAACAAGGCAAGCATGCCTAGTGCCGGAACATTAACAATCGATTTTTTATACTGTCCTACCAATACGGACTTATTAACGAGAAAAGGTGTGTATCAATATTAGAACATTAGTGACTGGAACAAATTTGCTGAAGCTCAGTTGCCACCGATGGAATCATTTTACTCATCGCTTTCTATTGACGGTATTTCAGATAAAGAATACGCGCAGGCAGAGTTTGGCACTTATTCAAATGCATATGCCTATCACGATCTATATTTGTGATCCGATCTATTTTTGCTAGCTGATTTATTTAAAAACCTTTGGCGGCACTGCCATACACATGTACACGTTTTTTCCTATATATTACTTCCGATCACTGGAATGGCTTGGGATGAGTTGTTTTCGAAAGCTAAAATCGAGTTGGAAGTGCTCAGCGACGTTGAACGGCATCTGTTTATTGACCGAAACCCTTCGTGGCCGGATGTCTATGGCGAGGCACATATGTGTGCGCGCCAACAAATAAAACGTTGACGGGTATGAACCCTCTGTCCTGATCAGTTTCATCATGTATCTCTAACTGACTAATCTCTATCACTGAGCAAAGATGTAACGGTTACCGGCTGGTTGGTTTCAGTACCTTGATCCCATGGAATAGTCGCTTCTTTCTCGAAAGCGTGTGCGATTACAACATTATCAGTGATCACATACATTTCTTCGAAGTTGATCTGGATTACCCTGAACATTCACACGACGCACACGATTATCCGCTGGCACCTGAAGCGTTGTCAGTGTCTGGTATATGGCTGTTTCCATATCATTGCTTGATCACCGATTAATCCAGACGTAAATAAATTCAATGCACCAAAATATTACCAAGTTCTAGAAACAAACACAGTTATGTACTGCATGTACGCATCCTCCTGCTGCATGTACGATTGGGTATGCGGGTAAGCAAGATCTATCGGTAGCTTGAATTTCACCAGGACGCTTGGGTGGCGCCGTATATCCAGGTTAATAAGGACATGAGAACAAATGAAACAAAGGAGTTTGAGTAGGACATTTTCAAGCTCATGAACAATTCACTGCACGGAAACTCCATGGATAATTTGATCAAACGAATCCGAGTCGACCTTATCCATGATAGCAAATAAGACAATATTTGAAGTCTCATCGCTGACCCGGCCATTGAATCCAGAAAGATTTATGATGGTGGATGTGTTGTCATTTTCAGCCAAAAATATAAATAGAAAACAATTCAACCTGAAAAAAACAATATATGCTGGTTCGTCCTTGGTAGACCTGTGGAAGCTTCTCATGTACATGTTTTGCTTTGACAAAATCAAACAGTTTGATCAAGATCGGGTCAAAATGTTGCACAGTGTCACCGACTTGCTGATAACGCACATCACCAACATATTTGTACGCGGACATGGCGTAACTATGTTTGTTCAATGCAATTGATGATGCAGAGTATTATCCGAAATATCATCCGTTCTTTAGTATTACTAATACAAAATGTGATCAGATTAATGAATTGAAAAATATGTGAGACAGCGGCCTACAATTTAATCCATTGTACTCAGACTCAAACATATTCAAAGGGCAAAATGACTCACAAGAGCTATTGTGCAGAAGGATTTCAAACACGACATGTGCGTGGAATGTCTTCGAGACCGACGTGAATTTACACACACGATAAATATGAAACGAGTTCAGATATATCACATGCACTAAAAGGAGTTTATACCGCTTGATATCAAGCGATGGATACTCCCGATGTAATCACCAATTACGCGTTTGGTCATCATGCTATTGTGAATGATAGGTCTACTGGTACATCAAAGTGTTAACACAGGTCTCGGTGGAAATTCCGCTTTTCTGGAACGTCTTCCATTTCCTAGAAAACAAATCCTCGGCTGGGAAGTCTGGTTCAACCATGCATCGATGATCCCAAACAATAATTTGTTGGCTGTCTTGGAGCAACAATCTTTTCAGAGATAGCAAACCCATCGACGGACCATACTGGGGAAGTTGCACCATGGTTCTCCAGGTGCTTACAGATACCACAAAAACTTATCTTCGAGTGGTTGTAACAGAGCCTGCTCTGAAATCATTTTCTGATTCGAGGTAGTGTCTCGCGACAGTCATGTGTCTAATCGCATTGACTGGTTTTAATCCGATCGTGAGTGTGACCTAATTGTTGAGCCCTGATATGACTAATGGAAGACAGATTACCTATTCGTTAGACATGTATTACCTCATTACTAACTACTTCGCTTATAGATGACCTAAACTTCATTCCGCGTGTGTTCATTTAAAAAAATATTCAAAATAGGATGGTCGCGATGAATGTTGATATGTCGAACACGAGCTCGTACACTACGGTTGGTTAGCAACGCAGTAAAACACCAGATAAATTCTTTACCAGAATCCACATGCAACAATTGTAGAAATATGAGCGGCGAACATATGTAAGTTCTATCGAGTGGATCTGCAACACTTGAACAATCTTGTCATGTCAGTAGTTTCGCTTTCAGGCAACATCAACACTCGTTAAGACATACTTAATCGGAATAGTGTGTAAGAAACAATAAATCAGCATGATTAAACCCATTATGTATTTGCAGATCAATCCACCCGCCTGATATTTTTCTTTTCCTTAGTACTGGTAGATAAATGTGCCAAAGTGCTTGTTTGGCCAACCGTTTTAAAGCAATCATACGAGTGACTTTAACTGTACTGGCTAACGTTTCATCGGCGGTTTCACAAATTCAGTACTCACAAGGAATGTAAAATATGTTCGATAATGTCACGCTTTTGAATCCATTGTTTTATTTGTGTTACAATTGTTTTGCTTTTAATGAGAGAAACGTACTAGTGCAGTCTTAGCTATGTCACCTATTTTGACGACCAATCTTGCAATTCCTTCTCCAGCACCTGGTCCCACAATCGTTTTTAAGTCATGGAGGAGATCTACATCATCACGCTGACGTGCACGGATATAATTTGATGCTTTATAAGCAGGGTCATGTAGGCAATAAGCAGCATTAAGACCATTTCTGCTGATTCCCCAGGCTTTCTTTGTTATAATCGACTTGTATATCCAGCTGTGTACATGGCGGTCATTAACTGTATCTTTTAGCTTAGTATGTGGCGCTTCTTTGCTCCATATCTAACATAATTTTCAGTAATCATTGCACATCCAGTATGTGTTGAACTCAATTTAGATTTGCGACACGAGGTTTCATGCGAAGTCGTACACAATACGAATACATGATCCTATTATATACTGTCTCATTCAATGGTCGCAAGAAAAAGGTAATTCGCATATGCTTTCTTATATTATTCGGTCATTGACTTCTCTACACATCCATCTCTTAAACCGTCCAAACATGGAGATGGATACCTATTTCTAAACTCAGTTCGTGTATCGATCATTGGTCCCGCTGAATCAGGAAAATCCCTAACTGTTGCTGAATATGATTTTACGAGGGCTGCAGCTGGATAGTTTATACATGATCAACGGTGCTATGATGTTTCATAATGTTTTTCTGAAAATACTACTAAGCAGAAATGGCAACACCATCACAATCAATTTATTTTCCGGCATCGGTGAAGCACCAACCATCGATGATCTGAATACAAGCGGAAACATTCATATAGTACACGACGATATGACGCTTGCAAATCAAGTCAATCCCACACAAGTATTCTTGTCATGAATCAGTCTCAAATACACTCACGTTATCTGTGTGACTGAACGATAAACACATGAGCAGAAGGGGATTCGTGAAAACTGTAACATGTTGATACTATTTTGTGGCATTGACAATCATATAATTTGGGCTATTTACCAAGGAATAGTGTTCAACAACTTTGAATTAGTTAAGAAGAGAAAGGTCTCGACTGATATTCAAAAATAATGCACTTGTTCGGGTAATAATTATTAGACAAAAACAATCGTTAGATGGAAAGGTAGCGGCGTACGCGGTGTGCTTTTAAAAGACACGGGTGCAAAACACCCAGAAACTACAATCGCTGGAAATTTAAATATCCCTGAGGCAAAGGGTTACTGTGATTGTACGACACTTGTACCAGTGAACAGGGCTAATTGGCTAGAACTGCGTGAGTGTACTGCACCTGTAAAACAATGACTTTGGACAGCGTCTGCCCGTCCTGTAACTGTACTGCGCGATTGTATTATTAATACAACTATGATGAGCATTACATATTCTCGACTTGAAAAATTAAGCGAGGCAGAGAAACAGCTGTGAGATGACTCACAAAGAGATCCGTGCTGATAGTAAAATAATGTATGCTCGTGGATGGTCTTAGATGATATTGTGATCTTCCATCAGCAACAACTGTTGATATTGGTGTGACTGGAATCATATGAACGACAACCATCTTAGGTGCCCAGATTGGAATTATTTTCGGGTCTATATCGATAATAACCGCTGTCTCTGGCGGTGTTATAAATTAATTTGATACAATTATATTCAGGAATACGTTTCTTTTGATAGCTTTTAGCAGTAACACAAACAGTGTCAACACGATGAATATACCGTATTCGGTGGCTATCGAGAATAAAATAACTAGCATGGCTGAATTTGCGACCGTTTTGACGAAAATGGGAAATGTCCGACAACTCCGAGCACAAATACGAAACAGTGCTGTTTGGGGATTTACAAACAATATAATTCAAGCAAGATTGGCCTCAGCTGTAATCTCACAGCAAATAGCCTGGGCAACCTTCTATCAATTCAGAACTTATGGCTGCTTAATAGCCGCATGCACCCTAATGTGTACAAATTTTGACTATTTTTTTATGGATTAACCATCCTGGGGTTGCGCATTTCTTTATTTTGTTTGCTTACCTTGTCAGGAAGGATACGGGCTGTGGAGACAAGTCAGGATCCAAAGTGGGAGAGAGACAAAAGCCCCATAACAACACTACTGAAACATTAACATACATTCTAAAGCAATTGATTGTAGCTTTCTAAACAAACATTTCTTCAAAACGTACATGTCACTAATCAAGCATACTAATCAAATCAGAAACATAAGAGCAACTTGAAACAGGAAGAAATTTGACTGTCTAACATTAAGTGTTTCTGCTCACAATATTTATCGGGAAGCTTAATCGCCTGCAAAACGAGGATCGACGTACATTTACTAAGGTGTGTTACGTTCAGAAAATTGCTTATGACGCATTCCCTCGTATCTTTCTAAACTATTGTTCTCCTTGGCTGGTGAGTCTAGATTACACAAACATAGAAATATTAATAACTTCAGGCAAAAAAAATCCTCGTTGAAAAATAACACTACGCTCTTGCACTTGGACTAATATATACAAAACAATATGGGATGGAGAAATGTATGCATCCATTGAAAGTAAATCTGATGATCAAAGCAAACACGTGCCATCCAGTTTTTTAAGATGAGAGAATAGAAATGTGAATGTCCGAATTTGGACTAATTATAGAATTATATACTGTGGCTTTGACATTAGCTATGTATGAGATAATCTTCAATGCGCATCTTGTGAAAGCGTTGAAAATGACTAATACATACATGCATACATACATGCAGGCGTACATATATATATATATAGATATATATATATATATATATATATATATATATATATATATATATATATATATATATATATAGATAGATAGATAGATAGATAGATAGATATATACATACATACATAGATACATAGATACATACATACATACATACATGGGAACTAACTGTGGTGCAGCAAATTATGAAATTATTTTAGATTTTTAATCGGCAGTCGCTCAGTCGCTACAATTAACCATATATAATCTATTATCGGCTTCGTTTATGAAATCAATCCGCGTAAATATCACATGATAGTAATATAAAAGCAAGCACGAGTCTTATCGGGCTCTTCAGAAATTTTACACTATTTCGTTTTTTAAATCATTTGAATCCCTTCTAGCTTACTATAACATAGTCAGAGTAAGATATATTGGTTACACATTACAATGGTGAACTCCAACGCTCATTTGTCTCATTGTATCCCTTTTTCCTCCCCTATTACTAACTATTACTAACTTTATGCGTTCTTCCATACAATTTTATTCTAATATTAGTTTGTTCTTTCTCTGCATAATGTGCAACCTTTGTATTCAACGTTTTCTCTATGTTGTAAAAATGTGCTGCCGCATCCGATCAAAAGAGTTACGAAAATACAGTGGTCTAACGAAACTCAGAAACTGTCCTATCGATTTAAACATGCAGTGCATTGGTCACTTGTACACGAATAGGCATTCATAGTTTTACAATAAAGTTTGCAATGATATACTTTTCATAGTTCAAAGCTGAGGTGAATTTTGTTTTGTTGTTGTAGTAGGGTTTAACGCCATTTTTCAGCACACGATAGGCTATACATGGCGGCCAGTATTAATGGTGGAGGAAGAACCCGAGAAAACCCGGGAAAGAACAACCGACCCACGAGAAGCTACTGGCAAGTGTTCTCACATACCCACATTGGCTGAATCCGAGACTCGAACCCACGCAGATAGAAGTTTGATGGCAGTGATCCGTAACGGAGAGCGCTTTAGACCACTCGGCCACTAGTGGCCCCAAGCTGAGGTGGAAAAACCATAATAAATACGTTAATATATCCTTTTCAGCCCAGGTAGTATAGTTTACGACCAGTAATTAAGGCGTTGCAATACATGAAAATCTAGGCGGAGAGCTCCATTTTGCTCCTATTCTATCGGTGGTATGAATCATAACCAAAAATGTACTAAACGTACCATAGTAATCAGACCAGTCATCGAACCAACAAAAGATATTTCAATCTAGTTAGACCGATTCGTCTTACCACAAATATTTCTAATCTTTAACTAAAAATATTAAGTATGTAAACACACTCTTAGTTTTTCATATCATTTATTAATATATTGAAGGGATTGAATTTTCAACGTTATGTCCGAATCACATCTCCGGGTCATTTATCCGATGTCAATGGCAATGAATGCATATTCCTTTCAAATCTAGTTTTAGTTCCATAAAGAAAGAGACCATTATATATATATATATATATATATATATATATATATATATATATATATATATATATATATATATATATATATATATATATATATATATATATATATATATATATATATATATATATATATATATATATATATATATATATAAAGAAAGAGACCAGTATATATATATATATATATATATATATATGACAGAGAGACATTTAATTTACACTGTGAGCTTGACCTTTGTCCACGATTGAAGATAGAGGTATAGCCAAATTGACTATTCTCGATTATTTTAAAAAATAAATATCTGAATTTGAATTCCGGACTAGGATTTGATTACGACTTTAGAATATTTTTTTGTAAGCAAACTTCTTTACAATTTTATTGACATTTGCATTTAAAACGACCCAAATCTTGTAGACACTATGATATCTTATGTCATGTGACCCTCTCATCAAACGAGTCACTCGCAGAAAAATATGCATATGTTGTGATCTATCAGACTCATTTATTCAAGAGTTGAAACAATCCGAAATCATTCTCCTTCATTTCGGAAGTTGCTGACGTTTCATCATTCATGGTCTGAGTTTGACAGGGAGAAAACAAAATGTTTATGTACAGATGATGCATAATTTTGTCACCATGTGATTTATTTATAGACGACTATTTAGGTAGTGAATCCCTGATAATTTTTGAGTCCACTAATATATTCGAGTGTGTTTATCAGGTATCGCTATAAAATAGCGATCTTGCTGGGACCGTGAGGTTTTTACGAGATATTATTTACCCGCTGATCTCATTCGGTTCAATAAAAAAATATGAATCTCTATAGTATTCCAATGCTTCATGATTCCGCCGTTTTCTGTTCTTGATTGCAGATAGTACAATAGATCTGAACAGTATGAATTATACTCTCAAAGATGGATATTCGTTTTGTTCATCCGCTTATAAAATGATGAAAATCACTTCTCTGCTCCATTTTGCATCATCTCATTCATCCGCGTCGATTATTTTCAGATACGGCGATCGCTTTGAGATATGTTACTGACATCACATTATGTTGATATGATGGATCGCTAGGTCTTGTATTTTACCATAATGACATTCATACACAAATCAAGATACTTGCATCGTTTTTCTTCAACGATGACCAGACGCATTTATTCTTGCTTAGCCACCGTGATTAGAATTAAGTTTAGGAAACATCTGAGTCTTCACGTGTCTAACTGCTCCATACTGGCCACTTTCATAATTGTCATTGATTGGTCTTCCAGTAAGATATGTTGATATTATTTACTGACACATTGTATTTTCTACTGCTTTCATTTCTTACTATGGCAATGTACGCATATATGATGTCTCTAAAGGTATCTTCTATATTTTATATTTCCTTATCGACATGAGTTTCTAATGCATTAACGCTATGATGCATTTAAAAGCCTGAAAATGCTCGATGACATCGAATGTGTCGACAGCAATCCATGAGCATGACATAGTCTGTCAATGTCTTGTTTGTCGGTTAATCCAAGCTCGATGATGTTTTTCTTATCTTCACCATACACATGATTCATGCAGGCGATGATTTATGTCTGTATCTTCCAAAGTCAGTATTATGTGTTCGTTTATCACTATACGCATTGAGACAGCAAATATTTGCTAGAGACAATTCCTACCAGCAATCAATAATCGGCTAATTCCGTACTTCTGATGACAATTCTAATCCTGGATAATTTTTTGGTAGATAATCATCATACAAATTACCATTAGTGCGAAGATAAGGATACTTAAACTATAGTACTCGATCTTGTCATCGATAACCATTTATTCATTTGGTAAATACATGAATCGTGGAACATCGAATATGGAAATATCATCACTTACAATCTTTGATTTAGTCACGTGTTTCATGTACCTCTTAGCCACTTTCTCAAAAACAGCCCCATTTGCATTGTAAATAGGATGTTTCTCTTTTCGTGAAGACCTATCTTTTTGTGAGCAATGTCTTCCCGAACGAGTAATGATTCTGACCAAGGATATATGCATTTTCCGATACTCTACTTGTGGTCGTGATCATATAGTGTCATTATTATGAATCATGTTTGATCTTGTGTCTCAAAGAATTTGGCAAACTTCTTAAGATTTGTCATTATTATATACAATACCATTCTTTAATTACATTTATTTTTAGATCATTCTTCAACTGGAGGTAGCAACGATACCCATGTTTTATGAGCCACACTGAAAATTACCCGATAGGTGTTCATCATGTCATTTTTTCCTAAGAGATTTTATCTTTCCAGACATGTGAATATTTAATCTAGTTCCAAATCTTAATTTGATCACCACGTTGCTGGAATTTGTTGGTTATCGTAGATAATCACATCCTCATTGATCTATTATGTTCACTGATATGTATTTTATATATGTAATTGATCATCGAAGGACGCACATAAAATATGCGGATGTATTTCACAGACATACCGAGTAGAATTCTGCCAGATTCTCAAGAAAATTCGTTGAATCTTGAAACGATTAGTCTATGATTTCAGGAAATTTAGCTCATCCTATGCTTGAAAACACTTTCGCTCGATAACCCTAGACCTTAGCTGGTCTCATGAACTAAAATTTACACGCACGAATGAAAACAGCTTCTATTTCCTTTCCACTTGGATACCTCACATTTAACAGACGTGACATAATCAATTTTTCCGTAATGTCCACAATTAGAATATTGCACCAAAAAACGTGTCAGTGATTGTTTTTAATGTGATAGCTTCTGCTTTAGTTAAAGTCGCTTCTAGACAGAGGATCAGAATCTAATTCTACCTGATAAGTACAAGTGAGTATCATTGGCGCTGATAAATATTATATTCTATCGTTTATTGTTTATCTTCTTCTTGCATAATTTCATAAAATTTTCGTTGTGTAATATGCGATTAGTCCAGGCTGAATTTCTTGATCGTTCTCATGAAGTCTTTGTCCTTGTTGCTGATGACAACGGTATAATAATCTGATGGAATGGTTATTTTCTTATGCCTCAATGCTGTGGCTACAATGATCTGGTCAGGTTATTACTTTTGTGTGTGTTCCTGGCTACAGTCAGTGCTAACTCTGCTACAACCGATCTGAAATATATTGTTAACTAATCGTATTTGGGTTCATCCGGGTTCCAAAACGGTTATTTATGTTCTCATGCTTGTTCAAACAATTTCATGAATTCCTGCTGCAGAGGTATTCTAATATAAGCAATGATAAAATCACAGCGAGACAACAGGACACGATAGGAAACAACTATATGAGTAAGGAGAATGCAGATGATATGAAGACAATGGGTGGGAGCCAACGTTCTTGGGATAGAGCATATATGATGACCAGTGGTGGGGGCTAATTCTCTTGAGAAAATACAGATGCTATGATGACTAACGGAGGGACCAATATTTTGATGCAAATGATTGAAAACCAATTAAATAATTATATATATATATATATATATATATATATATATATATATATATATATATATATATATATATATATATATATATATATATATATATATATATATATATATATATATATAATGCATAGTGTATATGCAGTGTTTATTACAAATTTTATTTCGTTATATGCAATTGGCAATGTAACAATTTTATGTAGCACTTAACCTTGTCGAAAATCAAGTTTATCTCCTACATGACCTGAATCATTCATGTTGTAACTACTATATAGCTAACACATTCTCTACATTTTATGAGTTGAATATTAGGATGACAGTTGTAAGTATGATTTCACGCTCAGTGCCTGTATCAGCTTCCAGCAGAGTCTTACTGTTAGAAGTGACACCAGAACATTAATCCTAGCTTTCTGGATATTTGATACCAGAGACTGTCAACATGTTTCATTTTGTTGTTAATCTTCCCATGGCTAACTGGGCCTGAAATATTTCCTGCCCTTCTGAAAAGGCACAAATGTTACATTATTTAAGGTCCTTTATCTCTAACCCTTTCTGGAGCAAGAGCAGAGTGGTAGAGCAGGCAATTTTTAGTTGGGCTTGATATTGTAAGCAACACTGGCTTTCTAGCTGATGTGGAGATTTTAGCGCTATTTTGCATCAAGTAGTTGGACCCTTACTTGGTGTTTGTGTGTCCTTTTGAACTCGAATGTAACAGACCTGAATCATTGATGTTTTAACTACTATATAGATAAAACATTCTCTACATTTTATGACTTGAATATTAGCATGATTATTAATAAAAGTAAACATATATATTTGGGTCAAGGTCTTGGTTACTGAATGCCCCATATAAATATACATGGTTCCCGTGATATAACTTTAAAACCAGACCTTTTAATTATAACTGGGGTTCTATCATGTAAACATTAGGAAACTTCCAGAAGAATATTTTCCATAAGGTAATATTCTTTATTTCGAAACTATTAATTGTGAGCAAGTAGAGGACAATATAATCTTGTTCTTCTAGAAATTATGCATTCGTTCTGTAAAGATTTAGCATGATCAGTTATATTAATTTGTGTCCAGTACTTTATTTAGGATGTAATTTATTAATTCAAATTATTTATTTACTGGACACACAACGTGCTCTTCAAACATAATGTCCTTGCAAATAGACACTTCCAATTATAATGAAATCTCAAAAAGGATATATTTTGATTGTATTATTGCCATCCAAGAAAATTATCTTTGTACATCATCACAACACGGGCCATTGCAGGCACATCATCACTTCTAGTATTCGATTTAATTTTTATTTCCACTATAGTTTATTCAGAACCATAATCAAAGGGACATGCAAACACTTGTCTCTGTATTTCTAAGATTATTTCAAATTTAATTCGGAATACGGTAATTTCTTTCATTACATTTGTATTTTGAGGAAATAATGTATTTGTTAAATTGTACAATGCTTGATGCTTCTCACTCTTGTCTATTGCGTATGACTTGATTTGAGACAATCTAGTCCTAATATATGTATAAGCATTTGAGCTAAAACTTTATTTAAAAGTGTATTAATTAAACCTAGCCTTTTATCTGAACCGTCAGAAATTGTACAGTTTCTCCACTTTTATATCCTGATAATATTAGAGTTATCTAGAAATGAGTCACAACATTTGCAATGATCGAACGTGTCACAGGTGAGCTATCTATATATATCTTTCTCGCGCGCGCGCGAACATCATAACTTTGTGCATTTATTTAAAAAATGTTTCGATAATGTTATTATGATACATCAAGGATGTTGGCACTTCATCACTTTGTTGGACCATATAGTCGTATATATATATATATATATATATATATATATATATATATATATATATATATATATATATATATATATATATATATATATATATATATATATATATATATATATATATATATATATATATATATATATTGGCAAAATGTGCTATTCCAATACCCGCCAGTCGTATAACCAAAAGAGCAGAAGCGAGTAAATCAATCACATTAGATTGCGTCATGGAGTTGAGAAAAGAAGTAGTATATAGGATCAGGATGTGTCAAGAGGTTTCTGAAGATGAGTCTCAACAAAGCAGTGAGAATTTAAATATATATGCATATGTGTTTACATACATAATAGTTCAAAAATTAGTTAGTAAAGATTGAAATAACTTATGTACACCATGCTGATTGAAAATGATCGGATGTTGATTACCCTATAATAAACGGGATACCATAAGCAAGCACGTTATTTAAATGCAAGAACTGGCGATTTATGAGCAGTACAACTCTCCGGATTCGTCCCCAATCCACTCTGTAGTTTTGGTGAAAAAGAAAGACAGAAGAAAATATTGATGCCTATACCTTTCTTTAAATAATTGCTTTCTATTATGAACCGATGACAAAAAGAGAAATTGTTTTGTTTTCACAATTGGCAATGCACAGATAATTCAGAACTGGATGACACAAAATAATACTGGCAGGTGCCCATTGCAGATGAAGCCGGACGTAAAGTTCGTTCGAGAACTATATTTTCTTTGACGATAAACATGTGTACCAGCATTTACGGGAAGAGCACTTTACAGATTTAATAAACATTTTTGACAAACTATTAATGCTAAAATCACACGGAGACATCCAAGTGTAATGTAGTATGCAATGCATTTTTACCATCTAATAAGTCTGTTCGAGTAAATGAATCCAGCCTTGACAAAACTGAATACACCAGAAACGAATATATTTCAAAAACAAATAAACAGATCCCATCTCTCTTTCGGTTAGTCGGGTTGTACAGAAAATTCGTGAAATTCGATGTTTATAGTCTGATGATGGACGTGGCTAGAGAAAGGCTAACCGATAAATATGGTACCACGCCAGAAGAGACATTATAAAATTCTTAGAGAAAAGTAAATCAGTTCACCAACCCTACATTTGCCAGAGCCTCCGACAAGAGAAAGTTTTGTAATAGGATCAAGAGAAAGTAAAATTACTCCACACTAATGCAACACGAAATAGCTAACTCTGGCGAAAATTTGTTCCGAGATTGAACATTACCAGTACAAAGTTTCTTATAGAACAAAAATCACAGGTAACTTTTCGGAACGGAATATGTTCTGGAAATGGATCACAAGCCCTCCATGTAATCCCCGAGTTAGTAATATTATTCATTATCAGTTTTAGCATAACCCTGACATATCTCATTATATTATTCTCTGCTTCCAGATCGAATGCGTGACTATGATTATATATATAATTGTTAATAAAACCCGCCATGACTTGCTTTCTATACACTGCTATCGTGAGATAGACGGTGTGTACTGAAAGTGCAGTCCATTTCGCAATTATACAAAGACAGATATCAGAATCCTTTATAATTAATTTGCTCCTATAACTCAATAGTAATGTCTTACGTTAGTTATGGATGCAGTGAGTTTTCCATATCGGTTTTCCCCATTTCTAGTTCTTTAGTTTCATTAAATCTAAAGCGAATCAAGCCATTCATATTAATGAATGTGTAGGGTACATTTCCTCATTGCGCTTTGTTGTTCATTTGTGGTTAGTAATTTCTGGGTTGATAATGATTTCCTCTGATACTTTTGTCTTACACCTATAACATTATATGAAGTATGGTTAAATTAGTAAAAACCAATAAAATCATTAAAATGATGCTGATAAACTTCTACCTTTTCAGGTACATGTAAAAAATCATACAATAGTTTATTAAACGAGTCTAGCAAATATTGCATAATGTTTTGTTTGATAAATTCGACCTACGTTTCAGTCGTTTCTATATGGATTCGCTTATTATATTACTTTGTCGGCAATACCGCTGAGATTTCGTTATAATTGCAGTTTTTATATCGTGTGTTTCTTGTATTACATTCATCCATTTTGTTAATAATTTACTTTACTGTTAAACAAACTACGGAATAACTATTGAATGTGTTTAATATACTATTTTTTATAAAATGTCTAGAACACAGCTTTTTCTATTGACATATCTTATATTTATTAATCGCTACTACTTTAGAGAAATAACATTTTCTTCCGGCTTCTAACTATAAAATGAACCATGTCATTCTGTCTCTTTTACACTCACTATTCTAATTTATAAATGTTCTGTCTGAATGACGTCATATTCCTTGTCGTATGGAGTTAGTTCTTCCTAGTCAAATATTCCTTCACCATTCGTTTCCTTTATGTCTTCTAGTCCGTACATCACATGGTCTCCTAAAAGTGCGTGTTTGACTGTAAACAGTCTCTTCCGAGGAATCGGAAAGATAACGTTTCGAAAAAAAAAGACATCTATATTCAGATTCTAACTTTTTAACTGCTGTCTTATTTAGGTATTCATACTTATTTATTGGCGGAGTGACATATATGACATGTTGCTAGGTTATTGGAAACAACTGCTGACATGTATTTTGGCCGCTTGGAAGACTGATCTATCATGACCTAAAGTTTTGTTCAAGTTGAATACAAAAAATAAAAGATAAATAGATGAAACTACTACTACTGATACAACTACGGCTATTACAGCCATTACTATTATTTATTATTATTATTATTATTATTATTATTATTATTATTATTATTATTGATAGTATTATTATTATCGAGGGCAACATGCTTTCCACATATGTTAAATACTAATATATAATATGTTTTATCAATTGGTACCTGTTTCCTTTATGTAAAAGTTTATACCTGGCAGCAGAAGTATTACCATGAACAATAGTATACTACCTAATTTGAATATGCTTTCTGGAAATAAATCAAAAACATTCCAGCTTGGGTATTCATTTGGTTTCTTGCATACAATATTTTAGCTTGAAACAGAAATTGCATTTAGTTGTCACCATTAAACTACAACTTGCAGTTCATAACGTTGACGACATGCTTATTACGGGTACGAGCGGATGTGAATGGGGAGATCTGGAGTGGCTTGGTTATTAAACAGGTCATCTTTATGGCATATTACAAAAAAAATACGGCTTCCAATATATTCTGGCTTATATAGATCGGATGCAAGAGCTTGTTTGCGGATCAATCCAGGAAAGTATAGTAATTTTTCCAAACAGCGCCATTACTGGCTATTATAACTGAGTTTATTGACTCTGTCTTATATAGTTATTTCTTGTATTAGTAGTTTTCTGCCAAGCAATTTCGTAGGAGATTTTGTTTTAAATTATACTATAGTGCACTTGAAAGACTTTGAATATCAGAAGAAACCCTAGTTCTACATTGCAAATATAAAGTTAGGAGGAGAGAGGACGATGTACGTTGTAACAACATCTGTCCAATCCTTTTGCATAGTATTAGTTAATAACATCCGTTTAAACTTCAATTACATCCTGGTGAGCAATAATGTATAACAATCCAAAACAATTGGCTCTGTAT
Organism: Sinohyriopsis cumingii; assembly: GCA_028554795.2. Taxonomy (NCBI): domain Eukaryota; kingdom Metazoa; phylum Mollusca; class Bivalvia; order Unionida; family Unionidae; genus Sinohyriopsis; species Sinohyriopsis cumingii. The sequence continues at coordinate 139,900 of JAPYKE020000360.1, read as the reverse complement.
CTGCATACGTTTTCACCTAATATTGAATATTCTCGCTTTTGCTGACAGGTTTAAACTTCACAACTACAGTAATAACGGTTCACGGGATCGAAACAAAACTTGAAAATATATCATATTAAATAAATTATATATCCTACATTCCCATGGAAGTCTAACGTAAACTGAAATTCCTGTGAAAGCTGTGTACACAATAGAAATATAAAATTTGTTTTGGTTTCTGTACCAAAATAATCCGTCGAATCGTATCGTTAAGATATGGTTAGAGATGGGGTAAACGCCATAAAGCTGTACAAGAGTAATTTGAATGTCATTCATTAGTTTCAAAGAAATTTAATGTGATGTGACTTTTGCAATATTATAGTGGAAAATGTTGACATACTTTATGATGATGACATCTTATGATGATGCAAATTATCTTGCTTAAATCTTTCCTTTCGAAAAAGTATTAGTAAATAAATATTTATGTCTTATGAAGCTCGCTTATAGAATACCACATGGAACAGACTCTCACATTTGTGTTAACTGGTTTAATATCGTTATAATCTCTAAGTTATTTCAAAATATCCTAACTAAATACATCGATTTAGATTAAAGATTCAACGGAAATGTAATAGTAATCTTGAAAAACCACTCAAAAGAGAGTAAGTTCGAGAAAACATGAACAAGTCGTACTAGAGCGGAAAATATGAAAAACATAATATTGTGATGCGCAAATTAGGGATATACATGATCCTTCATAATGATAACACGGTTCAATCCGATCTTGTATCAAATTATCATGCAAAAAAAGTAATCTGGTATTAAAATGTTTGATGCTTATAGTGCGGATAACTTGCATAAATTAAATATAATGGATATTTGAATTAATTATGACATTCGCAATATTCCACTTCATTTGATAGGACAGCGCGATAATGGCGAACTTATCCTAACTTACTATAACTCAATAAATGCAACAGACACATAATAATACAAGTTAGTTATGTGTGGGTTTGTGGGTTTTAGGTTTGCCCTGGCATAATAATGGATAGCCATTTGATAAATATGTTTATGAAATTTGCACGTATATTGCATAAATAACAGTTGAAAGACGACACGAAGATGTACCAATATCGCATTAGAAGATAGGTATGTTGGTCTTTACTCGAAATTTAATCGTAGGATTCTTTGTTCTTTGTTTTTCTTGATATCAAGATATCACAATCCTGGTTAATTTATGTCGCTACGCTACAATACGAAATATTATGAAAGGTGTATACCGGGGAAACAATTTCAAAATTTCCCCAAAAACTAAAGGTATATGCTTGAATGAGTGTGCTAATAGAAGATGTTTTAAAAACAATGAATTAATCTATTGTATCTCTTATTGTGCCCTGTACCATTTCTACATCGATATTCTATTATTACAGTGTTACAATTATTATGATGCATTAGAACAGAGGCATTATTTATATTCCAGCCCTTGTGTGCTTATATGCTCGATAAAGCAACATTATTTAATGTATTCTACCAAAGTTGTAATTTTGTGCGGATTATATTTCATTACTGGGAATATTTTAGACGTTAGCATAATTTGCATGTGGCTGATATTTACACACACACACACACACACACACACACATAGATATATATTATCCAAAATGCGACCTTTAGTCGACATACGAGTAATCGTATATATCTAATGTCACCCTAAAGTCAGACAACATTTTCTACTGTTTCTGTGAAAATAAAACTTTGTTAGTTACTTGATATGTATAAATGAGATAGTAATAAGGTTAAAACTTATGTTTAAGTCAACTTTTTTAAAAGGATATTTAGTTGTTAAAATTTTAATTTTCTTATATGTATTCACGGTACAACCTTTCGGCGACATCATGTATACTAAGCATATCTTTGTTGGTAGCGTGTATGTTTATATCACTAACATAGATTTTAAGTTTATTTTTGATCATTATCGTTTTCACGTATCGCACCGTTAACATAGATAATGAAATATCATAGCCCCACATATTAGATAGATATTTTTCCCACTTCTAGGTTTAACCTCCGAAGTAATACCTTCGAACGTGATGCGCATGCTTATATATTGGCCTAGTCAGCCTCCAGAAAAGCCGTCTCGACATTTTCAAAAATAATCGCGGGTTTGCAGTTGCCTTACAGAAAGCGCGTTGTAACTATTGCAAATTTAATGCAGGAATTTGTAGACGTAACAGGGATCTAGCAATGTAGCCAGCTGGAAGAATATTCCAAAGTACGGAAGAGGTTGGTTGATCATGCAGTTTGGCTGAATGTGACTTGCTTGTTTATTCCATCAATAACAAAACTACAGTCGTATTTACCTGATATACCCATTTCACAACTAAGCTTGTTTAATAGTAGGCATTTCAGTTTAAATGCAAAAAGAATAATGATATCACATATGATGGATGTCTAGGAGGAATTACAAGTTGCTGCAATTACAATATTATTTTTTTTTTCTTCAAATGCCCACTATATGCACATACTGAGTGGCCCCCACCCTTTCTCTATGTTGTTTACATGCATATCTTCAGGCATTTAACCTTTGATTACTGCTGTTTTTAACTTTTACTTTACAAAGTAATGATCACATTAGTTATAAAAATGTTGATGCACAATTTCAGTTTGTTACATAAAATATGGTATGGTTTGGCTGTTGAATATTTGTGACCATCTTTGAACTTAAAGTCCAGCAAGGAACCAGCCAGTAGTGGGGGGAGGGTCCTTTCAAAGGGTTATTTTGTTTTCTTTTAAATCAAGATAAATTTGTTTTTAAAATAATTAAATTTGTTTTTAAACTAATAGATACATGTATTATGTTGTTGTTTTTTTTAAAAGCTCTACTGGTCATATACCAGAAGTGAGTTTGGATGGTATGTTGACTGTCTTCAGTTTTCTATTGTTTGTGTGTGTTAACACAAGTTTGTTGTTGTTGCTTCTCCTAAACTACTTTTAGGATTGACCTGAAACTTTACAATCACATTAATCTAAGGGTCTAAAAAATAGTGCTGCTCTGACATCCAATATGGCGACCACAGTGGCCATCTTAAAAATAGTTGTATCACTATTCCTAAAGGATGGTCATATCACCATTCTGTTTTCACATGACGTCTAGCTGGTCCCTAATGAAAATGATACCACCAGTCTGACTTCTGGTATGACCCAAACGACAGCCATGATGGAAATCTTGTTATTGCTACTTTTTCTGATTGGATGTCCATATCAACCCGGAGTTTTCACTTAGAGATTTTGTATAATATCTAGCTGGTCCTAACAAAAATGGTGCTGATCTGATATCCTAAATGGCCACTACATTAGACATCTTGAAAGTCTTGTCATTGCTACTTCTGAATGGATGGTCATATCAGCATGGAGCTTTCACTAAACAACTTCTTGGGCTTAAATGACAGTGTACTATAATAAGTTCAGTATGGCTACTACAGTGGTTATTTTTAAAATATTGTTATTTCTACTCATCCATTAGGGATGGTTGTGTTAACATGGGGTATTCACCAAAAGAATAATAAAGATGTCTAGCTGATCCTAAATAAAAATGGATCCGATCTGACATCCAATATGGCCACCGTGGCAGCCAGCTTAAAAATGTTGTCATCACATCTCCACTTAAACAGAAAGTAAAAATGAATTGGGGTTTTCACTATGATAATAATGATAATAATAATAATAATAATAATAATAATAATAATAATAATAACAATAATAACTGTATTTAAAGAGGGTAACACAATTAGCTAAGAACTAATCTACTCTGAGGTCCTCATACAAAGGAATTTATTTATTTTAGCTGCATCTCTGAAGCCACTGGATATATTGGGTTTTGAAGAAGGAAATAGAGTGGGCACTTCTGATATTTACTGAAATACTATTCCAGAGCAGAGTTCCAGAGTATAGGAAACTTTTTTAAATAACTCCTCATTTGGTTCGGGAATTTTATACTGTTTGGTAGACATGTATCGCAGGTGGTGAGTATTACCAGGTTGCCTTTACTGGAATAGTGATTGTAAATATTCAGGAGCGATATTATGGGATATCCTGTGCATTAATTTGGCTTTTCTCAAACAGATTCGGTCTTTAATAGGTAATATTTTTAACCTACCAGCCCAATTTTCCTTGCTTTCTTTCTGGATTGATATTCGCCCAAATGCTCGTTTTTGAGGATGTGCCAGTTTTGCTATGTTTTTTATCATTTGAATTACCCCATACTGTATTACAGTAGTCTAAACAGTGTTGTATGTAACTGTTATAAAATAGTGTCCTGTGCCTCTCAAGGAGAACATGTCTTATCCTACTGAGAAGTTATACAATTGAATTGACTGTTTTACTGATAGGTTTGATATGTTCAGTCCATGCTAGGTTATTATCCACCAGAACATCAAGTAGTCTATCACGACAGACCATTTGCAAATTTGTATCCTTCCATGTCAGACATAGTTCATTACTCTCAAGATTTGTCCTTCTTTGCCGTGTTGAGATAAGGTTTATTTTAGTTTTACCCGTATTCACCACCATGCCATTGCACGTGCACCAGTTTTTCAGTTTGTTTAGGGCATTCTGTAAAGAGATTTCTAGTTCATGCTATGTGTTTTGGATGTCTGACAATGTTGTGTCATCTGCATAGAGATTTGTAGATGATATTGAGTCTCTTAGTAAAAGTGGTAGGTCATTAATAAATAAAATGAATAGTAATATACCTAGAATCGAGCCTTGTGGTACCCAATATCTAATTGTTCCAGGTTCAGACAGAACATTATTTATGTAAACATATTGTGTTCACTCACTTAAGTAAGAAGTAAACCATCTAATTGTTCTTTCATCACACTGGTAGAGTTTCATTTTCTTCAAAAATAATTTCATAATCCACCATGCCAAAAGCTTTCCTGAGATCTACAAATACAGATCCTTTTATTATACCTTGGTCAAGTGCATGAAGCCATTGATCAGTTAGGAAGACTGAGGAAGTCTCACAGGAATGTTTCTGTCTAGAGCCTGATTGATTAGGGTGTAACAGCAAGTGTTTGGTTAAATATGACACGAATGAGTCATGGACATGTTTTTCAATCAATTTTGACAAGATTGGTAATATTGAGATTGGTCGGTAGTTATCAGCGTCATTCTTAGAACCAGATTTGTGAATAGGAGTTACTTTTGCAGTTTTCCATATTTTGGGGACATATGAGGTTGCAATACTTAAATTAATTATGAATGTTATGCTATCTACAATAGCAGAGGCAGAAGATTGAATGAGTCGTGGACCAATCTGATCAAGTCCTGTAGCTTTCTTGGTATCAAGTTCACTGAGACATATGGATTTGTATGATGTCCAGTTGGTCTTAAATGAAAGCTGTGATATTCTGATGACAAAGATGTCCATCACAGCAGGGCTTATCATTGGAAAAGTACAGTAAATTTATTTGCTTGATATATTTAACAGTTGAAAGTGTTGTGCATTCTCATTGGGCCCAACATTATGGTAGCTTTCCCAATGCGCTATGACTTTAGTCATGCGACACGTTAGAACCCACCGTTATACTTTAATATTTCCTGATATCCATTGAAAGGTACTCAGTTAATTAAACACCCTATCACCAAATACTAAAACCCCATCATTCAAATAACACCTGTTCTTTTCTTTTATTATTTGTGTGATTATTAATATAATCCAGGATAATTACTGCCTCACCTGGCCGCTACATGTATCTGTTGTACCTGACTTGACCAGGCTTCTAGTGGATGACTTTTTTGTTTGGATTTTCAATGACATAGTCACATGATTGGCCTGCCATGATGGAGTCCACTGGTATCATGTAGCATATATCTCACTGATTTCCATTATCAACTCATAATGTGTGACACATATTTTCAATTTTTGTTTAGATATGCTTAGTTACAAATGGGTGAACCGCTCCGGTGGCCTAGACGTTAGAGCGTCCGCCTCGGATGCGGGAGGTCGTGGGTTCGATCCCCGGCCGAGTCATACAAAAGACTTACAAAAATGGTACTAACAGCTGCCTCGCTTGGCGCTTAGCATTAAGAGGTTAGTGTTAGGACTGGTCGACCTGATGTCAAGATAATGTGACTGGGTGGGACATCATGCTAGTACTAGGCATCACTATAAACTGCCACATTGCAGACATCGTAGCGATATGACTGAAAAATTGTTAAAGTTCCGTTAAAAATCCAAATCACATTACATATCACAAATGGGTGATGGGGTGGGTGGGTTGACATGGTTTACTTTAGGTACTATTAAAACCTGTTATTAGTTCTACTTGTCATAGAACAGAAGAGGTTACATGATTGTCTATCATGCATCATTTTTTATCCATCCATTTGTCTGTTACTACTAATTTGTTATCACATCTCCTAAACTACATTGAGGATAGCGGTGAACCTTTTCTTACACACGCATTCACCTCATGGTCTAATTGGTCCTAACTGAAGACACTGCTGCTCAGACATCCAATATGAAAACAGAATTTTCACCAGAATACTTAACATACAGGTATCGTCTAGTTGAAAATGTTGTCATTACTTCTCCTCAATGGATGGTAATATAATGTTTTTAACTAAAATACGTGTCATGATGTCTAGTTGGTCTTAAATGAAAAGGTGCTGATCTGAGTTCCATTACAGCTGTCACAGCCTTGATCGATCTTAAAAGCTCTTTATCATTACTTCTCCATAGCAAATAGTTTTGTGACAATGTCACTGTTCACAAATCCAATATGGCTATCATAGTGGCCATTTTGAGAATGTTGTCATCACTTCTCGTGCTAAATGGATTTCAAATTAACATGGGGATTTTACTAAAAACTTAAGGTGTCTAATGAAACACAACAAAAGTGCCATGTAACAAGTGAGGCATTCTTTCTCAATCAATTAGTGTCTTGTTCATCTCCTACTTGGGCCAGTTACATGGTTTGGTCAAATCAGTGAGTATGCATGTAGATAACTATCTTCAGTCTTTTAGTACTAGTCACCCTGACTTTTGATACCTAAAATTAATCAGACTCTTCCCAAAGGCATGCTGATCAAACTGTTTGGTAACCACAGACAGTATGGAGCATAACTTATTCCTAACAAAATAAAGAACAAGCAGACTGACATCTGTAGAACAGGTGCAGATATATTATTAAATGGTTGTTGTATAAAAACCGTAAGAAGAATCATTAAGGTTGCCATGCATTACTAGAAGGTACAGCTTACAAGTATCTAGTCCAGAGTTCTCAAACTAATGGCCAATGGAATTATTTCCTGCAGCCCGCAACGACATATGGAATTTGTTGTTGTTGTTATAGGGTTTAATGCCATTTTTCAACGCAGGATAGGCTAAACATGGCAGCCAGTATAAATGGTGGAGGAAGAACCTGGACAAACCCCAGAAAGAACCACCAACCGACGAGAAGCTACCAGCAAGCTTTCTCACATACCCACAGTAGCCGAGCCACACAGACAGAGGTAAGATGGCTGAGATCCATTGCAGTGAGCGTTTTAGACCACTCTACCACTTTGGGCTCCACGGAATTTGTAAAATAATTAATAATGCAATTTTTTTTACAGTCAGCCAGTTTAATACAAACTGGATTGTTACATCATTTACTTCTTCTTTCCAACATTTCAACTAGCTACTATTTTTTTATATGAACCACTTTTGACATGTCAAAACTTACTAATCTTTGAATTTCAATAAATGTCAAAACTCATTCATGTTTGAATTTAAAAGTTTAAACTATCCAAGTTATATTTATTCCAAACGTCTGACATAATGTAGTTTTCAGTTCAGCTATGGCGAATATAAAATTAAAATTGTAAAAACAGCTCACTGGTTGAGGTTTTTGTGCTCACATTTGTGACTCTAACAAATGAAAGGATGATGTCAGTTAATGCAGCAATATACTGATTATTAACTACCATCACTTAATTATCATGTAAAAATTCCAATTGCAACTACAGTAGCTTATCACTGGGAAAATATTTGAATATAAATTAAGGAAGAATCCCTCACTTTTTATTTGTGTTTTCAAAACAGGTGAACTGGAAAATCCAAACTGCACCTTTTCCTACTTGGATATACAAAAGAAAAATTCATAGCGCAGCATTCATTTCAGTTTTTTTTATCTAAGTATTTTTTCTTCTTCTCTTGCTTGGAGTATACTATGCAAAAATAAGAGCAACTCCTGAGTAACATCTAATTTGTTTTATCGGTATAACAGAATGGATAACTGCATTTCTTATAAGTTTTGAAATTCTATTTCTAAGAGAAAGTATATCCAATGTCATGTTCAGTTTCATACTGTTTATGTAATTGATTAAACTGTTATTTTTTTAATGGGGGAGCTTGTGTTGTCCTATTCAATATCACTACTCAGATCTCTGGTATTCCATCCATTAATTTCATATTTGACATTGTTATTTACTCAGTCTGGGCAATAACACCACAGTTAATCATATCCTGTGCCCAAAGTTTAAGCATGTCAGTGCAGATTAACAGTACATGCGTACAAGTTTTGTTTTTATCTATATGTTTATAACAGCTTGAACTAACTAGACAACAGTAGTATGCAGTTATATAAATATGTATTACAGTATGAACTGTGTTTGTAGCCATTAATCGAAGAACTTCAGATACCATGATGGAAAACTGCATGGTAGGTTTCTCAGATTTTACTTTTCATACAAGATTTTTTTAGGAACCATATAGAGCTTCAAGATTAAAAGAAAACTGATAGCACAATGACTCTCTCTAAATCAAGATTGTGCCCCTCTTGTAAGCTATCTGTCTGATCTTCTCATGAGAGGTGCTATATAATTTGCCTGAAAGAAACCTTGATCCATTTGTCGAAATTATGCATTTGCACAAAAACTTCAAAGTACAGGTATAGTAGGCAGATGTACCCCCCTCTGAAAAATTTCTCTGGGGAAACAACTGACTAGCTAATTCTTTCTCCCTCCAGCTGAACATGCCCCCCGCCAAATAATTAGCTAGGTGATTCTCCACCCACACCCCGCTACTTACACCATTAGAAAAATTAAATAGCAAAACTAAATTTATAAAAACAGATACTAACTTAGTTTAACAATTTTATAAGAACAAATCTCTGCAGGACCCCATGAATATATTTATTTTTAAAACCATCCATATTAAAAAAAAACTATTTATGTTACAACCTTCCATATTAACAAATATATTAATGTCCATTCTTCATTGAGAGGGTTATTATGTTGTTCTTATTTTGTTTGGATTTTATATATAATTAGAATATAAGATGAGGAAATATAATTTTGTTAGGGTCTCACTTGGAAGAAATATGATTGTCCCAATTTGTCAGTTTTGTTAGCATGTATAAAATAATTTTGTATTTTATTGAAATTGCTATTTAAAACGAAAACAACAGGAAGTTTGCAACCAGTGTTGTAAGTATTCTAGGTGTTCCTTACTTTATGTATATTTAAAGAAAGTGTCACAGGTGTGATGATTACAGGTGAATGTTATTGTTCTAACTGATATTTTGGTGGTTCAGGGGATCAGGGAAGGGTAGTCAGATTTTGAAAACAAGTAAAGCCACAAAAGGTGTCTATTGCAAAACCCACCATAAATATCATATTTTGTATACATAGTAATTATGACATGTAATTCCAGATGTTCCCTACAGGAAATTGGTCTATAATCCCATTAAAAGAGCATCTGGTGGCATAAAATATTATTATAAATAAAGTTGATTAGCCTTAATATTACTTCTTGACTCACAATCATGGATGACAAGTTATACGTTGATATAGTATTAGATGCTAATGATAGCACCTACCCAGCAAAGATAACTTCTTAGAAGAAATGAAGTATCAGCAGTCCTCACAAGCTTTCATTTGGTAAGTAGTGCTTTAAAAAATGATTAATCATAATATAATATTAATGCAAAATTCTAAGATACTCTGATAACATGTACAGTACATGGGTCTATTAGCCATACCCCCTCCAAAAAAAAAAAACAAAAAAAAAAAAAACAAAAAAAAAACAAACAACAACAATATAACACTTCTTGCTAAGCTACTTAATATATGGATACATCCATACTATATCAAAATCAAGTATCCATCATTATTCCAGGGAGTAGAAACTGTTTGTCTCTGCTCTCTGTCTTCCTCTGTTTCTCTTTCTCTCTCTCTTCTGCTCTGTCTTTCTCACTCTTCTTACCTGTCATCATTGCTTCCTATCTCCATATTCCTTGTTTTCTTCTCATTCTTCTATTTCTTCCTCTCTCATTCTTCCTTTCTCTCCCCCGTCTTCTGTTATCTCGTCTCTTTTCCATTATGTCTTCTTTTTTTCCTATCTATCTTCCTAAAGTCTTCTACTTTTTCTTCTCTTTTGTCCTCTTAATCCCATTACCATTCTTCGTCCCTCTTGTCCCGTTTTCCTCTATATCTGCCTCTTCCACTGTGTCTGTCTTCCTTTCTCTTTCTCTACTCTCTTTCTTCCTCTCTGTCTTTTTCTATCTCCTATATCTCTCTCACTTTTCTTCTATGTCTATTCCTCTCTCTTTCTTCTCCTATATCTTTCTTTCTGTCTTTCTCTCTCACTTTTTGTCTCTCTCTCGCTCTCTTTTCACCATCTGTCTCAAGAACTCTCATATACTCCTCTTCCTCTTTCATCATATCTCCATCTGTCTCTCTCTTCCTGTATGTTTCTATCTCAATTCCTTTCTCTCTTCTTTCTCTACAGCTCTTGCTTTTACTCTCATCTTTCTCGCTGTGGTACATAAAGCCCATAATTATAAATTGTAAATATTCTTTTCTTGTACTTTTGAAATAAAATTGAAAAGTGTTTTTATTTTAACAGGTAAATTCACATGGTGTACATGACAAAACATATGAGAAATGCCAGGAAGGGCATTACTGGGTGGGGTTGAAACATCATGTAATACAAGATGTCAATGACTGCGATAAATACAATAGAGTGAATGTAGGCCAATACAAGCACTACCTCCTCTGAATTATTTACCAGTGCCATCAAAACTGTGTAGTTTAGATAACATACAGTGGGAACATATATATTATTGCAGCCACAGACAATTTTTTTCAAATGGTCTGATGCTGAAGGTCTCCCCAACAAAAGTGCTGATGAAGTAAAAAAAAAAAACAATTCTACTTAATACATGTATCATATGTTGCCTTGGTCCTATCTATCAGGGAAAAGAGTCTAAAACTTTCACTCATAACACTGGTCAACAGTGAAATCATTACTGACTTGAAAAGGCCCTAATCTGTAGTATTTTGGTGTGCCGAACACGAATATAACCGTGAAAAATTTGTATTGGCTCTCGTTTTGAAGATATTCATATACCTCATTTTCTATGTTTCACTGTGTAAATTTCTCCAGTAGGACTGCAGCAACATCCGGAATAATGATGTAACATTGCATAATACCATCATGCTCACATCATCCACAGTTGATTGCATCATTTTCTGATGCAATGCAATACTAATGCCATGCGGCTGCTGAAGTAAGTTGACGTCAGCAGTGTACTATACATGTGTAGGCCTATTATACTAATGCCAGGCGGCTGCTGAAGCTGACGTAAGCAGTGTACTATATAAAGCCCAATCAGATAGGTTCAGCATTTAAAATATTTTAGACGTTGTGCGAGACAGTTCAAGCTACTGTTAAATAAAACTTATTATTTTATCCATTTACGTACAATAAAGAACAGTAATGCCTCGAAAGTGTGTTAATACCGCGGACAATTTTTGCTATATTTGTGGGGAAGTGACATTTGCCAACGAGAAGAAAAGTATCAATTCTCAAGTGAAGAAGGCATATCATCTTTACTTCGGATGCAAGGTTGGTGACCAAGACAAGCCTTGGGCTCCGCATATATGCTGTGCTACATGTACAACACAGCTTTCACAGTGGTTGAATTGCAAAAGGTCATCAATGCCGTTTGCAGTCCCAATGGTGTGGAGAGAGCCAAGCAACCACATAAATGACTGTTACTTCTGCTTGGTTCCTCCTCTTTCCGGCGGAATAACGAAGCGAAAGAAGTCGAGAATAGTCTACCCAAACATTCCGTCTGCATTGAGACCAGTTCCACATGGTGAGGGACTTCCTATTCCAGAACCTCCAGCAGAATATTCTCTTGATTCATCTGACGAAGACAAAGGTGAGTCGACCTGTTCTTCTCCTGGTCCATCAGCATGCAGTGATCCAGATTTTCACTGTGGTGCATCATCAACCTAACACAGAATAACACAGGAAGAACTAAATGACCTGATTCGTGATTTGGACTTATCAAAGAACAAGGCAGAATTGCTAGGATCAAGACTCCAACAATGGAATCTTCTAGAAGAAGATGTCACAATTACTGCATATCGAAAGCGCCACCAGCAATTGGAGCCTTTCTTCAGAAAGGAAAGTAATCTGATATTCTGTTCCGATATTGAGGGCCTCATGAATGCTTTAAAAATCACTCATGACCCACAAGAATGGAGACTATTTGTGGACTCTTCGAAACTGAGTCTCAAGGCTGTGCTTTTGCACAATGGAAACATTCTTCCATCTATTCCAGTAGCGTATGCTGTCCACATGAAAGAGACATACGATAACTTAAGGCAGCTACTGAATTCCATTGAGTATAACAAGTACAGCTGGCACCTCTGTGGTGATTTGAAGGTAGTTGCCCTTTTAATGGGACTGCAGCAAGGATATACAAAATACATGTGTTTCTTATGCGAGTGGGATAGCCGAGCAAGGGAAATGCACTACATGAGGAAGGAATGGACTCACAGGCAGAATGTAGCCATTGGAGAGAAGAATATCCAACACCCAGCTCTGGTTGAGGCTCAGAAAATCTTGCTACCACCCCTTCACATCAAACTAGGTTTGATGAAGAACTTCGTGAAAGCCATTGACCGGACTTTGCCAGCATTCCGATACCTGCATGAAAAATTCCCTCGACTCAGCGAAGCAAAGATTAAAGAGGGAGTTTTTGTGGGTCCTCAGATTCGAGAGCTTTTCAAAGATGACCGGTTCAACAACTTGCTGGAAGGTGACGCGAAACAAGCATGGAATGCTTTTCGCCTAGTTTCTACAAACTTCCTCGGAAATGTTAGGGCAGAAAACTATAAGGAACTAGTAGAAGACATGTTGATGAAGTATAAGAAACTTGGCTGCAATATGTCTCTAAAGATTCACTTCCTTCATTCCCATTTGGATTTCTTTCCTAGCAACTGTGGTATTGTTAGTGATGAACACGGCGAACGTTTTCATCAAGATATCGCAACAATGGAACAAAGATACCAGGGAAAATGGTCCACTACAATGCTGGCTGACTACTGCTGGACACTCCTCAGAGATGCTCCCGAACAGCTGTACAAGAGACAGGCGAAGAAATCTAAGATGTAGTCAATGACTTGATTTTTTATAGGTAGGCTATTACAGTTGACCTTTTACTATTGGAATGCATTTCGTTATGTAAACATTAATTTCTTGCAGATTACAAAAAAACTAGAGCCAATTTTGCAATTTGACTGTCATATTCGTGTTCAGCACATAAAAATTGATAAGAATTGACTAATTTTATTTCAGTAACATGACTTTTGTAAAAATTTGTTGTCCAGTGTAATTTATTTACAAAACCTTGCAAGTGACCATTTTGGTATAGTGTTAGGTTATTAAGAAGAAGGGGTCCCACGTGGCCGAGTGGTCTAAATCGCTCACCGTTACGGATCAATGCCATCTCACCTCTGTCTGCATGAGTTTGAGTCTCGGGTTCGGCCAATGTGGGTATGTGAGAAAGCTTGCCAGTAGGTTCTCGTGGGTTGGTGGTTCTTTCCGGGGTTTCCCCCGGTTCGTCCTCCACCATTAATACTGACCGCCATGTATAGCCTATATTGTGCTACAAAATAGCGTGAAACCCCATAACAACAACAACAAGTACTAAGAAGAAGTATGAACAATATGTTATTCCATGTAGGTGATTTTTGAAAGGTTATTAGTCTGAAATTGTAATCTGTATCAAATTTAACGTAATTGATCATTTGAAATAAACCTTATGTGGGAGTGTTTACGCGAACTTATTACATGTATTATATTTGACATGTTGACATCTAAGCAGATTAGGAAAGAGTCCATTAATGAAAAGAAACCAATTAGTTGTAGTGGGGGAAAATAGGTGAGCTGATTCTGCCCCCATCCCCGATTTGTTAAGTGACCCATTACATGTATAATATTTCACATGTGCACATTAAGCTTATTTCCAATCAGTCCTGCGAGGGGGTGAACGAATTGTCTGTTACACTGATTGAGCTAAACTATAATCAGATGTGTATGAAAGAGGTGGTGGCCTTCTTTACCCCTACCATTCCAGCCACACCACCAACAATGCCAATAACGGAAATGTGATTGCTCTTCCATGTTAAATATACAAGTTTCATGAAGTTTGTATTACTAGTTCTAGTGGTATGGTATTGCACAAAAGGCTTCATCACAGAGTTGTTGATGATGGTGTTACTTAAGTTTGTGCAAACCTAGAATTCCTTTGTGTGCTTAGGTGTATGATTAATTTTTGAGCATGTGCTTTACTACATTAAACAGTGAGACACAGTATGTGCATGCGTGTTAGAATCTAATTGTAAAGTCTGAATATAATCAGTAAGAGCAATTAATGTATTGTATTTATAGCAACAAGATATACCAAGGGATGTGGGGAAAGTTTGGGGTTGAAAATAATCTCGATCCTGATGGATTCAACCTAAACTATGCATCAAAATAATGAGGGATCATAGCCAGTTATCTTCCTTTTAAAATGATAGGTGGCAGCATGGAACAAAGCAGTCCAAAATTATATACGGTATACTTCCTACCTAACAAACAAGCAATACAAAAATATAGCATCTACATTTTGCTTTGCAAAATGTCTCAATCATATGAATCATGGACATTATCGGCAGTGAGACATTAGTTTAAAAGACGAGGAGCTAAGTTATCTATGTCAAAAAATGAGTTAATCAATAGGTTAAGCAAACTAGGCATCAGTGATATTGTTGCCTGGCTCTGTCAAAAAGCGTATTTATTGTAAATGTATATCAAATCTTATTTACCTCTTCATGACCATGCATTTCACATTTGTTCACCCAAAAAAAATGCAATGTTTTAAGAACCTTTTATCAAAGTTTGAATACGAAACTGTTCTCAAAGTTGTTTTGCATTTTTAATTGCTTATAATGTGTGAATTAAAATAATGTATCTAGACTGATCAATACTAAATTGTTCGGGGGAATGATGAAGTCCAAGGATAACCAAATATCGGGACCAGGTATTTATCTGGCTCCACCTTTTGGAAAGATAGCTGGCTACGATCCCTCATTGAAGTATGTTCATCCATGTCATAATTCTTATGTGGACGGTAAAACATTGCTGTTTTATTATGTGACCAGGAAAATTATATTTTCATTTCTTCACACAAAATATTTGAAAACAGTTGAATACATTCATTGCGCTTGGTAACCATTTTATTAGTCTTGCATGAAATGAAGCTTTATGTACTAATCTTTAAAATATTTAACTGTTTTATCATATAATGCTGTGTTCATTAAAACGTTTTATAGAACTTATAACTAAGCAACTGTAAACTGAATGTTTCTATTATTAGCTGAAATGAAGATATGCTTAATGTGGAGATGGAATTTAGTATTAATATGTTTACATTGCTCCTATCCTTAATGTTTAGAAAGTTTTACTGTCTTTAAACTGCATTGTTTGAGGAAACACTATGGGCATTTACAGGTATATATTGGTCAGTATGAGTGGTCTCATTTACTTTCAAACCTAAGTTAATTACCTGCCTTGGTATGGGAATTTAAGAAAAAGTATATAAATAAGTTAACAAATAGGGATGCTTATAAGAAAGTTTGAAGATAGAATGCAAAAATGTAATTCAAAATGTATGTTAATATTTACTCAGATGTTTTGCTATGAACATCTGAGCAGATTTTCCGCCAAGGCAGATTTGGCTGAGTTTACCAGCCACGTTGTTGCTGACATAGGCTCAGGTGAGTTTGCAAATAGTGAAGATCGAACTGGTAAACTTAAAATGTGCAACACGCTATTTGTGGAATAGACACGGAAACAACCTTTGGTCTGAGTGTGGTATGAATCGCAACCACATTGAATATTATAATACACCCAGTGGAATTGTCGAAACCAGTGTCACAGATGATGCTGGTAGAATTATTTCGTTATGACTGCATTCTGGAACGCGTGTCTATTCCAAACTTTTCACGGTAGCACAAAACAGTTTCAGTACAATTAAAAAGTCTACTCGATGGCTATTGAGGATCAAATAATTAGCATGGCAGAGTTTGAGTTAGTGTTGGTGGAAGGTGGAAATGGAAAACCACTGGCAACTCGGTGCACATGTACGAAACCAGGAGTTTGTGGATTTACAGAGAGTACAAGTAATTTCCTTTTAAAATAAAAAGTTTATAAATACCAAAAACAAGCGCAATTCATTGTGTTTATCATGTCACAGTCACGAAGACATGGTTTTCAAGTACAGTGGTAAGAGCGGTATTTTGTTGGTTTCCAATTTAATTCACAATCTTTTACTCTACATGACTATCCTCTTGCATTGATGCCTGTTGGTATTTTTTATGGATTATAATCCACAGTTCACATGCATACATATGTGGTTTCATAAGATATGAGGACTAAGTCATGTTGGGATAGGGTTGTCACCTTTATCAGTAACTGGTACAACGATATGGTCATAAACTAAGTCATAGAAAGAACAAAAACTAACAAGTTTTGTAAAACTTAACAAATAATTTAATTATCAATGTTTTATAAAGAAATTTTAAGAGCAAAATATAATTATGAACTCAATCCAAAATAATCATATTAAGGTTAAAAAAATGAAATGTTCTGAATAATTTTCAGATCCAAGAATATACTTGTTTGCCAACAATCCTGATGTGTCAAAATGGTGTTATCCAGAACTTTTTTGAATAATTCACACTAGTTCCAAAATCAAATTATTGTCCAATGAACACTTTCTATTTCCACTGAATAATCCAACGATTTCCAAAGTCAGTTTCATTTTAACTTTATACGGACAGCTAATATCTAGGATTTTGAAGTATTGGCAAGGGAGACATAACTTTATCACCAGGTTGAAAGGTCTTACCTATGTACGTTGGACCTGCCTTAACTGTAATTTTGAGTGAGTAGACAGAAGATTATATATTGCTTCTTCACAATCAGAGATATAATTTAAACGATTAGTATCAGATTCCTCTGTACAATTCCAATGGTCCATGGATAATATATCTCCAAAAACTAGTTCAAAAGAACCGAAACAAGCCATTAACAAATTAAACAAGATCTACAACATTTGGAAACATGATGCAAGAAAGTGTAAAAATGATGCAATAACTTCTGATAGGTTTCACTGACTCCTAAATGAACAGACAAGATAGTTGAATGAGCTAAACTATGAATTTCTTGTCTATATGGCATAAGAGCAACAGTTTGATAGCTCACAGACCACTCTTCACCAGTGGGTGCCTCAGGTGCTCTCGATTTTGTCATAACGACCCCAATTTCCAAAACTCTCAAGTTGTTACATCTGCAGAACCAGCTTCACTAATAACCCTCTGAAACAAACAGGAACTATCAGGATATTTTTCCTTTTCGACGACAAGTGACTGCAATTTGCCAGTCAGATTAGAAATAAGAGAACGAGTAGTTAAACTATGATCACAATGATCAATACCATTTTATTGATCAGTAACAGGAGCAAAGGTGTCCTCATCAAAAGTCTGACCAATGTATGTGTCATCCAAAGGAATAATTTCCTGAAAAACATCTTTCCCAAGAGCGCTTTTTGCCATAGCTTTAGTAATTGCACAAGCAGGATATAAATAAGGGATTTCGTTTTCAATATGATCAGATTTTTTACCCAAACTAGGACTGACAGTTACAAGTTGATTAATCACAACCTTATCTCCAGCTAAGTCGTTGCCTATCAATAAATGAACATCCTCAATGGGCAAGGAACTCACAGCGCTGATAATCGTTGGTCCTGAAACTAGGTGTGAAGACAACCTAACGTTATGGAGTGGAATTCGAAGTTAAATGCACTCTACTACCTAAACAAGAACACTTTCATCAGAAGAAGACTTCTCAGACAAAGGCAGAGTACCTGATAATAAAATATTCCGAGAAGCTCATGCTTCCCGTAATATTTTTATTAGGATAGGATTGACCCAATCACCAATAAGTGATATTAAACCTTTTGATATAAATGGCTTATAATTCTCCATATAATCTGACTCGGGTTTATTTGACCCTGCAAATGTATTTCTCCTATACATGACTATGGCCTTGACCTCAGATAAATAAACTTTCTCAATACTTGTTTTTATTATTTAGCAATAATGAATAATGTACCCGTTCTATTCCACTGAATAATCCAAACAACTGTCTTTTCTTCTTAAATAATAGCTAAATACAACAGAGAATTCGTTTGCAAACTCATTTTAACATATGAGATTATAATCCAAAATAGGAATGAGTTTGATTGCTCAGTTATCTTCTTATATGAACCTTCAAGAGTCTGTTACGACTATTTGTCGCAATATACTCCAGGGTACAGATATGACTACTTAATCTAACATTTCAAAATACCTGTTCAAGTGATATAATCTACCAAATAGGAAAAACATTTCTTCTACGAACCCACCTAACCGACCTGTCCAGTGGGAAACAACCCAAAACTTGTCAATAGATTTACTAATTTTAATTTTAGTAACAGTAAACACGCGCGTGAGCATCTATTTATATACACTATCCAATTTTACGTTCATAATATCTTAATATAGAACATATGAACGTGCAAATTTTCAACTAAACATAATCAATGCAATTTTCAGTCATGAATTTAAAAAAAAAAATTATAGAGCTACATCAATCCAAAACCCATATTAGTACTCTATTGTTTGTGTGTATGTAAGTATAGCACGTGTGCATAAACATTCCGACACTTTTCGCAGGATAGCAGGATTGTGTGCTTGAATAGTGATCCAAAAGCGGTTGCTGGATTGCCAGTCTGATTAAAATCAGATCTCCACTGTTGTGCGTGAAGATCTAACAGCGACAACTTAGGGATCATGTTCTGGTAACGTTATCACCATAATCGCTAATTTTATCAGCCAGTGATATGAAGTCTTATATCTTTGCGTTTGGAGCCTGAGCAGTGTGGATGAAGAATAGCAATGGTACGGAACGATTTGATTCATTGTCAGATTTGTTAAAGCTGCATTTATACTGGCAAATGCAATGGTCACCAGAACATGACACATAAACGGTCGAAGCCATATCTTCACGTTGGACAGCGGAGATTTGATCTTTTTGAGATTGCTGGATTTGTAGTCTGTGTCTTTGGATAGTGATCAAATAACGGTTGCAATATTATGGGACGCGTGTATCGAACTAAAAACAAAACGGGTATATGGACTGTAAATGTGGCGCATTGGGTTTTAATTTTTAAAAAAATAAAATTATCATTCCCAAAATGTGAAATTCCCGTTTGGCTCCAGGAACACACAATGTTAAATTCCCTTTTGGCTCTAGAGTGCTTGTTATGTAAACCAACAGTATGGCGTAATTTTTAAAACAAACTTCTCAATTGACTCTAGGGTGACCCAGTATGACGTCGCCGAGAATGAAAAATTTAGAACAGAATGGAGACGGATAAGAGCTGAATGATTGTGTGCATATATATATGTGTGTGTTTGTGTGTGTGTGTGTGTGTGTGTGTTTAAAATTTAAATTTCACACAACTACATCAACAACATGAGTGCAAGCCTAACCTAAGATTCTAAATCATGCCGGAAATACATCAAGTAGAAAAAGAAGACGCAGGAGCAGATGATAAAATCAAAAAGTACTTAAGGTACTATCTTCCGAGTTGACACAAGTACTTACACACTTTTAACAATCACAGGACATTTACAACATCCCAAGGATTGGTATCTGGCAAATAAATGGCATGGCCACTACAAACACAAATGTAATCACGCAATGGCCAATAATTACCGCCCGATATCACTCATCAGTAATCTTTGCAAAGAGCTTGAACATATTGTATGTTCTAACATCACGAAACACTTGGATAACTATATGATACACATGATGCAATACGGAAATTGCACAGTTCGAAACACACCTTGCTAAGTTATTAATGATCGGGCTAAATATGTGGATAGAGGTGACCAAGTAGACAATTTGCATTTTTCACTTTGAAAAAACTTTTGACATGTACCCCATGAATTGTGGAATTGAAAGGAACGCTCAACGCTGAATATGCGCTTTTTATGTCTCCGAGAAAAATATTTATTGACAAATGGACCTAAATCCGGCTGGTGTTACTAGTATATGCTCTTTATTACCAGTTAAAAGTGAAAATCAACAAGCTTTGTAAAATTCAACAAATAATTTATTTGCCTTGAATACAAAAGTCAAAATTAAAAAAGAACTTACGGTATTACAAATTAAATCCAAAAATAATCAAGTAATTACAGACACAAGACCTAATAATTTAACACTCTGAATAAACTTAGTAGAAATCCAAAATTAAGTCCAATGCTGAAGGTGCTTGTGTGTATGTGATGACCTGTATCATGCTGATGTGCCAACAGTCTTTTGTTGAAACACATTAATACAATTCGAGGTTTTAATTCAGTGTAAATTCTAATGAATGTCTCTATCCAAGAATATTATTTTTTGTGAGCACTCTGCATTTCCAGAGAAAAGATTCATTGAATTTAATAATTTGAAGAAATAAATTCCAAAATGAATAATGGACACAACAATAATACAAAATGATTATTTAGCACGAGTGAATAATCTTTCCAGTGACAAGAGTATGTAGTCCCCTACTTGACGTTAGTTCACAATTAAAAGAAGAAAAAGTTACCAAACGGAAAATAACCTTCTAGAAAGATCTGAATGATTAGAAAATAAAATGCTTATTATTAGAAAGTGTTTTACTAAAATCATAATATATATCAGGTAAATTATAGGGGGATGCGAGTAACATAGACCCAGATCAAAATAAACATATTTGCTTATATTAATAATGATCCTGATAATAACCTATGCACATAGAGAATATTTTATCTGCGTATTAGTTGTTTACAGAATAGCATAAAACATGAAACAATTCAGGGCAAGTGGAAAATAAACTTGATTTTGGACAAAGTTATGTCCAATATGCAGTGTTACTTTACAATAGCATATAATAAAATATAATAAAAAATAAAAAAATAAGAAACAATGAAAAGTAAATACAGATAACACTAGTACAACGTAGCTTCTAGAGTACCGCAAGGAACAATACTTTGACCAGCACACTTCTCCTAACAACAGCAGTGACAGTCTAATTGAAATTGAATATTCGCAGAAGACTGTATATGCTACAGATTAATCAAAACCGAGCCTGATCTTAAGATATTACAAATAACATTAAAAATGCTTGGACGATGGGTTCGAAAATTTGACATGCGATTCCAACTTAACAATGCAGCATATTCTTATTGACAAGAAAGAAATGAATTAAACCAATATGTCGTATTTATTAGAAGATAGTATGTTAGAAAACAAACCTCAATCAAACAAAACATTTAAGGCTCACAAGTACTTGTGATATGAAATGGAACCTTCAAATTTAATTCGAACTTTGCACCAACAAAGACGTTATCTTGTCATCTTGCGCATAACAAGAAAAAAGGTTTACTTAGACCTATTTTAGAATACACTTGTACAGTACGGGACCCCCATTCCCAGTCCTAAGAACATGAAATTGAAAAGAATCCAGAAAATGAGCAGACAGGTTTGTTACGTCCAATTATGACTATATGCCAGGAAGTATGACCTCGATATTGGATTAGTTGTCTTTGAAGTCATTATAAAGATGTAGATTGAAAAAAAGATTAGTGGTTTTATACAAAGGTCTAAAAGCAAAGCAAATATATCATTCCATAATTTAATCAAGCCTAAAAGAACCATATAATACATCAAGACAATATACATATATCAAAACACGCGCACGAACTGATAGTTACAGATTCAGCCTTATCCCCCCCCCCATATTAAGCACAACTGCCAAATCCCCAGAAAACACAATTTACAAAGTTAGCGAGGACACGTTTTTTTAAGTAAACTATTTTTGTAATCAAGCAAACCGGACATTATGATGTAGCACCGAACGTATCATGATACACGAAGAATGAGCTTATAAGCCTCTCATTTTTGTACGTCCTACCCTGCGACCGGTTGGAGTGTCCGCCTCGGAAGCGGGAGGTCGCGGGTTCAAAACCCGGCCGAGCCATATCAAAGACATAAAAATGGTACAAACGGCTTCCTCGCTATACGCTCAGCATTACGAGGTTAGTGTTAGGACTGGTCGGCCTGGTGTCAGGATAATGTGACTGGGTGTGGCTTCATGCTACATTCTGCGTTATGATTCATCAGTGCAAGATATACATCACTGTAAACCACCACATATCGTAGCGATGTGACTGAACATATTTTAAAGTTACGTTAACAATCCAAATCAAACACACACACACACACACACATCCTCATCTGCGAACCTATCACTTTTCACTACAAGAGACATGAAATGATTGTTACATAAAATTAAAAGAAAGTCATAAAGCTGCTTTTAGATACTACTAAGACGTTTTCTTGTTCATGTAAAACCTAATTAGATTCAAACTGAATATATACTTTACAGTCACTATCAAAACTTAAATTAAATTTCTACCGACTGACATTATGTCAATTAGCCGTTAGCCTGTATGCATGCATATTGGATTCGCGCATCTAATTATATTCACAACTATTACTGTAACTAAGAGTATATTAGTTATAATGACCCATAATTAATACTGAAATGTAAAGATTTTGCGAAAGAAAATGAAAACATAATGTTGACGTAAATTTAGTATTTGTATAGACTTGACTTAGGGACTAGCACCTGATTTAACATTAGTTTGTCAACTATACTGCAGCTTTAAAACATTAAACCTGACTCCACACATTGTGTTGTATTTCGGGTTTGATTAGTGTGCAGCAAATTTAGAACCCTGTTTCCATTCTGCATAACTAGCTTTTTTTTTGTTTGGTTTTTGTGAGATTTATTCTTCGTCTGTTTTTCCCGCACATAATTATTATAAAATCACAATAGTCCAACATGAAAATATGCAAACATATTCATAATGATCTATTTATCTATCTATCTATCTATATATATATCTATCTATCTATCTATCTATCTATATCTATATATATATATATATATATATATATATATATATATATATATATATATATATATATATATATATATATATATATATATACCTGTCGGTATGTTTGCCTGCCTGCCTATCTATCTATCTCTCTCTCTCTCTATCTCTCTCTCTCTCTAAAACAGCATAGATACAACATATACTTTATCATTTTTCAGCATTTTGTTCTTTTCAGCATGTTCTGTACATGGTACTTATTTAAATTTTAGTGTGTGGGAGGACAACGCAGGACTGAATGTATGAAAGTTGGGAGGGACTGAGAGGATAACGGAGGGATGATAAAATATGCTTAACTTATATATAGGTCGACAGTGATTATATCCCAGGCCTATTGTTTAAACCAGGCAACTGACAATTTTCAAACTTTTCAAGAAAAAAGGGAACGGCGGTGGCGCAGTTGGTAGAAAGTTGGACTTATAATCCCCACTCAACCTGCAACCTCCCGCCTCCTAAGCGGACGTTCTACCACTAGGCCACCGTAGCGGGTTGAATGAGTTCAAAATAATCCCAACCTGTTTCTTTAGTTCATACAGTAATATGACAATAATTAATTCAAATAAATGATTCGTCTCAAATAAATCTAAACACAACATTAAATACATATGCATATTGATAGTAAAACAATAATAATAGGAATTGAAACAATTGTTCACATATGTCTTCATATACATCTCCAAGATTCTATTACGATTCTTCATTGCATTATATCACTAGGTGAAATCCCCTGAATATAATATTGTCCTCTCATTGGTTAAAATAAAGCAAACGTCCTACGTTTATTTATAACTTATTTTCAGTTGGCCAATAACAAGGCAGAATTGCATTCAGCGCGCTGTTCTTTCATATTAAGCGGGCGTGATCATAGCCATATTAAGCAGTAGCGTGGGAAAATGGTCTGCCATTCTATAAAGGTATAATAGCAAGCCAAAATGTGGATATGCACACAAAGTCGAATGCATGAGATAAACATCGGTAACAAATTTATTATGCTACGCGAAATATAGCTTGAAATATCAGCGTTTATTCTTAAATAGGTCGCGCGAGAAAGGAAAGAAGTGTCCTCCCTTCCCTTGTAGTTATTATATAGTACATGTATGACAGGTAAATTGTAAGGAACGATACGAGCCTCTGTGGTGTGAGCCGTACTACCGCGTGTTAGCCAGTAGCATTTCTTGCTGAAAGGGGCACATCTCTTGTTACTTAATTTCCTGTATATAGCGTTCGTATTAACTAATACTAGGATCTACAATTTTCCTATTCTTGTTGTTGTTGTTGGTGATGTTGTTGTGGGCTTAACGCCATTTTCAGCAAATGATAGGCTAAACATGGCGGCCATTATATATATATATATATATATATATATATATATATATATATATATATATATATATATATATATATATATATATATATATATATATATATATATATATATATATATATATATATATATATATATGGTGATAGAAGAACCAGGTAAACGCATGGGAAGGTCCACTGAACAACTGGAAATTGCTGGGAACCTTTCTCAAATGCACTTTATCGCCGAGCCCGATATTCGAGTCACCCGAAGCGAACAAAATGAGAATATGTTGTTATTTTAAAGGCGAGCATCTTAGACCACTCGGGCACCTGAACCCATGATTTTCCTTTTCTATTTGTTAAATTGTTTTTGAGAAGGATTCTTTCCTCCCATTCCTGGCGGGGAAGCCGTGCAGCTTCTATCTTAGGGCCCATCTCTTCTACTGGAAGAGGTATGTCTGACAGCCCTTTCTGGAAATGCACCAATCCCAAACCATCATTCACCGCCCCACCCCACCCCTTTTCTGTGTTTCGGCTATTTTCGGCGAAAATGACCACTCGGTATTAATTTATAAGGTTAATTGCCCGTCCTAGGACGGAAATTAAAAAAAGAGTAAAATAACTGGGATCAGAGACTTTAAAAGAAAGTTTTAATATACAAATACAAATAAAGTTTTAAAAGAATTGGGATGCTGCAAGTTTCGAATTCGCGACCTCTTGTTGGGCAGCCTGGATTTCGCAGAAAGACAAATGTGGGTGTTTATATATAACTAGGCTGATTGCCGTCCTAGGACGGGAATTTAAAAATTATAAAAGAAAATCAATAAACTGGGGGAGAAAGTTTAAAAGAAGTTTGAAAATAAAATAAAACAAGTAATTAAACAAATATATTGTGAATGCCCTACGAGTTTCAGAATCCTGACCTCTTGTTTGGCAGCCGGAACATATAGAAAGACCAATGCCTTGTTGTTGTTTTTTTCTTTCAAGTCGGAAAAGATGTTCTACCACATCTGATCATGATATCTGTAATGCAATTTATTATTTCGTTGTGTAGCTCTTTGCTAATTTTATCCGTTGTGTATAGCAAGCTTTCTATCTGAAAGGTACAATGCTGAGTTTTTATTTTGCAGTTAAATTATTTTTCTATGTGTTTTTCAGTTCAATATCGAATGATTGTTTTGCTTATAAACTTTGTTTTACATAAAGTGATATACTGGTAATTTTTAGAAAATATCTTCTAAATATAACATCTCCAGTTAGCCAAACAAATTTTTTTTTTCTCAGTCCACATTTTCTTGATGTGACTATATATTTAAGAACATATTTTTTATATATCTCATTTTTGTTGCTGGTTCTATTAATTTGGTTATATTATTGTTTCTGTATATTCCAGGCATTTTTTCAACGTACACACAAATACATATATATTTTCCACACAGACTCTCTTTTATCTAGTTTGTTTTTCAATGCTTTTTCAAATATTTTCTAATTTATAATGTCTCAGAAGTGGGATATTTAATCATCCCTCTATCATTATTTTATGCTTTTCGCTGCGGAGGTAATGTAATTTCCCTCCCTATATGAACCGGATTATTTCTTTGTCAAACTTATATATCATACTGTCCTTTAAATCTACCTAGTTAAAGATATACCATATGTTAATATAAATATGTCTAAGCGACATGCATTCGATCCATTATATTCAAATTTGCATGTGCCTACATCTGTAAACTAGTTCGTAGTTTTTCTCAGTTGTGTTGAATTTGTATACTCTTAGATCCCAACCCCACGCACCCAAACACAAGTCACTCCTAAACATTTTACACGTGTCGCTACACGTTCTGGTTCGAATCTGGGGTGGTTCCCAAGCCAGTTCCCTATTAACAGAATTTCCGTTTTATGCATGATTAATTTTAGATCCTATTGCTTCTCCGAATTCCATAAATTCCTTTTCTAAATGTTTGAAGGTGTAAGCATCTGAAGTAAAATTTGTATTAGTCATGAACATGCTGTACCATTTTTAGTTCCTTTCTGTGGTTTGGGAGTTAAATTCCCATCATATTTGTATTGTTATATATTTTTATTTGGAGGGCTTCTATTGTTATTACATATAATATCATCAATAAGGAACAATCCTGTCTCGATGAACGTTCTATATTAAATTGCATCGTGCGTATATAAGAAACTATATATATGTAGCTATACTCTATTCTGTCAACAGCCTTTTCTTGATATATAAGATCAAGGCCACTCCTCTCCTTTAATTTCCAAAAAAAGCAATCGCTGTTTTTGAGGTTAGAATTTTGTTATGAATATAATGTTAATTATGTTTCCGATACATGTTTTAATTCTGTTAGCAAGGATCTTATTTTATAGTCTGTATTTAAAAACGATATCGATATCCAACTCGTTATGTCTTTTACATCTCCTTTCCTCTTATACGTAAGTGTTTCCACCACTTATTTCATCGTGGACGTCATTTCATTATTTAATAGAATATTAACATATAATATTTTTGATATTAGAATTAAGAGATATTTTAAGGTAATATATAAATATGTCGATATGCCACCATAACCAAATGCTTTTCCTTTATGGAATTGTTTGAATGCTGCAGCTATTTCATTTGATATTATAAGTTTTTCGCATTGAGACCTAGAGTCCTGTGTGATTTGTGACAATTCTATATTCCTAGCGTATTCTTCTATCACCTCCACTTTGATATATTTGTCCAATGTTTAGTTCTTTTTAAAAGCTGTATATTTCTTCCATTATGTGTGTTGCTTTAGTTATGGTAACGTTATCGTTTTTAGTTTTTCCATATGCCTGCTACTTCTTTTTCTTATTTCTTCCATGATTTGCATCTTTCTTGCTTTAATATATAAATTGGAGAATTATCCTGACCTTATTTTGTGCTAGTTAATTTGTATTCTTATAAAGCTTCGTACATTCATCACTTGTATTTTATCCTCTTCTTTTTGTATTTAAATATGTATTATTATATGTTTTGGTTATTGATTTAATTTTCATCTTAATCCCCCTCCCCAATTCTTCCATTAGGCTGTAATATTCCCTATTTAAAAAGGTTTCTAACAGTACTTTAAGTATGGCTTCGTATTCTTCGTCTTCTACAACTGAATTGTTTAATTGGCATAGGTTCTGACCCAATCTTGCCCAGCTTCACTTTATAGCTGGTAAATCGTACCTACATTAACGGTCGAATAATTCAGTTTTCTTGTATTTCTTTGCAGTTTTGACTGTATTATACAAATCTGTGTTTCAGGATGCCTGAAACGGCTGCGATCAGTACACGTACTGATGAAAATAAAATTAAAACTTTCGTTTGTTATTATGGTTTATTTTTGTAACAACTAGTAAAACTGTATATGAATTTCATCAAACTTTTAAAAAATCATTTATTTATCATTAAATTGTTTAAAGATCGTATATATCATTCGAGTCGCCCTCTTGCCACACAACTTTGGAAATGGTTCAGAGAGCTTCTCATTTTAGCATTATGGATATAAAATAAAGGTGTGCTGTTTATCGATAGAGGGGATTTGCTTCATGGATATATTTCATTTATTTCATTTTTTTGTGGATGGAATATATGCGTTATTCACTCAATACAAGCCTATTTTACTTTATGTTCCGCTCGAACGTATTGGCTAGCAAAAGGTATAGCAAATTGAAGTAGATGCTCTCTTACTGGATAATGTCAGCTGATCACCATTTATTTTCTGCTTTGTTCATCTTGATATTTGTATAGAAAATAGTAGTAGTAACAGAGCCTGATTTTTGGCCGATTGGACCGATGTCACAGATGCCCAACGCGTTAGTATTTTTAAAAAATATACCTATAGAGAGAAAGTAACGTTAAAGAGATATAAGAAATTTTAAGCTCGATATCGTAAAATGTTTAAAAGTGTTTTTTTTTCCAAATGCAGTACTTACAGGAGGCCCCTCGCGTAAATCTAGTATTAGCATAGTTCTCTTTCATAACTCAACGTTTAATACACAAAATCAAAAAGAAAAATGAAAAGTAGGTTGCTGGATTCCAACCTGGTACACCTGCGTGATATGTGGATATGTTTACCATTAAACTAAGAATATTACGAAAATACTCTTCGGTTGTCTTGGTCATAATGTTATCAACGGCTATCGATCACATTAGGACAAAAACAATTTTAATTTGATTGGCTGGTTGGTTGGTTGGTATGTGTATGTCTATAACACCATTTTATGTGGCTCTACATGGCGGCCAATATTTGTGGTGGAAGAAGAACCCGGGAAGAACCATTGACCCACATGAAGCTACTGCCAGGTTTCTCGAATGGCGGCGTAGGTAGAGTCGAGACTCAAACCCATGCGGACGGAGGGTAGTGTCAGTGATATCATAAAGGTGAGCGCCTTAGACCACTCGGACACCCGTGACCCCATTCATAATTGACTCCAGTAAAATATGAAAATACATTTTAAATGAAAAATCCACTGATTCACAGACTAGCATATAATAAAAATATATATAATCATCTGAATTTCATGTATATAATGAATGCAATATACAGTTAAAAAAAATTAAAATAAAACAAAATAAATGCAAAATCGATCTATATCTAAAAAACCACGCCTATCTTCAAGATTAAAACATTTTACAGTCCGGATAAAAACTATTACGCTATTCCTGATTACGGCCAGTTATTCCAGTCCCGTGTAGTAAGTATACTAAATCAGTCGCCTGATTACGAGAAGTGATCACATAAGCCAATACTTTATGGATGCCGCCAGCAGAACCCGGATATTTAGACCGTCTAACTCATGCGATCACTTTATTTCCGTCTCGCTTGTTATCGTAATAGCTAAATGCGCTGTATATAATACTGTTAGGTGACAATAAATGTTACCTGAGCGAGATATATACTAAACGTTTGGGCGACACATGAACCATCCGGCGACCGGTCGCCCAAAGGATGGTTTTATGCATGAACGTACATCGTTTTACCTTTCGGAGAGAGTAAATGGGCGACAAAAAATGTATGTTTGTCATTTATTTTATTTTACCACTTTTTCGTGTATTTTTATATTCCTTTCAGTATGCTATACAGTATTCACTATATAGGCACAATCATGGCTCACACATATTCAGTATACAACGATGTCGCTGAAAGGTTGCAATTTAGACGTTGTTGCCTAAAGGTCGGATTTGTGCATATATATATATATATATATATATATAGATAGATAGATAGATAGATAGATAGAAAAATAGATAGATATATAGATAGATAGATAGATAGAAATGCAATGCACTGACAACGAACAGTGCTAAAGTAGTATATAGATAGCCCGAGCGCTTTCGACCCTTTAAAGAGTCTTTTTCAAAGGCAAATACAAAACATAGCTAAGACAAACAAATAAAACAGAAAACCGGTTACGTTTGCGAAACTTTACATGGCTGTTTCTACAGGAATTCAACCTTTTAACTCTATTATGTGTCAACTAGCCTATTTCAGCTTGTTGCTGATACTGGAACATATTTGTATTGACCTAGAAATTGATGAGCCAATACGAACACGACTTTTGTCAATTTTTAAATTGTTCGATAATGAACAGATATTACGTGCTGGTAGAGGTGTCTTATCATACAATGACATTGATATCTCTATTACTGAATGTAAATGTCATGTTGTCTTGCCAAAAACAGGTAAAGTGTTATCCTAATTAACACTAATCATTTTATGTTCGCATGGATTATCATACATTAATTATTTTATTCCTGTTATAAATAATAATAATTAATTTAGAATGGTTGTTGTTGGAACGAAAAGTTTAATTTGGGACATACATTATTCATATTTGTGTATTCGAAGTTTATGTTTCAAACAAGCGTTGCCTCTTTTAACACTCATCGCTGAAATGTACGCTAGACTACATCAAATTGAAGTCATACTTATACATATTTAAACAGAGTGTTGTGTACCATAGAGTGTCATCTAGTGATCTTATGTTCATTTGAAATAATAGGATGCAACGATTGTGATACTAATCTTGTCAAAAATGTTCAGATTAACACATATTGAATGTTTTGTCAAGCTTTTTCATCAGCGACCGAAATCACCATACATCATAGGGATGTTATTAGACAGTAATAATAGCATAGTAATAAAACTTTGAATGTGACAACATCGTGTATTATGTTAATTTCTATCATTAGAGCGATTTTGCTCAAATGTAGGTAAAATGCAAGACCTGTGGGTAATTGAACTCTCAAACTACACGTTCCCGTCTCGTATGGTGTTGGTCAGAAAGAAAGATGGCAAAAACTGTTTTTGTACTAACGTTTGCTAAAACTATCGCGTGTGATGCGGAGCAGGTGCCAACTATCGAGGTTTTTTCAAACTTGGTAGAAAACCAACATTTCGAAATTGGGTCGCATGACCATTGTATACTGCATATGTTCAAAGCCGATTATGCCACACGTTAACGGCATATGTAACACCAAAAGTTTTATATTAGTTGAAGTTCGTGTCTTTCGAGTGGTCACCTGTGTCGCATCATCATTTGTATTATGTGCAAATTGTTAAAATAAAAGGGAAATGTAATTATAATGACGATATGATTCTGCACACGAATTTCAGCGAGGAGCATATTATGGCTTTAATCAACCTGTTCGACAAACTCTATAATACCAATCTCACAGAGATGATCGCCAAGTGTAATACTGTATGGAATGCTTTGACCATCTAATAAGTGGGTCTTCGTAGATGACACCAAAACCTGACAATATTGAAGCAATCAGATTCGCGTCTGCACCAGAAACCAATAAATAAGTTCAGTTGATCCTTTCTTTAATAGCATTTTACAGGAAATGTGTATTAAAACAAATTCTTTAAAGCTAACCCGCTGACAGACTTGACTTGTAAAGGACAAGACAATAACTTGCCTTGGGCTTTGAGCCCGAAATAGATTTAACTCTCTTGTGTGAAAGTTGATAAGTCCATTAACCATTATTTGTCAGAGCTAAATAAACCATTATTTTCAAATACGGGCGCAGCATGAGGGGTGGTTTTGCTATTGGAGGAAAAGGGGCAAAAGTAACCGTCACTGATGTAAGTATTAAATTGCTCTCTCTGGAGCAAAACTAATTCTTGATCGAAAATAATCAGCAGTCTGGAGAGTAGGTAAATATCGCGCACGCCTTTTCGGAAAGGAATTTGTTCATGAAATCTGTCATAAGTCCCTCATGTTTTTTTTTAATGAATCGATATTCGCCAACGCACGATTAACAGATTGGGGTCTGACTTTACATATGCATCGCTTACAGATCGAGGAAAATAATATAGTATGTAGTAGCGACAAATCATCCCCATTACGATCTAGGTGCAAAAGGATAATCAATAAAATTTTCGTGCAAATACCTTACTATTTTTTACGCTTCCTCAATTTTTCTTTTGAGAGTATTTTTCTGTCCATTTAAAGCCTCCTCGTGGAAATGAAAGGCATATGGGCCATCAACATAAATTGTCGATGTGTTGATACGTTTTACATGGATATATATTATTCTCGATTATTTCATGGTTTGTCATCATTACGTTTGGCATAATACACATTGTTTGCTTTAGCGTCAACATTATGTCAATGAATCATATTATGGTCTCTTAGTAGTTGCGTGATGTTTAGTTTCTTTTTTCAAGATGACACCATGAGCAGGCACGTGTTTACTAAAATAATCCATTGCGTGTACATTGTAATTATCGAAAGAAACCCACATAAGTTACGTGTAATGCTTTGCACCTATTAAAAGGTAGAAATATGATTCCTTTTTTAATTTTACGCTGAGTTTTATATAAACTTGTTCGAGTTATTGTACTTTAGTTTAATTAAATCTATGAAATGAATCAAAGCATATGGATTGCTGAGAGTCGGCTTAGAAACCTGTACTTTTTTGCGGCTTGGTTTGTTCTGGAGTTAAGCGTTTGATCCACATCATTTTTGTCTTATTGTATTTTGGTTGCATTCATGTTTATAGTGGGTTCAATTGTGTTCGGATGCAGTTTGGGATAAGTTGTTTATTTAAAGGTTGCTTATTGGGAGTACCAGGGTGATCATTGACATTTTATACTAAATCATTAATTTCGAATTATTGCGAATTCATTTAAGGACACTCTGGATTATACCATTATGATACATCATTAATTTTAGCACATCAGCTCGTCGAAGACTATTAGCACACCAGCACATTCTATATTGGATTTCTTGGACGTGGGATAGCACCTTAAGGATTATTTGGGATTTAAATCACAATACTGTACTGTCCTTTTAAACGTTTTTACCTTGTATCCGAGGAAAATAAATTATTTCTTGAATTCTATTAAACTTGATATTTTATTTTTAATTTTCTGATAAATAGTTTAAACCCATATTGTAGTCCGAAGTAAATATATGAATCAAGCTATGCTTTAAATGGCCCTAATTTCCAAGCTTTTATATCTAACTTTATCCAAAGCCAGTCAAATTAGTAAAGTGATGTTGATGTATTTCTACGCTTTCAGGTAAAACTCAAAATTCATGTCAGAATTTATTAAACGAGTATTGTTGATATTTTGTAATAAGTGTTTTCTTACATTCAGTCGACATGCGTTTCATCTAATCCTTTAGTTATCACACTGCTCATGATATAAGGCATAACAATTTGCTCCTTTTTGTTATTTTCTGATCTATATCAAGCAAGTAGATGCTAATTGGTTTCATGGCTTTCTTAAATATTAACGAACAAGGAATCTGTAAAGCCACTGCTACCTTCACCTGGAATTTGAATGTTTGCACCTAGAAAAGTTTATTACATTTGCATAATGCTTCTTTTTTTCGATGATAGCATGAATTAACTTTTTATAATAAAAAATCGAGCAGGTTTAGTCACTTTGTCCGAGTTCGCTTGTAATTTATTGTTTGGTTGTATTCACTGCTTTTGTTGTTTCCACGTCCCTATTACTACACAGATTTCGTTATATTTGAACATTATTTACATTATTTTCTTCCTCCATTATATCCAAAATATCATCTGAAAACAGTCATTGTCTAATTGGTTCAATGAATACAACAAACAATTGTTATATATGACTAGTAATCTGTTTCTAGTGTTATAACTTTGGAATAATTATCAGCAACCACTTTAATGAAACAAGGTTTCCTCCCGGATAGCAATTATCAACTGATTAATCTCATTGTTACCATTATACAAATATACAACTGCTCAAGATTAACATTCATAGTTTTTCAAATCGTCTCAATTATTAATACGACATATTATCTGTCGTCTGAAGATAGCCCTTCCTCTAAAATATTAATTAACCATTTGTCCATTTAAGTCTTCGAATTTATGTACCACTTACTCTCCTTAAATTACAGGTCTGATGATAAGCAAAATATAATATAACTTTTGCAAAAGTAGACATATTGTTAGATTCTACCTCTCTACTATTTCATATACTAGTGTTGGTTCGTATGTAGCTATTGACAGAGAGCCTAATAAGTCAACTCATACTTTTTGAAATGTTGCTAGGTTACTGGTTTAAATTGGCGACATGTTTATTGAAATTTGATGTGACTTATTAAATCCTTCAATAGGTCCGAAGATATATCTACCCATTTCTGGATTCATTTTAAGTACAATACATTCCCGATTAGTCTTAGGAGAGTCCGACTAAATTGATCCACTGGTACACCTTTTTGTCTGATTAAGTGACACTGATCTATTGAACATTTCTTCATTGAATAAATTCGTGATGTTAGGTCATATATAACTTATTCCACTCATTGAACTGTATTTAGGCTGACTTTCTCTCTTAATAAATATGTATGTAAACGCTTCGTGTACATACTTTCCCTAATTTGTTTTTACTTGTTTAGTCTAGGCATCTTTTGCAATGACAAAACTCACTGGTAGAATAAATTCATGGAGATTAGTATACATTTGATAGGCTTGCATATCAACTATGCCTGCCCTGAACTAGACACGTAAGTGATTAACTTAAGAACCGAACAGGGAATCTCTTTTGACCTACTTTTGTAATGTGTAAATAGAGTATTTTATCACGCAATCTTTATGCATATAACACTTTAACGTCTACTTGATATACAATATAATTTGACCCCAATTGATTAATAATTATGAAGACAACGAGACTTAACGAACATGGAATATCTCCCTTAGGTATAGTTCCATATACTAAGAAAAAGTAAGTTTCACTTAATTGTTCATGCCGACATCATAGATGACAATCAAATGAAACAATAGGTAGGCATAAGAAAGCAATGCACCTATAATTGTACATTGGGTAGTATTAAAGATGAATGTCGAAATTGGAAATATTATTCAAGACATCATCCGTATTACATGACTCGACTTCAAAGCTTCTGATCATACAGAGGCTTTGTCCATATACTAAGCGGTTTTGTGCACGATTATTCGTAACAAAACATACTGCACACGAAAATGTAACATAAACTAGAGGATGGATCTCGACTGGCAGGCCGTGAGGCTGGGAATTCATGTCATTCGATAATAATATGAAAGTGAACAAACTGCTTGCACTGTTTTAAGCCTATCAAGAAATATACTACATGAGCAATTCAAAGAACTTTAAAAGGCTATGTATGTGGTAGGAAAGCTATAAACAGGATAGAAGCAGGCAGAGTAGTTGTACGCAACCTCCATTCAAATGAAGTTATGGGCAAATCATTTTTCTAGATTGTTACTCCATGACGATACTTATCCGTATGATGAGAAATATTGTTGGATTGTCCTAACAGGCCTTGAGCAACAAAGCAAAAGAACACGTTTTCCAACTTTGATAATTTCGTTCATTAAATTTATATTAAAGAAGACATCAGAAGTGAAACAAGATCATACAGCAAAGCAACTGCAGTGGTCGCGACGATATTGATGTTGATGATTTACTGTTTGCGATTTTCCCTAGCAGTATACCGTTATCTGGAATTGTATTCACAAACGTATATGAAACACATAAATACCCAAACTTCATTAAATAATCCATGGTAATTACCGTCTTTAAGGATGGGAGGAAGAGAAAAGTAGACACAAATACGTATAGGAACATAACAAATGTTCCAGTCACAAAAAAGGTCTGTAAAAAGAACAAGTTATTTTTTACTGAACAGAACTCTCTATTCCAAACCCATTACAACAGGGTTTTAGAAACAAATGCGGTAATGTAACTGTACAATGAATGTACTCTCCTATCATGAAAGACTCGTTCTAGAGCGTGACAAGTTATATGCTAGTTGTTGGAAAACAGTCTGTAGAAATCTTTTGTAAGCAGTGATTAGTTGAGGGCCATACTTTGTCTGCGTGGTTCGTATCCTAATGATAGACGAGTTGATCACTAAACTGAATAAAAATTTGCGTGGTCTCGTGACCGATTCTCAAAGCATCAGTCATGCTTCTTTAGCGGACTAAACCACTCTAATGGTTCATTCGCATCATTCCATGCAACACTTGCTTAACAAAATGTCAAACTACACGAAAGTATGGAGACCTATATAACAAAAAGAAAAGCTCCGTTGTTTTATTCACTAACAAAGGAATATATATTTTCCCGCTTTTCTGTTCGACAAAGCTCAAATCCTCTCAGTCAAAAATAAATTGATGATTATGTACATCTAACATGCACTTTAAAACCAAAAGAAAGAAATATAATCACCATGCGATAAAGACAATCATTAGTCTATGTCTTTTTATTGTATTTGCGTCAGTAACGGCGAAATGAAGCCCTTACCAAGTCTTAAAATCGGGAATTAATCACAGTACCTTCTGTTATATACGGCTGGGAACTACGGCATCTTGTATTACATGACGGAACAACTAGAGCTGTATCAGAGATGTACAGTAACGTGTATGCAATCTCTATTAGCTAAAGCTTGCATACGCTTCACTGTATACAGAAGCCAGTACTATAATACTTTGGAGAATGGTAGCAATGGTAATTAAGGCGAAATTTGCAGCGTTCAACAGATTGTGCTCGGGAGACTGGTAATATATATGGAACATACATTCATTATACGCTAATGTCAGTATTTGAGAAATTCTTTCAACACAGAAAGAGAATGCATTCGCAGAAAGTAGAACGTGTCTTTTAATGCAAAATTCAGCAATGGATATCGCGTTTTAAAAGAGCTGGATAAACATATAAAGTTAGTCAAAAGGATGTTAAAACGAGGTTGCAGAATTCCTCAAATCAATGATCATTATGAAAATCATAAAGTTCATTGGTAAACGGTTGAAACAGTGAACTATCCAATATCCACTGTCAGGGCTGGAAATCCAAGATGGCGCTCTTTGTGTACAACATTAAAACAAACTAGCGGCCATGTAGCCTTCTGTCTTTATTGCTATTATTTAGCATTCTGTTTTGGTTTTGAATATAAATTCAGATGGAGATCTGACTAATTGTACATTATGTTGTTTTTGCAACAAGCTGGAATGTTACTAAAGTAAAGATCGATGACTTATATTCACACAACCGATTTAAATTAATGCGACCCTCAAACCTAAAGCCATCTTCCAGCTACAGAAAAAACTGTGTTTATAGTATTGCTGCTATAGGTTATGTTTGGTGACGTACTGCCTATGACCCGGGAATGGTTTTATATTGCCAAGCGACTATTGGGAACAAACACAATATAATCGTTGACCTCCAACTAATTGTATTTAGAGTCTGTATTCACTTGCAATATCATGATAATTTCTTTTAAATCAATTGTTGTACCAAAACCATCATTCTTGTTCAACATTCCTAAAAAAAGCAATCATAACAAGTCATTGTTATACATTTTAGACAACATTTTCCTATTTATATGTTATTAAATATGCAAGATTGGACATTCAAGAAATTATATTGAATGAAAGTAATACTCGAAGATGAGGATAATAATTAATATACTGAAGTTCAGTATTTTTTATAAATAAGTTTCGGAACACCTACTACTTTCTTTTTCGTATAAAATATAGTCTTTGTTCTTTTTTGGAGTTGGGCTACTATTAAACTTTCAGAGCCATTGCTTGGGCTGTTTAATGTAGTTTTGTCATTCATGATTCATTATTTCTATTTCAAAACAATAAAGATATAAAAGGATTCATTGGAGACATCTAGCCCTCGGCAATAGCATGCACGTGAATTACAGGCCAGCGAGGTCCAATAAAGGATCATTGATATAGATCAGAGTATATAATACATTCCCAGCAAAAACGTATCGCGAAAAAGCCCCCAGATTTTCTGTTACTTTGATACTTTTAAAGCTATTTCAGGCCATTACCTGCAATGCTTTATTCGTTCAATTTAGATAGTAATCATCCGTACCAAATACGTGTCTTGTATCACAAAATACAGTACAATAATAGTTGAGATTGTTTCAGTGACTTCATATACTATAATCCTATTATATTCTAGACAATATGGGAGTAACCGTCTATTTGGATATTCAAGATAGTATTGTTTTAAAATTAAAATCTTTAAAGCTAGACATGGAGTTGCAGAACAAAAGTCTACGATTAAGCATAGGAAACACTAACAAAAAAATCGTTCTTGATAAACAGGCAAAATAAAACTGATTGTTTTGAAATAATCGATATGAACATACTAAAACTTCCATTTAGTGGTAACAATGTTGAGGAAACTATTTCAAAACAGGATAAGACGGAATAGCCTTTACTAACATTACAATGATATTGGAATGATTATATCTAACCTTCCCAATACTTTAGTATGGTCAAAATAGTTCAACTAAAAAAGATGCAGAAAACAGTCAAAGACATGCTGCGCGTTAAACTGACAACTGCTAGTATATATATATATATATATATATATATATATATATATATATATATATATATATATATATATATATATATATATATATATATATATATATATATATATATAAACTAAGGTGAGAATTAGGAAAGGAAAAACAAAAATAACGCAAATGCAAACTACCAAAGATTGAGCTTTGTATTTGTTACATAGTGATTTGCCAAATTCTAGAACATTTACATTAATGAAGTAAACACTTTCAGTCGGGATCCGGGTAAGCGAGTGGTCTAAAGCGTTCGCCTTACCAATCACTGACATTTCTCTACCGTCCGTGTGACATAGAGTTACGGGCTAGGCCTATGTAGATATATGAGAAAGCTGCATTTAGTTTTATGTGTGCTTGAGGCTTATCCTGTTGCTGTTTAATGCCATCTATTTTAATGGCCGTCATATACAACTGAGAAATGGCGTTAAAACTCAAACCAACCACATCAGCTTTAAGTTTCATTTTAGACACTAGATCGTATTAGTTATATATTGAGTGCATTAAATGTATTTTTGAACATGTTTGTTATTTTTTTAAAATGCAAACATATCATTTGTAGCTGAACCCAACTGTGCATGCTGTGTATATGTTTTCTCTTCTGAAAGAGAGAGGGGCAGAGAGACAGAGAGAGAGAGATTATAGTTGCCTGGTAAATAAATATGGGAATCATCTTCGCAGAGGTGTTGATTTTGAAAACAGCTAACTAGAAAATGTCAGCCTTCGTATGCAGAATGTTATACTTTGTTACAATTCTGTCCTGCAGGCCATCCTTGTTTAGACCGATTTCATCATAATTTATTAGACAAAAGGATATACGTCCGATATTATCAATTAACATTTACTAGAAAATGTATATTGTATAATGGATATAACGGTGATTGACATAGTTGATATCCTTAAGAAATTATTACAAGTTATTCTTTTTAATGTTAACTATCACACACTGTAACTCAGACAAGCAACTCCTAAACGGTTTCACCTTACCATAATAGCCACATCGTAAATCTGTCATTATTCAGTTCAAGTGTATGATATTCCACTCTAAACTATTTATCTATGTGTGCATGTGTGTTGCTGTATTTGTTATTTAATGTATTATCAACGCAGTTTACTATCCTGGAATTATTTTGGGTTATACTATGTTTTCCCACCCAGAATCAAAGTCTTCTATGTTAAGTAATTACAATGTTCAAGTCTAATTATGCATTTGTATTACTTCAGTCTTCCTGTCTCTTCCTTTTGCCCATTACCTTCTTCACTTTGTATTCTTTTTATGTTTGTTTTGATAGAAAATCACTGCATGCTTGTAATCATGCTTGGAACATTTTGTTATATAGTGCATCATGGGCTCATCGGAAACTACGTAAATTTTCTTCTCTTTGAATTTTATATTATTATTTTGCAAATCATCCAACTCCACTGATGATGAATTATTTTGGAATAATGTTTCTTGATAATAATATCAACTGTCATTTTGTATCTTACATGAAGCTGTTATGTCTTTCTTTTTCTCTTTCTCCCTCCCTCTTGATTTGTTGATTGACAGCTTTCAAGTTTAAATGGTTAGAAATGTGAAAGATACGTGTACATGTAAACTACAAGTTTTACGACAAAGGTATACAGCTTTTAAAGTCCAATCAAGTTTCGATGGCATCAAACAACTGAATGTTTAAACTTTGGAAAATCAGTTACATCTAATTATACATCGTTTAAGCTTGAGACGATAAATGTATTCTTTACTAATTAAAAATAAGCTGCAAGTTACAATGTATAATGTTGACAACAATATTATGCACATAACCTACAACTTTACGGATTTTCAGTCAAGAATATACTCATTTGAAATAAGAGGAAACAAGGATACTCACCTAGTGTTGCATGAAAAGATAATCAGGTGTCAAACGTTCTGTCGAATAACTAATGGCGCTGTTTTACGTAAAACGACAGAGATAAGGCAACATGTGCGACGAGAGCGATAAAATGTTTCGGGACAAATTTGGCTCGTGTCTAGAAATGTCAGATTAAACCCAATATTGCTGCTTTATGGTGCTTTCACTTGTAAGTCTTTATTTGTTATTACAAGAAACTCTTCGTTACCTTAATAAT
Source organism: Sinohyriopsis cumingii (assembly GCA_028554795.2). Taxonomy (NCBI): domain Eukaryota; kingdom Metazoa; phylum Mollusca; class Bivalvia; order Unionida; family Unionidae; genus Sinohyriopsis; species Sinohyriopsis cumingii. The sequence continues at coordinate 99,208 of JAPYKE020000360.1, read as the reverse complement.
TAAAAATATGAGCACGTTACTCTCTTCCGTGTTTATAGGGATGTCATAATCGATTTTCAATATAAATGGGAGTTGTTTTCACAGAATATATTATAAAGCATCACGAAACCATCTTAAGAACCATTCACTTCGGATGATCAACATGATTTGCCTCAATTATCTATACTTGTATCTCTATTATTTGTGTTACTTAAAGGAACGATACAGTCGTCAATATTCAATCTAGTATAATAATGTGTTCCGATGGTGCGACAGCAATTAGAGGGCATGCTGTTTGTAAACAAGTGTAAAGTCATGGATAGTTTGCTTCACGACTTAATAAAGGGTGTCATACCTAATACATATAGAGGTTGGGAAATTGGCAGCTCACTTGGACAAACCGTTACGTATATATTTTTGCCTATTTATATCTGGAAGGGGATATGCTTCATAGCCATATTTTTAAAGAATTAACCTTAGTTTATGCTCAATAATGATTCTTTCCGAAGATAATACAAATACTACCCTTGCTGGAAGCAGTATAAGACATGTTTGCAAACGTGTATGCCATTCTCTGGACGATCACGGTGAATTCACATAAGGCACATATACGTGTTGTTCGCAGCGTCTAACTGAACAAAATATAGATCATTTGGAATATAGCGCCTTAAATTAAGTACACTTCGTCGGTCTGTTATTACGAGTTGTGACAACCTATCTCCAGTAGTTCACATCTTCTTGAAAAACGGTTTCTGCAACTGGTTTTGTTTCCAGGTTCGCTCTTCATAGATATGTTCATTTGCCATGTTAGCAAAGTTTTAACATAAATGGTGTATGTCCTCAGACCGTTATTCGTATCTAATGCGCTTGACACTTAATATAGTATGTCTTTGGTACAGCTTACGAGACAATGATGCAGACGCTACATTTGATGTATATTGTAAATGTTTCTCTTGCTTATTTTAATGTTACGATTGGACTAGTTTATTACTCAATTACTCCTGATTACTCAAAAGCGGGCCTTAATGGAAATGTGTTCCTAATTTGTGCGTGTTAGTTATTAGATTTTGGATTGTGCCAGCATCGAACGAACATTAACATAGGACAAATTACCTTGGAATTTTGAATCATAACAAATTGTTCATACGTTTTGAAGCATGTCATAATTGTGCATATTAACTAAAGCGACCCTGCGCTCATAAACTAAGTAACATAAAAGGGGGAAAACCAACAAGTTTAGTAAAATTCTTGGAATAATCTATTTATCTAAACTACAAAGCTAACAATATAAAAACCTAACATTATTGTACATTAACACCCAAATAATCCTATCACATTTCCAGAAAAATAGTGTATATCCAGTGGTGTTCTGAATGAAGTCAAATTTTCAATGTGCACGTGCACTAGTAGCCTCGAATGTGGTATAATCCATAATGTCTTTAAATGAATTCATAGTAATTTCAAAATAATAAAGTCTAAAAGTGTATGAGTAATTGTGTAATTCCAATCAATAGCTAAAATAAACAAATCCTCTCAAATAAAAATTCAGCACAATTAGATGGCTAACTCCAGTTCAGATGATTAATATAGCGATAAATAATCATGTTACTCACTACATGATATAGACAATTAAGACACAATTTCAGACAAAAAGTAAGAAACAATTTCAAAACCAGGTTGAGCATCATACATTTAGTTCCATCGCATTAGAATCAACATTCTCATACATAACGGATTTTGAGGCATTTGCCCTTGATATTTTTCAGTCACTTTAAGGATAATTTTAATGATATATATCCACTTTGTTCTGTGCTTCAAGCGTCAATTTTAAATGACCCAATCTTGATTTGCAAACGCTATTTGCGATTAATATATACTAAATCAGGCATTATTTCCAAACCGAAGTGCTACACTTGCCGCAAGATGTCCGTATCCGCCAATCACTCGAAACAGTGAGATTGGGAATCATCATCTTGTCAGGGGCTCGCAACACTGTCAAAGCATATTAAGAACATTAAGCGACGTAGTGTCCTCTCGTCATGGTGAGACTTTACAAAGAAAATAATATTTTGCATTGTTTTCGAATGTGAATGTCTATCATTGTCTGACGACAATGTAGTACACATAAAGTACCAATAAATATTGTTTTGCAAGTTCTAACAGAATTAAACATGGATGAAGTGGAATATAGTGCCTTAAGTTCTCACGGTATTATCGATATGCAAAACGGAAACGCAGTCCAAATATGAAAAAAACATAATATGGAGAATCAATGGGTTTCGCTGGGGAAGATTTGTTCCAACAGAATGTAAAATTTAGTTGAAAGAATGTTGAGGGGATTTATTCGAGTTCTTATTAACACCAACAGAGACACTATTATAGTGTTTTATTGTATATGTCTTTCAAACCTGAATTTGAAAATGTCATTACCGAAATTAACACCGGATACTTTAATGCGGAAGTGAAAACACGCGATTTATAAATATTTGAAATATTTATCTTAGTTATCCTAACGTTAATATTAATATAGGTCATTTATCTTTACTACAAGACACTGTAGATACTTAACGAATATAGTTTTCTTTCAGACATGCTACATATTACACTTTGTATTGTTCGAACAATCATGAATATTTAAAAGATGAGAAATAGAAAGTCAAACAAGCTTAGAACTGATCAACCAATGATTTATGTCCCTAAACAGAAAGTGCAAATATAATGTGATAATAGTCTTAGATAGTCTGATGTGCCAGCAGTCTTAATATTTCAGAATTATATAATCTAGAATATCTTTGAATGAATTCACAATCATCCCGAAGTAGTGTTAAAGTCCATAATGCCAAAGTGCACATTGCAGTTCCAATAAATAATTTAAATACAAGATGCATCCCCATATTAACTCTGAAGACCATTTAAATTAAATACAGGAATTATGAATGTTGCTTTACTTCGGAATCTTATATACATCCCCAATGTCGTAATAGCATTTTCCCAATGAAATCTAATGGTAAATTGCCCTTACCTGTAAACAAATAAGTTTCCAAAATTTTGGAAGATAGAAACCAAGGCTGGGTCTTTAAATCCAACCAAAATAAACATATATTTATAGCTTACAACAAGAGAAAAACACGAAATCAGAAAGGCAGGCCTTAGTCTCATGATGGACCAAGTTACCAATGAAAAATAAAACCACTTACAAATCAGTATAAGTTCCTCATGCGATGTAATTTCAACAGGCTTTTAATGTTACAAGTACCTGATAATATGTGTTTATACAGATTAATTTGCACACGGCAATAAGCGAGTAATTCGTGTTTGAATATTTGTATATCTTCTATTACATCTTGCATTAATATATGTTCTCTTTAATGATACAAGTCAGTCAGATCAATTTTGCAATATTATTGCCAAGGATTGTTTTTCAACGCTCTATGTTTCTTGTACTGACATATTATGATTTCTTCACTGTGATGTTTGCAATAAACAACAGTTCAAATCAATCAGCATATTTGTTATAATTAATAAGTATCAATATGTATAACATTTCACACGATAATGTACACAAACATGTCTCAATGATATACGTTTCATGCTAATGAAATGCATATATTTTTTCTAAATGGTTCTTGTCATGCGGCTTTTATCATCTACGGATTATACGTCAGGTATTGTAACACTTGTATATATAAGAATAATACACTGATGGTAAGACAAAAAATGATGCAATAGCAGCTTTACATTGTTACATGAATCAAATAAAAAAAATCTCTAGAAAATTACATTACTTTACAATCAAGGATGATAATATATACAATGTTGCGTATATAAAAGGTCTGATTATGAGTATAACTATGGTGAGAATAAATTGGAAACTGGACTGACATGCGAAACAGGTGATCTTGTGCAGCTACAGACGAATAATGTATTTATAGAGGTCCTAGTGTTAACTTATCATAATCTCCGTTGTGTAGATGGTTATATTTACCAGTATGATATAACCTTGAAACAACGGAATGAAGACATTCAGGGTACATAACTACGTATAAGCTCTAAAATTAATATTCCTCAATTACAGAGAGAAAAAAAATACTTTAAAAGAAAAAAGAACAAATATTGAATGTGGTCTTACACAGTAACGTGATACCATTTTTGTATGTTTAGTACTGGAAGCAAACACGTTGAAGTATAAGCATTATTGTCCCATTGTACCCAAAGACGTGCAAGAGATGACGTAGTTCACGTGAATTTTAATGGTATTTTTCCAAAATAGTCAGCGTCATTAATCGTGCCGTTCTATATATATTTAATTTGTTTTCTTTAACTATATGTTTCCTATTAGTATGCATCTTTGTACTAATATTTCTTCGAATCAATAACTTTTCGGATTCGGAATATTTTCAAATATAGTAATGCTGAGTATTTGTTGTTTTGAATTAATGGATATGAATAGGAATGTTGCCACACTGAGCGAAAACATAGAATAAAATAGCAGTTAAAAGACCACTAAAAACTTCTACAAGATACCTAATGGGTATATCAATTTGTGAAGTATGTTGACAATATGGAAGCAAAGTTAGGGCGAAAATAAAACTTTCTTAACTTTGAATCGAGAAGGCTTCTGGTGAATGTAGGGATATAGATGAACAGGTAATTCTTTAAAAATATATAATATAAGCTAGAAACAGCAGAGGCCGAGCAAATGGACATAGAGCCGCCATGCACGATGTAAGCTGTGACGAAGAAAAATAGACCGATAATATTCACGTTTACAAAGTTCAAAGACATTACTTCACGTGCTTGTGTTGCCCGGAATAAAACTAATCCAGTTTCAGTTACTAACTGATGCGAGGAATATTAATAAGACAGCTACGGTAAACTATGACAAATTTATTATTGACGGTAGTGGATATGTATTTGATTCACATTTGAATTGTTTAATGTTTGACTATATAGAACTTGCCTTGCATACATTAGTAGTTGAATGAAGAAGAGAGGATGACATACCGAGATCACATCGACAAATAGGTTTGTTGTTCATTAGCAAACATTTAGTCAGAATAAACATTGGATCTCGTTTGTCTTTAAATCAAGATATCACAATTCTGGTTATATTATGCCACATACCCACATTTATTATTAGAAAAAAGTATATCTTGTAAAAATTTCAAAACAATTTCAAAATGTTATATATATGAAGTATTTTTGAATGAGAGTGGTAAGCGAATACAGCTTTAACTAAAATAAATGAATGAATTGGTTCTCTTCCTGTGTCTTATTAAATGTATGCATGGGCATTATAATACTACTGTGTTACAACTATTATGATGCATTATAAAGGCGTCACTATATATATTATCACGCAGCCTCTGTATGTGTATATGCTCGCTCTATCTACATTATTGAGATTATCTCACCAAAATTGTATTTTTGTACGAAGAATGTCTTGATTAAATAAGGAGTTTTAGATGTTAAAATAACTAGTATAACTTGTATTACTCGTTTAAATTTCATTTTATCCAACCAAATACACTGTCAAACGTTATTCCAATCATCATTAATTGTTATCTTTGCATGGATTAGAATAAAATGCATTGTTACAGAGTTAGGTTAAACTATAGAGAATGATTAAATTTCACCCCTACAGCAACACTATTTTCCAGACAAAATCGCCTGATACTCCACAAAAGTTCATATATTTTCTAATGTAAGCAGATCCCATGAAATTTTCTGCTATGTCTACTTATGTAACATCATGGTGCATGTTCATTGTCAATGTAAACACGTACCCTAAACTGAAAGGAATAACACATACACCATATTGTTGGACAGTTGGTAATACATGAGACTATTACGCTGTTTATTGTGTTATCACTTAGGACAATTCATCAATATACTCTTTACTGACACGTATTGTTCTTTGCACTCGTAACTACCAAGCGATTCTTCTTACCAACGCTAAATTGATACCATTGATAGTTACATTTTGTTCAAATTGTCAAGGTCTTAGTTACGTTACTGTAGCTTTCCGTATGGAGAGATCTTACCCTCGTAATGTACACATATCAGATAATTCCCCTTATGTCTACCAATTTCTGTACAACTTTCTTTCCTTAAAGTACTTATCTAATTATGCAAATGATCTCTCCAAGAAATTAGAAAGATACACTTTAGCAAAGATAAACTTATATTTTGTTGTTGTTGTGGGGTTTAAAGCATTTTTCAGCACACGATAGGCTATACATGGCGGCCAGTATTAATGGTGGAGGAAGAACCCAGTAAAACACGGGAAAGAACCACCGACCGACGAGAAGCTACTGGCAAGCTTTCTCACATACCCACATTGGCTGAATCTGAGACTCTTACCAATGCAGACATAGGTGAGATGGCACTGATCCGTATTGGAGACCACTTTAGACCATTCAGCCACTCGGGGCTCCACTTATATTTTGAGCAACTTTCTTGGCAGACAGCCAAGTATGTCAACTCATACTTTTGAAATGTTACTATGTTACTGGTTTCGATTAGCGAAAAGTCTATTGATCTGTGTCATTGCTTATTATATCCACCAATCCAGTTTCTAAATATATCTACACATATCCGGGAATTAATTTGATTCAAATATATGCCCATTGTGCTTGAAAAGAGTCCGAATGATGTGTCTCGCTAGTGTAAACACAGTTTTTTGAATGAAGGAGCTATGATAATCAATGATAACGGAGAAGGTGGTTACCACAGTGATTATCAATTGTTAACATGCACATAAGCAACAGCAAGAAATACCATATGCAACATCAACTCGGATGACAAAGACAGAGATTAGGCGTCATAAAAAATTAAGTCAAAATTAAGTCAACACAACTAACATATAATAAGAGCCTCGGAAAGGTTAAGAATTCATATTAACGGCTATTTCTTATTTCAAGGATACAAGCAGACAGTTGTTGGGACGAAATGATAAAGTGTATCAGAAAAAAATATTGGAATAAAATAGGTATAGGTGAGAAACACAAACATATTAAAACATTTTATTGTAGAAGGTGTCTGATTTTGAAAAGGTTTCAGAGAATGGTTATATTGGATAATCACTATGACTATACCCTTTATTTAACTCTCTATCTCTCTTTTCTTTTTCTCCTGTAGAGCTACATTTTTGAGCTTTATTGTTCAAATGTGTGCAAGGTTTATTCATTATACAATGGCACATTCACTCTAATTACTTGCTTCATGTAACTGTCTCTATCTCTCGGTTTCTTCTTTAATTTTCGAATATGTGCGCGTTAAGCACATTTTGTATAGTGTTTGAAATACAATCAATGATAATTTAAAGTCAAACGATGATGCTATAAAAAATTGTGGTCATTTTTCTGGTTAATTTGTCTCTGTCCTGCTTATATCTCTCTCAGTGTGTGCATACTTTGAATAGTTGTATTGGCTAATGTAAAAAATATTCACCAGTAGCATAACGTAAATATATACAGAAGTCTGATACGTGAAGCCACACTTTCTAAATATCCCTATATATAAATTTGTTTTAAATTAAACATAGTTACAGATTCAAAACTAATGTCATATCAAGTTTGTCTCTCCTTTTCTTATCAGATATATAGTCGACCAGGACATAGTTTGCATCAAGTTATCTTAATCACCTTGTTACCTTGGGTAATATTTTGAATAGAAACAATTAATTTATAACACTTAATATAATCGGTTTTTATATGTGGCATAATAATGGTCCAGTCAGAATGTTTTCAATCGTGTTCACAACGTTCATTGGAAATACAAGCAATCTCCTTGACGAGTTGTTTAAAATAATGCCGCCCTGTTGAGATTGAATTATGTATATTTCACATTGTATGATATGGACAGGTCATGACATGTAATCTCTAACCTTGTTTGAGCAAACTGGCCGAAAGAGGGAAGCTTGGAAACGACACATTTACACTGTTTACGTATTTAATAAAAAAAGCTCGATTTGATGGGAAAATCATAAATATGTCATCATTCCTTCTTTTAGATCTATGCAGTGTTCAGGTGGAAAGTACGTTGGTTGTTTGTTGATGATGTGTTAAATGGTCAACACAATGGAAACTTGCATCAAATTGAGTTAGCTTTTCGAAAGGAAAAATCAACCACATATGTGATATCCATTTTGAATGCTGATAAAACAGAAGTTGTAAATTCGGAAATTCAGGTCAGTTGGGCATCCATAGATTATACAACATATTTAATGTTCGCTTTTTTGAATAGTTTAATATGGTCTGAAGACATGATATAGACAAGGTCATGTAATCTCTAACGTTTATTGATCCAGAAAACAAATCCATACTCATAATTTCACTCAAAGTTTTTTTTAGTAGAATCAAACCATGAAATGGGAATCGTTGTAATAGATAAATGGCGTGTATGACAATAAGTAATATGAATTTCTTTACTGTGTTAATGACGTCTATGGATGAGAGCTATGAAACAGACATCGCATGTCTGCTTTCCACTTGGTTCGAATATGTGTCGATTTCGTCTATGCTATGAGCCAAGTATTTAAAGACACGAGGAATAGTAATTTGTATGATGTAATAAGAGTGTGCATTCGAAATGTAAGATATGGTATGTCAATGAAAATGTCATTGTTCCTAGTACAGCACAAATTGAAACCCGTTAAAGCCTTGAATAGTTTGCTAATGGAAATGTCAAACAGTTTTCATATAATATCTGACTATAAAACCAAAGGGCTGTACTTGTATATTTCAAAGGCACTGATCAATGGGTTTATCTTCGGATATGGTTTTGCCATAATAGTGTAAAACTAAACCTTCGAAAATGACTTTTGATTTTGGTATGAATCAATCTGTATACACATTTGTTAATAAACACATATTATTCAGTTATATCCGCCAAAATTGTCGTGCTTTCCTCTGTCTTGAAATGATTGTCATGGCGTTTACTTGTGGCATATACAATTTGTATATTCAAAAATCTATGAGTATGGCGATAACAACGGAAACATCGGATTTTAGTTTATCTCAGAGAAAAATGTCCAACTGACATCAAACTAAGCACAGATTTATAGTGAATTATTATACCTTAAAAAGAATTGTCTAAAATATATGTTGAATGTGAATCAATATTCTGCTGGTCAAAATCATTTAATTGTACGTCAGGGTGGTAGCTGATGTCGACACTTAGAATATTCTCCCACGACAAGGTTGTTACGGCCCAATAAACATAAAGTCGCAAAAATGAATAGACTGAAGTGTAACGTAACGAACTGAATTAGAATCAGAATTATGCGAGTCATTTTGATGTGATCTATGTAATAAACATGGCTTGGCAATTCGCACATTATTTCACGCAGAAACAACGAAATAAATCGAAATCAAGCATTAATATCTTAGAGTATGCATTTTGTGGCCCACGTGTACATGCATTTATTTACATGCCACGACACCAGATCTTCGCATATTAAGCAACTTCACTATCCTTAGTTTAACATTGTCAGCCTTTTCACAATACTAAGTAAACATTTCCAAAGAATTGTTAGGACTTAATAATGTTTGTCTAAGACGTTATATAGAAAGAAAACCATGATTCTTCGCATCAAAATAATTGAGTTATACGTGGGTTAGGTAGCTGATATGGACAGTAGGCATATTCTCCATAATCAAGGATGTAATGATCCGACAAAAATAAAGTCACGCAAATAGAATAAAACTAATTAGAACATCGCAATCGGCACAGAATCGAAAATATAAGGTTTATGTTTACATTGATGACGCCTACCACATATAGAGTTTCCTTCTCTATGTTTCTGTATCTCTCTAACTCCATTGCGAATTTCATCTTACTGTGAATTATTTAAAAGAGGTATTGTATAATGCCATTCTGATAAATCACGACTGTTGGCACTTTAGCATGTTTCAGGATATTGGTGGTATATTAGCACAATCGGGACCTGGAATTCGTTCGTACGACATACATATGTAGGACTGTTTTGGAATTAGTTCACAATACTGTAGGTTTCTCTTCAATTCTAGTTTTTCTAATTTAAGTAATTAAATTATTCCTTCAGTTTTACAAAACATGTTTATTGAGCTGCCTTATATTGCCCTGTCTAAGACCAGAGAGTAACAACCTTGTATAAAATTTATTATGTACTTTTCCATGACGAAGACCAAAAGCAGACCCGAGTACACTAGATTACGACATGGGATGAAAAGTGGTATATTGAATCAGTACGTGTGTATAGTTTTCTGAATATCAGTTTTAACAAAGCAGGGAGATTTTAAATAGATCTTCAGGACTTCAAAACATGAATCGAAATTAAGTACCACAGAGTCAAAGAAAATTATAGAATGTGGAATACCGTATAATGAACGGGAGACACTCAGAGAGGAAGTCAGTAATATGCAGGACCTAGTCGCAATTATACACTCAAATTCTTCGAATTCACCGCAACCTTATGGTGTTAATGAATGTGTGTGTGTGTGTGTGTGCTACGATATCTGCATTATGCAGTTTATGGCGATGTCCAGCACTGGGGGACCAGGCCACATACCTGACGCATCATATTCTAACGTGCCACAATATCCTGACACCAGACCGACCAGTCCTAACACTAACCTCTCAATGCCCAACAACAAGCGAGGTATGCAGCTAGTATCATTTTTTTATACGTTTTTCGTATGAACCCAAGAACTACGCATCTGAATCGTATGCTCAGACCACTAAGCAACTAGATTGGTATGGTGTTAGTGAAAAAAGGGAAAGCTGGATAAAAAATGCGATGTACATAGTTTGTAAAAAAAATTGTTTTTGATGCCACACCGGAGCAATAAATATATGGAATGTTTTCAAAATTGGCAATGCACCACTATTCCAAATTTGGATCTCGCTAAAGAATATCGCAGCAGCCACTCGCAGATAAGGCCGCAAATAACCGTCAATCTCAAAATTTAGTTACGTTGACGATCTACTGGTTTACAAATCTTCCCAGGAATATGATTGTACAGCTTTAATAAACTTTTTCGGCAAATTCAACAAAGTCAATAGCAGAGCGAGCAAATCCAAGTGCAATATAATATGGAAAATGTTGTCAGTCTATTACGTCTGTCATGGTAATTGAAATTCAACAGTGACAACATTAAAGCAATCAGAGACGAGTCTAGATTAGAAACAAAGAAACTGTTTCTATCTCGCCTTTGGTTAGTGGGGTTGTACATGAAGTTTGTACCAACTTTAGCCGCTATGTCAAGCTTCTTAAATAAATTGACTAGAGCAGGGCGAGCCAATACACTTAGATTCACGCCCGTAGTGACGTTATAACACTCTTAACAGATAGTTGATCAGTGCACCAACCCTAATGTTGACAGAGTCTCCGACACGACACAGTTTATTATACGACAACTAAAGGCTAAACGTGTCTGATACTAATGCAAGTACGCAGTTGCAGTCTTGGGAGCAAAAGCGGTTATAACATCTAAAATACTCGATGAGGCCAAAGAGTGAGTCCCATTTTTCTTTGGTAATGCATATGATATGATGACTGAGGGTGGGAGAAAATTTTCTAGGGAAAATGTTGATGGTATGATGACCATCGGTGGGGGCAAATTGCCATGGAGTTGGGGCCAGTATTTGTGTGGAAATGATCTAACTCACTGAAATAATTCTCTAATTTATTAATCTGCTATTCCTCTAGATAGGTATATAGATATAGATGGATAGATAGATGCATAGATCGGAAACCACTGAAATTATGTTCTAATTGGTTATTCTGCTATTCCTCTAGACAGAGAGGTATATATATTTATTTTATTTTATTTCATGACATATTGATGACGTAACACGTTTGTTGAACTTGACAATGTCCAAAATTATGTTAATGTTCTACTTTACCTAAATCATTGATTTTTCTAAATACTGTCAACAACTAATGCATAGGTAAAAACATATTTGTGTGTATGGGTTTAATTTTAGGATGATTATTAATCTAATTAAGCATATTTATTTGGGTGTGGGTCTAGGTTATTGAATGTTCCTATAAATATGCATGGTCTATCTGCTGTATTCTACATTCTACATGATACATTTCCTAAGAACTATTATATTAATAACTAAATTTCTATCTTGAAAACATTATGAACCATTTTGGAGGTTTTTTTGCATTACGTAATAATTGTTTTTTTATAAAATGCTAACTGTGACGAGCGGTCAAGTAGAGAATATGTATAATATTGTTTTCTAGAAAGAATTAATTCGTGCTGTAAGATCTTTGCTGTGTAGATTAATTAGATTTGACAGGAATTTATATATTCAAAATATGTATTCAATTGAAATACGAAGTACTCTTCAAAAATAACATTGTTTAAAGAATAACTTAAATTTGTAGTGAAGTTTCAAATATGGGTATATTCTTGGATTGTATTATTGTGGTCCAACAAAAAAATTATTTCCACATCATCACCGCACGGGCCACCACAGTCATATCAACAATTCTAGCATTATATTAAATTCGGATTTCTACTAACATTAATTCAAAACTTTAATGAACTGGACTTGAGTCCGTTATTCTATGGTTTTATGGGGTTATTTAAAGTGCACATTATGTATGGTTGCTACAAATTGAAAAATAAACAATAATCCTGACGCAGATGGAGATAAGATTGTGGTTAATCTATATGTAACTGACAAACTTTGTTTGGATCATAAAATCGATCCTATTGAAAACGAAATCCCTAATTTATATCAAGCTTGTGCAGTTAATAGAGCTATGACGAAGAACATTCTTGAGAAAGATGCTGATGGGAAAAATATTCCTTTAGCTGACACGTGTTTTGGACAGGCTTTTGATGAGATCACTTCTCCTCCTCGTATTGATCAATAAACAGACATGGATCACACTAAACATTTTTAACATAATGTAGCTTCCTAATCTATCCATTCTGATTAAGGGTCAAATTGTATGTGCGGACTTTTTCAGCAATTTATGCATGAGTTACTCATCCAGCTATTCAGTCCAATATACGGAGAACTTCAATATGAAAACTTGAAACAAGTAATGTAACTAGAGATCAACGTGTATCCTTGTACCAACACCAGATAATACTTTCAGCATGTGCACTTACTATATAAAAGTTAATAGTGTGATTAAATAAGATTTATTTCAATTGCCATGAAGCGATGACAGCAGTTATACTATTGGATATGCAAACTATTTCACAAACGTTGACCTTTTGAAAGGAATCTGGAAAATTCCACTGAAGAAAAGGAAATATCGTAATGTATGACTCCATATCAACTTCATCAATATAAGTGTATTAAGTTCTGCATGAAAGCCTCTCCTTGTTCTTTCCAACGTTTAGTGAACATGATTACATTTAGTCTACATAACTGTGATGCTTACTTATTCCATGCCATCATCTACAATGACACCTGGAAAGATCACTTAGAGACAATATTTTTGACAAACGTATCGATACAAATATGCCAATTAATATATCTACAAGCGGGTTTTATTGTGCTTTTTTTTTACATTCCTAGAGGATATTATGGGACATAGACAGGTTAAACCTGTAGATAGTAATGGCACGGCTATCTTTGAATAGCATGTGCCAATTAGTGAAAAGCAAGAGATGCGATGACTGGATACTATCGGAATTTGTGCTCGAATTTCACTATCATTGCTGAACCCCTGACAAATTTGTTGAGTAAGACAACCAAGCATTATTGGTTTGAACAATGCTTGCTAGTTGATATAAACATTAGTTCAAACATATACCAGATGCAAAATATACCAAACATTTTTGATAAGTTGAACAAAAATCAAACGCGATAAATGTTTAGGAAAACACAAATATCGCTATAAAATGTATGGAAATTCAAACTGAAGAATGTGGTATTGTTCCTAAATCAGAAGAGAATGTAACTAGAAGAAAGAAATCATATCAACGTCGAATCAAAATTGTAAAGCTACAAATGATTGTCCTTATATTTCACATGGTTAGTATTGCAAATGTTTCCAGTGGAATTTGTGTTGTAGTTCCGAGACTTAGTTCTTGAGTTCCGGGGACAGTTGCACGATGTGGTATGCCGCGAAATTGTATAGGGTTTGTTGAAACCTTCCTTGGTTTGGGAGTAAATGTTGAAAACGACAAGGTACCAGAAAGTACAGTTTTAACTTACGATGAGATTTTAACATCTGCTTAAAGAAAGTTGGAGAGTGCTAATGCAATGGTAAGCAAAATGATAAGCGATACTGTAATAACGGAACCAGAAGCCAATGCAATAGACACAGAATAGAACACATGGTTAAATATGCAGTAATATGAAAAGGGGCTTTTATAGCCAAAACCAAGCTACAGCTCTGGGAATGTGCCTTCATTACCGCAAGCCTTTTCGCTGCAACATACATTAGTAAATCAGAGACAAGATCGTACGGGTGAGTTGAATTCGTTCTGGGCCATTGTATATAAGCTCCTCGTGCGGCAAAAGCCCCATGACCCTGTGCTTTCAGAGTGATTACATGATTGTTTTCCATATATACATTATTCGCGAATGCAGAATGTAAACACTATATTTTACCAGAGCAGAAAGCCAAACGACGTACTAATCTTGTAATCCAAGAATCAAATGCGACTAACATGCCCAAAACAGTTACTATTGTAATGATTATAACATATTCTGTGCCATAAATGGTCGCTGTAGCAAGTAAACCAGTAACAACTACAACGTTAAACCTGCGCTTATATTCTCCAAATATAACGGTCCCCTTTGAGTCGTTGTTCCTCTTCGATTGTCTATTTAGCGATCAGTCAGTCATTTTATATTAATATTCTTCAAGATTTGCTTAGACCCACATAAATAGGGCCCTTGCGTGGTGTTGTTAGTGATTGTTCTCGCTTTTGTCCAAGAACGTTTGAACGGTCATATGCGTCTTTGATAAATAGGTGTCTGCATTTTTCGTTCGCCAGTCGCGTTGATATTGTTAATTCGATATAGCTGACTTTGAATGTTAACACAGTGTCTTTCTCGGAATATAAACAATTTTCTACTAAATGTTCTGTTTGCTTTCTTTGTCGGGGGTGTTTTAGTTCTACAAATCATCTGATACATATAAAATACGATTCAATGTCTCAAGAAATAAAGTAGCTCTTTAAGGATGCTTCCGTGTGCACACGTTAAAATGAAGGCCATGTAGCCCTAGGGGTCCATATTCTATGGAAAGGCAACACACAGAAGTCTCAATTAAGTCATATCTGCTAATGATATGCACCGTAGATACAACTTCCAGTGAAATAGTTATTTTCTTACGGAAAATAAAACATAAAGTTAGTGACTAGGTTATATAGAAAGGAGAGAATCGGTTGTTTTCTTACGGCCACTTTTTAATCCATTACTGGTCATATCATGAAATGAAAGATAAACGTAATTCCAAAGGACATACTAATGCAGCAGACCTGGGTTGCCTAGAGAACTTCTCGAACACGCTAACCTTCGATTGCGAGTCTGAAGTTTTGAAATCTAGCTAGTGTATTCAATAATATGATTTATATATTGTTCTAAATGGCGATAAACAACGATTTACATTGGAAACAATATGAACTCTAAGTATTCAGGGATATAATACTACCATTTAGATGCAGAAAAAATAACATCGTATGGAAGCGTCATATACCACAAAAATAGACAACATTTAACTTAAGGATTTTTTTCGTTTACCGTCTGTGCGACTTGCAGTAAAGAACAATCAGCTCGAGTCATGAATAAAGGTACGAGGTTCACGTTATAAAATATTGAATTTACAATGAAACATGTTGAAAAGGCAAAGACAGACGAGTTTGAAAGAAAGCAATTTAAAAAGTGTGCACTTTTATATCAATTAAATATCACATATGTACGTATGTACGAGCTCTCTGTCTCTCTCTCTCTCCCTCTCTCTCTCTCTCTCTCTCTCTCTCTCTCTCTCTATCTGTCGATATATCTATCTATCTCAAATTCTTTCTCTCCCTTTCAACAAGATCAGTTTTAACAAAGCAGGGGGAATTTAATTAGCTATGCAGATTTGTTTACATGCATGATATTTCAGAAATAGTAAAGATTGAAGTAACTTAAGTACATCAGTCAATGGAAATTACAGGATATGAATTACCTATAATGAACTGTAGGCAATCAGAGATGAAATAAGTATACAACAGGACCTGGCGATACATGAAAAGTTAAACTGTCCGGATTCGTCCCCACCCCACACTTTGGTGTTGTTGAAAGAGAAGGAAGGAAGAAAATAGTTAAATAACTGCTTTCTATAAGGCACCGATGACAAAAACAGAAAATTTGTTTTGTTTTCACAATTAGCAATGCACCATTATTTCAGAACTTGATCACAATAAGTATTATTGGCAGGTGCGCATCGCAGATGACGCCGCACGTAAATGCCATCGGCAAACTATAGTTTCTTTGATGATATACTCGTGTACAAGCATTGCCGGGAACAGCACTTTACAGATGTAATAACATTTTTCGACAAACTATTAATGGCTAATATCACATGTAGCACCAATAGGTGTATTATACTATAGATGCATTTTGACCATTTATTAAGTCAGTCCGATTAATTGAAACCCGGCCTTGAGAAAATTGAATACAACATACGATTCTAAATTAGAAACATATACGCAGGTCCCATCGCTCTATTGGTTAGTCGTGTTATACAGAAAATTCGCACACAATTATGTCGCTGTTCCAAGTTCATTGACTAACGTGGCTAGATAAAGGTAAATCAATAAATGTGGCTTCACGCCATAATAGACATTATAACACTCAGTGTACCAACCCTACATTTGTAAGAGGTTTGGATCAAGAGAGATTAAAATTACGCACATATATATATATATATATATATATATATATATATATATATATATATATATATGTGTGTGTGTGTGTGTGTGTGTGTGTGTGTGTGTGTGCGTGTGTGTGTGTCTGTGTGTGTCTGTGCGTGTAATTGTTATAACTCTAACAATTTCTTGCATTGTATAAACTGATATCGTGAGATAGACGTTGTGTATTTAAGTGCATTCCAGTTTGCAATTACACAAAGACAGATATCGGAATCCTTTATAATTCGCTTGCACCTATATATCAATAGTACTGTGCCACTTTAATTATGTATACAATGAGTTTTCAATTAATGTTTCATATTTCTAGTAGTTCAGTCTCATTAAATCTTAAGCGAATCAAGCTATACACATTAAGAATTTTTTTCCTAAAACGCAAGGGTTCATTTCCTCTATGAGTTCTATTATTCATGTGAGGTTAATAATATATGGATTGATAGCGAGTTCCTTTGATATTTGTGTCATACACTGATAACATTATCTGAGGTATGGTTAAATTGGTAGAAACCAGCAAAATCAGTAAAACATGTTCAAGAATTTCTCCCTTTTCAGGTACAAGTAAAAAATCATCTAAAAGTTTATTAAACTAGTCTTGCGTTTATTATATACTAATTTTTCCTTTTAATAAATCCGACATACGCATCAGTCTCCTAACTCAATTAGCTGATTTTATTACTTTTGCTGTGATACCACTGTGATTTCATTATAATACTTAGTTTTTGTATCGTATTTATCTTGTATTTCCTTACTCCATCTTACCGAATATTTATTTTAATGACAAAAAAAGCGCGGAATAACTACTGAATATGTGTCGTAGAAAATTGTTATAGTATGTCTTTAACACAGATGTTTCTATTGACTTATATTATGACTATTAATCGGTACCTAATATAGAGAAATAACATTTTCTTCGGGCTCGCAACTCTCAAATGACCTATGCAATTCTTTCCGTTTTACCAACGCAACATTGCTACAAGTATTATTTTTCAGTTTCTAAATTGTCTGTCTTAATGAAGCCATGTTGCTTGTCTTATGGAGATAATTCTTCCTAATCAAATATGTATTCACCATTCTTTCCCTTTAGTCATCCAATCCTTAACCACATGGTTTCCTAAAAGTGCTTGTTTGACTATAAACAAAGTCTCTTCCATGACAACTTTTCGAAACAATAGTCTTATATATTCAGATTCTAACATTTTAACTGCTGTTTTGTTTAGATGTTTCATGCGTAATTATTGGCCGAATGATAGCTATGACATGTTATTAGATTGTTGGATCCAACTAGCGACATTTCTATTGACAACTTATAAGACCGATCAATCCTGACACAAAGTGTTATTCTAGTTACATAAATGAATGACTATATAAATAGATGAAATTACAACTACTGCTAGTACTACAGTTTATTCTACTATGATTACTACTACTGCCAATACTACTACAACTACGACTACAGCCACTACTACTAGCAAAGTAATTATTATTATTTTCATCATTATTATTATTAGTAGTAGTAATAGTAGTAGTAGTAATATTGTTATTATTATTAGTATCATTATTGATATTAGCAGAATTAGTAGTAGTAGTAGTAGTACTGGCATTATAAGTATTAATATCGAAGGCACCATCCTTTCCACATATGTTAAATACTAATATGTAATATGTTTTATCAACTGGTACCTTTTTCTTTATTTAAAAGTTTACACCTGGCAGCAGAGGTATTACACTGAACAATAATATACTGCATAATTTTGAAACTGCATTCTGGAAACAAATCAAAAACATTTCAGTTTGGGTATTGATTAGGTTTCTTGCATACAATATGTTAGCATGAAACAGAAATTGCATTTACGTGTCTTCATCAAACTACACATTGCAGTTTTTACTGTTTACGACATACTTATTACGGGTAAGATCTGGAGTGACTTAATTATAAAATGAGGCTTGTGATATGGTATGGCTTACATAGATCGAATGCAAGATTGTCATGCCAGGAAAGTATAGTGATTTTTCCAAACAGGATCATTAAGAGTTACTATAGCTGAGTTAATTGACTCTATCCTATATAGCTATTTCTTGTATTAGTAGTGTTATGGCAATAAATTTCTTAGAAGAGTTGTATATTATTCATTATACTATGGTGCACTTGAAAGAGTTAATAACATACGTTTTAACCTCAATTACATGGTGAGCAATAAATTTTTAACAAGCCAAAAGCATTGGCTCTGTATCTGCCAAAAACAACTTTCACCTAATATTCAATATGCTCAATAGTACTGATATACATTGCACCGGATTGATTCAAAATTTGAAAATATATCGAATTAAATAATTAATTATTCTACATTCCCATCAAAGTCTAATGAAATTTTGTACTTTCTGTTAAAGCTGTGTACCAAATAAGGCATAACAATTGTTTTGTTTTCTGTACTAAAATAACCCGTCCAACAGTATGACAATAGATGGGGTAAAGCGGATAAAGCTGTACAAGAGTAATTTGAATGCCATCGATTAGTTTCAAAGAGTTTAATTTGATTTGACTTTGACCATACTCTAGTGCAAGATGTTGAAATACCTTATGATGATAACATGTCATGACCATGCAGACTATCTTGCTTAAAATGGATTTTTTCTTTCGACAAACTATTATTAAATAAATATTTATGTCTGAGGAAACTCGCTTTAACAATGCCACATGCAACATACTCTCTCATTTGTTAATGTTTATCTCGTTTAATACCGTTCATGTCTCTAAATTATTACAAAATATCCTAACTAAATTCATCGATTTTAATTAAAGATTCAACGGAAATGTAATAGCAACCTTGAAACACTACACTAAAGACAGTGTCAGAAAAAGTAAAACATTCGTACGGCAAAATAAAAAAAAACATACCACTGTGATGCGGGAATTTCATAAGATCAATTACACGTGGATAAAATCAGATTATATTTCTCATTTCTGGTTGGGTATCACACAATTAGGAGACAGTCCACCTTTGCGTAATTTCCAAAATTCGAATTTTGCAGCAAGAATATGACAGTGATTATCTTTAATGTCATAGCTTTTGCTTTTGTTCGAACCCATTATAGACATTTTATCAAAATCGAATTCTCTCTGATAAGTCTAAAGGATTATCGTTGGTGCTGATAACATATTTTTATTTGAAATCTCTTTTTTAATATCCTCTTGCAACATTTCATTAATACTGATTTGTATTATTTGTCTTTAATCTTGGCTGCGTTTTTTGATCATACTCCTCAAGTGTTTGACATTGTTGGCCTTGTGGTGCTGATGACCGCGGTATAATGATCAGCTGGAATGGTTATTCTCTTATGTCTAAATGATGTGGCCTCCAGCATCCGAGGCTGATACTTTAAAAACTACATGTATGTGTTGAATATTGGGATGATTATTAATAAAACTAAATATGTATTTGGGTCACGGCCTAGGCTATTTAATGCCCCGATAAATATACATGGTTATCCTTATATATTCCACATCCGATGTTATAACTTAGTAACAGACCTTTTATTTATAACTGATGTTCTATCTTGAAAATATTAGGAACATTCTAGAAAGATATTTTCCATCAGATAATAGCCATTGTTTAGAAAATGCTAACAACGACCTGAGTTAAAGTAGAAGACTACATACTCTTATTTTTCTAGAAAGCATTAATTCGTGATGTAAGGTCTTTGCATAATCGGTTGTATTATTGTTCTGTTCGGTGATTTATTGGGGCAGGAATTTATTTTTAAAATTTATTTATTTACTGGATATACAACGTGGCCTTAAGAAATAATATGTTTGGAAATTGAGACTTGCATTTATAGTGAAATTTCAAATAAGGATATATTTGGAATTGTATTATTGTGATTTAACAAAATGGCATGTGCAAAACACCATTACACGACCCACCACAGGCACATCAGCACTTCCAGCATTGGGTTTACTTTGGATTTCCGCTAAAGAAGTTTCTTCAGATAATTGATCATTAGCACTTGCTACGACTATTATCTTTCAGTTGATGGTTTTTATCGGACTTAAGTCGCAATAACGAATTTCTTTCTTTACATTTGTATTCTAAGGATATACATTATTTGCTGAATCGTACAAAACCTGTTCCTTCTCACTCTTGTATATTACTTGAATTGAGATCATCGATTATATATATATATATATATATATATATATATATATATATATATATATATATATATAATGCGAATAATTAATCGAATCATATATGGTAATGGAATGAAATACTATATAATAATGTAATTCATAACCAGAATCGAGCAATAATGTAATATCACGCGGCAAGTAACGCTTTATACATCATAGAGAAACGAGAAAATGAACACATAAAGCAGCTTGGCTTCGCTTAATGGCTTCCTCTGTTGATATTCTGAATTTAACACAACTTTTATCAATCTGTACATTTTGCAATATCTATTTGATTGTGTACATGCTGGTAAGCCTATCTTATCCTACCATGACATTGATATGTACATTACTCGATTTTAAATTCATTCATTTTTATTTTTGTATTCAAATGATACTTTTCAAACAATTATTGCCTTTTTTAATAATCAGCACTAAAATGTAGGCAAGACTGAATAAAACGACGACATACTGAAGCATATTAAAAGATATTGTTGCGTACTACTGGTTGCCTACAGTGTTGCTTACAACCGGTTGCCATATAGTGAGTTTATCCTCATTTCACATATTCGGATACAACGATTATTTTACTAATGTTGTCACTCACTCTCCACATTACCAGATCAACACGTGCCGAACATTTTGTCGATTTTGTAATGCTATATAGCTATTTACGACTATAAAGCTGGCTTACACTGATCTGCTACAGACATAATATTTTCCAGACACACGACGCCTGATGCTTCACAAACAAACTTCACTTTTTTGTTCTAATATACGTATAACCCATGTAATGGTCAGCTACATGTACTTACGTAACATCATGCTGTATGTTCATCGTTAATATAAACACTTACCAACTGAAAAGAAAGAAACAAATGCAATTAATGTTGTATCGTTATTCAAATGTACTATAACAACAGCAAGTTTAGTATGTTGTAGCATTCTTCAGACGTAATATAACAAGTGCATGTTCCATATGATGTAAGAACACAAGCTCCTGCATCACACCGACCGAAATCAAAATACATCATCGAAATGCTATTAGACACTATTACTATAATGGTAATACAACTTTTAATACAACAATGTTGTGTCTCGTGTTCGTTTCCAACATTAAAGCATTCATGCTGATTTTACTCGGGAGCACCTCAATGTTTACTCCGATAACCTCTGCGCTATGTAAATCATTTGCAATAACGTTACACATCATCACTGAACGACCAACCATATGCACATCAACACTTCCAGCGCTGGAATTAATTTCGGTTTCAACTAAGGAACTAACATCTATCAGAAGTTTGATCTTAAGAAGACTTGTTAAGACCTTTATCCCTAATTGTATGATTTTATCGGACTTAATTCGCAATAACGAAAGTTCAATCTTTAAATTTGTATTCTAAGGGCATGCCATATTTGTTGAACTGCAGAAAACTCGTTACTGATCATTCTTGTCTATTACTGGAACTGAGTCCACATACTCCTTACATATATATATATATATATATATATATATATATATATATGCGAAAAAATAAGTCGAGTTATATATGACAATGAAATGTTTGACTTCCTAATAATGTAGTGCATAACCAAACTCGCGAAATAATGTAATATCACGCGGAAATTGACGTTTTATACCTCAAAGTGAAACAAGAAATGGAACACATATAAATCAGCTTGGCTTTCTTCAACGGCTTCCTCTGGTGATTTTCTGAAGTGAACATAACTTTATCGATATGTAGCATTTGAAATATATTTTTGATTTTTACGTGCTGGTATGCATGTCTTATAATACAGTGACAATGATATATACAATAATCGATTTTAGTTTTATTCATTATTATTTGTGTATTCAAAGTTTGTTTCAAACAGTTATTGCCTTTTTTAATAATCAGCACTGAAATGTAGGCTAGATGTTATAAAAGTGACGACATACTTAAGCATAATGAAATATATTGTTGCTTAAGACGGGTTGCCAAGTAATAATTTCCTCCTCATTTTAAATAATATGATACAACGATCATGGTAATAATGTAGTCACCCATTATCAACATTACCAGACTAACACGTGCGGAACGTTTTGTCGAGTCTGTAATGATATATAGTTAGGTACAACTATAAAGCTGGTTCACATTGAACTCATACAAAATTAATATTTTCCAGACAAACGTCGCCTTATGCTTCACAAACAAACTTCACCGTTTTGTGCCAATGTACGTAGAACCTATGTAATGGTCAGCTACATGTACTTACGTGACATAATGATGTATGTTCATCGTTAATGTAAACACTTATCAGCGGAAAGGAAATTACAAAATGCAAATAAAGTTGTGTCATTATTAACATGTACTATAACGAGAGCACGTTTCATATGTTGTATAATTATTCAGACGCACTATAACAGGAGCATGTTCCATAAGATGTAATACCTCAAGCTCCTGCATCACACTGACCGAAATCAAAATACATAACCGAGATGATATTAGACAATATGTCTATTCTGGTAAAACAACTTTGAATATAACATGTTCGTGTCTAGTGTTGGTTTCCAACATTGAAGCGCTCATGCTGATTTTACTGCGGGAACACTTAAATCTTTACACTGAATAAGTCTGCGCTATTTTAGTAATTTGCTACTATGAACAAAGTTCTCACTTATGTATAAGGTTATATTGCATTAGTTCATTCATCAACAAAATATCGTAAAACATAAGCAGTACTTAATATCAGTATATCAGGAGAAATGTGCCCCAACAATCAATGTTTGGACCACGTTTACTTGTACCATAGTAAAAGATATTGTCATTTAAATGCATTTTGATGGAAATTGTTGCAGCCGACACGTCATTATTAATGAATAGCGATTACACAATCCTAGCAGCTGACGCCTTGAAAGTGGACTTATATAAACTCAGTAGGTGGTCAGATTAGTGATTAAATCCATGTGTTTTCACAAGGAATATCAGCAACCACACTTAGGAATGACATAATCATATATTTATTAGAAATATCAATTATCATCAATAACTGTATTTACCTATTGACACTATTAAAATAAAAAACACTTTTGTATAAAACAAATGTAATGTGGTATGACATTTAGAACATCGTAGGCCTTGATTTCACCATATGCCCCACATGCAAACAGTATAGGACATAGTGAGAGATCGAACGCAACACATATTGTATCAGGAATATATGTTTGTTTCAACAGGAGGTTTTTTCTTCATGTATACATTCAAAACAGCTTTCATACACACGTACATTCGTTTACGTTATAATTCAATATTAACCTAGAACAAAATCCTAAATTGTTACTCTCAACGTCAATTAGGACATAGAAGCATCTGATACACTGTAGCTCTTTAAAAAGATTTCTTTAAACCTTCGATTTACATGGAATGATAAAATAAATGCAGTAAACAAGAAAACAGAAAAAAAACTATATTTCAAATAAATGTGCATTTGAATTTGTCATTAAATTACAATTTTATCCTCTAAATGGAAAGTTTTCCAGGAGGAACTCTGACTGGACTAATATAATTTGCAGGTCCTTAATATATTTATAAGGAAACTGTCAGATCCACACACAGCCGACCAGCCTACGTAAGACACACTTTGCAACTAATTAAAATTTCTTACTGCGCGATTGTCTTGTAACTTTCTGAGCTATGACTCCCCAAACTGTGTTGACCACTGTGTACTAATATATATCGTCCAGTAATGGAAGAAGGAACTTATGCAATATTTAATGTATATTTGAAGATTTAACCACACACTTCCCGTTTTCTAATCTGCATTGGGATAAAACAAAGATATATTCCATAACTGAATTGGGATTAAATGCACTGTTCTACAGTATGACTGTAAGGCGTGTATTTCATAATTCTCTTTTTGCATGCATCGATCTATCTTAATCCAATGAGGCACATGTTACACCGACTTCAGGCCTAATGTTACACTGTGGTCTAGAAGTGTCAAACACGTGACATTCTTGGAACTGAGTATGACATGGGAAGGTATAATAGAGGAAAATGGCCAGGTATCAGCTTCTCGTCCTTGAAGGTTGTGTGGTGGACCTGGAGTCCTCCAGTGTAAATAGGGTGTTGTGGCTATGCCGGTACGACCCCTTGGCGTGCTATGGACTCCATCCGGTTAACTAGACATAGCCGCAGTGACACGCTCGTGGAAATGGGATCCTCTCCATTATATAACCGGTTACAGTGCTCTCTCTTTCTCTCTCTCTGTATGTGTGTGTATATATCTATCTATCTATCTATCTATCTATCTATCTATCTATCTATCTATATATATATATATATATATATATATATATATATATATATATATATATATATATATATATATATATATATATATATATATATATATATATATATATATATGTATATATGCATACATACATACCCATATATGAGCAACAATTTGTTGACCAAGGTGTAAAACTGACTCAACGTATGCAGCTGTGACAATTGGTTTAGATATAACTACAAGAATATACTAAAATAACACATGTAAACGAAATATCTAATGTAAACAAAAATTGGAAAGCTGGCTCAGTGTTCACATCAAATGACAAAAGCGTATTGTACTAATGCACTGCATTAATATGCAGCTGGTTTTGTATCCAGGAATAAATGTAACCAGCAGTGATTTGATGGCCTTTGCATAACACATACCTACTTTGAAGGTAGGATATATGTTGTTCAATTGAAGATAACTGTGGATGTAGGAAACAAGCATAAAGAGGTACATGCGTTCAGCCACTTATCTTGGTCGTGTACTTCCAGAAAACCCCTATGAATAGGATTAAAATGTACCTCTCATGCAAATATTTCCGATGTTTATCTAAGTATAAAATGATACTGATCATAATTACGTCACCAATTACGGAATAATTAATAATTATGCACATCAACCACGTTATTTCATTGTCATGCTTACAAATAAAATGACTAACAGCATTCATATTAATAGCAAAAATATGAACAGTTAATTTTGCAAATGTACATATATTGGCAATGATGCCAATTTTCTCTAGTATAACCAATGAATAGTATAATTAATATCACACACCTATATACATCTATCAATGTATATATCTATCTATCTATCTCTCTCTCTCTTTCTCTCTCTCTCTCTTTATATATATATATATATATATATATATATATATATATATATATATATATATATATATAAACATTTATCTGCAGAAAAAAGGAAAGCACTGTGAGCCACCTAATTAGCATTTTATAACACAAACGCATACACACACATAATATTGGTTATATAGTGACATAATAAATTTATTAAAGGTTGAATGTTCAATTGTTCTGTATGCTCTGTGTGAAATAATTAAACGATTCCAGAGATGCAGTCATGTGTTTCAAAACATGCATATAGGTAGAATTAGAGAAGAACGTTATAACAGAGTAAGTAGAACGTGTACGTGTCCACAACGATGATTTAAATGTGGTAAGGTTAAACAACATTAAAGAGTCAAATAGACTTCATCTCAAAACGCAATTGTAAAAAACATGCGGTAAAAGCAGTATCTGTTTCTGAGGCAAATATCCTTCACAAGTATCTCTCACATTGCTGCACAAGAACATTATATCGCTAACACTTCGTTTCCAAAAACAATGTAAAGACACGGCACTCACATGAAACAAGAAAACGTGCTTATGAGGAGAGAGTTTTATAGTTTGGAAGGTTGCTATTCGTATCGACAGGGAATGCTCCGCATGTGTGGAAAAGGGTTTGTCCAAAAGGTAGAATGTATATATATATATATATATATATATATATATATATATATATATATATATATATATATATATATATATATATATATATATATATATAGCTCCGTTTTACGTGTGCAAACACCTTTAGTCATGTTATTCGGTTGAGTATCTATTGTCTTTTCCACAATTCGAAGAGACTGTAAGCAAACAGTATTGCGGTGGTTAGGACGGTAAGGTTTCACTCGACACCGTGTGTATAGACGTAGGGGTATCTCGGAGACTTCTCAGAGATAACCAAAAGTCTGGCTTGAAATCGCACAATTCATCGTGTGTCGTGAAATGAAACATCGAAGCAATATATATGGACTATCCCATATACAACGTAACAATTCGAAATATTGAGTGTTCTAGACCCCATCTTTGTTACATTTTCAATTTCTCACTAGCATAGCGGAATAAACTAGGTCACATGTGGATAATAAGAAACAACTGCTCCATGGACTCTAAGGTTCAGAAAACTTAACAGATATTTCGCCTGATCAATTTAAGCTATAGCAAAGACAAAAATTGGCATTGATCTCATCATCGGAGAACAATGTGACCGGTACCTTTCCTAAGATTTTAAACCGGTGGTAAGAATCAATGTACAAAAGAATTTACCACGTCGGATGGTAGTAATTTTTCACCTTTAGATATGGAATACGTTATATCATTGTATTGTTCTAGGATAATTCTGCACCAGGAACTCGCGATGTCGGCTGGCAAATGTGCGAAATATTGTAACCGTGGAGCTCGAAGTAGGTGATAAAGTGTTTATACATCTTCCCTCTAGTAGTGGCACATTGTAAGTCAAACGTAAAGGGTCATTTTATGTCATGCTGGTGAAAGGCTAAATGTACAACATATTAGGAATGGACATAGTTTGGAACATATATGGAATATTTCATGCAAATAAGTTAAAGCGGGAAGTAGTAATGCCTGAGCAAATGATAGGATAGATATGCTGAATATGGTATGTACTATGGTCATCGAAGACTAGTCGGGTGGCAAACTAAAAGTATTCCCCAGTAACGAAATTGCTCTTGACTTCCCCATGTAGGTGGGAAAAGACGTAGTAGCTAATATTAGCATGTGTTTCTGTACAGCATCATTCTCTCAAATAGAATTTCTAATTTGTATAAGGACAGGATAACAAGCATGAAAAAGACGTAGGCACCTCACAATCAATCAAACTTAAAGGACATACAATACACTCTAACAATCGACTTAAAATTAGGTAAAATGCCAGACATGAGGGTAATTGAACCATCACACTACACCTTCCCGTTCCGCGTGGTGTTGGTCAGAATGAAAGATGGCAGAAACATTGTTTTGTACTGACCTTCGCAAAACTATTGTTTTTGATGCGGAACCGGTGGAAAATATGGAATGTTTTAAACGTGGTAGGGAAACAACATTTATAAACTGGGTCTCATGACCATTGCATCTAGCATATGTTGAAAGCCGATTATGCCATACGTTAAAGACATACCTAACCCCAAAATATTTATGTAACTTGAAGTTTGTGTCTTTCGTACTAATCACTTCAGTCGCATCAGCATCCGTCATATGCGCAAATTGTTAAAAGGAATGGGAAATGTAATTATATTGACGATACTCTTCTGCACACGAATTACAGCAAGAAGTATATTACGGCTTTAATCAACTTGTTTGACAAAACCTATATCGGCAATCTCACAGAAAGAACCAGCAGATGTAATACGGTATAGAATGCTTTGACCATCGAATAAGTGAGTCTTGGTAGATGGCACCGAAACCTGAAACAAATTCAAGCAAACAGATTTGCTTCTGGACCAGAAACCAAGAAAAAAAATTAAATTGATCCTCTCTTAAATAGACCTTTACATGAAATGTGTATTAAAACATTCATTTAAAACTAACCCGCTGACTGACATGACTAGTAAAGAACAAGAAAATAACGTGTCTTGGGCTTTGTTCCCGAAAGAAAGATTTAACTCTCTTCTGTTAAAGTAGAGAAGTACATTAACCATAATTTGTCAGAGCTAAATAACCCATTATTTTAAAATACGGAGGCAACATGAGTGGAAGTTTTACTATTACCGGAAAAGGGGAAAGCGTAAATTGCTCACTCTGGAGCAAAACTAATTCCTGATCTAAAATAATCAGCAGGCTGTGGTGAATAGGAAAATGTCGCGCACGCCTTTTCGGAAAGGAATGTGTTCATGAAATGTGTCATAAGCCAATTGTTTTTATAATAAACAGACATTTGCCGTCTCAAGATTAACAGATTTGGCGCTGATTATACATATGCATCGCTTACAGATCGAGGAAATTAATATATTATGTAGTAGCGATAAATCAGCAGCAGTAAGATCAAGGTGCAAAATGATAACCATTAAAATGTTCTTGCAAACACCTTATCATTTATTTGGATTCTTTAAATTTGTCAACCATCACTTGTTGACATCATGGATTATTTATTTCGTTTAGATATGTTTCTATCCATTTAAGGAAATCAAAAGCATATGGACCATCAACATAGATTGTCGACGTTTGGATCCATTGACACGTATGTATATTAATTTCGATTATTTCCTGGTTTATCATCATTAGGCTTGTTAAAATACACATTGTTTGCTTTAGCGTCGATACTGAGTCAATCAATCATATCATAGTCTCTCAATATTTGTTTGATGTTTAATATTTTGTTTCAAACGGGCACCATGAGCTAGCACATGTTTACCAACAAAATGCATTGAGTGTACTTTGTAATTATCTAAAGAAACCAATATAAGTTATGTTTGATGTTTTGTACATATTATAAGGTAGAAATATGCCTCATATCTTTTTACGCTGAGTTTTCTATAAACTTGTTCGAGTTATTGTATTTCAGTTTAATTAAATCTTTGAATTTTATCAATGCCTGCTGATTGCTGGGTTTTTTCTGGAGGTAAGCGTTTGATCTACATCCTTGTTGTCTTATTGTTTTCTGGTTGTATTCATTTTTATATTGGGTTCAGTTATGTTCTGATGCAGTTTAGGAGGAGTTGTTTATTTAAAATTTGCTCATTTGGGAGTAGCAGGGTGATCATTGACATCCTTGTTGTCTTATTGTATCCTGGTTGTATTCATTTTTAAATTGGGTTCAGTTGTGTTCCGATGCAGTTTAGGAGGAGCTGTTTATTTAACATTTGCTCATTTGTGAGTAGCAGGGTGATCATTGACATTTTAGACTATATCATTTATTTCGAATCATTGCGAATTTATTCAGGGCACTCTGGATTATACAATTATGATACATCAATACTTTTAGCACATCAGCTCTTCCTAGACCATTAGCACAACAGCACATTATATACTGGATTTCCTGGACTTGGGATAGCATCTTAAAGATTATTTGGAATTGAAATCACAATATTGTAATGTCATTTCAAATGTTCGTTTACCTTGTGTTTTACCTTGTATTCTAGGAAAATAAATTATTTCATGAATTATATTAAACTTGTTAATGTTTTTATTATTTTTCTGATGCATAGTGTAAAACCATATTGTAGTCCGAATTAAATAGGTTAATCAAGCTATACTTTGAATTGCCCTAATTCGCTAGGTTTTCTATCTAATTGTATACAAAACCAATCAAATTAGTAAAGTGTTGTTATTGCATTTATACGCTTTCAGGTACAAATCAAAATTCATGTCATAATTTATTAAACGCTTATTTTTGATAGTTTGTACTAAGTATTTTCTTAGATTCTGTCGACATGCGTATAATATAAGCTTTTAGTTAACAAAGTGCTAATTATATCAGGCATTACAATTTCCACCTTTTTGTTATTTTTGCCATATAGCAAGCAAGTAGCTGCTATTTGTTTTCGTAGCTTTCTTAAATGCTAACGAACACATAATCAGTGAAGCCACTGCTAGCTACACCTAGAATTTGAATTTCTACACCTTGGAAAGTTATTACATTTGCATTGTACAACTTTATTTCGGTGAAACTGTAAGTGCAAAATCTTCATGAAAGAAGCGTTAGTGCACCGTTTTATAATAAAAAATCGAGTTGGTTTAGTAACTTTCTCTTGTTCACTTGCAAGTTATTGAGAGATTGTATTCACTGATTCTTTTGTTTCTACCTCTCCATTACTACACAGATTTCGTTATATTTGAACCGTATTTACATTATTTCCTTCATCTATCATATCAAAAGTATCATTTGATAACAAATTCACCGTCTAATTGGTTCAATGCACACAATAAACAATTGTTATATATGATTAGTACTCTGCTTCTAGTGTTATAACTCTGGTCTAACTATCAGCAGCTACTTTAATGAAACAAGGTTTTCTCCCGGATTGCAATTATCAAATGATTAATCTCAATGTTTTTTTCCATTATACAAGCACACAACTGCTCACCATTAACATTCGTAGTTTTTCAAATCGTCTCACTTATTAATACAACATATATATATCGTTGTCTGAAAATAGCTCTTCGTCATACAATATTAATTACCTATTTCTCCGTTTCAGTCTTTAAATTTATGTACCACTCACTCTCCTTGAATTACAATTCTGATGACAAGCAACGTGTAATATACCTATAGCAACATTAGACAACTTTTTAGATTCTGTCTCTCTACCTATTTCATCTATTGGTATTGGTCATGATGTATCTATTGACAATGAGCCAAATAAGTCAACTCATACATTTTGAAATGTTGCTAGGTTACTGGTTTAAATGGGCGACATGTTTGTTGAAATGTGATGCGACTTATTAAATCCTTCAATAGGTCCCATGTTATATCTGCCAATTTTCTGGATTCATTATACGTACAATAATTTTCCAATTAATCGTAGGAGACTCCAAATAAATTCATTCACTGGTACAAACGTCTCGTCTGAGTAAGTGGATATGTATCTATTTTACATTTCTTCATTTAATAACGCCATCATGTGAGGTCATATAACTTATTCCAAGGACAACACTGTATTTTGGCTGATTTTAACTTACTAAATAAGTAAACGCATGGTGTACACACTTTACCTAACTTAGTTTTACTTTCTTAGTCTAGGCATCTTTTGCAGTGACAAAGATCACTGGTGGAATACATTCATGGCGATTATTATAATTTTATTATGTCTGTATATCAACTATGCCTGACTTGAACTAGTCACCTACGTGACTAACGTAAGAAAAATATAGGGATTTTTTAAAACTACTTTTGTAATGTGTAAATAAAATATTTTCTCAAGCAATCTATACGCTTGAAACGCTTTATCCTATTGTGGACAGTCAGTTTAATTTGACCCCAACTGATTAATAGTTATGAAGACAGCGAGACTTAATAAACATGCCATATCTCCTTTAGGTATGGTTCCATATAATAAGAAAAGTAAGTTTCACTTAATTGGTATGGTCGATATCATCGATGATCAGCAAATTATGTAATACGTAGGCATAATAAGCAATGCAGTTATAAATGTACATTGGGTAGTAAGAAAGACAAATGTCGATATTAGAATTACTATTCAAGATATAAATATTACATGACTCGTGCACACATATTCGTAACAAAACATATCGCATATGGAAATTGGACATAAACTTAGAGGATAGATCTCTACTGGCAGGTGATGAGGCTGGGGATTCCTGCCATTCGCGAATAATACGAAAATGAACAAACTTTTTGGATAGTTTGTATGCCTATTAAGAAATATACGAAAGAGAGCAATTCAGAAAACTTGAAAAGGCTATTTCGGTGGAATGATAGCTGTAAACAGGACCGAAGCAGACGGAATAGTTATATGCGACCTTGACTCAATTTAAGTTATGGACAAATCATTTTTCTAGATTGTTACTCCATGACGATACTTATCCGCATGATTATAAATATACCCGGATCGACCTAACAGGCCTTAATCAACACAGCAAAAGAAAACTGTTCCAACTTGTATAAATCCTTTCATCCAATGCATAGAATAGAAGGCATCAGCTGTGAAACTGTGTCTTCCAATAATAAAAAATAACTGGTCATGACGGTATTGATGATGATAAGTTACTGTTTCCGGACTTTCAAAGCAGTATACCGTTATTTGGAATTTGATTCACAAAATAATATGAGACAAACAAATACCCAAACCTCATTAAATAATTAATGGCAATAACGCTCTTTAAAGATAGGACGAAGGGCTAATTTTACATGAATACTTATAGGAATATAACTATAGCTCCAGTCACAAACGCCTAAAAGAAAGTTCTATAAAGAGAACAAGTTATTGTTTACTGAACAAACTCTCTATTCCAAACCCGTTACTACAGGGGTTTAGAAATAAATTCGGTAATGTCAAGTTATGAATTAGTTTTTATGGGAAACAGTCTGTAGAAATACTTTTTAAGCAGTGCTTATGTCAGGGCCATAATTTGCGTGGTTCTTTTCCTAATGATACATGAGTTGATCACTAAACTAAATAATCTTTGCGTGGTTATGTGATTATCTCAGCATGAATTACGTTTATTTAGGAGACGAAACCACTTGAATGGTTCATTCGCATCATTACATGCAACATTTGCTTAAAGAAATGTCAAGCTATACGAAATTATGGAGTCTTATATAACACAAAAGAAAAGCTCTGCTGTTTTATTCGCTAGCAAAGAACTGTCTGTTTTTTCCCGATTTTCTCTTTGACAATGCTCAAAACCTCTTAGTCAAAAATACGACTTATGCGCTGTTCATCTAACATGCTATTTAAAACCAAAAGAAATAAAGAGAAGCACAATGTGATGAAGACAAACATATGCATATGCCCTTTTATTTTATCTGTATCGGTAACGGCGAAAACAAGCCCTTAGCAAGTTTTAAAATCGAGGAATAATTAAAGTACCTTCTGTTGTATACGTATGTAAACTACGGCATTTTGCATTCAATGACAGAACAACTCGAGTTGTATCAGAACTATACAGTGACGCGTGTGCAAGCTCTATTATCTAAAGCTTGCTTACGCGTCACTGTACAGAGAAGCCGCATGAGATACTTTAGGACTTTGGCAAATGAATCAAGGGTAGAGAAGGCGAAATATTCATCGTTCAATAGATTGTGCTCGGGGAATGATAATGTATATGGAACATACATTAACTATATGTTAATGTCAGTATTTGACAAATTCGTTCAAAATCCAGAAAGAGAACGCATTCTCAGAAAGTAGAACGTGATTTTTCTTCGAAAAAATGTAAAATAATAAAGCGTCGATATCGCGTTTACAACGAGTTGGATAAATTTGGTAAGTTACCAAAGGATGTTTCTCAAATCATTGACCATTCTGAAAATCATAAAGTGCATTGGTAAACTGTTAAAACAGCACACTATCCCATGGCCACTGAATTAAAGGCGGGAAATTGAAGATGGTGGTCTTGGTGCAGAACATGAAAACAAACCACCGGCCATTAAGCCTTCTGCCTTTATTGCATTTATTTAGCACTATGTTTTGACTTTGAATACAAATTAGGATGGAGATCTCACGAAACGTACCCTATCGTTTATATTTTTTGCAACAAGTAGGAGTGTTACTAAAGTAAAGATCGATGATTTATATTCACACAACATATTTCAATTAATGCGAATCTCAAACTTAGAAAAACGTGTGTGTAGTGTTACTGCTGTAGGTTATGTTTGGCGACATACCGCCTAGGACTCACTAAGGTGCTAAATTCCCAAGCGGCTATTGGGAACGAACACAATATAATCTTTGACCACTAAATAACTGAATTTAAATAATGTAATCACTTGCTATATCCTGTTAAGAATAACGCAAACAACCAACGATTGAGGTTTGCATTTGTTGCATGGAGATTTACAATATTCTAAAATATTGACATTCTAGAAGTAAAACCTTTCAGTCTGTAACTTTGGACAACAGGGTGACCGAGTGGTCGAATTCTGACGCCTTACCGATCACTGACATCTCACTTGCGCCAGCTAGGCCGATGTATCTATGTGAGAAAGCTGCCAGTAGCTTCCAGTGGGTCTGATGTTCTTAATGTGGCTTCTTAATCCACCACTTTAGCTGGCCGCCATATATGGCTGAGAATTGGCGTTAGACCTCAAACCAATAACAATGTTTAAGTTTTCTTTTAGAAACTAGATCCTATCAATAATATACCGAGTGGATTAAAATTATGCTGAAGATGTTTGTTGTTTGTTTTTTTCCACAGACAAACAAATCATTTGTAGGTGAGCGCAACTGTGTGTGCTGTGTATATGTTTTCTTGTCTGAGAGAGAGAAGATGCCGGAGAAATAAACATATGAATCATCTTCGCAGACGTGTTGGATTTGAAAGCAGCTAGCTAGTAAATACCAGCCTTCCTTATTTTCGATCGAATTCAGCATAATTTACTAGACAAAATGATATATTACCGATATTATCAATTAATATGTACGAATAATGTATATTTTATAGTGGATATAACAGTGAGTAACATATTTGTTATCCTTAAGACGTTATTCCAAGTTATCGTTTTAAAAGTTAATTATCACACACTGCAACTCAAGCAGGTAACTCCTAAAAGTTTTCACTTTACCGCAATCGCCACATCGTAAGTCTGTCATGGCCCATTTCAAATGGAGCATATTCCACTCCAAGCTATCTCTGTGTGCATGTGTGATGGTGTATCTGTTAATTCACTGCATTCATAATGCCGTTTGCTATACTTGAATTATGTTGGGTTATACTATGTTTTCCTACTCAAAAACAAATTATTATATGTCAAGTAATTATATTATTCAAGTCTAATTATGGATTTTTAATTCCTTTATTCTGTCAGTCTATTCATTTTGCCCCATTCCTTTTTCACTTCGTATTCTTTTTATTTTTCTTTTGTTAGAAAATCACAGTATGCATGTCTTCATTCATGGTATATTTTGTAACATATTGCATTATGCGCACATAGGAAAATACATATATTTACTTCTCTTTGAACTTATATTATTCTTTTACAAAGCATGCAACTCAACTGATGATAAATTATTTCGAAATAATGTTTATTGATTATACTATCAGCTGTCATTTCTCGACTCGAAACACTGGCAAAGCATATTAAGCGACATTGTATCCTCTCCTCATGGTGAGACGTTACTAAAGTACACTCTCTGCCATTGTTTTCAAATATGAATGTCTTTCATTGGCTGAAGTCAATGTAGTGCGCTTAAAATACCGGCAAATATTGTTTTACAAGTTCTAGCAGAATTAAACCTAAATGGAGTGGAATATAGTGGCTTAAGGTCTCACGGTATTACCGATATGGAAAAATTAACAGCTGTTGAAATTTGAAAGAACATAATATGGAAAACAAATGGTTCTTTCTGGTAAAGACTGGTTCCTAATGAATGTAAAATTTAGTGACAAGAATATTGTGGGGGTTTACTTGATTCCTTACTGACAACAATATAGACAATGTAGTAGTCGTTAATTCTCTACCTCTTCCTAGACTTGAATTTGAAAAATGCATTACTGATATTAACACTTCACACCTCAATACGCAAAAAACGAGATTGATAAATATTTGAAACAAAAATTGTTATTTGTCCGAACGTTAATAATAATATAGTTCTTTTATCGATACCATAGAGCAGGGTAGACTCTTAACAAAAAATAGTTATTATTTTAGACATGCTAGATAGTACACTTTGTATTGTGCAAACAATCAGGGAATATTTAAAAGAGTTTTACCTCTCTGTTGTCTTAAAGTAAGTAAGCGAAATAGCTACAACTACAACAATATGATTTCTTCACCGCGATGTTTGCAGTAAACAATAGTTAAAATCAATTAGTATATTAGTTATAGCTATTATGTAGCAATAAGTATAATATTTCAGACGATATTGTACACTAACATATCTCAGTGATATATGTCATGCTAATAAAATGTAAACATTTTTCAAGATGGTTCCGATCGTGTTGTATCAGCTCAGGATTATATATCAAGCGTCACAAATATTTATATATAAGAAAACGACGCTAATGATAGGACAATTAATGCAATATCAGAATTGTATTGTGACATGAATGAAATAAAGACATCTCTAAACAATCACTATATTTTACAATAAACGAGGATAATATGCACAATGTTGCATTTATAAAAGTACTGATAAAGACTATAGCAATGGTGAGAAAAAGTTGGAAACTGGACTGACAAACGATAACAACTATCTTGCGCAGCTACAAAAGAAGAATGTGTTTAAAGACGTGAATACAAAGGTAGTCAATAATGGTAATATAATAACAATTATAATTATATTTCATTACATATAATAAATTATTACTTGATTTTGGTTGAAACAAATCATGATTGAGCAACTCCCAAATATGAAATATCTGAAATATCTGATGGGAGAGAAATAGTCATAGTACAATCTCCGTTGTGTAGATGGTTATATTTTCCAGTGTGATAAAAATGAAGATATTTGGGTTATATAACTAAGTATAACTTAATTCTTAGAAACAGAAAATAATTACTTTAAAAATAGCTAAAACGAGGTATTGTGCATGGTAAAGTGATATCATTATTTGCATACTTCATAAACAACATTATTCCATTGTACCCTCAGGAGTGGAAGATATGGCATAGTTCTAGTGTCATTTTGTACTCTTCTAAAACTGTCAGCTTCAGAAAACTTGCCATTCTATATACCTCTAATTTGCATACTGCAACTATTTGTTGTCTAATTGTCTCTGTCTTTGTAGAAAAAATTCGTTTAATCAATAACTATGCGGGTCCCACTTTATCACACCACGACGCATATATTTCATACATTGCAACCTCACACTTGTTTTTAATCAGACACACTTTGTGTGAAGACGATTGCTTGATGCCCGCTAACACGTGTTGGCCGTAGATAGTTGTTTCAATATGGTTAAAAATTTGTCGGCCAGAGAAATGGCTTTCCGAAAAAGCACAATATAAAAAAACTCATAATGGAAGGACCTCTGCCAATGTTCCAGCTTGACCAAAGCATAGAACAAGCAACTCAAAATCGTAGCGATTCTGAACATCACTTATATAATCATCTTGCTGGCATTTCAAGACAAAAGTGTGCATCATGATATGTATTATGCTACCTCCAGTCAATAAAATATTAGTACAGTTATCAAGTAAAGGCGCAAATTTTATAAATGAGTAAAACTTGGAGTGGACTGTGACGTGGAGTTAGGCAAACCTATGTATTCTTGGATACTGGCACGACTCACGCAATGTAATAATTCAAATTGCACCTTCACAGTCTATAATGTAACCGTATATCAAGGAAACCAAGGGATTATTGTGACTTTTGCCGTTACAAAACAGTATGTATAGCTTCCGAATCGTAATCGATGCGTTGCTTTAACGGCATTATCGAAGACGTAAATATATTGAACTATATGCCTTAGATATAGGAAAGGGACATCAAAAACAAACAAATTTTACAACCAATTTCCTTGGTTATGATCCACGAAAATTCGATATAATCAAAACATTTCGAATCAGAAGATTAAAATTAAAATAAATGTGTAAGCTCCCTTATCCTGGTGTATATCATACCAATATTATATCGAGGGGACTAACATTTCTACGTTGATGACTCTGCATATCTTCTTTCTGTATTTGTTATGAATTCAATGGTAGTCAGTGCTGATCATTTCAAATTTCTTGTTATTTCCACGTACAGAGTGATCATTATCATGTTCATTTGTGTGTTGCTGATACATTTCATATGCTAGAGTGTAGGCATGAGACAGATGAGATAGATACAATAAATACAATTTAGACCAATTCCATATATACGTCGTGGCCGACATTAGCATAAATAAGAACCTTGAAAGGAGTGCACAGTTCACGGTTTGTAAAATAAATAATAAATAAAACACGGCACGCATAACAAGATACAAAGTTTTATTTGTTAAATAATTATTTGCCGTTATATTATATACTTTATCATGCTACTGGATCATATGTGAAGTGACACTTTCGAAGGGAAATAAAGTCGAGTATTTCAATATATCATCAAAACATACTACACTGTAAAATCATTACGTTTCTAAACATGCTCTGTATATTTTTCTCCGTCTCTTACACTTTATATATTCAAATTAGTCTTTATTTATTTTTAAATTGTCTTAATATTCCCGACATACTCCATTTGTATTTTCGTACTGTACATATTTTATTATTTACTTATTATATCTGCATTATAATAATTTATGTATTGTTCTATTTTTGTTTGAAGAGGTATTTTTGCACACAAGTTATCGTTGGAACGTTTCTTGCCTATAATCACAAGTAACACTTTTTCGACTTGATTCCAAACTATATATGTCCCGTATACCGTTGCATAATCAATATGATTACACCCTTTATTTAACTTTTCTCTCTTTCTTTCTTTCTCCTAGACCTACATGTGAAGCTTTATTGTTCAAATTTGTGCAGGATTTTTTTCCTTATACCATGATACATTCACTCTAATTACTTGCTTCATGTGACTCTCTCTATCTCGCATCATCTTCTTCTTCTTTAATTTTCGAATATGTGCAGTTAAGCACATTTTGTATACTGTATGCAATAACATTAAGGATAATATAAAGTCCAACGATGATTCTAAGAAAAATATTAAAATATGTGGTCATTGTTCCTTGTTCAGTTTATTAAATTTCTGTCCTGCTTATATCTCCCCCAGTGTGTGCATATTTTAAATAGTTGTAACGGCTGATAGACAACATAAACACCAGTAGCATAACGTAAATATATACAGAAGTATGTTATGTGAAGCCACACTTTCTAAATATCCCATTACATAAATTTGTTTTAACTTAGACAAAGTTACCGGTTCAAAACTAATGTCATATCAAGTTTATATCTACTTTTCTTATCACATATATATTATACCTAGACATATTTTGCATCCCAGCTACCTTAATAGCCTTGTTACCTTGGATAAGATTTCTTTTATAAAAACAATGCATTTATAACACTTAATATAATCGGTTTTTATATGTTGCATAATAATGGTCCAATCAGAAAGTTTTTAATGATGTTCACAATGTTCATTGGAAATACAGGCAATCTCTTTGACGAGCTGTTTAAAATGATGCAGCCCTGTTGAGATTGAATTGTGTATATTTCACATTATATGATATGGACAAGGTCATGTCATGTCATCTCTAACGTTTCTTGAGCAAACTGGCAAAAAGAGGGAAGCTTGGAACGACAAATTTATAATGTTTACGTATTTAATAAAAAAGCTCGATTTGATGGGAAAAACATAAGTATGTCATCGTTCCTTCTTTTAGATATATGTAGTGTTCAAGTGGATAGAACGTTGGTTGTTTGTTGATGATGGTGATAAATGATCGACACAATGGAAACTTGCTTCAAATTGAGTTAGCTTTTCGAAAGGAAAACTCAACCACATATGTGATAACCATTTTGAATGCTGGTAAAACAGAAGTTGTACATTAGGAAATTCAGTTCAGCTGAGAATCCATGGATCCTAAAATGTCTTTAAAGTTCGCTTTGTGTAGTTTAAGATGGTCTGAAGACATGGATACGTTATGTGTGTGAGAAAATAACTAAAACGTGCACAAGACATGAAAATATGTAATCAGATTATGTTTGTGTACGTATTGATTTCATACATAATCTTCATTTATTCCGTGTGTTGTGCATAATATGTATATCATATATTTTCACACATATAACATGTAGTATTCACCACATTTGTACAGTAAATTATATCGATTTGGTTATTGTTTTATAGCTAAATGACGCTGTTGTTTCCTCGTTGTCGAAAAAAGAGTTGATATATCAGAGCATTTGGAATCAAAGTAAGTATCAGTAAAACTAAATTGTTGAGTTGGCAAAGACAGCAACAAAATCCACTTCAAATATATTTTTCACACTACAGCATATAAGGCTGTTACATAGTTCACAGTTTTAAAAATTAAATTTGGCTTAAGTGTTAATATGTATCCATCTATAAATATTTGCCAGGTCGTATTTCAATGTCATTACCGGCACGATAGTCTTTAATGAATATGCTAGTTTGATAGCAAAAGTTGTTAGTTATTCGATACTACCATCAGGTCGAACGTATAGCTTACGTTATTCCAACGAACAAATTTTGCCTAGCATATATCCGGTGTGAGGAAATCTGCAAATGCACTGATGTTCGCTACAGGTTATCTACGTGAAATCTTAATAAGCAAATCCTGGTGGTGATAGGAAAAGCACTGTTCAATGTGCATTGTATAATTTCGCGGTATAAGTTGCAAATGAAAATACATTTAATTGGAAAACGTCAAACTTTTATGGTGTGGAATAATTTGCTACATTTATTTTACTCCAATGAGCTAACGCACTGGATATGACTAATACATGCTTAGAACGTTATAATATCAATATCAACTTAATTTCGGATAAGATTTCCATAAAATATGTACTGATATGTGAATATAATAAATATATAGCACAAATTGTACCACACAAAAACACAAAACATGATGTGTCGCATTTACTATAAAAAGTAAAAGGTAATGATCAGAGGAATACGTAGGAGAGAAATACAGTAAGAGATAGTCAAAAAGACGGTTTGTTGAGCACCATACAATTGCATTTTTATTGTAACATCCTTTGGACACTGATTACTATTACATATTATATTCGAATTTAAGCACATTATGGTTGTGATACGTTTGACACCGAGTACAATAACAAAGATTATCCTAATTTAAGAACATTACAAGGATGAGGCTTTTGAGACTGGGTATTAAAATGTTGGAATTTCACTGGTCATAACTCTGACTTAAATGTCTGGCTCCAGCATGCGGTCTCTAACATTAAAACAAAACCGGAACGTTGGAAGAGTGGTTGGATCAGGGATATGCAATGTATTGTCTTTTTCATATGTCACACGTAATACAATACAGTCTTTCAACTCCAGTGATTCGGTATACACTTTTCACACTATATCAGATCTATATTCATTGCATATCCCCACTGTATAACAGTTAAATCTGGAATTAATTTGATCACGAAAGGCTTCTAATACTCTTGGTGCTCTAACATATATTTGTTACGTTCTGACGCCTCTTAATTAGTGTACGAGAAACTTACACCATGATGCCAACTCCATGACAGTTTACTATAAACTTCACTGGGAATGTATGATTTGAAAGCTCTGTTATTCACCATATTTTCAAAGTTATTATTAATCCACTGAACATTAGTCGATAAAGCTATAACTTTTAAACCTATTAGTAAATATGCATATATCCAATATTAGGTGAAAGCTTGAGTAACTACGGAGCTCGAAGTGATGTAGTTTCATCATATATTGTTCACCAGTGTGAATACAGTGTGCGTTTCGTTCTTTAAACTGTACACATATCATAAATATGTAAATACGCGCATTCATTAGAACGCTTTACTTACAAAAACTGGGTCATATTATCAGATAATCTAGCCCTGAGTCTCACTGCAAATTATTTGTTGGAACCTCAGCTGTTTCGTTTAGGTTCCGACGTTGAGTACCATATTGGTAAATTAAAACCACGATCACCCATGTATATGCTATCGGAACGTGATCAAATCTTTCCAAAGCTGCATTTTCAGCAACATACTTGAAGACATTTCTGCTATCCCAAGTACACTTTCGAACATGGTTTTCCTGTCTTATGCCAGCTAGTTATTAGAAACCAAGGATCATGAATTATAACGCAGGTTTAGAGAGAAGACGAAGATAATAAGGGAAGACACGTATTTTATATCATTGCAGGACTAACAAGGCAAGATTTTCTGCGTTATTGCAAGCTACGTAGAGAAAAACTTTTTCCACTGATTTGGAGTTCAAGTACATGTTTGAGTCAGCATTACAAGAGCAGAAACAATACTACTAAATATGAATATATTCCGAGATTTTTGTAACTGTGCTTGGTTAGTTTTCTACATTAAGACCTTAATCTTAGTTTGCTAATGTTACTTTGATGCACTGATGTCAGTATGTTAAGTATCAGGCAGCTACCTCTCTGCTAATGTTACTTTGATGTATTGATGTCAGTATATTTAGTATCAGGCAGGTGTCTCTCTGCTAATGTTTTTTTGATGTATTGATGTCAGTATATTTATTATCAGGCAGCTGCCTCTCTGCTAATGTCAATAAACCATATATATATATATATATATATATATATATATATATATATATATATATATATAGAGAGAGAGAGAGAGAGAGAGAGAGAGAGAGAGAGAGAGAGAGAGAGAGAGAGAGAAAGTCATTCCCACAACATGATATTTGTACGAATGGTGAGATTTTCATTGTACGCTGATTCAGTGTAAGTCCCTAACGAGTAGCTGACACAAGAGGTTTTCATATACAGGAGTAAAACATCGATCAAGTACAGACAGGCAGACAGAGAGGCAAAATAGAAGTCAATAAAAAAATAAAGAACTATTTTAGTACTGGAATTAGACCAATAAACTTATATTATCGATCAATATGCAATTTGACCCGACGTTTGACACGTTTTGTCGCTTAAGGCATTAAAGCCACTTTACACACGTGACATACAGATTTTGGACTATGTAATCACTTCCATTATTGTTGTTCTTCTGCTTTCATCAAGATCTAATTCGTGCCATCATGCGTCAATCAATACACTGTGTCCATATCTATAAATCTTCACCTAGTGGTAGGAATATTTTCTCATATAGTAATGTTGATTATTTGTTGCATTGAATTAGTAGATATTAACAGGAATGTTGCCACACTGGGGAAAATATACAGTAAATAAATTAGTAAAAAGTATATTAAGAACTACTACAATGTACCGACGTGGTTATATTAATTTGCGGAGCATACTGACAATATATAAGCCAAATCATGGTGAAAAACAAAACTTCCTTAACTTTGATTTCAGGAGTCTTCTGGTGAATTTAGGGACATAAATGAAGAAGCAATTGTTTAAAAAGTTATAAAATAACCTAGAGGTACCAGAGGCTGCTCAAATGCACAGTGAGCAAACATGCACGATGTAAGCTGTGACGAAGAAAAATAGACAGATAATTGTATACAATTTAAAGACCAGTATACTATATAACTAATGGTGTGAACAATTCTAACAAGTTTTTCTAGAGAAGTTGTTACCGAAAACCTTACTTCATGTATTTGTGTTGCCCAGAATAGAGTATAATCCCGTTTCACCGTTTCAGTTTCTTACTGATGCGAGAAATATTAGTCAGATAGCTATGCTAAACATAAATTATGACAAATGTATTATTGACGATAGTGGATATGAATTTGATTCAATTTTGAATGGCTTAATGTGTGTCAATAAAGCACCTGTCTTGCATAAATTAGCAGTTGAATCAAGACGCGAAGATGGCTTATCAAGATCACACCAACAAATATGTTTGGTTTTCATTAGGCGAAATTCAATCGGAATATAATTTGGTTCTTGTTTGCCTGTAAATCCCGATAACAGAATTCGGGTTATACTCGTTCACAAATAGATCTACAACTTATTGGAATTTCTTTGAAATTTTTACGACATATATTCTTGTTAAAATAATAAACGTGGGTCTGTGGCAGAGTGTGGTAAGAAAATAAAGCTTTAACTAAAATAAATTAATTTGTTGGTTCTCTTCCTTTGTCTGGTTAAATGGCTCTATTGTTATTCTATTCTTACAGTTACAGTTATTAGGATGCATTACAAAGACGTCCCTATATATATTCTCGCGCAGTCTATGTATGTTTATATGCTTGCTTAATCTACATTATAGAGCTTATCTCACCACAATTGTATTTTTTTTACGAATTGTGTTTTTATTACTTATCATAGTTTATATGCTAACA
Source organism: Sinohyriopsis cumingii (assembly GCA_028554795.2). NCBI lineage: Eukaryota > Metazoa > Mollusca > Bivalvia > Unionida > Unionidae > Sinohyriopsis > Sinohyriopsis cumingii. The sequence continues at coordinate 54,498 of JAPYKE020000360.1, read as the reverse complement.
TAACTAGTATAACTTGTATTACCTCTTAAATTTCATTTTATCTCGCCCAATACACTGTAAAACGTTATTCCAAACATCATTAAATGTTTTGCTTGCATGGATTCACATACGTGAATTATTTTTTGCCACTTATATAAAATAATAATTACTTTAGAATTATTCTTGTAGCAGCACAATCAGTTTGTTTCGGGCTTTCATTATTATTTACATAATAAAATTTAAAGCTTCAAACAATCAACGCCTTTGTATTAATCAACACAGAAATGCATGCTATAATTTATTACATCTATGACATTCTTATCATTATTTAAATACAGTGTTGCATACCAAGGATTGCCATCTATTTTCTTACCCATTTGAAATATTAGGATGGAACGAGTGTGATACTAATGTCCTCAGGCATTTTCCCACTACCACATTAACATTTTTGAACGTTTTGTCGAATCCGCAGTGCTAAAGAATAGATAAAACTATATGGTTAGCTTATAATTCACCTCCTACAGCAATGATATTTTCCAGACAAACATCACCTGATGTTCCACAATAAACTAAATATATTTTTGTAATGTAAATACACCCCATGACATTTTCAACTATGCCTACTTATGTAATGTCATGGAGAACGTTCACCGTTAATGTAAAATCATACCCTAAACTGAAAGAAATAACACAAACACCGTATTGTTGGACGGTTTGTAAATCACACAGAATTACATATGACTATTACACTGCTCTTTGTATTATCGCTTAGGACAATTAATCAATATAATCTCTATTGACATGTAATATTCTTCGCACTCGCAACTACCAAGCAAATTTTCTACCAACGCTAAATTGCTACCATTGATATTTACATTTTTGTTCATATTGTCACAGTCTTAGCAACATTATATAGCTTTTCGTATGAAGATAGCTCCTCCTCTTGATATACGCCTAACAATTGAATCCCCTTATGTCCACAAATGTATGCAACACTTTCGTTATTAAAGTACATATCTGATTATGCAAAAGATCTCCTCCAAGAAATTAGAAAAATATTCTTTATTAAAGATAAACTTGTATTTTGAGTAACTGTCACACCGATTAGCTTTTTGGTCGTTTCATATGTATATCTTTGCATACAGCCAAGAATGTCAACTCATACTTTTGAGATGTTAATATGTTACTGGTTTAAACTAGCGACATATCTATTGATCTGTGTCATTACTTATTATATCCACCAATCCAGTTTTGAAATATATCTACCCATATCCTTGAGTTAATTGCAGCTAAACATAAGAGCACTGCACTTGAAAAGAGCCGACTGAGGTGTTCCACTAGTGTAAACACGGTTCATCGAATGAAACAGTTTTGTTAATCAATGATAACGGATAAAGTGGTTACCACAGTGATCATCAATTATCAACATGCAAACATATCATAAGCAGCTGCAAGAACAAAATACCATATGTAATAACATCAGCTCGCACAACTAAGACAGAGACTAAGCTCAATATAAAATGAAGTTATGACAACTAACATACAAAAAAAGAGCCTTGCAAAGGTTAACAATTCCTATTAATGCATAATTCTTTTATCAAGGATTCATTTAGACAGATGTTCGTAATAGAACATTCATGTGCCATCTGATACATACAACTTACACTTTGCTTTAGCGTCGATAATGATCTTGAATCTCACTTTCGCCGAGTTGATTTATCGTTATAATTTTTCTGACATCAGTAGCACCCTTTAGCAACACAATACATGCTACATCATTTATATGTCTTAACTGATAAAAGCAAACCATAAAGACCCATTTAAACTAGAAAATAGCTTTATGTTCAATTTCTAAATTAATCCCTTTGTCGTTATATTATATAATTTATATTATTGCTATCTATTCTTCGAATTGAAACTTAAAAATGAAAATAACGAGTCTTTCACTATCTTGTCAAAGCAAATTACAGTATATAGTCATAATATGGTTCTAAACAAGCCCTGTATATTGCCTCTGTCTCTTGATCTGTATCGTTCTCGCTTATTTAGCATTTACTTTTTAATTGTCTTAATAAACCCGACATACGCCACTTCTATTTTTATAATCTATGTAGTGTATTATATATTTATTATATTTGCATAACAAGAATTTATATATTGTTTTGTTTTTGTAAACATGTACGTTTGGCTCAATAATTATTTTTTGGAATGTTTCCTGATTATAAAAAACAAGCATTCTGTAGATTTGATTCAACAATATACATCCCGTATAATGTGGCATTATCACTAAGACTACACACATTATTAAACTCCCCCGTCTGTCTTTCTCTCTCTGTCTTGCAGTTATATTTGATGCTTATTATTTTAATATGTGCAAGCTTTTTCCCTTATACAATTGCATAATCGCTGTGATTCCATGCTTCATTTATCTGTCTCTCTCTATGTCTATCTCATAGTAAAATGTGACCTTCTTATTGTTTAAAAATGTGAAAGCCGAGTTCGTGTATTGTGGGCAATAACATCAGTGAGGTTTCCGAGAGAATAAAAATGCAATATATGATCAAGGTTTTCTTTTATGTTTGTCTGTTTCTTACTGTCCTGTTTATATTTCTCTGTATAATTTTGATAGAAAGCCTGCTATATAAATCTTCATCAATGCGTTACATATGCGTGTACAGAAATCTTCCACATGAAGTCACACTTTGTAAATATTCCTTTCTACAAATATGTTTTAACTTAAACCTATTTACGGATTCAATATTAATGTCATCTACAGTTAGTCTTTTTTTTCTTATGCGATATATATTCTGCATGGACAAAGTTTGTATCCCAGTTACCTCAATCACCTAGTTTCCTTGAGTAAGATACACATATTTTATTGACAACACTTAATTTAAACAGTTTGTATATATTACATAATAATGGTCCAGTCTGAAAGTTTCCATTCATTTTCACGAAGTCCAATGGAAATACTCACCATTTCCAAGATGAATGGCTTGAAATGAAGACACATGGTTGGAGTTGAATAATTTTTATTTATAACTACCATTGTACGAAATTTAACGGGAATTATTTAATATTTAAAACGTAAGTTCTTTAACTTTGTACTTTTATATAAGAATGTGATTGATGCTACGTTAACATACTATTGGGGTACCTAGTGTCCGAGTGTTCTAAGGGGCTCGCCTTTACCGATCACTGACATCTTATTTCTCTCCGGTTGGATTTGGGCCCCGTGTTGTTAATGTGTTTATATGTCAGAAAGCTTGAAGGTATCTTCGGCTGGGTCGGTGGTTCTTCACGGAATTTTACCGGGTTCTTCCACCACCATATATAATGGCCGCCATGTATGGCTAACACGTGCTGAAAATGGGTTACACCCAAAACAAAATACTACTGCCATAGTAATATATACCATAATAGGGTATATCTACATAGGCTTAACAATAGCGTGAAGTTTTACGTCAACACCTCAAAATTTATATTTTTGGATGTTGAATAAAAACTGTTGCATAATGTGTAGCACCAAATAAAAAGTAGCGTGTTCAATTATATATATATATATATATATATATATATATATATATATATATATATATATATATATATATATATATATATATATATATATATATATATATATGCTAATAATTTTCAATGCTTTTTGTGTTTAATACTTTGTGTCAGATATTTACAATTATTATAATAACAATGGATCTCACGTAAAAATGCCCAGTGTAACGCTTCGCAAAGAATGTATCTTAAGCATCGCGTTAGACCTACTGTCACTGATGGTTGCACGAAAATGTGTGTGTGTGTGTGTGTATGTGTGTATGATTTTGGAGTTTTAACGTAGCTTTGACAATTGTTTAGTCATATCGCTACGATGTCTGCAGTGTGACAGTTTATTGTGATGCCTATCACTGGGGCATCATACCGCAGACATGTAGCGTAATGTCCCACCCAGTCACATTATCCTGAAAGCAGGCCCACCAGTGTTAACACTGACCTCCTATTGCTGAACGCCAAGAGAAGCAGCTGTAGGTACCACTTTTTGGCAAGTCCTTGGTACAATTCGGCCGGGGATCGAACCCATGAACTTCCGCATCCGAGGCGGACGCTCTAACCAATAGGCCACCTGAGTGGTTTTGCACGGAAGAACATGCCTTCCTAAAAGCGTTGTGTTTAAAGAAAACCACACCGATGTAAGTAAGCGTCCATACACTGAGTATAGGAATCACATGCCAGCACTTTTTAAGGAATATTGTATCATGAATAATAATGATGATTATTTGTTTGATGATGGTGATAATTGGTCTAGGGAATGCCGACTTTCATCAAGACTGGTTTATCTGAAGAAATATGTGACATATATATATATATATAAGGTTGATTACTCTGAAATGTACCAAGGAAATGCGTGTGTGGGCTTGATAAAATGTATTTTGCATTTAAAAATGTATCATATTTTAGGGGAGATAAACATTTATATCCTCTTTGATGGAATTTGCATGCGACCTAGCCAATCCATCTGTTAAATGTACGGACTTGGATGTAAATATTCCGCCAAAGTGACCATAGTTAAGGTTATTTCTCTTAGTCACACTATGTGATGTTTGGTGTTTCTTTTGGATGTATAAGACTAGGACGCGACTTTGTATTTAGTGTCCTAGTTCATGAAAAATATTATGCTTTCTGGTGCGTACATTGGATTTGATGTGAACTTTTAGGTGCTAAATTTTATCAACAACTTCATTAATTTTTTAAATATCATATACAGTTTCGAATATGGTGCAATATCCTGTGTTTGGAAAGGTAAACTGCATCATGTCGGTACGAATAAGGCTGCGGTTTTGTAAGACGAACAAACTAGACTATCACTATCTCTAGGCAAGATAGAAAGGGATTTCACCTACAAGTGTGTATCATGATGAACCTAAACATTTCATCCAAAAATCAAATTGAAACTCAATGAGTTTCTCTTAATATGTTGTCCTTAAAATGTACCATTATGCAATATAATCGTTTTAAAACTGGTTGGCAACTATAGCTAGAAGCATCGAGAGTAGGATCAATACTTCGAAAATGCCCTATTACGGAATTTGTTTGTTTTGAAACATATTGGAGAAATGTATAATCTGGATGAAAGTGATAAACATTTTTTCACTCTACGAGATCTATGCTGGCCTGTAAATAAGCAAAAAAATATCATCTTTGACCTCAACAAAATTGAATTTAAATGATTTAATCACTTGCAAGTTCATAATATATTCTTTTGAATAATCTGTTTTACAAACAAAAAGCATGGTCATTGTTAAACGCAAACATAATATAGCTTGGTTTATATAGCTTAGAGATCATTTCCCTATAAACTGTTATTCAATATTGATAGACTGAACAGCCCCAAAATGATACTGCATGAAGGTAATACTCAAAATGATGAACAGAAACGTCCTTTATAATCAGGTAAAATAAAACTGATTGTTCTAAATAATCGATATGAATATATTAAAACGTATGTGCACTTCTAACGATTTTGAGGGAAACTATTTGAAACAAGACAGAAGAAGTAATAGCCTTTGCAGACATTACTATGACATAGGAAGGACAATATATAGCCTACCCCATATTGTAATACTGTCAAAGTTGTTCATATAATAAGCCTTGTCCCTCATCTCCTAATGATTTTAAGAAGAATGTCAATGACTAATGTTGCCCCCAGAATTGACTACCTCTTGTATGATGGAGATCAAAATGGAACCAAACGGACTTACCTACAAACTAAGCTTCGAAGAAAGAGAAAAAAGAAAGAATAACCAAATCAGCAAACGATTTGGGGTTTGAATTTCTTAAACGTAGATTTGCTATATTATAAAACATTTAAATTAATGAAGTAAAAGCTCTCATTCTGTAACTTTCGGGAACCGGGTGACCGACTCGTCCAAAGCGCTCGCCTTCTCGATCATTGACATTTCACTTCTGCCCTCTTGGGTTCGAGTTTCGCACTAGGCCAATCTAGATATGTGAGAAAGCTACCAGTAGTTTCATGTGGGTAGGAGCTTCTTGCTGGAGTTTCTACCTCCACCACATATACTGGCAGCCATATATTTCCTATCGTGTACCGAGAAATGGCATTAAGCATCAAAACAAGAATAACATCTTTAAGTTTCCTTTTATACCACTAGCTCATATCAATAACTAAAAGGGCAATGTTACAGTGTAAACTCTGAATGAGGGCACAGGGTGCGTTTAGTGTTTTTAAGAACACCTAGTTCAAGTATTTTGACAAAGTTTATTATTTTCACATGCAAGCAGGTCATTTGTAACTGATGGCAACTGTCAATGTTGTGTATATCTTTTTGATAGAGAGAGATAGAGAGAGAAAGATAGAGTAAATTCACCTGGCTAATAAACATGGGAATCATCTTCGCAGATGTATTGACTTTGTAAACAGCTAACTAGTAAATGGCAGTCTTCATATTTAAAGTTGTATAATGTATTACAATTCTATAATGCAAGCCTTCCTTATTTTCGATTTACTAGGAAAAATGGATATACTACAGACAGTAATATATTTGATATCCTAAAGAAGTTATTACACGTTATCCTTTTAATGTTAACTATCACACACTACAACTCAAAGAGTTATCTCTTTAAAGGTTTCTCTTTACCATAATCGGACCATCGTAACTCTGTCATGACCCAGTTCAAGTGGAACAAATTCCACTCTAAGCTATGCATATCTGTGTGTTGATGTATATGTTAATTTAATTATATCTTAATGGGATATACTATAATTGAGTTAGTTTGGGTTATATTATATTTCCCACCCAGAAGCAAAGTCGGGAGTGTGGGGTAATTATCTTGTTCAAGTCAAATTATCTATTTTTAATTCCTTCATTCTGCCTGTCTTTTCTGTTCTCACTCTACCATCTTCACATAGCACTACGTTTTATTCTTCTTTTTTTAGAACATCACATTATACTTGTCTTTATGTTTGGTACATTTCGCAATTCATTTCATTATATGCAAATAGGAGCTATGTACAAGTTCAAACGTTGTATTATTCCTTTTCAAATCATCCAGCTAAACTAATTAAAAATAACTTTGGAATAATGTTGCTTGATTATAATATCAACTGTCAATCTGTAAGTAGGATTTATCAACGTAAATTTGCAGCGTACAATATCATATTCACTAATTAGTTGTACGGAACCACTTATATATCTTTATCTCTCTTTATCTATTGATTGGATTATTAACAGCTCTATAATGGTTAAAAATGTGAAAAATAAGTGTATTTGTTCTGCTGCAAGTTTACCGACAAAGATATTCAGCTTCAAAGGTCCAGACACATTTCGATGGCAACAAGTAATAGCACAATTGTTTTCACCACTATTACCAATATTATCATGACTCGTCAAAATGAGAAAGATTGGAGAAGCAACTGCAAGAACAAAACGCTAAGATCTCAACAACAAGAGCTCCCACGACAAAAAAAGGGATAAAAGTCATAAAAACAAAGTTACCGCAACTAACATAAAATAAGGGCTCAGAACTGTTATCAATTCATATTAATGTCGAGTTATAATCTGAAGGATACAAGTAAATATTTGTTGCGTAGAGATAAACAAGTGTATCAGGAAGGATGATGGAACAAAGCGGATTCAGGCGAGACACGCAAACCTTTTAAAACTTTGGCTAGTATGAAGGGTCAGATTTTGAAAAGGTTTCATAGAAAGGTTATTAGACACCAGTTATCTGTGCATGTTTATAATATGAGAAATATGTCGATGGTGACAATAGCCGCTATTATCGAATTTAGAGAAATGAACATTTTATAACATACGTAAATTATGGTTCAGCAATCAATGATCTTTGCTGCACTTTATCAAAATTATTTATTTTGGCCGTCAAATATCTGACCATACGTATCGGCAAATGACATTGAACGTAAAAGGGGCAACCTACGATTCACCGTAAATCAACTGATTATTAAACGGTGTAGACATTACAGTAACTCAATGGGTAATATATTATACAAGGAGAGCTTAATTTCCCGCACAGCATAAATCCCGTGATTAAATCCTTTCACATTCGAGTAATAGGCTAACAGTGAAATTTGAAGAAGACTAAGGGACATGGAGTTCTGGGAATAGCAATCACATACTGAAAGTCCATGTGCGTTATTATTGTGTCGGGAGCTCGTAAAAATCGAACGTTAGATGTAGTTGTAAAATCTAAATATAAATGTAAATAGTATGCATCAGGAACCATGTTGCCAGTATCTACTTACTAGTTTAGCAAACCACTTCAAAACAATGAAAGAATTGAAACAATGTTGTATAAGTTTTGCCTCGAAACCATCTAAATCTCTGACAGACCATACTGCATTGCAAAAATAAGTTTGTTTTAGTGGTTAAGGCCAATATCTCTATGAATAGTTGAAGTTATCATGTTGTTGTCGTTTGTGCAAATCACGACAAGGCATGGGGTATATAACAACATATGTAAAATAGAAGAGAACATCGACAAGACAGATGAGTGAGTAATTAGAAAAAAAATAATAGGCTCCAAATATTTAAAGTTACTGCATATGGTCGAACGAGCGACGAATGTAGTTATTGGAGTTGTTTTTGATAGCATGATGAACAGACTGGAGGACGAGACATCTACGTTTCTGTCCGTAACATGAGTTTGTTCGTATGGTAATCCGTTTTCTGAACAACTAACGGTAAAAAAATGTGTTCATGACGAAACGCAGTAGATACGTAGAAAATGGAACTCGTCTGGTGCTCACAAGGCTGGGAATATCGGTCACTCACGAATTATAAGAATGTTAAACAATTGTTGCAAACGAAGTAGTGAAAATAAAAAATGTACGACATAGTACAGTGTAGCAAGCTTGAGAAAACTGCAGAGTTTTCTAAACTCAGTGAGATTGTTTTCATGGAAGGAAATATTTAAACAGGATTGCATTTCTGAAATTTTAGCAAACGGAATAATAGTTCTATGCGACCTCAACTCTCAACTCTCTTGGAGAGTTATGGGCAAGACGATTTATCTAGTTGTCATTACATGACGATACTTATCCGTATGACAATAATCCTAGCATCGGTTTGAAGCAAAGAAAGATGCCTAATTTGATAAATTATTAAGCAAAGTCATGCTAAAGAAGAACTCCGCTCTGACGTTAGATCCCTCAATAAAGAGAAGACTTGACATTATATTCACAAAAGTGTACTAGACAGGGCAATCCCCGAGCCGCTTCAAACAATGCAAAGTTATACCTTACAAGTTCGGTGGAAGAAGAAATTAGATATTAATTATAACCAGGATATAACTATAGCTCCAGTGTTTCAAACAGTCGTATGACAATATATACAATAGTATTTCTATCGTTTTTTTTCAGAACAGATCTCTTTCCAACATCCATTATAACTGTTTTAGAAACCACTCCGTTAGTAGAACTACAGCTACCTGTATCAAGAAAACGATATGATATTATATGGATAGAGATATCGATGTATACGTTACATGTCTTGTTAATTTTACCACATGCTATGCAGTTGGCACTGTTATTTAATGTACAAGATGTTAAGACTTGGAATACGATAAATAACATTTCGCATCATGAAAGACTCGTTCGAGAGCGCGACATTTGTTTTTATTTTGTAGAAAACAGCTGATCATAATAAACATATCTTACCAAACTTTAACAGATCTTGATCGTAATAACAGATAATGTGATCACTGAATTGAACCATTCTTGTGTGGTCTATAACATTGCTGGTGTCCACGTGTATTGCTTCTTTTACATGACGAAATCACTAAAATGGTTCCTTCGCATCATTCGATATAACAGTTGCTTGGAAAAAGATCTAAGTACGCAAAAAGGTGAAGACATATATAACGCCGCAAAGACTCTGTTTTGAATTAATTAACAAAAGAATGTATACTTTCTTCCACTTTTCTGTTTGACAAATCTCAAAACCATCCATTTAAACTAAGTAGTATCCTGGCGTTCCTCTAACACACAACTTAAAACCATATAACGCTGGAGAAGGAGCACGTGACGGGAGAAAACTACTGTTAAAGTCATTTTTATTGTATCTATATCACAAACGGCGAAATAAATCCCTTAACAAGTCCTACAATTTGGAAAAATAAGTATTCTACCATCTGTTCTATTCAAATGTGTAACATGGTAGCACACACTCAATGACAGAAAAACCGTGTTATGTAATAGAAATGCAGCCAAACATATACAGATAAGGCGAAAGTATCCCTTTTCAACAGAATGTGAACGGGTAAGGAGTGACATATATCTGAAAAAGTATGCTTACTACGTTTACCTGTCTATATCAGTATTTAAAAGACTCTTTAAATCAGTAAGGATAGAATAAGTCATTTACTAAATTGCTAAGAATTACGGCACGGACGATATCATTTCAGACATGTAGCAAGAGTATAAAAAATCGTTTGGAATCGACACATTAGTTATGCTATTCCTTAGTTATGCTGTTGAATGTCAAGAATGAACAATCTGGAGAGAAAATGTTGAATTAATGGTTAATGGAACTAACTTCAGATATATTCATTCGGATTTAACGATATGTAACATGTGGTTTTCTTTGAACTATTGACACTGAGTGAATGGCCTCTGTCTGAAGTAGTGAAAACTATTTGTGCATCGCGTATCTAATTATATATTGTGTTAATGTATGGAAAAGAGAGTGACGACAGAGTGAACCACCTTTTTTTAGGCTACGAGAAGCTACTTGTAGAAGGCAATGATTTATTTGAAAGACTGATTGACACTTTAAAGGTGTGAGATGCAATTTATTGTTGTTTCAATCAAGAAAGTGATAGAGATACTTCCTATAAGCAGTGTTGACTGTTTGTTTTATATCAATGACGATGTATGCAATAGATTAATGTTGGTGAAGGTAGGTGGTATAGCTTAGTTATGCAATAAAATGCATCCCTTAATTAGGTCTAACATCTCGTACCATAGCAATGACATAATCAGTATATTATCGTTTTATGAAACCAAATATGTAAAGACCAATTATAAAACTTGGCAAATCTTTTTGAATAACAACCTATTGATATGTAATGCCCTTTATTTCATATATAGTAATTACTGCCACATACAAACACTTTTTTATTTACCTGGTGCTTGATCCTGGTTACACTTACTTTAGTTACAATTTTGTGGCTTTATTAATTTTGTCACTGTTCCATTTCTCTATCGTTTCTTTAATAGTACATGTTTATTTGTCCCAAAACTAATCCGCTTCTTGCAAAGTATCTATTATTTAAGAACAGTGATCGTATCAGAAACTAAATCTCACTGATAAGTAGCCACATTTATCTCTAAACAAGAACGACGAATACTGCTACAACCCGTACACATTTTGTCATGAAGCAAGAAATATACAAACTGCTACATCAGTATACATTTTCCTTTCTGTTTATCCCAAATGTGCTTGAGATGATTAAGTGTAAAGTAAACAAGATTAATACTATCAAACATGTTCCAAGCTTACAAAGTACATATTCCTCTCTTACCACCAGGTTTCACATGTACGTACATTATGTATGGTACAATTACTAATTTCAGGTAAATGTCTATATAATTCTCAGAGAAGCTAAAGGTAAACAGAGCCTATATATCTACAAACACAGTTGTTATGTGATACATAAGTATTATTCCAATTTATTAAAAAATAACACCATATGTCCGTCTCTACAACACAAACATGATGTAAACATAATCAATGATAGGTAGTCAATATACCCTTGAGGAAGATGAAATCAAGTAAAACAACGAAGGCTTTACCAGGCAAATGTATGGGGAATGCATCATTATGCAATGATTAGTTCATAATTACTTAGCAATGATGACGAACGTCTGGTCGTTACCTTGCCAATGAGCATACGTTCGTTATAATCTTCACTGTCCACTATGTATTTCTTATTTGTTATAATAGTGTACGCCTTTATTACTCTGCAGAATATTTATACCCATATAATAACACTAATCCTGTGATATTGAATAATATAAAAGAAAACTTCGATACTCGCTCTAGAAAAACCTTTAGTAGACTCTAATGTAACCTAAACTATTGCTATGAACATCTGATTCTCAAAATTATTGTTAAATTATATGATAAATGAATTGATGACTTTGCTATCAGTGGTCAAATAACATTTAAATTCGAGTAATATCTATCATGTAATGCGTGTTCGTGCACATTTTAGTACTTACATATCCCGTCGAGCGCTGAAATAACACAATAAACCTGATATTAGAAACTGTGAAATATACTTTCGGTGGTGTAGCATGAACAAAACTCTAAATAAAGGACGCGCCTTCAATTGGGTTTCTCATATTTGTATTAAACAATTACGTCTCCCTTTCTCGGTAGAGAAAATAAACCTGTATTAAGAATGTCTTAATGTACAGTATGAGTCAAAAAGAGGATAATCTCATTATGCGGAAATCTAAAGCATTTATAAAACCTGGTGTGATCTGAAATAATGTTATTGAAATTTCATCCAAAATATGACAAAGGTGCATAATAATAAAACGGTAACTTTACTTTATAATGAAGTATAACTTAATCTTTGACGAATACCTATTTTTAATGGATGTACGCGTCTTGCTAACCATATAAAATACATAACTTGTTCACATTAGACTGAGGGGACATATATTTGTTATACTTACCAATGCATGAATCTGCTTTTCTTCCTGAAAAAAATAATATAACAAAGGTGATATTAGAAACAAACGTTGCTATTTGGTATCAAAAATGGTACTTACAAGTACAATTGTCGCTACATTAGCTGAGTATTCCACAATAGTTGCCGTTTAACGTAGTCTACTAGACAGGCTGTGTCATGTGCAAATATCCGTATTTGAACGTTTTTCTTTCTCTTTATTCAGAAAAGTTAAAAAAGGAGCCGCAATAATTTGCGCTAAATAAAATAGGCGTAACTGTATAGGTACAACCGACGTACTTAATCATACAGATACCAACAAACAAACATATTTATATGTTCTTATTTTCCTATTCAAAAATATAACTTCCTGATGTGTCTGATATACTGGCGCATGGTTAAGTCGCATTAGCACAATTAACCCTTCTGTCAATCACATATAGATGTCAATCAGATGGCTATTTATTTGCAATTTGTTTTCGCATCGACAGGTGTTATCAATACAGTTTATCCGAAGAAGAATAAAATGACGAAAATTGAGTTATCAATCGTGTAGAAGGCGAACGTACTAGTATATGAGTCTACGTGTGATAAAATTGTATAACTCATAAAAAATGAATTGCATGTCGACGAATGTTGTTTGACTTCATTTCCTATAACAATGAAAACTCCTTGATCCCAATCAACATTACCCTCGGCATAGAGATAGACGTTGCTTATTAAAGAAAATCAGCTTCTCGATGTCAATTTTTAAATGATTGGAATTCAACATTTTCTATAAATATAGAACACTTTACCCCGCCATCAAGGACAAAGATTACACCAAAATAAAACAAACACAACAACATGGTTGCAATATCAAGTCGGGCTGGTGTGGGCTAATTTCCTATTAATAATGTGGAAATATTCATTATCATACGCAATATCGACTAGGTACGTGACGAGTCGTCTTGTCGCAACCATGCTGATATTAGTCACAATTTTACAGTGCTGACTGAGGAAAATTCCTATTAAAATAGTTCTCAATCATTGAAACTCTCGTATCCTCATCTTCTCAAATTGTGTCCAAATAGCATCGCATATTTATTTGCCACGGCTGAGTTGTTCACATAAGTTTCTGGAAGCAAGTTATGTATTTGCAATATTGATTTAACCCAGACTATGTTAGCAGCTTTGGTTTAAACTCGGTGGAGTAATGTTCGTTCCATGATATGTATTACTTCGCTAAACATATTTCGCTTTCGAATACGTTCCTCGATCACATTCACCTTAGAGCAATAGTCCCTAGCTCCTCCAGAATCCACGAGTCCCAATAACCGAGAACTCGTCGATTCTGTTTGTGTTATATAGGTAAAGGCAATAACTCTTGTATATTAATCGCCTTGGCGACTACAGGCGGCGCCAGTTTAGACGTTTCAGTAGTGAACTGATAAGATTGTTTACTTCGACTCCCAAAATATACTGGAAATGTGTTCTACTTTTCGTTTCATCTATTCAGTATTTTGTTAATTTTTTATGTATTCAGGACTATATTGCACGTGACATAAATTATTCTTTGAATTTGGATCATAATTATTTGAAATATTTACCTTTGAGGACTAGTGTTCTGACCGTACGTGATAGTTTCAGCACTACGGTCTCCCACATATGGTTGTTGATCGCAGTGATTTCATTGTACTTATTTTTGAAATAGTTTCCATCCCACTGTAAGCACGAGTCGAAGACATAGCAGTGCTTAATTTATTTTGGGTTGCATTTGATTTTATTTTTACTGGTTTATCTTGTCAAGGATGCTACGAAGTCTTCTACACTTTGATCATTCGTGGAAAAAAGTCCGTATCTATCACGGGGGGTGTTCAAATAATAACGTTTATATATTGCTTCAGTACATTTCTTGTTATTACATCTGTGTCATCTGTGGGAGCAGGAACATTTTGAATGGCGTTAATCGACCACATTATAGTTCTGCCGGCTAGTGGCAACACATTTAGGGTGGATGTTATAAATGACCTTCAGCGGAGAAACTTCAACACACGCACATCTGGAAACTACCTAAATTAGTCTAAACTGCCGGGACAAACAGCCGTACGGATTTATACTGGGCTGTGTATAATTTGTTTATCAAGCTGGTTTTCGAAACTGAAATTATAGTCGTTGTGATTATGTTCTTGTTTTCATCAATCGATCAATCTACGGTTTCCCCGTCAGGACTTAGTAACGACATAGTTACGCATTTAACTCAACGGAAAGTTTCCGAAACTTCAGTATGGTTTAAGGCATCGTCACGAAATTGTATCGTCAGCTCGATAATAAACCCAATTTGATCCCGCTCAAACGAAGATTAGTAACGTTATAATCTCGCTCCTCGAATAACTGCTCCGCAAGTAAATACAGTTTGCAAGCAAGTAATGGGACCCCGATGGAGGCTGTTGGTAGATATTTCTTTGATTTACATGGACGAGTATTCGATCATAATTGTATAAACCCAATAGGCGCTGTTGATATATATATCAAAACAAAACGTTCATTTAGAATCAACTAGACATAATAAAACGTCTTCTTTTGAAACCACCATTTCAATATGTCTTTTTGTTGAGCTATAGAGAGATTTTCAAGATATGCATTGTAACGGCGATAATGGACATCAGAATGTCACCAATTTTCATTTTCGATCATTTGGTCGAAAAAAGCGTCCATCTTAACGTATTTATTTAGCAAAGCATTGTCGTTTTGCAACTAAGTAAAAATTTACTTTTTTGAACAAACACAATAATTGCACTATATACTGAAAAAGGTTAAATGCACTAGGAAAAATGGTTGGTTTCTAAGCGGTATGGCTATATTGATAATGACATGACAGGAAACGTTTATGGATCTTTTATATCTTTCCAGATCATAAAACATAATTAATATTAGCAATGTTCGATTAAATACGAGGTAAATTCGAGAAATAGTTTGTTTTTGTTTTAATAAATTCACTAGTCTTAGCAATGACATAATAGTCGTATGCATTGCATTATTTCGTCTTATTTTGTGAAAGCAGATGTCTCAATACTTACTCTTTCTTTTATCTCTCTTTCTTCCTGAAATCATATAATAATGTTTATATTAAAATGCAAATGAAATGCGGATCATTACTTTAAAGGATTAGTCCACAACAGCGTTCATTTAAATTAAATTACTACGCGGACAGTCCCGTATTTAAAAGTACGAATGTTACAATTCCGTCCAGTCCTTATTTTGATGAGACAAAACAAATTAACGAACCACAAAGTACATACAATACCTCTAAATGTTTAACTAAACCTGCATATTCTGTTACTTAGACACAACATAACAAAGAAATAGACTTATTTGTCAGTGACGAGTATTATATCCATTATTGACAGAGTTGGCTGCTTCATAATACAACAAATGAGATGGCATCCAAATCTGCACTTTCTACTGTTTGCGTTTTGTTTCCTTATTTATTTATTTTTTTGTTCTTTTTCACTCACTGAGCCCTCGAACGGCGTATATAATATTAAATTTGCACTTCGCTGAATTTAAATCTGAACAGATTAAAGAAAATTGTACCGAGGAGGCCGTAAAATGTGCTCTGAAAAGTGGCAGGGAGAACGAAGTGTTCAGAATAGAATAAACCTTTCAACCATAGCTCATCTTCTTATGTCTGCTCAAACTGTATATGTCATTAGTTTCTGCTTTCCTGTCTTTGCAAATTCATGATAATTTTTTACTTGTTGAATAATCATTTCATATACACCAACATGTGTAAATATTATAGTGAACATTATTTTTGACTGAAATACTGTGATGACATTTTGATTCATAAACGCCATGCAACCTATTAGTCAAGCACCTGGTCATTGGACTATTTCAATACAAGAACGAAAATGGACACTCTATGCTGTATTCTTGCACTATGAAAAGACACAATGCCGTTTCTGTATGTGTATGTGTGGACATTCTTGAAAGACAAACTAGCAGAATCAGGTTCGAAATATTTGACAACTTGTTTTCATTCTCTTTTACATGAGATTTCATATTTGAGTGGACAATTATAGTACATAGTAACATTTAAATAACTGATGGCAACGAGGAGAATTAAATTCAAATTCAAGAAAATACATTAGAGCATTCAACATCCGTTATGTAAGCGTTATGAAGTTCCCGTTTTGGAGGGTGAGATTTATAACAATGATAAGTATTTGTAGGAGTATTCATGCATTACCCTTTGCCCTGTGAGCGAAGTAATTCTGCTATAATAAAAAAATATAATGCATGCACTTCGATATCACATTTATATGTTCCACTGGACAGTCAAATAAAGAGCTTTGTCTTGTAGCCCAGTACCTCCGTGCGTGTCGGACTACATCATAATGGTAACAAATCCATTCTGTTTTTCTTGCCAAATTCTCATATTTATAGGTTTGTCACACAAAGATGCCCAATACGCTATTGATAATGTGCTGTCATTGTTTTGGGTTTAACGCAATTTCCTGGCACAAGATAGGCAATACATTGTACATACTATCAGTGGTGGAGAACGAATCCGGAAAAAAAAACAGACGAGGACCACCGACCAACGATAACCTACTGGTAGCTATATCATATAACCACATCGGCCAAGGCCGAGACTCGAATATTTCGGACAGAGGTGAAATGGTAGTGATCGGTAAAAACAAGCGCTTTAGACCACTCGGTAAACCTGGATCCCTGCTTGACAAAAAGTAAGAGAATAAATCTCATACTGTCATGCTTTCAATATCTTTTCTCGGCTCTCAATTTCCATTGAGACTGGCTGACATTGTAACCATGTGATATCTTATCTGGATAATTATGTAGCATGGGAGATTCAATAAATAAAATAAGTGATGCATGGTAGAAGGAGAGCATAATGAACAGACAACATTGTAAAAATGGGCGAGAAGTGTAAATGATATGTTCACTGTGGGTTTTCAGCTCACTTTCTCCGCTTTTTTAACTACGGATCCCATTGCAAATTTTTTCTACATCTAAATTTTGAACAGTGTTATATCGAGGAACTCCAATTAGAATCAAAAAGGAATAAAAAGCAAAGCAGCACCTTTCAGTACTAATTCAAACAAAATAATAAAAACTACTGTGTACCCTTCCTTACAGCGTATTATATAATGTTTTATTTTACCACTATCATGATGACATGCAAGTTTAGTCCGATGTAGAAACGTGTGAATTATGTCAACATGAATAACAAAATAGAAAACATGGAGCAAAAACTCAATAACCATTTTAAATGATGATTATTATGTTTGTATTACAAATTGGAATTAAGACAAAGTTTTGTTTACTTAACACGTTTTTTGTTTTTGTTTTTTGGCTTTCTATGTTATCATGCCCATACTAGCAGGGTAATTGCCATTTGAAAATGTCATCAGACATACGAAGAAACGGTCTCATTTTTTCCGATCGAGACAACGCAGTAATTTTAATTTGTCCTGAACATTTAGACACAAAATGAAGGAAAACAACATCATTGTATAAATTTGTTTCTTACGTCAGATGTTTTATTAGAATCACTAACGCTTATGCACCTGAACGTCTCTCAATGATGTGGCAGTACAATCGCTACAATACAACAATTATTGCAATACAGTCCATATATATATATATATATATATATATATATATATATATATATATATATATATATATATATATATATATACTATACAGTCTATATATACACAGAAATCAACAAAACACGAATGTACACATATATGCATAGTGATGTGGCAACATTAGACGCTCTGTATATGTACATATGTAAGTATATATTTCTCTCTCTCGCTCTCTCTCTCTCTCTCTCTCTCTCTTTATATTTATAGGTTACTGCATTTATATGGGAAATATGAGAGAGTTTTTCAGATGGAAATACTGCATGACCTTGGTAGTGCAGTATATCTATCCAAAATACGAGTTCATATTTTCCCATATAAATGCAGTAAACTTTGTATTATCTTCTCATTTTCTTATTCTTCCTAAGGCTTAATTATGTAAACAAAAATACACTACACGAAACAAATTAACTGAATGTATGCCGTATTCTAAACTAAATACACAAGCACAGACTCATCATTACACAACAACAACATTATTAATGCGCACTAAATTCCGCCCAGACATAACTTTCGAAAGAAAACGGCATTTTGGTCTACTAAAAATTGAAATTTGGAGTCATATTGTGATTGAATGTGCGTTTTCTATTTGATCTGGAATGAACAGAGTTAGGTAATTGTGTCATTTCTTCGAAATTGCGTGATTATGGACTGGATGTGCCAATTCTACATGAAGTACATTGGATTTCAGCGGCGACGGAGGAGCGTCTTGACATCTGCAAGTGTGTATCTGTTCTGCCATTGAATGTTTAAAATTATAATGTGGGAAAAATGTGAAGTTATTCAATTTCAATCATCACATGGATGCTATGGAATATAATGTTTATTTCATTTGGATTGGAGTAAGGGGTGTGTAACTGCATTAGGAATGTAGTCGAAATAACAGTACAAATGCATAATCAAGCTTGAGAAACCATGGCATGGCTCATGTAATTCGTATTTGCAGAACTAAGAAAGTATATTTTGAGGAAATTCAGGATGTAAAACTGTAATACTCGAAGTATATTTTTGCCATTCTTATTAAAAGCTAAAGGAGACAGTTTATGCTTTGTAACTTGCATGTCATTTGTGGTTACCCACCAATTTTATGAAATCTGGCGTCTATCGCCAAAATCCGAAACATTGTAAAGTTAACACGGAATGCAGCAAAGTAGCTAGTATGTGGCAGTCCACGAAACATGTGCTTTAGTTCAATCAGAAACAAATTTTATCAACCTAAACTCAAAGCGTCTGCTACACGAGTGTACATGAATTGTTTACAAAGTAGTTCCTAATGCACTATTGGGAACACGTGTCCTGCAAGTGAGTGGAATATGGAGGTGTGCAATATCGCAAAATACGGAACGATTCTGACGATGTAAAGTTAACGGAGAAAAAAAATGAGCTTATAATAAATGTGGGTATCCGTTCCATATCACACAGATTGTAGAAGTCGAAGTATATATAACTGAAATTAATTTGAAAAATCTTAGAAGAGGACATTATATAATGTGATGTATTTATGAGAAGAATTAGTTTGACAGCATGTAGGTTCAGGGATATAAGAAACAGCAAATGTTGCATTGTGTAGAAGTAATGAAGGTGAATAGTGAATTGGAAAACATGCAATTTAGTTAGCACGTTATATCCATGCAACAGACTGCTAGATAAGTAGAATTCAGCAGTACAATACAGCAGCTCTCTACACTCGGAGTAAGAACACCTTAGCTAGATGATTTCTCAGCTAAAGATAAGGTGCCTGATTGCAAAAGATACAAGCACCTAATGTCTACCTTAATATCTGAATAGGGATAAGCTTCGCAGAATCAGCAATAAATTATATAAAACTTATCGAAATGAATGGTCCATAATTTTCCAAACTAAAATCAGATAGAGGATTGGTGACCCAACTAATGCATAGCTTTCAATGAAAACCGTGACCATGATATCTTTGAAATAAAACCACTTGCAATAGCTACTGACTTTATTATATTGTTTGTGTTCAAAAAGACCTACATCAGTCCTAAATGACGTGTCATTTCTTTAAAACTAAGTGCATTTAGGTAACGATAGGGATTTCTGATTGGTCTTATAAGAAGTTTATTTATCCATTTAACAGTAGAAAAGAAGCGAAAGCAAAATTTATGAAAAGTGCAACAAACACTTTATAATATATAGTGAATATTTAAAAGGTACTTACATTAGTATGAATTAAATCCCAAATAATACTAAATGCCCTATCACAAATATAAAATACAGTATGTTCCGTAATCAATTTCGATAGTCTTGAATGTCATGATATTTCGAGTGTCTTGAAATTCCCAACGTACCACAATTATTGAATGTCCTGATGCACCACAATATTACAATCCAAGCGCTTTTTGAATTATTTCTCAGTAGTCCCTATCTAGTTTGTATAGCCCAAACCTTCAATGTGTACCTTGTCTTTGCACTGAATAATTTAAATAAATAAATAGTTTATAATTTTATATGAACACAAGAGTATATTATGATCCTCACATATTGATATAAATAGATATTCAAAATTGTTTTAACTTAACCTCCATTTATTTATTGATACCGATGCTTTGCAACAATAGATTGCTCTGGATAACAACACATATGATAGAAAATGCCACTAAGTCTTGAACTCAAATTGGAATGAGCTTCTTGTTTAGTAGTTATAATCATGGAAAATCTTAAGCACAATCAGGCCGAACGTCAAGAATGCTATAGAAATCAAATATATATAAGAGCATGATAAGAACAATCCCCAATTACATATGACAATATGTTCAGCAGGAGATGCAAAAGAGTTTACAACTGCAATGTCCATATTGGATCTCCAAGTAGCAACATGTTCGTCAGGGATGAATTAGCTCATATGATAAATGTGTTTGCAAAGTTTCGTCTAAGTACTTTAGGAAAGGTATCCATGAAAAACTTGAGACATGGGATAGAACACCAGAGGTAATGACAACATTTTTTACTCCCTCAGGTTTTCTTCTCTATGTCTGAAATTGACCATGCAAAAAACTAAATAAGGAGAGACATTATATTTTGTCATTAGTTATTAGTTATTTGGACATACCATAATGGATGTATAGGATGTATAACTGTCATTGGATTACACATGTACTGTATTAGTTATTTAGACATACCATAATGGATATATAGGATGTATAACAGTCATTGGATTACACATGTACTGTATTAGTTATTTCGACATACCATAAAGGATATATAGGATGTGTAACAGTCATTAATATGAATGGATTTAATGCCTTGATAACATAGGAATTTCTTCTTCTTTGAAGAAAAAATGGAGGCGGAGGGTGTTTATTAGAAGAGCCTTTATTAGAGTAACTACAATATTCATGGCAGTGTATAACTTCATCTTTTGTGTTAGTGTCATGGTGTGTAAAGCAATGCGTATCGTGTCAAAATTGTAAGTCTTATAAGAATATTTATGTGTGGTTGTTGTTGTATACTTACCATTATATTTCTTTTCCAATTTCATTGATGCATTACTATTTATGGTGAGGGTTTGTAGAGACTCTTATACTTCATTATCATAAACATTATAAACATTTCATTTGCATACAGTGTGTTTTAGTCTTTTCACTTAATCCTATTATGGTAACCCATTCATTTTCAATCTTGTTTCAGTCCATTTTTTTTAAACCGGGGCACATGCTATTCATATGTCCATTCATCAGTCTCTCCATTTTTTCATTCATTGTTCATTCACCTACTTGTCCATCTGTCTAACACACGTTTCCCACTATGTACTTCTCCATATGTGTAATTCATTTTTCCTCACTCTGTACTTCTCCATCTAACACACGTTTCCACCCATTATATACTTGTCCATCTAGTACACCTTATTCCCACCCTGAATATATCCATCACATGCCTATTTGTCTAACCCAGGTTGGCTGCCTTGTTGCCTCAATTGCAATCGGATGTTATAGCAAATAATCAGCTAAAAGTGTCATAAGTTTATAAACCAAGTCTATACATGCAGGTGCTTCATCAGATGCACAATTATTGACATAGACTTCGTCTGTCAACATTTAGAAATTCCCATTTTAAAATGTGACTGTTTAATTGTGAGATGTGAACTCAGTTAAGAAACTCTATGAGGTACTATCATAATATTGTTTGACTTTATAAACATATATATATATATATATATATATATATATATATATATATATATATATATATATATATATATATATATATATATATATATATATATATATATATATATATCATGTGTTACCCTTTATTTTGATGCTTTTAAAAGAAATTATCTTTTTTATAACATTTAAGGAATTTTAACAAATTTACATATTATTATTCATCCTGTAGGACATCATATTTGCAAGAATTTTTCTTCTTAATTTTTTTGGATCTTTTTATCATAGCATTTTTAAAACCTAGCTTATAATTGGTAATATAAAGCCAGTAGTGTGCTGATATGCTGTTAAACTCTGTTCATACCAGTTCATTTATTATCATACGTAGTGTAAACAATCATAATATTTCACATGGTTGATAATTATAATTACATGCTGGACAGTTTCTTTAATTCATACCACATACAATTATAATTACATATTGTACAGTTTCTTTCACCTATAATATATGATTATCTGTTATAATTATATATTGTATATTGTTCAATTTAAATCACATGCAGTGGCTATAACTCATTAAAATAATCCATATAGCGTGGTGAAAACACATATACAAAAGAGAAGGGAGGTAAATGCTGTTGTTTGATTGTGATAGTTATTTATCTTGCTAAAATTAATTTATTCTCTATTAGCACATTTATATCTGGCTAGGTTCAGTAACTATGTTTCTTATTTTATGTTCACATTACTGGTATGAGATGGTGTTACTAGAGGTGGTATGCCTGAATAAAATTAACCTTGCCTGAATCAATTCATGCAGACTATTGTTGCTAAAAAAAGGGAAGATAACAGCAAACGAATTAACTGATCCGTGCTCTTTTATTACTATTATTATCATTATTATTTGCTGAAATTATTGACACCACATGTGAAATGTTGGACTTGATATCCAGCAGGGCAAATGGTGAATACTATGATAGACAGGAAAGATAAGATGGACACTGTAACAGTTTGAATGGGTCAGAGATGTTGGATTGTAAGTGTTTTATATGTGCAAGTATACGTATAACATATAATTATACCATAGGTTACTGATTTGGTCAAGTACTAATTAGGGAATCGAGCATTAATCAGGAAGTCAAGCACTAATGAAGACATTATTATAGTATGACTACTGATAAAACATTTGCTACATTATTAAACTCTTAGTATACTTTGCAACTGTATTGATTTCAAGATCTAGAAATACATTTCAATGAAATATTCTTAGGTTTATTAGATTCAGAACAAAAAAATTGTTTTTATTTTACAATAGCATTGAGAATGACGCTTTTATATTCAAATTTTTATTTTATCAGCTTCTATACTTATTTTTACAGAGCTATTATGCCCTTCCATTTTACATTTTATCTTGTACTACATATATTTATAATATCTTAATATAAGGTGACCTCACAATTAGCCTGCAGTCTTCTTAGCATGGCTCTCATAAACAGTGTTACAATGAGGGAGTACTTATATAGTATCAAGATTTTTACAACAGCAGTTAATGATATTTGACTGTCCAAAATTTACCTTGCAGGTGTCATAGTTGTTCGGTATGACTATCCTACATTAACCTTACAAGTACCTAGATTTTACAGTTTGAATGTCCTAAATTATCCTCACAGGTACCTAGATTGTGCAGTTTGACTGCCCTAAATTAGCCTTACAGGTACTGTGTTTGTACAGATGATCTATTAAAGCACCCAACTACTATATCTGTCTGGATATAGCTAATGTAAACATAATAAACCCTCCCCTGCCATCACTTGATGCACCAATATACATGTATCAGTATATATATATATATATATATATATATATATATATATATATATATATATATATATATATATATACACCACTCTGGGTTGCTTGCACAGCAGGTGTTGATACGTGGGTGACCCTTCTTCTTGGCGTGGTGCAGCTTCTTGGGTAATATTCGCACCTTGCTGGCCACGAGGGAATGGTCCGTGTCACAATCGGCACTGTGGTAGCTGCGGGTAAGGAGGACACTGGCCAGTTCTGCACGCCTGGTGATGACGAGATCTAGCTGGTGCCAGTGGCGTGAACGTGGGTGTCTCCATGACACCTGGTGGATCTCCTTGCATTTGAAGAAAGTGTTGGTCACACATAGGCTATGGGAGCAGCACAACTCCAGCAGTTGCTGACCATTCTCGTTGATCTTGCCCCTTCCGTAAAAGCCGAGACAGGTGGACCAAGCCTCATGGTCAGCTCCCACTCTAGCATTGAAGTCTCCTAGTAAGTAAAGGCTTTCATTGTTGGGGATACTGGATATTGCCTGATCCAGAGCCTCATAAAACTTGTCTTTCTCCTCGTAGGTGGAGTAGAGGGTTGGGGCAAACACACTTAAGATGTTGACCGGGCTTAAGGATGTTGACAGCCGGAGGACAAGGATTCTCTCAGTACCTGATGATGGAGGTTCAATGAAGGCGATTAGCGTGTTCTTCACGGCAAAGCCTATACCATGCTGCCTAGGTTCATCCAAGGGCTTCCCTTGCCAAAAGAATGTGTAATTGGCTTCCCTGATGGTGCCGCTGTCAGCCAGTTGGGTCTCCTGGAGGCAGGCAATGTCGATGTTCGGTCGGGAGAGTTCTCTGTCAATGACGGCAGTCTTCCGTTCATCGTCGATCTGCTGTAGGTCAGTGGTCAATAAACAACTGCAGCGATGGTTTGAGCACTATCTCGAGCTATATGCAACCCAAAACAATGTCACTGGAACTGCCCTGGATGCCATTCCAGACCTGCCTGTCATGGAGGAGCTAGACACACAGCCCACCCTGGAAGAGCTCGGAAAAGCCATCGATTGCCTTGCCTGTGGGAAGGCTCCTGGAAGCGACGGCATTCCGCCTGAAGTGCTCAAGAGCGGAAAACCAGCACTGCTCCAGCCCCTACACACACTCCTCTGCCTTTGCTGGGTACAGGGATACATCCCACAGGACATGCGTGACGCCAACATCGTCACTTGGTACAAAAACAAAGGAGACCGTAGCGACTGCAACAACTATCGGGGCATTTCCCTCCTCAGCATCGTCGGAAAGGCCTTCGCCCGTGCTGCCTTGGCGCGCTTGCAGATCCTAGCCTCCCGCGTCTACCCAGAATCCCAGTGTGGATTTCGAGCCGGCAGGTCAAGTGTAGACATGATCTTCTCACTACGTCAGCTGCAGGAGAAGTGTCGCGAGCAGTGGATGCCCCTCTACATTGCCTTCATAAACCTGACGAAGGCGTTTGACATGGTTAGTCGGAGTGGACTCCTCAGACTCCTGCAAAAGATCGGCTGCCCCCCACGTCTGCTTGCTGTCATTATGTCGTTCCACGAGAACATGCACAGCACAGTGTGCTTCAATGGCGCAACATCTGAAGCATTCCAAGTCATTAGCGGAGTCAAACAAGGCTGTGTCCATGCATCGACGCTCTTTGCAATATTCTTCTTCATGCTTCTCCAGTACGCATTCAAGGACTGCAGCGAGGGAGTGTACATCCATACCAGGGCTGACGGCAAGCTGTTCAACATCGCCCGTCTCCGTGCTAAGACTAAAGTCACAGAGATACTCATCCGTGAATTGCTCTTTGCCGACGATGCAGCCTTGACATCACACACGGAAGATGGACTTCAGCAGCTGGTATGCTGCCTCTCCCATGCATGTAAGGAATTTGGACTGACCATCAGTTTGAAGAAAACGAATGTCATGGCACAGGACACAGACTCCCCTCCCTCTGTCTCCATCGATGGGTACAATTTGGAAGTTGTCGAGAACTTCACATACCTCGGGTCTAACATCTTCAGCTCACTCTCCATTGATTCTGAGGTGGGCAGCAGGATTGCCAAGGCAGCAGCAGTGATGGCCAGACTTAACCAGAGAGTCTGGAACAACCCAAACCTCACAGAGAAGACCAAACTGCGTGTCTACCAAGCGTGCGTGCTCAGCTCACTTCTCTACAGCAGCGAAACATGGACCACCTATGCAAGACACGAGAGGAAACTCAACAGCTTCCACCTGAGATGTCTGCGGCGCATTCTGCACATCCAGTGGCAGGACAAAGTACCCAACACAGAGGTTCTAGAACGCGCCAACATGAACAGCATGTTCTCCATACTCAGCGAGAGGCGCCTTCGCTGGCTCGGCCATGTCAAGAGAATTGATCCAGGTCGCATTCCCAAGGACCTGTTATATGGGGAGTCAGCAGAAGGTGCACGACCAACTGGACGACCACATCTGCCTACAAAGATGTTTGCAAGAAGGATATGAAGACAGCAAACATCAATGTCAACGACTGGGAGAGCTATGCAAACAACCGTTCCAGCTGGCGTCTAGCTGTCAGGCAGGGAGTTCAAAACGCAGAGGAAACGAGAAGAATAAAGCAAGCTGAAAAGAGAGCTAAAAAGAAGGATAAGCAAAAGCGTACTTTGGAGCTATGCCATCGTCTCTCGTAGACGGACGGATGCCAAGATATACCACTCTCAATTTATTATCAATGAATCACATGTTCTCTCTCAATATATTATAAATGAATCAAATGTTCTCTATCATTATATTCTCAACGAATCACATGTTCTCTCTCATTATGTTCTCAACGAATCACATGTTCTCTCTCAATATATTTTCCAAGAATCACATGTTCTCTCTCAACGCATCTTACGAAGGCTAGCACAACTACATAAAAATCTACAGGAAACATCTATCTTCACTATATATTTCCTGTTCGGTGTTTAAAATAAAATAAAAAATATCTGATTCAGAACAATCTCGAACAGTTAACTTTTATTATTTTACAGAAGCAGCCCTATTCTGACCTTCAAATCTCAGTGAACCAATCAAATGCTCGAGCAGTTCAGTTGTTGATTTCACCATGATCAGCTGTACGAATGAATTCTACTACAAAGTATAGATATACTTGTATGACAGTACTAACTATTGAATTAAACAACTTAAATTGTATGCATGTGTGGTTGGGTGGGTGACTTGGATTTTTAATGTAGCTTTGACAATTGTTCAGTCATATCGCTATGATGTCTACATTGTGTCAGTTTATATTAATGTCTAGCACTGGGGCATCATACCGCAGACATGTAGCATGATGTCCCACCTAGTCATATTATCCTGACACAAGGCCGACCAGTCCTAACATTAACCTCTGAATGCTGAGCGCCAAGCGAGACAGCTGTTAGAGCCATCTTTGCAAGTCTCAAGTATGATTCGGCCGGGGATGCTTCTTCAAACTGTATCCAATTTTTAGTTAGTACAGAACTCTGTCTGATGATAACTTTTGCTTGGTCCTATTGATATCAACTAAATCTTATATGCAGTGCTATATTGACAAGGTCTCAAATGAATGTATTCTACATCATTATCTGATTGAGTTATGCCCCCTGATTGTTGATCGTAATAGACTTTTGCTCTCATTGGTTCACAAAAACAACTTGTACTCTTCTTCTCATGAGATACACATTGTGCCATGTACCAATATCACTTGTCCTAGTGCTCAGGTAATGATGATTCACACCAAGTGAATAATTTTGTATATATTTCCACCATTAACAATTAGCAATGTTCAACATTGCTTAATATCAAGGATTGTCATATATTATTTACTTTTGCATAGTTTTAGTTTCTGTACCTGTCAGTCAAGGATTTGTTGAAGAAGTGGCTGGTGTTTGTTTGTACACAGGTATCTGACACCAATTTGATACAAACATGGGTCATGAAAATAATGTTTAGAGAGAAGACAAGATTTAAACTGTTTCTTATGTACAATATATGTATATAACATATACAATGAGGCAAAGTTTGCATACTAAATTTAAAAATTTCTGTTTCACACCAGGTCTTCGACTAATGAGGTATATTATCATTTACATTGTCACATTTCAGTAATATAGGCATAACTCTATTGTTAGAGACATGTTACCTTTAATGTAGAGAAGCCATGAAATAACTATTTTTGTATATCAACAAATTTGGACAAAAAATTATAAAAAATCATCCTATTGACTGAGATTTCCTAGTCAACTACTTTCGTTGGCTAGTTGCATATGTCAGTCTAGTGTGCAATCAGTCCTATTTTAATATCTTTTTGTTTGTTTTTTGTCCTGTTTGTTTAATGTCCAAATATGTCAGAGTACTTTAACATAGACTTTTGCCATAGTTACTTCTCGGGGTATGTAAATATGACTTTCCATACGAATATGGATGCATGAGGATCCAAATAAAGTGAATAATTGCTATATAAAGGTATGCATGACAAAACAGTTATGACACCTGTTACTGAAAGAATCTATATTGAATGCATGCGTGACCAGGTCTAACTTTTACTTTAACCATATATAGGTTATTGGACATATGACATAATTAGACACATTCTGTATAAACCCCGGCAAGGGTACCTGCCCCTGAACCTGAATACAAATAATACTATCATACAGGTTAGATAACATTTAATTTGTACTCTACATATATTTAAATTGAGGCCCACAAGCCTGGGTTTAAATCTCCATAGAGTATGAATTAAACATTCTCAGGATACCATATAAAGATGAAAAAGAAGATATAATTTATGGACGTATTCTAACTAAATGACATGTACATGCTAAATTTATACATGTTTAAGAGATCCTGAGTGACTACCATCAGTACACTAAATTACAACAGGTAATGTATTTTTGAGTATTCCATATTAGCCATACATATCAATCATAAAATGTTAGGGCAGCACATTGACATTTCTAACAAAACAATGTAATGTATAATCTATTCATATTTGCTCCACATTACTTGACCTCCTACACTTTGTCCTATATCTTTAATGTCCTTGCTCTTTTTATCACCTACACATATACTTTCATTTTTCAGCATCATGTATAAATTAAGTGAACACTTTATTCAGTTTGTTAGAGCTAAAAGTGATACATGTTCAATATTGATATTATCTTGCATATAGGTAAGATAACATTTGAGAAAGAGTAGTATGAGTGCATTGTATATATACACAATGAGCTATCAAATATCAAGCGCAATGTCCCAAAGGTAAGTAAATACCTCGATCAGTCCCTTGCTATGTGAAATAACTAAGCATCATTCAGAGATGAATATATCATATCAAGGAAATCTAATTTGACTCATATATGCTCCAGTTTTCCAGGAGAAGATTAGACCTTCAAGGATTAGAAAGTTAATGGTTCGAGATATATCAGCTAGAAAGGTTCAATAATAATTGCCTTTTTGAAGAGTGTATATACAGCTGAAACAGTTAATAAAAATATAATCGCCCTAATACATATCATATTATCTTCACGTGCAATCTAAATATATTTTCTTTTTGTAATGGCCAAACTAGGTCTTGATAATACTACATTAGAGTATGTTACCAGTAGACTAAGGAACGGAGAAGGAAGTACAGTCTTGATTTATTTTCAACCAAAACACAAATGATTCAATGATAAAGAAACATTGATTAAAGCTACAGTTCATAACCATGACAGCCTTGTTTTTTTATACAAGGCCTGATTACTATCATTGTTTTGATGTACAGTTCGGTACATGAAAATGTCACACAAGTTCAGGATATATATATTTGCCCTATTCAATTAATTCATTATATAACGTCTTTTGATGAATGGACATTATATAAGGAGTATTACATTTATATTATCTTGAAATAAGGTTTACTACATAAGGGAAAATATGACTTGATTGTAATAAGTCAAATATAAAATCTGGAGCGAGAATGATTTTTAATTTACACTTCAACTATATCGTAATAAGTACCTGAATTGAATTGATATAAATGACAATAAATTGGTTGTCAGGTCGGTGAGGATAACAATAAGAATGATTTAAACAGCTAGTAAATTATACAATAAACATCATATAAATTATAATTTATAGATTGATAGATTAATTAGGTACTGTTGAATTTAATTCGCATGTTTAGTAAGTGAGGATCACTCTCAATGCTGTATTTTACCGAAGGTCTCTTCGAACATTTCATATTCGATATTTATCGCATATAATGTGTCGGAGAGTGACTCGTGTTAATTTGCAACTTTGGCTCGAATTTGCTGTTCATTCTCGAGCGGCTTGTCGTCCAAGAGTGGAATCAACAACATTTATGTGGATCGTTTGTGTGCTTCCGGGTCCTCGTTATGGCATTTTGCATTTATCCATCAGTCGTATTTAAAAGCAACTGGATTTGTAATGAAAACCACTGATTAGCCTTTCGTTCTAGTCATATGTGGTTCATTTTTATATCAACAATGTTTTTCCCCGTTCATCCACGCGATTGTCCCGGACATTGTTAAAAAAAAACACAGCTTATACCTATCATCAGTGACATTTCTAAATATTACATCGGTGACATATGAAGGATCTAAAATATTTGGGACGATATTGTGATTCGTTTCGATACCACATTTCATACACCCATTAAGCAATGGCAACGAAACGCTGTTAATAATTAAAGTTTTAGCCATTGATGTAGAATGAACATTCTTTAAAATCATAGGGACTATATGTCGGGTATTTCTCCCCGACAATCGATATGTACATAGAATAGTAATATATAGATGTCATACACTGTAGCAATGGGAATTCGTATATTCATTTATTTGCGTCACCAATAGCGATTTGATCTTACAAATTTGTTTATGAATTTATTACCGCCGTTATTTGCCATCGTCAAAGTTCCTTCGACGAGTTGCAGCCCATTCGGTGCGATACAATACATGCACTCCCGATGAGTAATGACGATAAAATCAAGTACTGACCCTGCATCAGGACTCACGTGTTTGGGAACGGCGTCGAATATGTGTAAATTGCAGAGACTAACGCTAATAAAGATATATAGAGATCCGTTTATTATTTCCTTACCAGGTTGGTTTCCAAAGGAAGTATTGGTATATTTGTTAATGTATTGTTTTTCATGTCATATGATTCATCCGTTGTGCCAACATAAAGACTTATAATCGACATAAGTATGCATTTATCACAATAGCAATTTCCTGAGATATCTCTGATGACAAAATTCAACATGAATTCCATAAATCGTATCGTGACCTTGTTAATATATCCTGATCTTAGCCTACACCACATGAAGATTGATACTCTTATAAACTCGCTCCTTTCCGAACACTTCCACAAATACATCCATGCTTATCACGTATACATTATAAAACTTACTGAGAGTAGGCTCGAGTTTACTGATTTAGTTTACATGGACTTATATTTGAGGTGAAGCTGTTGATATATATTCATATGAGATAAATATAGTTTTAATCAACCCATACAAATTCACCAACGATCCGAACTCAGACAAGTTCGCATTATGGTTAGTAAAAACCACGCTGAAATGTACAATACATAGTTGTATCTATGCTGGCAGTCAGTCATAGCATAATTATGTCTTTTATAATCTTGTTGAAATGTAACACCCGTCGTTGTACTTGCCGTTTACGTGTCTCTGTGTTTAAATAACCCGCGGAGATAGTCACAACAATGATAGTAGAAATGTCAGCTGAACACTTGAAATAGGCCCATAAGAATATAGACAAACGAAATTACTTAATGCAATCCCTTCAAAGAGATTTTGAACGTGGCCAGCACTATTTCGATTGTTAAATATAATTCACCCGGATCCCCCAAGGTAACACCGTTCAGAGCTAAGTAAAACATGTTGTATAAAATTCATCATATATAGACACATGATGACAGTGGAGAGGGACAAATGTTATGATACACTTCCCTGCGACGACGCGGCCAACGCGTAGCTGCATACAAATTTACCAACGTTGGCTGACAAAGGGAAGCCGCCGCTGAGAAAATCGAATAGACCTTACTTCAGGAACGTGTACATACTGCGCAACGTAATCTTGATTAGACTGAATACTACACGACAACTAATCGCTGCAACCTCATTGGTACATAAACCATATTTGTTATCATCGTCGTTGTGGTTTATCTCGTTACAATTTCCACGCGGTTTAGCCTGCTGATATCGGTATGATTAACGCCACTACTGTATCACAGGCGACTATTCCGACAACCGCAGCGGCCATTTTAACAAATTCCACACCATAGCTCAAATTATACCCAGACAACCTCTCGAAGCAGCCACACATTTTAACAATCAGAGTAAGAGTATGTTTATCCACCATTGAACGATGTCCCACGCAGACCGATGTAATTCCTGATGATGCAGGTGCTTGTGGTACAGGTACTTTGGATGAAATCGTTAGTGCCGAGGAAGGGACATGTAGTGCGGGTGACATAGTGATTCATTTTGTGGCTGATGCCATTTTTAGGCGATACGTCTTACAGCTAGAATGCCTATTACCTTCGAGGTAGATAAAAACTAACAACCGCTATTCCCTCTGAGAAATATAGTCCCGGGAACGAAATATAGTCGCAATAAGGCTCCGTAAGGCTCACAATAAATGGCATATCTTTCCTCTAATTTGTCATGTAGCAGAATTACCCCTGCTCGAACGTGTTCGATATCTGCAATTTCTTCTGTACGGGAACTTATTTAATCTTGTTCTACTTGTATTTCCTCAAGACTCGATCCACGGTTTTCAAGGTCGGCTGTTTTATCTGTGGGAATATCTGCACTCATCCGTCCGATAAATTATAAACAACCCAACAAGACAACTTAAAATCAGCATCAGCTGTAATTGTGTCGTCGACAAATTTTGATATATTCACGGAATCAGCTATGGCATTATTTTAGATAAATAATCTTGTGGTGAATGCGTGTTTGTGCGTAGTTGTAGTGTCGTATTCATCAGGATATAACTCGTAAAACTCTTCTACGACGGCCTGACCTTACTTGTGGTTTTCCGAACATCAACAGTGGTTTTCTGCTTTCCAACACAGTTATCTACAACTGTTCCCTGATCTGACTATGACATATAAATTCACGTTGGTATCTGTACCACATTTTGCAGAAATTTCCAAAGTACAGTTTTCAGTGTCGCGATTAAATCTGTTTCATCCGGTTAATATATTTCACTTTGTATAGGAGACTATATTTTTATAACCATGTAGCATTTGTAAAACGTGTATTATGAGAATGCAGATACATATGACAGTAAATTATACCACTGAAATGTACTGAACAACTTTTGTTTCCTTTTCCTCGACGTCAAAACTTTGGTGTGGCTTTTGCTATATCCTGTACACGTTGTGTATCCACATATTTGTACTTGGCAATGTCCACTCCGAGGTCCTTTTGGAATATGTCCACTTCAGGAGTGGGATGTTCTGCTATACATTGAGATGGTGCTATTTCTGCCATTTGTGTGCTTATCCAAATAAATTCACTTAATAGTATACAATTTGTTAAAAATTACATAATCAGCAATGCACCTAGACTCCATTAGAATATCCTGATGTATGGATCACTCATCTACTAGCGGCGACATGGGTTCGGATACATACGGGCTCCCCATTGAATCGATTAATCTCCTGATTAATAAATAACAATAAAACATTACAAAGTTACATAGTTTAGTTGTTACAGCAGCGTGAGCTACGGTGATTGTTCAGTCACATTTCGGCGAATGTGAATTTGCTTGTAATATTTTCAAGGACGATTCGACGAATAAGTATCATTTGCACGACTGGTAATACAAATCGCTAAAGACACGCTGCAGGACCGCCGATACATGAAATGGATACAAATCATTGAAATTTTGCCACATTTAGAAAAAAGTTAAATGTCTAATATTACCGATCCCACAGAAATGATCATACTCTTTCTAAGATTCATGTCAATCGTAATGTAATCTCGTTGCTGACATTTATGTCAATATACTCAAAAATCAGTGTGTGGGTAATTACACAAAAGGCAACCATGTGT
The DNA here is from genome assembly GCA_028554795.2 of Sinohyriopsis cumingii. Lineage (NCBI taxonomy): Eukaryota > Metazoa > Mollusca > Bivalvia > Unionida > Unionidae > Sinohyriopsis > Sinohyriopsis cumingii. The sequence continues at coordinate 20,093 of JAPYKE020000360.1, read as the reverse complement.
TCTGATTGTTTCGAGAACAAACATCATTCCTGGTTACATTTAGCTATAAAGATTAATTTCGTTCGATAAAGAAATACGTGAAACTAATGTGGTTTTGGTGTTATTTTGCTTTGTTTTTGTTTGTTTTCCTTTTTTGCTAGACTGACATTTAGCGACTTGACAATATTTAGAACAAAATAATTACGCGGAAAATTATAATTAGAACCGGTCTCCCTATTGGATATGTATCAATATGACTGATTTTTTCGAGTTGAGGATAATGGCGCCAACACATATCAAGGTAGTGTTCACGGTAGTCATACATACGGTCACTAAAGTATTACATATGTGAACACAATGTCTGAGTTCGTCGCGAACTGTTGAGTGACAAGAAGACCATGGATGATAAGCGTATTATATCAGCGGCACGTAATAATATACAGAATGGCTTCGTCCACGGAACGTATCGGGAATATATTTGTAAAAATATGACAGCGGCGGGTGCCTGTAAATTATCTGACGACGAAGTGATTTTGTAATCATATCGTTTCAATACCATAATCTGTGCCGCTATGATAATATCACTTGGTTAAACCCTGTTGGTGTGTTATGCGACATTGATTCGTTGCATAATAAACACAGACAATAAAGAAAACCTCTCCGTGGATCTGACAAACATTTAAGGAATATGACCCACGTTGAAATTCATGTCAAGTAATATTGTTATTGAAGTTCGTTGTACTTATCTCGTGATAACTGTAGTCGTGGTTGGTTGAAGATAGCGCACCAACCTAACGACAATTTATGAAGGATGTTATCACCGGAAGAGCAAATATGATCTACTCAAACTTGAGATGGACGCTAGTCCGAACAGACGTCGGCCCGCATCCAATGGATTTCAACCATATATTCGCGAGAGTGACCGTAATGACTTCATTAACAACAACCCACACCCCCCCATTTATACTATAGGCAATCTAAGCGGCTCATTAAAATACACACTTGATTGTGTCATTATCGTACATCAGCACATTCAAGACTTTTGAAATTCGTTCCAAACCAGTATTTACTTTTGAAATTATGATAGGACATTTGAAATTATTTGGAATATAAATCACAATAATGTCTGTTTGGAATATTCACATCTGTAATCTAGATATATGAAATGTCTTTTGTAATTTCTTGTTTAAATTCTTTACTCTATTTAGTTAAAGATCTAGAGTCGTAACAACAGCAATGACAAGATGTTCAAGATGGATGCCATTGTGCCATACTTCATATAAGATTAACAACATTTCTAGTTATTACGTATATACTATACATTGTAAGAAGGATTTGAAGGAAAGCACAATTTAGAGTTGAACAGTCATGAGGAATACGTAGTTATTCCAAGCTTGTCAGGATGCCAATTGGCAAACATATTACCAGCAGCGTGGGCATTTTTTTAATTTAAAACCAAATAAGCATCAATATTAGTATTTCGGCGAAATCGCTATGCTGATATAATCACTGATTCAGGAAAAAATATTGATAACAAGGTTTTCAAGATCACCACCGTGACAGGAATATTCGATGCCTGAATGGCATCGCTAGGACAAACTTAATTTCAAATGACCATCCATTCCGGAGGAACGGGTTTTACAAGAATGTTAATGATATCCGTTATTTAATATTTTAGAAGGAGTAGCAGCAACAAACTCATTGTGCTTACAGGCGAAATAACAGAGCTAACGCACATATTTTGGACTACAACCGATATATTTTCAGCGAGAAATTAAACATACATTTAGATCTAACATACGTTGCCATCAAAGATAATGGTTAGAATGTATATATTTGACATTGTTCTGAAGAGTGTTTCAGACACTATTTAATACCAATGAAACCAAATACACTTTAGAAAATTTACCAATATAGAGTAAGTATGGTCACGAATTTGAGATTTGGCGGCTATTTTGAAACATAGTTACGCCATTTGTACTGCCTCCGTCATATTTTCAGTGGAAAATCAATCGGACATTTAAATATAACTAATGTTGCTATGAAACGGAAGGTGTAGAATGTATATATTCGATAATGTTATGTGCAGAGTTTTAGACACTATTTACTATCTATTTAATGAAGTAGACAATACACCATTTACAGAGTAATTGTGATCACTAATTAGATTTGTGCCTGCTGTGCTTTGAAACATAGTTGCGCAGGGATTGTTAGGCCATATGTACATATAAACTAAACGTTCACATAATGTTAATTTCATCTGTTGGCGCTCAATAATTAATTGTAGCCTAAACAAAACCGAAGGTCATACAAGTAAATCGGTAATTTCTGTGACATTATCATTTTAACAACTACAGGACTATATTATACTCAAGCTACGCATCCCGTATGTTTTGTTGAATAGGATAAGAAAGTGTTGTCCGTATTTCTAAAATCAAGTTTCATGGTTACATATCCCTGCTTGTGACCTTGAAAAGTGAGATATAACAAAACAATGTTAATCATAGTATATATTTAGAAAGTGCAACTAATTATCATGTCAAGGCTTGTAAAGTTCAAGGCCGGGCAGTCAATAATTTAACAGGATGGACAGCTGGTAGGTCAATGTAGAACTATAATATTCACATCATGAAAAAAAGATATAATTAATTAGCCAATACAAGTGTCGGTTTGTACGGATTTGCTAAAAGAAGGACGTTATTTCTTTTTCCCACAAGAGCAATAAATGCGCGATATAGAACCAATAAGACAAGGGTATGAATAAAAATTTTGGATAATAATTACTTTTCTTAAATATATTCGTCTCAGACATCACATACTAAATGTAAGTAATACATGATTTGTGATTATTTACGCAGAGTATCTTTATTTTTTACTTACTCTTTCTATTTTCTCTCTTTCTTCCTGAAAGAAAAGAATAAGCCTGATATTAGAGAAGATGATCTAAATCCCTATAATATACTCTCCAGAAAGGGAGAGGACACGCATACACAAATTCGTCATACTCGTCAATGGAAATACAGGGCAAAATACACAGTGTAAGTCATTAAATATACACTGCCTCTCTGAAGTTTGTGTTTTATTATTGTTTTCCTGCATTGGCCTCGAACTGTGTGTATAATTATGAAGTCATGCATCTCTCAATTGTCGTGTGGACTGGTATAAGTAAAACGTACCGCGGATGCGGTAATGTGTGATCAGGAAAGTGGGCAAACAAAACCAATATTGTTTTATTTCAGAAAAGTATAGCGTTTTCAAACATGCTCATCTGCTTATTTTTTCGAAGACATTAGCTGTCATTCTGTTTTCCAAACCCATGCTTTTTCTTCAGTATTTGACTAATTTGTATAATTAAAGAGTTTTTTGTTGCACAAATGCCTGCAGAACATTTCTCTCTCTCTTTCTCTCTCTACAATACAGTAAATCGAAAATGATAGTTCTGTACATTGGTATAAATTGGCAGAGTATGTTTATTTCTTACACACAAATGATGCAAATGTGTTTTTTGTATGTACTGATGTGGACATTCTTGAAAAACCAAGATAATATGATCACAAATTCTTATCAGGTTTCCTCACTATTTTCATCAAGGAAAAGGGATAGGTAGTACATTATGCAAAGACGACACTGTCCTAATTAAATGCACATTGCACACTTGATAGGTCTTCCAGCAGATAATTCTTTGTTGATATTTGAATATTAGAAGAAAGGAAAATAAGAAACTTGCACTTTTCATAACAGTTCATCTTACGCTATGAGATTGTAAGGACCGTTCTCTCTGCATTAGATAATAAAATATTATTTTCGTCAATCGATGTAATTTGGAAAAGAAAAGAAAAACGTGGTTCAAGCACGGTCATAGGACGGCAAAATGCTATTGTACTAGATTTGTATAAATTGGCAGTGTGTGTTTCATTTTTTTATACAAAATAATGATAAAAAGTGTTTTTGTGTCTGTGCTGTTGTGCACATTCTCGAACGATAACGAGAATCTGATTAGCAAATCTTACACTATGGGTATTTCAGACCAATCTGAATACACTTCTTTGGAAGTGTTAGGCAACGTCAACTGCATCATTTTTGTCAAAGCTGATTGATTTATGTCCCTATATATGGAGCATGGACGTAATGCTATAATTATCGGAATGGATAAGTATAAAACGTGATGATTTTTTATGACAAAACAAGATGTCAAACATAGTCGAGTGCACATATGTTTGTTTAACCATCTTTATACTGGCTGAATCCAATGAACCATTATTAATGCCAAAATATGTATTATATCTTGATGAAATATATCTGTAATAATTGTGTCATTTGTCTTGTATAAATGGCTGATATAGCTCATTCACAATTGCATGATTCTGACCAGAATTAGTTGTACTATCCCCACCAAATTAATGAATAAACATCAAATGTATATTAGCCGTAAATTCAAGATGGCTGACAGCAGTTAATTCGACTTCATTTAAAGATTGAAGAAAACGCGATGTATAAATATAATGATATTGATGCAACTAACGTAGGACACCAAGTCAATTGGTGGCTAAAAGCACAATATAAAAATCAAAATCACTAATGAAAAAACAATCCACATATCTGCTAAGAAATATTCCTATCATCTGGCAGACTTTCGATTAAAATTAAAGTAAACGTTTTCGGTACCGAAGCATTAAGGGATAAACAAATTGATAAACAGTTCCACTTTGAAAACATCAATGATTAAATATAAATAAAATGATTAGATACAAATAAAATGATTAAATACAAATAAAAAGGTCATGAGGATACTGCATATTTGTTGTATTCACGCATCATTCAAATTAGAATTTTGTATTGTAAGGAACACTTTGTAAAAAACACAACAAAATGGTTTTGGATGAAATAGCAGGTTGAATGATGATTCTTTTATTTTATGTTATTATTATAGGGTTTAAAGTCATTTTTCAGCACAAGATAGGCTATGCATGACGGCCAGTATAAACGGTGGGATAAACCCGGGGAAACCCAGGAAAGAACCATGAGAAACTACTGGCAAGCCTTTTCACATACCCACATTGGCCAAGACCGAGAGGCGAACCCACGCAGACAGACGTGAGATAGCAGTGATCCGAAATGGTGAGCGCTTCAGACCACTCGGCCACAATATGACCTCAGATCGGACACAGATTTATCATAGTAATTATCTTAGTGAACATTTCATGTTAACATGATCATCCATTTAGCAGTAACGATGATGACAAGATTTACAATATGGCCATCATTGCCGGAAATTCAAGTATGCATATTTAATTGTTGATTTTCCCGTCTAATATGCAGTTAATATACTAATTAAAAGACTCATTTGTTCGTTTAATATATGTTTCGGTCAACACTTTTAAGTCGATTAAAAAGAAGGTACAACCCGACTAGTTTTATTTTATTTGTTTTAGAACTTATCTCGTAATGACGAGGTTTCTCTGATATTCTTCTTTCTTCCATCCACATTTGATTTTGACTGGGTAATATAGCATTCGATACATCTGTCCAATCTGTCTTTCAGTATCGCACACCTAGAATGTTTTCTTTGTACATAAAGCCTGAAAGTACTATTGATAATGAAATATTCGATAAACAGTCAGCTGTTAAAATACCAGGAATTATTTATTGCTATAAATTTGAAAACTAGTGTGTCATTTAATTTATTAAGATTAGTAACGGGTCTGAGGATGCGATTGTGTTGCATACAGTATCTGCTGAAAATTGGTGATTTTGTAGATACGGTCTAATGAGGGATACCGTTAAATAGTGACTATGGTTGTCTAGGAAAATCGCACTACCTACCGCTAATAAATTATAGTTGATTGTGACAACTTTTTGGACAGAATGCTGAGATTGCAGATGAATTGTGATGTGATGTGATTGGGATTTTTAACCTAGATTTAACAGCATTTCAGTCAGCAGAAGAATTTGGTGTGCAAAGTGACTGCAAACGTAACAGAGATGGACAATCCATGTACTATGCCGATGAAATCTGCTATATGCCGAGAGTAATACAGGACAGTATCAGCATACATGTAAAAATGTAAAACAATTATAAAAATTGTGATGAGCGAGTTCAAAAGAACGTTTTAACATGAAAACAAACAAAAAAAGTTAAAAATAAAATAAAAAATTGGGATGCCTTAAGTTTCGAACTCGCAACCTCTTGTTTGACAGACGTTAGTAATAAAAGATAGTTTCAATATAACAAAATGGGAAGCCGCAAGTTTCGAACTCGAGACTTCTTGCGAACGTTTAAACATAAATATAAAAAGCAGGAAATACCGCAATAAACTTTGGAATGCGCGAGTTGAAAAGGAAGTTCAAACATGAAGAAGTAACAAAAAACAAAGTAGATGCTGCAACATTCGAACTAGCGAAATATTGTTTGGCAAGCGTAGTAAGAAAAGAAAGTTTCCACATAAATTTTAAAAAAGAAATAATAAAAACAAAACTGCGCTGCCGCGTGAATTAAATTCGGAACCTAGTGTTTGGCAGGCGTTAGTCATAAAGAAAGTTTGAAAATAAACAAATTGGGTGCCGCGAATTTAGAACTGACAACTTGTTGCTTAGCAAACGTTAGTATAGAAGAAAGTTAGTAGTTACTGGGTGCGAACCTTGTTTCTTCTAGCATTTCAACTTAAACAATAAAATAATTAAAATTGAAAACTTGCGATCAGCGACTTTGAAAGAAAGATTCAACATTTTAAAAAGTTAAAATTATAACAAGATTGGGATGACGCGAGCATTGAGCTCGTTACCTCGTGTTTGGCAGACGGAAGTCATAAATAAAGTTCAAACATGAAAATAAAAAGTTTATAAATGGCAATTGGATGAGCGAGTTGAAAAGAAAGTTTCAACATCAAACTAAATGAAAGGTAAAAAAGAAAACAACAAAATGATTATGCGAGTTCAAAAGAATGTATGCACATACAAATTAAATCAGAAGCAAAATTAAAATATAAAAGAAAACTTGATATGCCTTATCTAGTAAATATTACGGAGACAGTGGTTCAGGCCTGGAACGCCATTTTGGTTTAATTTTCGTGTTGATTTTTCTTAATAGTTTTCAACATTATGCTGAGTATGAATGATCTATAATTAAAATATCATGTTTTACAGTAATTTGTAACGTCACGAATAAAAAAGGATATCGGCCAAATTTACCGGTATGGAATGCAAAAGAAAACATATCGTTTTGTAACTTCGAATAACTTTTACCAAATCTGTTCTGCAAATTTTCAGTATGAGTATACTAATGATAGCTACACAAATTTTGTTCTGTGGTATAAATAGGAGAGACAGTACTTAGAGTTTACTCAATAGTAATCTTGAACCTCTTCAACACAACTTGAATTTCTAGAGTTTTGATAATATCTGTACAATTAGCAATAACACCACCAGATAGTATAAATTATGGCAATGGTATATATATATATATATATATATATATATATATATATATATATATATATATATATATATATATATATATATATATATATCTTTGGTAAAAAAATAATTGACATATTCGTCATTAAAATAATAATAATGTAATTGTTTTTGTTTCGTATGTTACAAGGATAAATTGTATATAATGCTTAAAAACGTAGACAGATAGCAGATACACAAACACTATTTATGTACATTGAATATATCCAATGAAAAAACTTTTTCGATACCCTACTTCTCTAAACATTCCTAAAACTATGAGAGATAATCAAATCAAATGACTTGAAACAAGTCAGTTGATGACAAAATAATATGAAACCAGGTATGCGTAACAATTTATAAACCAATGTTTCAATATTAAACCAGTTAATATGGCGTGTCCCTTTTCGGAAACCAGTTTGAGCTTGATATAGTATCCCCCCTTCACTTGCCCATGCTGGCATTCGTTATTCAAGAAAGCGCTGTCGTTCTTATTTTGCACAACGATGTGTGGAAGGCTCTGCCAATTTTTGGGATCTTTTAATACATTATATATATATATATATATATATATATATATATATATATATATATATATATATATATATATATATATATATATATATATATATATATATAATAGCATGTACCCACGCATGCCTGCAAGACTAAAATATATAATTAAACAAGTGGGTCAATACTGGAGCAGTTTATGTCACAATGTGTTTTAATATACCATTGAACATACTCCAGAGTAGATATGTATATCTTAAAGTTATAGCACCTTAAAGTATTAACTTGACCCTTTCATTTAAATATTATTAGTGAACAGCTGCTTTTTAGAGATAAACTCATTGATTCTTAATAAATGCTAAAATGCCTTAATTGCTCACGTAACAACAGAAACCGTACAGACGTAATATCTTGTGTGGCTTCGTTTTTGCTTTAGGGACTACGCATCGCTTATGTTTTGATGAATATGTTAAAAAATAAAGTGTTTCCGGTATTTATAAAATTGTATTCCGGCCGCGGAAACAAGTTGTATGATTACATTTTGCTTCTTGTGAAATTAAACTTTCGAATCAAACAAACAATATTAGCCACATTATACATTTGGAAAAAGAAAGCCACTAATTATCATTACAATGCTTGTAAAATTAAGAACCAGACAGTCAATAATTTAAAAGGACGGACAGCTGGTCTGACAATGTCATATTATAATAAGCACAGATTGAGACAAACGTTTGACACCCACATTTTTGCCATAGCGCGAGTGTTCTGGACTTCAAGTTTTTAAACGTGCACAATTTGGATGGTTGATTAACATTAATATACCACAGGAAAATTTGTTTTGCACAAGACACGTCATGGCCTCAACTGAAAAAATATATATTTGTAGCTAATGTGCATTATCAGATTGTATTCTTTGAAAGTACAGACACAACGTTTAAATTAATGTTACTTCGCTAGTTCCTCTCCGTGGATCTGACAAACATTTAAGTAATATAACCCACATTGAAATACATGTCAGGTAGTCTTGTTATAGAAGTTCGTTGTACTAATCTCGTGATAACTGTAGCCGTGGTTGGTCGGAGATAGCGCACTAACCTAACGACAATGTATGAAGGATGTTATCACCGGAAGAGCAAATATGATCTAATTAAATTTGAGATGGACGCTAGTCTGAACAGACGTCGGTCCGCATCCATTGGATGTCAACCATATATTCGCGAGAGTGGCGGTAATGACTTCATGAACAACCCCCCATTTATACAATAGGCAACGAAAGCGGCTCATTAAAAGACATACTTGTTTGTGTCATTGTGGTATAAAAGCACATTCAAACTATTGTAACTTCAACGCATTCAGTGCATTGTACGGCATCACTGTGCGGACTACTGGTACATAAGCACATTCAAGACTTTTGAAATTAATTCCAATCCATTCTTTACTTTTTGGAATTATGATAGGACATTTGAGATTATTTGGAATATAAATCACAATAATATCTGTTGGGAATTTTCACATTGTAATCTAGAGATATGAAATGTCTGTTGTAATTTCCTTCTTTAACTTGTTTACTGTATTTAAGTAAAGATCTAGAGTCGTAACAACAGCAATGACAAGATGTTCAAGATGGATGTCATTGTGCCATAATTCATATAAGATTATCAACATTTCTAGTTAGTACGTACATACTGTAAATCGTAAGAAGGATTTGAACGAAAGCACAATGTAGACTTGAACAGTCATGAGGAATACGTAGTTATTCCAAGCTTGTCAGGATGCCAATTGGCAAACATATTACCAGCAGCGTGGGATTTTAAAAAATAAGTTAAAACCAAATAAATCTCAACATTAATATCTCGGCGAAATCTCTATGCTGATATAATCACTGATTCAGGAAAAATATTGATAACAAGGTTTTCAAGATCATCACTGTGACAGGAATATTCGATGCCTGAAAAGCATGGCTTGGGCCAACTTAATTTCACACGACCATCCATAAAGGAGGAGCGGGTTTCACAAGAATTTTAATGATATCCTTTATTTAATATTTTAGAACGAATAGCAGCAACAAACTCCTTGTGCTGACTGACAAATAGCAGAGCTATCGCACAAATTTGGACTACAACAGATATATTTTCAGGATAAATTAAACACACACTTAGATATAACACAGGTTGCCATGAAAGATAAGGCTTAGAAAGTATATATTTGACAATGTTCTGTAGAGTGTTTTAGATACTATTTAATACCTATGAAACCAAATGCTCTTTAGAAAATTTACCAACATACAATAATTATGGTCACGAATTTGAGATCTGGAAGCTGTGTTTTGAAACATAGTTAAGCCAATTGTACTACCTCCGTCATATGTTCAGTGGAAAACAAGCGGGCATTTAAATATAACACATGTTGCCATGAAAGGGAGGGAGTAGAATGTGTATATTCGATAATGTTATGTGCAGACTTTTGGACACTATTTACTATCTATTTAATGAAGTACATTTTAGACAATATACCATTTACAGAGTAATTGTAGTCATTAATTAGATTTGTGCCTGCCGTGTTTTGAAACATAGATGCGCAAGGATGGTTAGGTCATATGCACATAGAAACTAAACGTTCAGTTAATATTAATCTATTGTTTTGGTGCTCAATAATCAAAACAAAACCGAAGGTCATACAAGTAAATCGGTAATTTTTGCGACATTATCATGTTAACAACGACAGGACTATTTTATACTCAAGTTACGCATCCCGTGTGTCTTGTTGAATAGGATAAGAAAGTGTTGTCCGTATTTCTAAAATCAAGTTTCATGGTTACATATCCCTGCTTGTGACCTTGAAATGTGAGATATAACAAAACAATGATAATAATAGTATACTAGTGACTTGAAATGTGAGATATAACAAAACAATGTTGGTCATAGTATATATTTAGAAATGTGCAACTGATTATCATGTCAAGGCCTGTAAGGTTCAAGGCCGGGTAGTCAATAATTTAACAGGATGGACAGCTGGTCGGTCAATGCAGAATTATAATAGTCACATCATGAAACAAACGTATAATTAATTAGCCCATAAAAGTGTCCGTTTGTAAGTATTTACTGAAAGAAGGACGTTACTTCTTTTTCACACAAGAGCACTAAATGTGCTATATAGAACCAATATGACAAGGGTTTGAATATAACCCTTCCTTGGCAACTGGTGAAGGTGAGGAAATTGTGGAGAATAATTACTTTTCATAAATATATTCGTCTTAGACATCACATACTAAATGCAAGTAATGCATGATTTCTGCTTATTTACGCAGAGTATATGTATTTTTACTTACCCTTTCTTTTTTCTCTCTTTCTTCCTGAAAACACGCATATACAATTTCGTCATACTCGTAAATGGAAATACAGGGCCAAATAAACAGAGTAAGTCATTACATAAAACAAAGTAATCCCAAATAGTTGTCGTTTTACATAATGTATTGCACGCTTTGCGTCGTACGTAAGTCTTTGAATTGGAACTTTTGTTTCCTTTCTTTATCTTGTAGTGTTTCATCAATTTGGTACTATATCAATGGAGACAAAAAGAAAAGTGCGCTGCTAATTCCAACAACAAATTAAACGGCATGATAGAACATCATCAAATATAGACTGCTTTTTTGAAGTTTGTGTTTTATTATTGTTTCACTGCGTTTTCCCTCGAACTGTGTGCATAATTATGAGTCATGCATCTCTCAATTGTCATGTGGACTTATATAAAAAAAACGTACCGCGGATGTGGTAAGGTGTGATCAGGAAAGTGGGCAGATACAACGAATATTGTTTTACTTCAGAATAGAATAACGTTTTCAAAAATGCTCATCTGCTTAATTTTTCGAAGACATTAGCTGTCATTCTGTTTTCCAAAGCCATGCTCTTTCTTCAGTTTGATTAATTTGTATAATTAAAGAGTTTTTGTTGCACAAATGCCTGCAGAACATTTCTCTCTCTCTCTCTCTCTCTCTACAGTACAGTATATCCAAAATGATAGGTCAGTACATTGGTATAACTTGGCAGTGTATGTTTATTTTTTACACACAAACGATACAAATCTGTTTTGTGTATGTGCTGGTGTGGACATTCTTGAAAAACAAAGATAATATGATTAGAAAATCTTATCAGGTTTCCTCACTATTCTCATCAAGGAAAAGGATCCTTTGTTGATATTTGAATAAAGGAAATAAGAAACGTGCACTTTTCAAAACAGTTCATCGTACACTATGAGATTGTTAAAACCTTTATCTCTACATTAAATCATGAAATGTTATTTTCGTCAATCCATGTAATTTGAAAAATGAAAAACAAAATGTGGATCAAACACGGTCATAGGACGGCAAATACTATTTTACTAGATTGGTATAAATGGGCAGTGTGTGTTTTATACAAAATAATGATGCAAAAGTGTTTTTGTGTCTGTGCTGGTGTGCACATTCTCGAACGATAACGAGAATCTGATTAGAAAATCTTACACTATGGGTATTTCAGACCAATCTGAATACACTTCTATGGAAGTGTTAGGGAACGTCAACTGCATAATTTTTGGCAAAGTTGATTCATTCATGTTCCTATATCTGGAGCATGGACTTGCATGCTATAATTATCGGAATGGATAAGTATAAAACGTGATGATTTTATGACAAAACAAGATGTCAACCATAGTCGCGTGCACATCAGCAAGTTATATGTCTATTTACTTAACTATCTATATGCTGGCTTAATCCAATGAACCATTATTAATGCCATAATATGTGTTATATGTTGATGAAACATATCTGTAAAAATTGTACAATTTGTTTTGTATAAATGGCTGATATAACTCATTCAAAAGGCATGATTCTTACTAGAATTCGATGTACTATCCCCACCGAAATAATGAATAAACATCAAATGTATATTAGCCGTAAATTCAAGATGGATGACAGCAGTTAATTCGACTTCATTTAAAGATTGAAGAAAACGCGATGTTTAAATATAATGATATTGATGCAACTAACGTTGGGCACCGAGTCCAATGGTAGCTAAAAGCACAATATCAAAATCAAAATCATTAATGCAGATACAATCCACATAGCTCCTAAGATATATTCCTATCATTTGACAGACTTTCGATTAAAATTAAAGCAAAGGTTTTCGGTACCGAAGCATTAAGGGATAAATAAATTGATAAACAGTTCCACTTGAAAACATCAATGATTAAATAAAAATAAAATGATTAAATACAAATAAAATGATTACGTACAAATAAAATGATTAAGTATCAATAAAAAGGCCATGAGGATACTGCATAAGTATTTGTTATTTTCACGCATCATTCAGATTAGAATTTTGTATTGTAAGGAACACTTCGTAAAAAAAACACAGCAAAATGGTTTTGGATGAAATAGCATATGGAGAAATGACTGTTTCATTTTATGTTATTATTATAGGGTTTAACGTCATTGGTCAGCACATGATATCCTATACATGACGGCCAGTATAAAAAGTGGAGATAAAACCTGGGGAAACCCCAGAAAGAACCACGAGAAACTACTGGCAAGCCTTCTCACATATCCACATTGGCCGAGCCCGAAAGGCGAACCCACGCAGACAGACATGAGGTAGCAGTTATCAGAAAGGGTGAGCGCTTTAGACCACTTGGCCACAATATGACCTCAAATCGGCACCACTGTTTTCATAGTAAGTATCTTAGTGAACATCTCATGTTAACATGACCATCCATTCAGCAATAGCGACGATGAAAAGATTTACAAGATGGCCACCATTGCCGGAAATGCAATTATGCATATTTTATTGTTGATTTTCCCGTTTATTATGCAGTTAAAATACTAATTAAAAGACTCATTTGTTCGTATAATATCTGTTTCGGTGACCACTTTTAACGTCGATTAAAAAGAAGATACAACACCACTCGTTTTCTTTTATTTGTTTTAGAACTTATCTCATAATGACGAGGTTTCCTCTGATATTATTACTTATTATCTTCCTCTGATATTCCTCTTTCTTCCATTAACATTTGATTTTGAACGGGTAATATGACATTCGATACATCTGGCTAATCTGTATTTCAGTATCGCACGCCTATAATGTTGTATTTGTGCATAAATATTGGAAGTACTTTTGATAATGAAATTTTCAATAAACAGTCAGCTGTTAAAATATCAGGAATCATTTATTGCTATAAATTTGAAAAATGGTGTGTTATTTTAATTTTTAAAAATTATTAACAGGTCTGAGGATGTAATTGTGTTGCATACAGTATCTGCTGAAAATTGGCGTTTTTGTACCTATGGTCTCATGAGGAATACCATTAGGTAGCGACTAGGATTGTCTCGGAAAATCGCACTACCTCCTGCTAATAAATTATACATGATTGTGACAACGTTTCGGAAAGAATACTGAGATTGCAGATGAATTTGGTGTGCAAAGTGACTGCAAACGTAACAGAAAGGGACAATCCATGTACTATGCCGATGAAATCTGCTATATGCCGGGAGTAATAAAAGACAGTATCAGCATACATCTAAAAATGTTAAACAATGATAAAAAAAATTGTGATGAGCGAGATCAAAAGACCGTTTTAACATGAAAACAAACAAAAAAGTTAGAAATAAAATAAATAATTGGGATGCCTTAAGTTTCGAACTCTCAGCCTCTTGTTTGACAGACGTTAGTAATAAAAGATAGTTTCAATATAACAAATGGGAAGCCGCAAGTTTCGAACTCTAGACTACTTGCGAATGTTTAAACATAAATATCAAAAGTAAGAAATAACACAATAAAACTTTGGAATGCGCGAGTTTAAAAGAAAGTTAAACATGAACAAGTAACGAACAACAAAGTAGATACTGCAACTTTCGAACTAACGGATTCTTGTTTGGCAAGCGTAGTAAGAAAAGAAAGTTTCCACATAAAAATTAAAAAAGAAATAATACAAACAAAACTGCGATGCCGAGAGAATCAAACTCGGAACCTAGTGTTTGGCAGGCCTTATTCATAAAGAAACTTTCAAAATAAACAAATGGGGTGCCGCGAATTTTGAACTGACAACTTGTTCCTTAGCAAATTTTAGTATAGAAGAAAGTCAGTAGTTAATGGGTGCGAACCTTGTTTCTTCTAGCATTTCAACTTAAACAGTAAAAAAATTAAAATTGAAAAATTGCGACCAGCGAGCTTGAAAGAAAGATTCAACATTAAAGTTTAAAAAAATATAATCAGATTGGGATGACGCGAGATTTTAACTCGTTACCTCGTGTTTGGCAGACGGAAGTCATAAAAGAAGGTTCCAGCATGAAAATAAAAAGTTTATAAAAGGCAATTGGATGCGCGAGTTGAAAAGAAAAAATTTTCAACATCAAGCTAAACGAAAAGTAAAAAGAAAACAACAAAATGGGATATGCGAGTTCAAAACTTTGTATGCACATACAAATTAAATCAGAAGCAAAATTAAAATATAAAAGAAAAAATCATATGCCTTATAGAGTAAATATTATAGGGATAGTGGTTGAGTCCTGGGACTCCATTTTGGTTTAATTTTCGTGTTGATTTAACTTAATAGTTTGCAACATTATGCTGAGTATGAATAATCAATAATTATAATATGCTTTAAAGTAATTTGTAACGTCACGAATATGAACAGAATATCGACCACATTTACCGGTATGGAATGCAGAAGAGTAACATATTGTTTTATCATTTCGAATAACTGTTACAAAATCTGTTTTGCAAATTTTCAGTATGAGTTTAATAATGATAACTACACAAATTTCGTTTTGTGATATAAATAGGAGAGACAGTACCATGGGATTACTCAGTAATAATCTTGAACCTTTTCAACACAACTTGAATTTCTAGATGTTTGATAAAATCTGTACAATTAGAAATAACACCACCAGACAGTATACTAAATTGTAAATTATGGCAATATATATATATATATATATATATATATATATATATATATATATATATATATATATATATATATATATATATATATATATATATATATATATATATATATATATTTGGTAATCAAATAATTGACAGATTCAACATTAAAATAATTATAATCAAATTATTTTGTTTCCTATGTTACAAGGATACATTGTATATAATGCTTAAAACGTAGACAGATACACGACCACTATTGATGTACAATGATTATATACAATGAAAAAAAAAAAACTTTTTTCGATACCCTGCTTCTCTAAACATTCCTAACACTATGAGAGACAATCAAATCAAATGGCTTGAAACAAGTCAGTTGATGACAAAATAAATCTGAAACCAGATATGCGTAACAATTTATAAACCAATGTTTAAATATTAAACTATTTAATACGGCGAGTCCCTTTTCGGAAACCAGTTTGAACTTGATAGATTACCCCCACCCCATGCATTGTCCATGCAGTCAGTCGTTATTCAAGAAAGCGCTGACCTTCTTTTGCACAACGATGTGTGGAAAGCATTGACACTTTTGTTGGCATCATTCAATACATTAATATATATATATATATATATATATATATATATATATATATATATATATATATATATATATATATATATATATATAATAATAATAATAATAATAATAATAATAACTTGTACCCACGCATGCCTGCAAGACTAAAATATATAATTATACAAGTGGGTCAATATTGGAATAGTTATGTCACAATGTGTTTTAATATACCATTGAACGTACTTCAGAGTAGTTACGTATAGCACAAAGTATTAACACCTTAAAGTACTAACTTGATCCTTTAATATAAATATTGTTAGTGAACAGCTACTTTCAAGAGATAAACTCATTGACCCTTAATAAATACTAAAATGTATGCATTGCTCACGTAACAATATAAACCGTGCATGCATATCTTGTGTGGCTTCGTGTTTGCTTTAGGGACTACGCATCGCGTATGTTTTGAGGAATATTTTAAAAAAAGAAAGTGTTTCCGGTATTTATAAAATTGTATTTCGGACGCGGAAACAAGTTGTATTATTACATTGTGCCTCTTGTGACCTTGAACTTTGGGATCAAAGAGACAATGTTAGCCACATTACACATTTAGAAAAAGAAGTCAAGATGAAATATCCAACATATTTACTCTCAAAATGGGAAGTAAATACAGATGCACATATTCATAAAAATGAAAATCCAATGTAAGACACAACAAAAGTATATACATGATGATGCATAGTTGACAATTCGCTATAAAATCCTAAAACTATCAATACGAACGTAGGATAGTGGCAATAAAAAAACCCATCGACAAATATGTGATGTGATGTGATTTGGACTTTTAACGTAGCTTTTAACAATTATTCAGTCATATTGCTAAGATGTATGCAATGTGGCAGTTTATAGTGATGTCTAGCACTGGGGCATCATGCCGCAGACATGTAGCATGATGTCCCACCCAGTCACTTTATCCTGACACCGGGCCGACCAGTCCTAACACTAACCTCTTAATGCTGAGGGCCAAGCGAGGCAACTGTTAGTACCGCTTTTGTAAGTCTTTGGTATGACTCGGCCGGGGATCGAACCCACGACCTCCCGCATCCGAGGCGGACGCTCTAACCACTAGGCCACCGGAGCGGTCTGTTATGAATAAGAAATCTTTGAGCAAATTGCAACATATCGTCTAATAATTGTGTATAAAGGAACTAACAAACTAAAATTAAACGTTGTGTCTGTACTTTCAAACAATACAATCTAGTAATGTACATTAGCTACAAATATATATTTTTTCTGTTGAGGCAATGACGTGTCCGGTACAAAACAAAATTTCCCTGTGGAACATTAATGTTAATCAAACATCCAAATTGTGTGCACATATGAACACTTAAAGTCCAGACACCGAAACAACTTACTTAATTACATTCCCGTCTTGTAATAATGAACAATATCATGCAGGCTGGGTCACATTATGTATCAGGGTAGAGTTTTCTGTCAACATCTCTATAAAGCTTGTAACGGTAAGGACCGAATAATCAACAAGTAACATAGCATAGCATGCCCCTTTTGAAACCAGTACGATAATTCGGTGGTCAGTAAATGTCTCTATGTATAATTACTGACTGAGAACGGTTTCCCACTAGCAGACGTAAAAAACCTGCATTATTTTGTAATGTGAGTACTGGCTCACGTATTTTCTGCGTCAAAAAGTGAGCGATGCCCCATTTATATATACAACTAGAGTGT
Organism: Sinohyriopsis cumingii; assembly: GCA_028554795.2. NCBI lineage: Eukaryota > Metazoa > Mollusca > Bivalvia > Unionida > Unionidae > Sinohyriopsis > Sinohyriopsis cumingii. The sequence goes on along the minus strand of JAPYKE020000360.1, from coordinate 1,913 downwards.
CGGTTTTTCTGGCTCAGTTGTTTGTTTTGTTTTGTGCGTGAGTGTGTGTTTTCTGTGTCAGTGTCTAATTAATATATATTATCGTTTTCGGATGCATGTGTGTATCCAATGGCAAATCTATGAATGCCATAGGTGGGGTATCGTTTATCATCAAACATCATGTTCTGTTAATGAGAAGCGTTTCGATGTGATGTCGATGGGATTAAAATGTTTATATGGTGTAATAGTGCATATTTCCTTGTAGTGTACTTGTCTGTAGTGATCGATGGTAGATTTCGTTTCGAACTTTTTTGGACTTTGTTGTTGTCGTCGCAGTGGATAGGTCTATGTTGGGGATAGTCACTGAGATCGAACAGTTCTTTGAGGTCGAACATATGTTGCTAAAAATCTTAGGTCTGAATTTTCTAAATAAGTAAGACTGTATCGTTCATTAGCAGCATAGCCTTACCTCCGTATTGTTTTAAATACAATCTTAATGAAACTCGCAAATTACCATTTACAAAAAATCGAGAATGGCCGTTCCCCATGTATCATGGGTTCATCAAGTCTGAGATTGGTTTTTTGTCTGTATTCGATCTTCGTTAAAGATTTTCATGTGGAGAAAGGCCTCATTGGCGACCAGTTTATCTCGACGTTTGACACTGTTAACCATTTCATTTTTTCCGACGTCGAATGTTTTCCGTGGTTTTTACGATGATGCTTTTGTTCGTAAGTTTGGAGAATTTTAGCCGAAGTCTGTGGTGATGTTTGCCCATTGTTTCGTATTAAAGTCGATGTAGGTTTCATCCAATGGGATTGTTGAAACTTGAGAGTGCGATGAATGTTATCGAGCACGAGTCCGTGTTGGATAGCTTGTAAAAATAGACGATGATGCAAAATATACCTGTCATTATCCATGAGACTGGGCACAGATTTTTTCACTTTGGATTCTTCTACAAGGAACTTATGTTTTCCTCACGCAGTTCCCGATATATCATTTTCTTAGTGACAAGAAATCTTTCAGCGCAGGATGAATAATATATGTGAGCATCGTGGAGATGTTCCATATAAACGAGATCGACCTCGACGAAATAGCCTACATCGTCCGCGACTAATGCTCGTTTTTCTTGAAGAAACTGTTCTCCGTTGGTCAAGTGAAATCCGCCTGTGGAATGGGATTGTGACATGACCCATTTATATAGATTTTTCATATCCAGATAAATGATGTAAGTGGACGGCTTCGTGGGATCGTAGTTAATCATATATTTGTTGTTGACGACTGCGTGTGTTTTGCTGACGACGTAGATTTCGCCTAGAACTATGTTTTCAGTGAATAAAAACATGTTTGGATCGGTGAAGAGTTCGACTTCGACGACTTGATTCGTTTCGAGAAGCGCATCCCATGAGAGACCTGGCGCTGATAAGTAGCACAGTTGGTAAAGATGGTAATGGGCCATGCACGTTTTCTGATATAGTCTATGACATCTGCGGAAAAATGTACGTCCGTTTTAAGATAGATATCGTGATAATCTCTGACTGTTTGACACCCACATTTATGCTATAGCGCGAGTGTTAGCGGATATTCGTTTTTAAGCTGGAATAAAAGGCGTCTTCGGGTGGCAGAGAGGTTTCCAATGTGGCATCAAATATATTGGACAAACCATTCAACCAATATCTAAAAGTATGAACCGACATAGACTAGACATATCAAGTATATAGATCGATCACTTTTCACCTCATGTTGCAGCATATTTTAAAAACAGTTCCTATACTTTGCAAGATTTCTCCTTTCAAACTATTGCTAAAGCTGATTCTAAGATGGAACGTCTGCTAAAGGAAACGTATTGGCTTCAGCGTCTTATTACGGTAAATAAAAAAGGCATGCATTCCAGTACAACATCCGTTAATCATTTTTAAATATAATGTGTTTTTAA